>CM065591.1:448794840-449394840 GCA_033119425.1 Bufotes viridis
TCTCGCAGCCATAATGACAGGTGGCTGCAGTATGATTTATTGATATGACCCAGCAAGGTATTTCTTGTTAATGGATTGCAGAGATTTTGGTTTTTTGTGGCTACCCTTGATCTACCAAGAAATCGCTTATAATGCCACATCTGGCCTGTGTATCACCAAACCAAGTCTACAATAATAAAGAAAAGATCGATAAAGTAATGGGAATAGCTCACTCCTAAGGTGAAATAGGTGCTCAAGTCCTGTGCACTGTTACACTCTAAACAGGAAAAAGTAATATAAAATATAGAGTAGTGGACTGGCACTCTAAATGTGTGTATAGATGTACACTAGTGTATTGGTTGATAAGTAAACATTTATTAGCAAATTAAATAAAATTAGAAACGAAAAGATACAACAAAACAGAGGAAATAGACTATTCTTTATACCACAGGAACCTTATTTTTTCACATTTTGGGACCAATTCCGACGATATTACTCCTTTATACCGGGACTAATTTCAACAAATAAGCCCCACGTTGCTTATACATTGACTGCACAGGAACAAGCGCTTCACTAAATGCCTACAGTTGCTCAAAGCAATTAAGTATTACTATCTTCCCATACAAAGCTTATACAACTAGGAACCTATTCATCCTCTGTACAATTGTGGTATAACGATTGCGTTTATGTTTTATGATTTTATATGCTCTTGTTTTATGATAGATTGCGATTTTATGTAACTATTATTACAGATTGCTATACTAATTTTATTTAATTTGCTAATAAATGTTTACTTATCAACCAATACACTAGTCTACATCTATACACACATTTAGAGTGCCAGTCCACTACTCTATATTTTATACAAGTCTACATTAATAGTTTTAGTTTTGGAGCAAAATTTGACACATTTTTGTACCAACTAATAATTTAATGGGGTTATGCCATGACTGATATAAAAAATGAGGATCCGACATCATATACTACTTGACAATCTCTCTCTAACAAAGCTAGAACCAGCCCTGTACATCACATGCATCCAGAGATCTCCACATTCATCGCCCAAGTTGCTCTGCTAGATTTATTTCAGGCTGCTAGCTCAGGGAGAATGTCCTTTTTCAGGGGGTGTGACCTTCTCTCCCTGTAACTGTCACAGTTTCTAACAGTAGAACAGTAGTTGAAGGATGGAACTGAGCATGTCCGTCCACCTAAACTAGGTGGACAGAGAAATGAGAAAAACAACTAACAGGTGGCGCTATACAGATACATTTTATTGGATACCTTAGTGACTTACTTTTTCCTTACATGCAATTGAAAAAATATTCAGATCCAGATGTTGGCTTGAAAAATGTAGAATAATTTTTGTGGAACAACCCCTTTATTGTAAATATAGGCGACATACACTGTCCCCAAGTGCATAATGTTATTAATAGAAACAATCTATTTCCAAGTGGAGGACCCTACATTCCCGTACACCGCCGTGCAGAATACAAGAGCTGTTTATAGCAGCCAGTATGTGGTCAGTAGAGTGCTCCGAGACTGCTTACTGGATGTTGTAAGTCCTGGAATTAATTTTTACTAAGGAACTGCTGGTAACGCAGGTCTGTACTAATCTTAAGGTAGAACGTCACCTTAATAAGAAGGTGGGGAAAACAAGGATACTTCTTAGATTTCGGAAGTGATTAAAGATGTGTTAATTGGCTCCTCGGAGAATGTATTGACAGTGGAGAATTGAAATTCCCAATGAAATAATTACAGTAGCTGATGTCAAGCCGGGATCTCTCCATCTACTGTCAGCAATGATTTCACCTTCCTTTGGGATGGCACTCACATAAGGCCTAATTCACACGTCCGCAAAATGGATCCGCATCCCATCTGCAATTTTCATTTCAAATTTCAAAGGGGCAGGAATGGATGTGGACAGCACACTATGTGATGTCCGCATCCGCATTTCCGCATCTGTGTTTCCGCATCCGTGTTTCCGTTTCCGCAAAAAAATAGAACATGTCCTATTCTTGTCCGCAATTGCGGACAAGAAAAGGCATTTTCTATAGAGTGCCAGCAATGTGCGGTCCGCAAAATGCAGAATGCACATTGCAGCTGTCCGTGTTTTGCGGATCCGTGTTTCCGCAAAACACACTACGGACGTGTGAATAAGGCCTAAGATCGAGATTGGCTGTGATAAGTAATCACACAATGGTGCACCCTGTCTTGGAAACATGCTTGAAAGTAGGCTAAGGATGCTTTTAATACATTATATTCAATAGTTCTAATTTGCGCAGCTTTATTAGCACTATCTCTATTCCTAGCCATTGTTTATATACCTACTGTTATATATTATATATGTTATATTTTACATATAATTGAAGGGGTTGCTCATTCATATATTCTTCATGGCCTAGTGGATGGTGCTTGTAACTGCAGCACTGCTCCCATTCATGTTAATGGGGGCAGTGCTGCTGGAGCCAACTCTGTCCACTACGCAATGAGTGAAGCTGTTTTAGCGCTGGAGCTAACATGAAACAGCTGATCTGCGAGTGTAATAAATGTCAGACCCCCGCCGATCAGATATTGATGGGCTATCCTGAGGATAGGCAATTAGTAGGAAAATCCCGGACAACCCATTTAATGGAATTTTTGTTTTACTTATAAGGGTACTATTACACTGGCGTTAAAGTTTTCCGGTATTGAGTTCCGTCCTAGGGGCTCAATATCGGAAAAAAACTGATCAGTTTTATCCTAATGCATTCTGAAGGGAGAGCATTCTGTTCAGTATGCATCAGGATGTCTTCAGTTCAGTCACTTTTATGGTATTTGGCATTTTTTCCCCGGTAAAACAGATCCGGATTTCCAGTCTGTGCATGCGCAGACCTTTAAAAATGTGAAAAAAATAAATACCTGATCCTTTTTTCTAGATGACACCTGAAAGACAGATCAGGTATTTTAATGCATTTGTCAGACTGATCAGGATCCTGATCAGTCTGTAAATGACATGCGTTTGCATAAAGTTTTCCTGATTAGGCAGGCAGTTCAGGCAACGGAACTCCCTCCTGGTATCCAACAACGCAAGTGTGAAAATACCCTAAGGCCCCTTTCACACTGGCCTTTTATCTTTCCGTCCAGGAGTTCCGTCCTCGGGGCTCTAGGACGGAAAGATACTAATCAGGATTTCCCTAATGCATTCTGAATGGAGAGAAATCCGTTCAGGATGCATCAGGATGTCTTCAGTTCAGTACTGAGACGTTTTTTGGCCATAGCAAAATCCGTTCCAGCCAAAAATCCTGAAGGCATGCCGGAAGGACGGATCCGGAATTAATGCCCATTGAAAAGCATTAATCCGGATCCGGCTTTAAGCTAAACGTCGTTTCGGCGCATCACCGTATCCGACGTTTAGCTTTTGTGAATGGTTACCATGGCAGCCAGGACGCTAAAGTCCCGGCTGCCATGGTAAAGTGTAGTGGGGAGGCAGGGGAGAAGTATACTTACCATCCATGCGGCTCCCGAGTCCCGGGGCGCTCCACAATGACGTCAGAGCGCCCCATGATCACGTGACCATGCGTGTGGGGCGCTCTGACGTCATTGTGGAGCGCCCCGGGAGCCGCACGGACTGTAAGTATACTGCTCCCCCGCTCCCCGCTACTACTATGGCAACCAGGACTTTAGTAGCATCCTGGCTGCCATAGTAACACTGAAAGCATATTGAAGACTGATCAGTCTTAAAATGCTTTCAGTTGTCTTGTGTTGTTACGGATCAGGCGGGCATTTCTGGCGACGGAAGTGCACGCCGGATCCTAACAACGCAAGTGTGAAAGAGGCTAAAGTTTCTGAAAACTTTAATAATACCATAAAATGTCTAACAAGTATATACACATCCGGTATTCAGACTGACCCACTCTGTCGGCCCCAAAATCTGACACATTAACCCCTTTAGGACCAACAATTTTGGCAACACACTTTTTGATTCTTCATCCTCACCTTCCAAGGGCCATAACTTTGTTTATTGATCTATTGGCATAGACGTATGAAGGCTTGTTTTTTTTTTTGTTTTGGGAGGGGGGGGGGGCAAGCTGAACTTTTTGTGGCACCATTTAAATGGCACCTTTTTTATGGCATCATTTGTGGTTCCATAAAGTATACTGCGAAACTAAAAAAATTGGGGCTGAAATAAACAACATGCAATTCACCATGCCATAAGAACTAATAACAAATGTACAGTTTTAATGATCTTTTATTACTTTTATATAAAAAAATAAATACACTTGGCATTGTTTTGCCATATTCTGACACGTTCTTACAGCATTCACCATACTGGACATAAAACATGATATTTTAATAGTTTGGACATTTTCAGATGCAGTGATACTATGATGTTTATTTTTTTCCAATATGATAAACGACTAATGGGTTTTTATTTTTTTGTAAATTTGTAAACAATTTTTTCCATATGCTTATATGATCCCTTGATTGCTTGTACAATGTATTGTGGTACTTCTTTATTGCAGTGTATGGTGATTTTACCGGCATCCTATTAACCCTGCGTGCAATAAGAGTCTAAATATGGCCCTTGGCTGCCATGACAACCACTTGCCACTCTATGATTGCATTGTGAGGGGCTCCATCGGGTAACAGAGGAAGCCCCCATTCGCTGTCTAACTGCTCTGATGTCATTGGTCGCTATTGACCATGGCATCTAAGGGGTTAACCTGCTAGGATAGGAGTTATTTCTGATCCCAGCCGCTGCAGGCGTCTGTCAGCTGTGTAACACAGTGGGCACCGGCTGTGATTGGGGTAAGCTCTGCTCTTGCGTCTGATCCATAGACTCCTCACAAACCTGTAATGTACGTGTACACCAAGGTGCTGAATGGGGTTAACACAGCAGGGTCCAAACAGCCCTGCAGTAAACAAGACAATCACTTGGCACTAGGGTCTATTTGTTAAGTGGTGATGTACAAATACCCTATTAGATCTTATTGATGATCTGTCCTGTGTGTACAATGGTAATGACAAATATTACAATCCCGTGACGCTTACATGTTCCTTATACTGTAGATGGAGCATTGGCCCCCATTTCCCCAAAAAACTGTTCAGCCCCATTACTATCCCAATAAATATGGTAGTGGAGCTGAACTACTATCCCAACACAGCCATGTTTAGCCATGTTTAGCAATTTGGAGCACTCTGTTCTGTTCAGTTACGTTTTGTCCCTATTGACAATGAATAGGGGCAAAACGGAAGCGTTTTTTCCTGGTAATGAAATCCTATGGCTAAAGAGCTGGCTGTGTTTTTGCAGTTCTTCAGTTCGATCAGTCTACTGATACACTTGATGCAAAGTGCCATCAGTTTAAGGCTAGGTCTACACAACGACATTTGTTGCGCGACATTTTGTCGCATTAATGTCGCGCAACAATTTTTAGAATGGTAGTCTATGGTGTCGCATCGCGACATGTGACATGCTGCAACTGGATTTTACTGCGACCGTCGCGTCCCAGTCGCAGCATGTCGCTATGCGACACCATAGACTACCATTATAAAAATTGGCACGCAACATTAGTGCAACATCAATGTCGCGCGACACATGTTGCAGTGCAGTTGTGCCCTATTTGTCGCGCAACAAATGTCATTGTGTAGACCTAGCCTTAATCAGTGCAAAGCAGAAAAACACACTGCAGTGCAACTGTGGGCACTAATACTGTTTGAGGGCACTATTACTGGGAGGCGTGCCAAAAAAAGGTACTTTTACAGCGTGGCACACAAAGGGAGGGCATAACCACCGTCTAGGGCACTATTACTGCCTGCGACAGTATGGATGGAAAGTTTGTGTAAAGGGAAAAGGTAAGTGTAGAGAAAGTGGGGAGGGTGCCGAGGAGCTAAAGATGTCTGTAGCTGCAAAAAATCATCATGAAAGTTTGGGTGGGCGAAGAAGAAAAGGGAAAGACATTGACTAAGATCAAAGAAGACTCAATCTACAGGGTGTAACGCTAGTACTCGCCGCTTTACCCTGGGTTCACACCTGAGCGTTTCTGAGACGCGCGTTTTACACGCGTTTTTGTCGCGCGTATTACAGCGCATTTTTGCAAATAGGAAACGCGTGTCATACGCGTGTTCGTGACTCTGGAGACCAATTGAAAAAGGCATATCTACACTTAACGCGTGTTAAACGCGCGTTTTACGCTCGTTCCCATTGAAGTCTATGGGTGCAAACGCGTGACAAAACGCCCCAAAGAAGCTCAAGAACTTCTCTGAGCGTAGGGCGTTTTACAGCGCGTTCAAACGCGCTGTAAAACGCTCAGGTGAGAACCATGCCCATAGGGAAACATGAGTTTTCTCCTGTTGAGCGTTTTACAGCGCGTAGGAACGCGCTGTAAAACGCGCAAGTGTGAACTGAGGGTTATAGTTACTGTATGGTGGGAATATCGGTCTTAGTATAGTAGTAGAGTATATTTCGTTTCTTTGTGGTCATTATCTAGCAGTATTATTTTAGTATTATATATATTACATATTTATTATAATGTTATATTATTTGTAATATTAGCTTTGACATACTGATATTTTTTCTGTTTGGTCATAATATTAGTTACTTTTATAGTGACACTAGTGGGTCACTGTAAGGGATGTTATACATAAAAAGTTTCATATATATATCTATAGACAAGGGTGTTAGCCTTGGTGCCTTGCAGCGCTGGGGTCCTAGGCTCGAATCTGACCAAGGACAACATCTGCGTGGAGTTTGTATGTTCTCCCCGTGTTTGTGTGGTTCTCCAGTTTCATTCCACACTCTAAAGACACACTGATAGGGACCTTAGACTGTGAGCCCCATTGGGGACAGTGTGATGCTAATGTCTGAAAAGAGCTGAGTAAAATAAAATAAAAATTATATATATATACAATATATTTGTTTATAGACCCTAGCAATGACCCCGATCAACAAGCTGGTGATTGGGGGAAGGTCCAAGATTTGCCACGTTGGGCACATAGGGCTAGTTACGCCACTATGGGACACTCCTCACAAGTCACTGACCATTCCTTCTATGCCTCTGTAAATTCACAATTGGATAAAATCATGGTCCTGAGGCGACTGACCTGTTCCTTGGGGTCTCCGGTCATTATTCCTGATGGTTCCTTACTCCTGCCAGTGTCTGGACTGTCCTCGGAGTTGGGGTTGACATGCTGAGTGCTTTTATGAGACTTCCTCAGGTTGGTCAGAACTACATTGTTATCCTTACATTTAAACTTTCCCCTTGCTTCCTCTTCGTTTAAGTTAAAATTATCCTTGTCCAAAATCATATTAACTGAATTTTACAAGTAGATGGCAATCAATACAAAATATAGGACTAGCGGATGAGACGTCCTGTGCGTACTCCTACAGATGTGCAGCACTGAACATCATCCCAGCTTTTATGGGCTGCAGCAGTCTGCACTCAGCTCTTTACACTTCATAACAATCAAATCCCTTCTTCTGAATAATGAGTGTGTCTCTGCACACAGCCGTGCGGCTGAACACAGAAGGGCCGCCCTTCTCATGCATATGACACAGCAGACGGACTGAGCGGACACAATGACTTGGCTGCATTTCACTCTCCATCCGTGTGCAAAATCACAGCTCTCATCACTTCACACAGGGCTCTGATAATGAATCTGGGTGTAATTACTAATATTGGTTACTGTAAATTATAAGAATATTACAACGCACCAAGGAGGCTACAGACTGGCAGGTCCCAGAACTGCAATATTTTTTATCATTTAGGCTACTTTCACACTAGCGTTAATATTTTCCGGTATTGAGATCCGTCATAGGGTCTCAATACCAGAAAAAAACTCTTCCGTTTTGTCCTCATTCATTGTCAATGGGGACAAAACGTAACTGAACAGAACAGAATGCTCCAAAATGCATTCCGCTCTCATGCCGGAAAGCAAACCGTCCTGGGATGCGGAGCAAGAGACACAATAGAAAACGGATCCGTCCCCCATTGACTTTCAATGGAGTTCATGACGGATCCTTCTTGGAGATGTTAAAGATAATACAACCGGATCCATTCATAACGGATGCAGACGGTTATATTATCAGTAACGGAAGCGTTTTTGCTGAACCCTGCCGGATCCAGCAAAAACGCTAGTGTGAAAGTAGCCTTAATAGCCGGTGCATTGTTCCTTATAATACACACCTCAGCTGCTGCAGAACTCATTTAAAAAAAAAAAAAAAAAAGAAAAGTATGACATTTCAAACTAAATTAATCCTTTTTAAAATGAAAGTCTCCAGCATCTGTGATGTGTAATACGATGTTCTGCAGAAGCACGGACATGTCAAATGAGAGCATGGACGGACTGAGAACGAAGTGGAAAAAACACCTAAAAGTGGCCCCATGTTGTCCATATTGACAGAAGGAGGGCCAACAGAAGTAGATGGAACCTGCAATACAGCAGTGCAGCACAAAATACCTCCCCAGTAGATCCAAATACAGCGCGGCACAAAATACTGCCACCTGCACCACGGTACTCAACTGTATTATCGTCCTGAGGACAGTGATACCATTGAGTTCAGGAGGGCACTTGTGGCCCTTGGCCAGGTGCCTAAGTACCTAAAACTCCTAGCATTAATTAATGCTTAGAGCATTAAACTGTTATGTACGCAGCTGGTGGCTGTGTGAAGAGCTCGGGCATCGGCCCACCAGGATATTCTCCTGTAGTGTCTATGGCCAGTCCGCCCCTGAAAGAGAAGGAGGATAACCAATCAGTCACCAGTGGGCACAGGAGAAGGTAGGTCCTGCGCATAGGCATGCACACGGGGTGTGCCGGGTGTTTCACTGTAAGCGATATTATATATATTACTTGTTTTATGTGAGTAAGGGTGCTGGGTGGTTGGAGAAGGGGGAGGGAGGGGTACAATGCAGGGGGTAATATAACTAGGGGTATCAGGGTACATTATTATACAGGGGTTATTTAACTTATTTTTGTTTATATTGAATATTATATGATTGCGGGTCTGTATGTTTGCAGAGTGTATTTGTGTATATATTTGTGTGTGTGTATGTGTATAATATATATATATTACATACATACACACTCGCGCGGCGGTTGTTTGCGCATTAGGGCGCACACCCTAATGCAATAGGCTGCGCACGCCTATGGTCCTGCCAGATAGACTGTGACACTTCTACACTAAAACACTATGGGGGGGGGGATTCATCAGTGCTGTATGCTAGGACATTCAAACATTAGCACATTTTTGGGCAAGATTTTGTGATTTTCTGCTGCTCATATTGCTTCTCAAAAAGTGGGCAAGGGTTAGCAGAAGGGGCGGGGTCTCACCTACCCCACAAACATCATAATTTACAGGAAAATGCACGATACTAAGCAAAATGCTTAGAAAAATTATAGAAACTCTGCTAAGGGTGCATTCACATCCCCGTTCAGCTTTCCGTTCTTCTGGTCCATCAGAAGAAGAGAGAGAGAAAAATGGATCCTGTAAAAAAACGGATCCTGTTGATAAAGTTGTCATCCGTTTGAGCCATTTCCGTTTATTTACCATCCTCAAAATGTCAGATGTTAGCTGTAAGTCTATGTGTATTATGAAAAGCAGTACAAACAGATGTTTTTTTAAGTGTGCGGTACCTTTTTTGGTTCCATAGCATTTATTTTTCAGAATAGCCCCAATTCTGCCTTTTTATGCTAAAGACATCCATTGTTATTTTGCGTTCCTGCTTGAAAAAAGCATGTGCCAACGTGTGCTGCATTTGTCATGGTGTTTTAAAAAAAAAAAAAATTCCACATTGGCTTATTTTTTTTCGAGGAAGTACACACTTTCCGTTTGCAAAAGGCCTGGTTTGCAGAAAAAAAACGCAAAAAGAACGCCTCAAAATATAAAATTACCATGCATGTAACAGTAAAAAAATGCTGCTGTTTTTTCAGGCCTTTTTTTGGATTTACAAAAAAGGACAAACGAGAACAATGGGCCAGATTTATCATTACTCTTGCAGTTCACTCCACTTTCAAAGAAGGCGTATGTGTATTTGAGTCAAGTCAAATTTATCATGGGCTCTTTCAGAGGTTGATAAATCTGGTGTATTTCTGGTTCCTAGTTGTATTTTGGCTTTGTCTTTGGAAAAGTCGCAATTTTAAAAAAGTGATTTTGTCAAACATAAGCATGGTCATGAGTGGAGTGAGTTTGCGCAATTTTTTGCGACTTTTTTGCGACTATTTAAAAAGTCGCAATAATAAATCTGTCTTGCAAGTGATTTACATACGACAAAACGCCCATAAACTTGGCTTTGGAGTGAGTGGCGTAAGTCTCCAAAAAGTCGCAAAAAATTGCGCAATTTGGCTTTTTGCGCAATTTTTTGCGACTTTTCAACTCCAGAAAAGTGACTTAGGCTAATGATAAATCTGGCCCAATGTGTCAAGGATAAAGCATTAAATAATGAAACACGATGCTACTTTTTGAGCCTAAACTTACTCGCCATAGAGCGTCATGTCTCACGGTTTCAGAGAGGTTGGCTTCTACTGGCACTCTTAACTATAATCTTTCATGAAAGTGGTTAGCCAAGAAAGGTATCGCTTTGGTAATCCGTTTCTTACCCTAGTATTATATACTTGTTATCAGCTGGCACAGTTTTGTTTTGTTTTTCATTTTTGCTCTATCCTTGCGGTACAACCACCTGCAATACAGGTTTCCTATATCTTAGTCATTAAGGCCTCTTGCACAAAGAAAACAAGGATACCGGCCGTGTGCGTCCTGCACTTTCCCGTCCCGCCCTATTGTAAAAATGCCTATTCTTTTCCGCAAGAATAGGAGATGTTTTATTTTTTTTGCAGTATGGACATAGGACTAGATAGATTCTGACAGCACACAGATGACATCCAACCAGGAGTGTAACGATCACTGTCGCAGAGAATGCGACCGCGACCGCGACCGAGCCCGGCCGGGGGGGGGGAGCCTGGATTTGGGGGTCGCCCACAGCTCCGCCGCAAGTGATTTTAAAATGTTTATGTAAATGGGCGGGAACCGGCCTCTGTGAGCAGTTACGTCGCCAGACCACCCCGGCCCCGCCTCTACCCATCCAGGCCCCGCATCCACCCATCCAGGCCCGGTGCTGCTTTCTTGCTGTGATCTCGCGCCGGGTCTCGCGGGATTATGCGACGCACGCCGGAAGACAGGATTGTGGGAGGCTGCAAGCGAGAACAAGACAGCGGGAGCGAAGCAGTCTCACTCTTAGGCCTCATGCACACGACCGTTGTTTGTTTCTGTGTCCAATCTGTCCGCAAATTTTGCGTCCGTCAAAAAAAAACGGATGATGGACCGTTTTTTTGAGCAGAACCATTGTAATAATGCCTATCCTTGTCCGCAAACGTGAAAAAAATAGGACATGCTCTATTTTTTTTAAATAAATGGGGAAGCATCCTATCCATGAAAAAAAAGGAATGGACGCGGAAACAAACAACGGTCGTGTGCATGAGGCCTTAGAGCGAGGTAAGTATTTTTTTTTAAATGTGCACACCACCACTGCCTGGCTTCATAACTCACAGGGGGGCACCTGACCGCACCTGGCATGGCACTATATGGCAGGCAGCAAATCCTCCACAGGGGCCCGGCCTGGGGGCAAAAATATATGGCAATAAGTAAACTAAGCAAAAAATGGAAAAAAAAAAATGAAATAAATACAGAGGGGGCAAAAATGGAATATATACACAGGGGACAAATGAAAAATAATATACTAATATACATACAGAGTGAGAGGGGCAAAATAATATATATACAGAGTAAGAGGGGGCAAAATAATATATATACAGAGTGAGAGGGGGGAAAATAATATATATACAGAGTGAGAGGGGGCAAAATAATATATATATGGAGTGAGAGGGGCAAAATAATATATATACAGAGTGAGAGGGGGCAAAATAATATATATATGGAGTGAGAGGGGGCAAAATAATATATATACAGAGTGAGAGGGGGCAAAATAATATATATACGGAGTGAGAGGGGGCAAAATAATATATATACAGAGTGAGAGGGGGCAAAATAATATATATATGGAGTGAGAGGGGCAAAATAATATATATACAGAGTGAGAGGGGGCAAAATAATATATATACGGAGTGAGAGGGGGCAAAATAATATATATACGGAGTGAGAGGGGCAAAATAATATATATACGGAGTGAGAGGGGCAAAATAATATATATACAGAGTGAGAGGGGCAAAATAATATATATACGGAGTGAGAGGGGCAAAATAATATACATACAGAGTGAGAGGGGCAAAATAATATATATACAGAGTGAGAGGGGGCAAAATAATATATATACGGAGTGAGAGGGGGCAAAATAATATACATACAGAGTGAGAGGGGCAAAATAATATACATACAGAGTGAGAGGGGGCAAAATAATATATATACGGAGTGAGAGGGGGCAAAATAATATACATACAGAGTGAGAGGGGCAAAATAATATATATAGAGAGTGAGAGGGGGCAAAATAATATATATACAGAGTGAGAGGGGGCAAAATAATATATATACGGAGTGAGAGGGGGCAAAATAATATATATACGGAGTGAGAGGGGGCAAAATAATATACATACAGAGTGAGAGGGGCAAAATAATATATATAGAGAGTGAGAGGGGGCAAAATAATATATATACAGAGTGAGAGGGGGCAAAATAATATATATACGGAGTGAGAGGGGGCAAAATAATATATATACGGAGTGAGAGGGGGCAAAATAATATATATACGGAGTGAGAGGGGGCAAAATAATATATATATATATATACAGAGTGAGAGGGGCAAAATAATATATATATATACAGAGTGAGAGGGGCAAAATAATATATATATGGAGTGAGAGGGGGCAAAATAATATATATACAGAGTGAGAGGGGGCAAAATAATATATATACAGAGTGAGAGGGGGCAAAATAATATATATACAGAGTGAGAGGGGGCAAAATAATATACATACAGAGTGAGAGGGGCAAAATAATATATATAGAGAGTGAGAGGGGGCAAAATAATATATATACAGAGTGAGAGGGGGCAAAATAATATATATACGGAGTGAGAGGGGCAAAATAAAATATATACGGAGTGAGAGCGGCAAAATAATATATATACGGAGTGAGAGGGGGCAAAATAATATATATACGGAGTGAGAGGGGGCAAAATAATATATATACAGAGTGAGAGGGGGCAAAATAATATATATACAGAGTGAGAGGGGCCAAAATAATATATATACAGAGTGAGAGGGGGCAAAATAATATATATACAGAGTGAGAGGGGGCAAAATAATATACATACAGAGTGAGAGGGGCAAAATAAAATATATACGGAGTGAGAGCGGCAAAATAATATATATACGGAGTGAGAGGGGGCAAAATAATATATATACGGAGTGAGAGGGGGCAAAATAATATATATACAGAGTGAGAGGGGGCAAAATAATATATATACAGAGTGAGAGGGGCCAAAATAATATATATACGGAGTGAGAGGGGGCAAAATAATATATATACAGAGTGAGAGGGGGCAAAATAATATATATACAGAGTGAGAGGGGGCAAAATAATATATATACGGAGTGAGAGGGGGCAAAATAATATATATATACAGAGTGAGAGGGGGCAAAATAATATATATACGGAGTGAGAGGGGGCAAAATAATATATATACGGAGTGAGAGGGGGCAATCATTCAACTAAATACAGAGGGGGCTAAATGTGCAGTTATTTTAGGGCACTGTGTGCCAATACTTATTGCAGGGGGCATTATCTGCATGGCACTAGTATTATAAGGGGTTTTATTTGTTTCTGCAGTATAATATTGAGGAGCACAGTATTGGGGGTGGTAGGATGATTTGTCCAGAAGATGGGAGGATGATTGAAAAGTAGTAAACTAAGATTTTTTTTGTCAAAGTGCAGAGATGAGAAATGGCTGACAATGGTGGTCTGGTCTGAAGATCTGAAAGGAGAAGATGAGGAAAGAGAACATCTACATCAAAGGAGACGTCACTGGATGTAAGAGCTATGTGGGGCTGTATTAGCCTGTATGACCTGTAGTGATGGGAGCAGGGGTGTAACGAAAGGGTGCAACCGCGACGGGGGCGGGTTTGTGGAGGCGAGGGTGGGGGGCTTTTGGGCAGAGGGCCGGGAGGGGGCCGTAATTCAAAGTTTGCCCTGGGGCCCATAGAACTCTAGTTAGGCCACTGCATCCAACCCCAACTGCGTGCGATCTTCAAAAAGTGCAAATCATACATGGACCGAAAATACGGTCGTGTACATGAAAAATAATACTGAAGATTGCCTCTAGTTAAAGGGGTTGTCCCATGAAGGATGATAGGTGATAAATATCTGATTGTTGGGCCCCCCAACAATTACCTCACTGCACAACTGAGGACGGGCGGTGGTCATACATGGGCCCTGGCCTCCATACAGTGTCTACAGGGCAGACGGAGGCAAGTGCTGTACTCGGCTCCATGACAGCAATAGTTTTTGTTAGTGCCCACACCTGAAGGTGTCTTTATGGTGCAGCCAAATCATTTCCGATGGAAATGTATCCCTACAGAGGCTAGGAGAAAGGATTTGTTCCAGGGAAGGGACATGCGTTTGATACCAGACTTCAAGATATCCCCTGGACAGAGAATCCGGACACCTTTATGTACATTACTGTGGTTTTGCTCATGTTTACCAGTATAGGGGGTGGAAAAGAGGATGTATGTAAATGATTACAATATTAGAGAGACAGGATACGTTTATTGGGAAATTGTACAACTGAACGGAGGCCCTAATACCCTGTTGGGCGGCATCTAGCCTGGTGTCATGCCCGGCTCTGGTTATGTGCGGAGGTCTGTCAGGTTGGCAGCCCGTGTGTAGTTTTTTGTTTGTTTTGACCTTGGAGTTGAGCTGTATCGCCTCCCTTCAGGTGCCCCGGGTGGGGTCGTTTGTGCGAGTTTAAATCACGCCCCTCCCCAGTGTCCTGTGCGGGTTATAGCTTCTATCTTGCTCTGAGCAAAGGTGGAGTCGCTGTTTCGGCTCAGTTACAAGATAGTTGGTTTGGTTTCCTTTTTTTTTTTTTTTTTTTAATATAATTTTTTTATTGAAATTTTCCACTTTTTGTCCCAAATACAACAAATTGAGTACGTAGAATGAAAGCACAAGTATGCATAGCATAACATATTTCTCACATTTGAAGAGTACATTAACAAAGGGCAACTCCCCCCATCCCTGCATCAACCGCAACTTCAGCCACATGTTACAAGCTCTCCTCGGGTAAGATGTGCTCTCTACTAAGTCGTACCCCCTTGCGACACCTTCAGAGGCCCCAGAGCATCCTTCAAGTCCTCCAAAAGGTACCAGGACGTCAACTTAAAAGGTGACATGAATTTCGGGTAGTCTGTGTCTTCGACATAATGTAACAGGAATCTGCGCCAAGTTTTAAACCATTTTTTCCCAGACACCACCTTCTTATGTAATACCTCAATCCATTCAAGGTGTAAGATATGTTTTAATTGCATGATTGCCATGGTTTCCTTTTTGTGAACAGTCTTGGCTGTTAGAGAGACATCTGCCTCCTCCAGGACTAGAAGAAGCAGGCTGCCTCTTTCCCCCCTTTTCCACTATCTCAGGGACTTTAGGGAATCTTCATTTGGACCTATAGACCCCACACACTCAAAGCTGGCATCTCAGCTGGTCTCATAAATGCTCGATTGGCAATAAATCTGGCAACCAGGCAGCCAAGGAAATGCCATAATCTAGTGGAGACATCCCTGGGAAACCCTTGCTGTGTTTGGGCGAGCATTATCCTGCTGAAATATGCCAGCTGGAAGCCCTGCCATGAGAGGCGACATATGTGGGCACAGGATGTCCGGCACATATCACTACTAGGGGTGATGTCGTATGTGATGGCTCTGCAGATCATCACACCAGAAGATGGGGCAGGGTGTCGCTCCACAGCAAGAGCAGGAGTGAAGCCCTAACCACAAGGCCTCCATACTGGAACCCAACTATCATTGGATCCCAAACAGAACCTCTATTCGTAGTTAAAGACAACACCGTTCCAGTCCATAGCAGTCCAGGTTTCTCGTTTATGACACTACTGCAAACTAAGGGTACTTTCACACTTGCGTTGGTGCGAATCTGACTGTTTATTTGCACAGACGGATCCGCACCTATAATGCAAACGTTTGTATCCATTCAGAACGGATCCATTTGCATTAGGTTTAAAGAAAAATGACAAAGTCCAAAACGGATCCGTTTTGAATTACATTGAAAGTCAATGGGGAACGGATCAGCTTTCATGCACCATATTGTGTCATTGAAAACAGATCCGTCCCCATTGACTTACATTGTAATTCAAAACGGATCCGTTATGCTCCGCCTCTTCAGACGGACACCAAAATGCTGCATGCTGCGTTTTGGTGTCCACCTCCAAAACGGAATAGAGGCGGAACGGAGCCAAACTGATGCATTCTGAACGGATCCTTATCCATTCAGAATGCATTGGGGCTGAACTGATCCGTTTTGGACCATTTGTGAGAGCCCTGAAACGGATCTCACAAACGGAATCCAAAACGCTAGTGTGAAAGTACCCTAAGGCAATAGTGGCTGGCTGTCAATGGCAGGACACGTAATGGGTGTCATGAGACCAAATTTCCTTCTGCTAAGTGCCTGGAAATGGTCCGGGCAGGGACAGGGCACAGGGGTGTGTAATGAAGGTGCCCCCTGTGTCTGTATGGTGGGAGTTTCTCATGCAGATCAAACAATCCTCTCTACTGGTGGTCTGTCCGAGCCTGTTCACCATGTGGGCATACCCTCACATAACCCCTGCTCCCACCACCTCCTAACAGCTAGATTAGGACAGCCTAGATTCATTAAATGACCATCCTGCTTCTCTCATTCCAATGATGGGCCCAGGGTCGGCGCGTCCTATAGGCTGACTAGGCAGCCGCGTAGAGCGCCCCTTCATGCTGCAGCCGCCCGAGTGCTCTATAGAGAGCCTCAGGCGGCTGCAGCACTGCCCGGGCTGGCGCGTCCATGAGGGCGCACCGCCCGGGCACAGCATGAAGAGAGGGACTGACAGGAGGGAAGCGCTCAGCGCTCCCTCCTGTCAGTCCCTCATTGTAGCGTGGCCGAGCCCTGTATAGTCCGCGGTACAGGAGCATCTGTCTCCTGTACCCGGCCGGACTGACAGGAAGTTCGCACACAAAGCTCCTGTACCCGTGGAGCATCCAGCGCTCGGCCACGCTACACCAGAAGTAAGGGGGGTGGGGATTGAGAAAGAGGATGACGGGGGAGATTGAGAAAGAGGATGACAGGGGGTGGAGATTGAGAAAGAGGATGACAAGGGGGTGATTGAGAAAGAGGATGACATGGGGGGGTGATTGAGAAAGAGGATGACAGGGGGGTGATTGAGAAAGGGGATGACATGGGGGTGATTGAGAAAGGGGATGACATGGGGGGTGATTGAGAAAGAGGATGACATGGGGGTGATTGAGAAAGAGGATGACAAGGGGGAGTGATTGAGAGAGAGGATGACAAGGGGGGGGTGATTGAGAAAGAGGATGACAGGGGGGTGATTGAGAAAGGGGATGACATGGGGGGGGTGATTGAGAAAGGGGATGACATGGGGGGGTGATTGAGAAAGAGGATGACATGGGGGGGTGATTGAGAAAGAGGATGACAAAGGGAGGGGGGGTTGAGAATGAGGATGACAAGGGGGGGGAAGAATGAAAAGGGGGTAAAGAGAATGACAAGAAAAGGAGAGAGAATGACAAGAGGGGGAAGAGAATTACATGGGGAGGGGGGAGAATGACAAGAAAAGGAGAGAGAATTACATGGGGGGGGGGGGAGAAGACTGGCGTTAGTTAAAGGGGTTCTGCAGTTTATTTAAACTGATCGGCGGGGTCCGACACTGGCAGTAGCGCCTCGGCCTTCTCGCTGTTTACTGCAGGCGCAGTGACGTCACGACTAGTATCACTGGCCTTGGCAAGGTTAAGCTTTGTTCACTTTAATGAAGCTTAGCCCCACCCAGGCCAATGATACTAGTCGTGACGTCACTGCGAGAAGGCTGAGGCGCTAATGCCAGCGCCGCTGCCTTCTCAAACAGCTAATTGGCGGGGGTCCCAGGTATCGGACCCCTGTCGATCAGTTTAAATAAACTGCAGAACCCCTTTAATTTGGCAGATCATATGGGTGGGGCATTGTGATGTCACATGGGGGGGGGCGGCAAACTTTTCTTTTGCCTAGGGCGGCAAAAATCCTTGCACCGGCCCTGGATGGGCCCCCTTCAAAGTCTGTCAGCTGGGCAAAATGTCTTTGAGTGCTTCATAGAGGCAAGTATAGCAGTTGACCATATCTCACCAAGATGTACACTACCCAAAAGTAGCCTCTGAGAGGCTTTTTCTGGAGCGGTGGGGAAAGCAATTTTACACTGGGTCTTGTGGCAAGACCCAGTGTCTGATCAGACCACACCGGTAATCACTGACGTATCTGCCTGAGACATAACATGACTGCCGAGTTCTATCTGGATGTGTTATGGTGTTGTCAGTGAGGGTATATAGCAAACCTTCTCCTACAGGCATGCTAAGGGTAATAAAGGGGGGTTTCTGGGACCTGCTTGGTCCCAGGAAACCCTAATAAGTGTTTTTTATTTTATTTCTGTGGCAGATTTACCAGCAGTAACTACTTAGGATACTTGAATTGCAAGAGTCAGTGTAAATATCACAAATTGTGCACACGACAACATATCCTGGGGACTAACAATAAGTCAGAGTTCCCATACGCCACCTCATGGCTGTACAGAGTATTTTTCATCTCCTCTTCTATACGCCTGTTAGTTTACAGAACTCTTTCACAGCTGCTGACATAGGCCTGTCTGTTACACAATACATTTGTTAGTTGACATTTTGTGGTGCAATTTGCTGCAGAATTCTGGTAAATTTTACTTTGTAAGTCTCCACCATTTTGTGATGGCAGCTTTACCGATATTCAGTACATTTGGTGACTGTTAAAAGCACACCAGAAAATGCTGTAGAAATGAATGGAAATCATTAGAGATTTTAGATGTTTGCTCAGTTCTGACAATTTTGAGACTCTTACGTTGTACACAGGGGCATTGTTAGGTCAAAACATTCGGGACTGGAGCCCCGGATGTTTTCTCCAGTGCCCCGAATGTTTATGCTGGTTGTATTTTTTTTTTTTTTTTTATTAGGCTATTCCTAGCCGTCTGGGCAATCCCACAGACCCCTTGTACTTGTTCCGCTACTTGCAGGCTGCGCGGGCATGAGTTCAGAACTTCAGTCACTTTAGTCGGCAATTCTGTTCTGTGGCGCGTGATCCCGCGAGACCCGCTGCGGGAGGTCACGGGTCTAGTACAAGTACAAGGAGGGTTGGGGATGATCTGTGGGGTTCCCCAGACAGCTAGGCCCTTCACAGTAATTATTAATCCCTTTCAGCAGTCCCCCATTCACTGAAGGGTGGACTGCTGAAAGGGGTTAATAACTACTGTGAAGGCCCCTCTCGGTGGTGATGAGGGCATGGCTTCACAGGGACTCGTGCCCCGATGTCTTCAGACCCTAGCAACGCTCCTGGTTGTACATGATGCGTCAGTCAAATGCTATGTATCAGTACTGCAGTGAGGTCTACACCTCTCCATGGCCTGATTGACACTGATATAACATAAAGGGCCGGATTTACTTCTATGCCTGTGTCTAGAATCTGTCTGTAAAGAGCAGCAACAAGGGTTTCTACTCTTCTTTCCAACTTGCTCGAAAATGTCTGAATTCATGAATTAGCAGAATGAAGGTAATAAATTGTGGCTAGGCCTCTCTCATGTTCACATGGTAGATTTTGATTATGGCAAACTGCATGGTTTCTGCCATAGTTTTTCAATTTAAATGCCGCAGTCCCGCTCACGCTTTAGGCTTCTTTCACACGAGCGTCAGTAATCTGGCTCTGGATCATGTTTAAACTAATTTTATTAAACAAAAGTAATATCCAGACACATAGGCTTCAAATCAGCTGGTACATAGATACTTAGATTTACAGTCTATTGCTCCATTCACACGTCCGCAATTCTGGTCCGCATTTTGCAGAACGGAATTGCGGACCCATTCATTTCAATGGCGTTCCCGAAAAATATAGAACATGTCCTATTCTTGTCCGCAAGACATGTAGCATGCACACTACAGTTGTTTTTTGCTGTCCGCAAATCGCGGATCCGTCTTCCTTTTTTTTCACATCCATATCCGTTCCATGTGTCCGCAAACATTGTAGGTTGTGTTTCCATGTGTCTTCCGTTTTTTTTGCGGATCCGCAAAAAAAAAACCGGAAGGCTTGAACCAGTCTCTTAAAGTACCTCTACAAGTGCCCTGGTTTCCAAGCAACCATCCGCAAAAAAAACGGATGCGGATGACAAA
This sequence comes from Bufotes viridis, assembly GCA_033119425.1. Classification (NCBI taxonomy): domain Eukaryota; kingdom Metazoa; phylum Chordata; class Amphibia; order Anura; family Bufonidae; genus Bufotes; species Bufotes viridis. Next base: position 448,815,232 of record CM065591.1, read on the forward strand.
CGGATGGCTTCCGTTAGTCATCCGCATTTTTTGCGGACCCATTGACTTCTATGGGTCCGCAAACTGTTTTTTTGCGGACAAGAATAGGACATGCCATATTTTTTTTGCGGACGTGAAATGCAGACAGCGGACGCAGACAGGCAACGGAAGAGGCATCCGCATTTTTAACGGATCTATAGAAATGAATGAGAAACCATCGGATCCGCAAAAAAAACGGAACGGAGGCCGCAAAAAACCACTGCCGTGTGCATGTAGGCTTAGGCCTCATGCACACGACCGTATGTGTTTTCAGTCCGCAAATTGCAGATCCGCAAAAAAAACGGAAGACGTTCCATATGGCATCCGTTATTTTTGAGGATCCATTGTAATAATTCCTAGCCTCGTCCGAGAACTAGAAAAAAATAGGACATGCTCTATTTTTTTGCTGAAGGAAAAACGGACATACGGAAACGGAATGCACCCGGAGTACCTTCCGTTTTTTTTGCGGACCCATTGAAATGAATGGTTCCGCATATGGTCCACAAAAAAAAAAGGAACGGACACGGAAAGAAAATACGTTCGTGTGCATGAGGCCTTAGGCTACATGCACACGACAGTTGTTTTTTGCTGTCCGCAAATCGTGGATCCGTCTTCCTTTTTTTTGTGTCCGCAGATTCTGTAGGTTGTGCTTCCGTGTGTCTTCCGGTTTTTTTGCGGATCCGCAAAAAAAACTGAAGGCTTGAAACAGTTTCTTAAAGTACCTGTACAAGTGCCCTGGTTTCCAAGCAACCATCCGCAAAAGAAAACGGATGCGGATGACAAACGGATGGCTTCCGTTGGTCATCCGCATTTTTTGCGGACCCATTGACTTCTATGGGTCCGCAAACCATTTTTTGCGACCGTTGTTTGTTTCCCGCGTCTGTTCCATTTTTTTTTCACGGATAGGATGCTTCCCCATTCATTTCAATGGGTCCGTGAAAAAATGCGGGTGGTCAACCGTTTTTGTTCCGCATCCGTGGTCCGTGTTTACATTCTGTCAAAAAAATAGAGCATGTCCTATTTTTTTCACGTTTGCGGACAAGGATAGGCTCTTCCAAAAAAAACGCAAAATTTGCAGACAGAGCGGACGCGGAGGCCAGCTAGTGCAATTCTTTAGATGTCATCAGAAATAGCTAAATCCAAAGTGTAAACCAATAACCGTATAAAATAAAGAAAAGAAGAGAATAGTGTAAGTGTTAGGCTTCTTTCACACCACTGTGTGCTGGCAGGGCCGCTGCTGCGGACCGCAAATTGAGGTCCGCAATGCACGGGCACCGACTGTAGGGCAGCCGCATGCAGTTCACGGACCCATTCACTTGAATAGTGTTGATGATCCGTTCGTTCCGCAAAAACTCTCCATGTGATTTCCGTATGCGATCTTTTTTTGTGCGGATCGCAAACGGAAACAGAAAATTTGTAATTATTACTGTAATGTACTATAATGTTTGTAAACAGTAAACACATGGGCAAAGTGGGCATGGATCCGCAAAATACGGATGACATACGGATGTGTTCTGTATACATTCCATATTTTTTGCGGACCCATTGACTTGAATGGAGCCACAAAACGTGATTTGCGGACAATATTAGCACAAGCCTCAAAATGTTGCGGAACGGAAATACGGAAATGGAATGCACGGGGTACCTTCCGTTTTTTTTTTTTTTTTTTTTGCGGAGCCAAAAAAAACTGAACGGAAACGGAAAAAATCATACGCTCGTGTGAATGAGCCCTTAGGCCTCATGCACACGACCGTTGTTTGATTCCGTGTCCGTTGCTCCGTTTTTCGTGATTTTCTGCGGACCCATTGGTTTTCAATGGGTCCGTGGAAACCTCGGCAAATGCACCGTTTGTCCTCCGTGTCCGTGGTCCGTGATTCCAGTCCGTCAAAAAAATATAACCTGTCCTATTCTTGTCCGTGAAAAACGGTTCACGGACCCATTCAAGTCAATGGGTCCGTGAAAAATGCGGATGGCCATCCGTGTGTCATCCGCGTTCCGTGTCCGTTTTTTTTGCGGATCCCTTGGCAGGCACTTGGGAAACATTGTCAGCCTGTCTTTTGGTAAAATATTTTGGGTCATGTCCGCTAAAAAAAAACGGAAGACACACGGAAACGCAGCGGAAGGCAAAAACGGACACGGATCACTGAACAACGGAACCCCTTTTTGCGGACAGCATAAAAAAACGGTCGTGTGCATGAGGCCTTATAGAGAGGAATGAGGGGAAGGAATGAAGGGCAGGGGGAGGAGGTAAGGAGTCTTTTATACCAACTCCTTTCGCTAATGCCTAGATGACATACTCGCCCCAGTCCCATCTATATATGATAATGCCACGATGTCAGTTTCTTGACATTACTTGGAAAGCTCTCCCAAAAGACTGGCGACTGGCTCTGGATTATGCACGGATTCCTGATGATATATCATCAGTATTGCTTCAGGATTTCATCAGGATTCAGATGCGGAGTCTTTTCTTCCTGCATTTTTGGATGCACTCCTACACATTATAATACAAATACACACAAAACTCGGACATGCTGTGGATTTCAAATACCGGCGTGAAGTATACAACCATCTATTCATTAACATTAGCAGCGGATTCCGGTACATAAAATCTACGGCATATACGATTGCAAATACGCTCGGGTACAAAGAGGCCTTAGGCCCACTGAATGGCGTTAAACCGCGAGCAGACTTCTGCCGCAGTTTCCTGTGGTGGCCACATGCAACTCATGCCAAAAACTGACTTTTCATTCCTGGAATGGAAACCCACGTGCAAATAATCTCTTTTTTCTGGAACATAATCCTCAGTGAAATCCATGGCAAAAATTTGTGTTGTGCGAAGCGAGCAAATGTATGGGCTCCGGTGAGGCGAAGCGAGTTATCACCAAAGTGACCCGGGACTTCAGTGAATAACTTCGGGATTGGATTTTTGAATTTAAAACCCTTTTAAAACATGGATGCGAAGCTTGATTCACTCAACACTAGCAAAAATCCACCGTGTGACTATAACCTCACCTCTCCCTCTTACCTTGCTTGTGCCGCGGGGAGATATACAGGGCTTCTCGCTATGTTCTTCTTCTTCTGTTGTACTGAGTAACCTCACTTCTTCTTCCTCCTCCTCATCCTCCAGAAATATCTTTCTAGACATCATCTTTTGCTGTAAGGACATATAATGATGTGCTATGAGCAGGGTGTTTATTTGCAAGCATTTTTCTAATATTTTTATTAAAGCTTTTTGTTAGAAGGGTTCCCCCCTTACTTCATTTACAACCCACTGAAACCCACTGTTCTCCGTGTCAGTCACATACAGGTTAGGTCCTAGAGAAGGGCAGATGCTTCCTGTGGCCACTCTCTGCTCCGGCTATTCGATGGCTGTGAATGAGGGACTCTCTCCTATTAAATGAAAAAAACATTTCCCTATCCTGCTAGCCTTCTAGTCCCTGGTCCCTCTTGACACATAAAAGTGACGGCCCATTGAATCACTGGTTTTGGTGGGTCACATGTGATTGGCTGGGCAGTCACATGAATATAATACCCATAACTAAGGAAAAGATCTAGCTCCTCATCATCTTCATCATCTTCCTCGCGTCTCTCCAACACCTTTATCCTCCTTTATAATCTCATGGGTCAAATGCATACAATCAATCTAATCCCACATTTCTTCTACACTCCTTCTCATAACAGAGGATGTCCTCTTCCCACCCTAGTGCTACATGTCTCACCCTGTGTGCTCCCCGTGCTGCGGACCGCATTTGTGGATCCGCAATACACGGGCACCATTCCGTGGCCATTCTGCATCACGGATGCGGACCCATTCATTTCAATGGGGTTCCGTTCCGTACTTCCGTCCCGCAAAAAGATAGAACATGTCCTATCTTTTTGCGGAACGGGCAGATCGCGGACCCATTCAAGTGAATGGCTCCGCGATCCGCTGTGGCTGCCCTACGGACTTGGACTTCTCATTTTAGGCCTATCTTCTGTTTCTGCATTAAACCTAACTGCTACACCCAACTTTTCCAGAGTCTGATATTGTCCACACCCCTCATCTTTCCTTCTCATCCCCTGGTATGTCTGCATTGAACTATTAATGTCTCCTTCCCTGCTGGATTTATTCAGTATTTTTTTAGATTTACTACTACCTGTGTCTGGCCCGCCCTTGATTAGGCCATATGTAGCCCCCTCCCCTCTTGGTCACACCTGATTGAACACTGAGTGGTATAAATCTAAGTCCTTAGGTATTTCAGACCTTGGTCTTTTCAATGCAACATCTTTCAAGTGCCAATCTTTAAGTGCACATGCCAAATTATACCAGAAGGGGACCAAAGGTAATTACAGAAATAGTTATTGCAAACAATGTTTCAATCTTTCATCTTACTCTTCCCACTTTTCCTAAACCTCCTGAAATCCCCCCACATCCATTCACCCAGCAAGGAACTATTCATATCTCCCTCCATCTTACCTTCTCATCTGACTGATTGCACAAACCTGTTTGGCAACATAAAACACTTCCTTCCCAAGCACACACATATACCTCCTGCCCGCTCTTATTCTCACCTACTAACACTTTCTCTGCTGCTCCTTATTGCTGGTGATATCTCCCCAAATCCAGGCCCCCCTCAGCAAATCCCCACTCTCACCTCTACCGCCTACCACAAATCTCCTTCCACAAATTTCTGCAACTCCTTAAACCTAATAACCATTCCTCTGACCCCTGCTCCTTTGGTTCCTCTTGATGGAGCATTATGGAACGCTCGCTCTGTCTGTAACAAACTCTCCTACATTCATGACCTCTTCATCTCTCAAACTTTCCTTTCTGGGTCTCACAGAAACATGGCTGACACCCTCCGACACCTCCTCCCCTGCTGCACTCTCTTATAGCGGATTTAATTTCACTCACACCCCCCGCCCCGGCAGCAAACATGGTGGAGGAGTTGGTCTTCTCCTGTCAGACACCTGCTCCTACATCCCAACTGCACTGCCATCCTCCATTACGCTCACTTCATTTGAAGTACACTGTTTGCATCTACTCTCCCTCCAACCTCCAAGTAGCTGTTATTTACCGCCCCCCAGGCCCAGCCACCATCTTTCTTGACCACTTTAACACCTGGCTCCTACACCGTCTTTCTGCTGACATCCCCACTATCATCATGGGTGACTTCAACATCCCTATTGACACCTGCCACTCAGCCGCCTCTAAACTCCTATCGCTCTCTTCCTCCTTCGGCCTCTCACAGTGGTCTTCCGCTCCCCCCCACAGAGATGGTCACACTCTGGATCTTATCTTTATCCGCCTCTGCTCCCTTTCTTATTCGCCTCTCCCCCTATCCGACCACAACCTACTCCCCTTCTCTTCACCCGTCTCTTCTCCTGCTCCCCCAGTCCACACCCTCGCAGGAACCTTAAAGGGAACCTGTCACCGGGATTTTGTGTACAGAGCTGAGGACATGGGCTGCTAGATGGCCTCTAGCACATCCGCAATATCCAGTCCCCATAGCTCTGTGTGCTTTTATTGTGTAAAAAAAAACTATTTGATACATATGCAAATAAACCTGAGAGGAGTCCTGTCCCTGAGATGAGTCCTGTTCCTGGTACACAAAATCCCGGTTAGCAAAACACAAAAGAGAACTCCCAATTACCTTCGAAAATCTACAAGGGTCTAATGTATAATCTCCCTCACCAATATCACTTCATTATTAACCCTTAAAAAATATAACATACCACAATCATATATAAAATATATAATCTAGAACCAGCATTGGTAAGTTTAACCCATACGGGGTGTTAGATGCAGGTCATTATTAGGTGTGTCATTTTTTCACTTGGTGTAAGGTGGCTGCCGTCTGGTTTGTCCTCCAGTCTATGCAACACATCAGGCAGTGGGGATTGTTGTTCTCCAACTCCTTATGAATTTGTGTCTTGTGATCTTTTGTGATTTATTGTACCTAATAAAATTATATATTGTATGTTATATTTTTTAAGGGTTAATAGTGAAGTGATATTGGTGAGGCACAAAATCCCCGTGACAGGTTCCCTATAAACATCTCGACTTTCGCTTGCTCTCCGACTCTCTTCTGCCACTCTCTACCATTTGTTCCCTCCAAGACCAAGATACTGCCACCACCCGATATAACACCACAATAAGTACAGCTCTGGACACCTTTGCCCCCCTCACACACAACAAAACCCGAAAAATCAACAGACAACCCTGGCACACCAACCTGACCAAAAAACTAAGACAAGCTTCTAGGGCTGCAGAGCGGCGATGGAAGAAATCCCCCTCTAAGGATCACTTCACCGCATACAAGCAATCCCTCCTCATTTTCAAATCCTCACTCGCTGACGCAAAACAGGCGACTTCCCATCTCTCATATCTTCCCTGTCCCACAACCCAAAAGAACTTTTTAACACCTTTAACACCCTTCTCCGTCCACCAGTGCCCCCACCCTCTCCTCTCATCTCAGCTGAGGACTTTGCCACATACTTCAAACAAAAGATAGTCAACATCAGAGAAAGCTTCAACACACAGTCCCCACAGACCCTCCACACAGCTGCTCTGTCCTCTTCTCCCAAAACCAGCTTCTCCGCCATTACAGAAGAAAAACTCTCCACTCTACTCCCCAAATCCCATCTCACCACCTGTGCTCTTGACCCAATCCCATCCCACCTCATCCCTAACCTCACCACAGTGTTTATCCCAGCCCTAACTCATCTCTTCAACCTATCACTAACCTCTGGTCTCTTCCCCTCTGCTATTAAACATGCTACCATTACACCCATCCTCAAATAGCCTTTACTTGACCCATCTTCTTTGTCCAGTTATCGCCCATATCACTTCTTCCATATGCCTCAAAGCTACTTGAGCAACACGTCCATTCTGAACTGTCCTCTCACCTCTCCTCCTGCTCCCTCTTTGACCGGCTACAATCTGGCTGCCGACCCCATCACTCAACCGAGACTGCCCTCACCAAAGTCACCAATGACCTACTAACAGCCCAAACCAAAAAACTACTCTGTCCTCCTTCTCCTTGACCTGTCCTCTTACTTCTCCATTACTCTGTCCTCCTTCTCTTTGACCCGTCTTATACCTTTGACACTGTTGACCACTCCCTTCTGTTACAAACTCTCTCATCTCTTGGCATCACTGACCTGGCCCTCTCTTGGATCACATCATACCTCACAGACCGGACATTTAGTGTCTCCCACTCTCACACCACCTCCTCGTCTCATTCCCTCTCAGTTGGTGTCCCACAAGGCTCCGTTCTAGGACCCCTGCTCTTCTCTATATACACCTTCGGCCTGGGACAGCTTATAGAGTCCCATGGCTTTCAGTATCACTTATATGCTGATGATACACAAATCTACCTCTCTGGTCCAGACATCACCATCTTACTATCCAGAATCCCACAATGCCCATCTTCCATATCATCCTTCTTCTCCTCTCTCTTTAAAACTTAACATGGATAAAACAGAATTCATTATCTTTGCCCTATTTTGCTCAAACCCCCCAACAGACCTATCTATCACGAATAATGGCTGCACACTTTCCCCAGTCAACTAAGTCTGCTGCCCTGGAGGGAACTTGGATTCTGCCCTCTCCTTCTGACCGCACATCCAAGCCCTTTCCACCACCTGCTGTCTCAAACTCAAAAACATCTCTCGCATCCGCCCTTTCCTCAACTTTGAGTCTGCAAAAATGCTTGTACATGCCCTCATCATCTCCCGCCTAGACTACTGCAACATCCTCCTCTGTGGCCTTCCATCTAGCTCTCTCGCACCCCTACAATGTATCTTCAGCTCTGCTGCCAGGTTAATCCACCTCTCACCCTGTTACTCCTCTGCCTCTCCACTCTGCCAGTCTCTTCACTGTCTCCCCATTGCCCAGCGAATTCAGTTCAACTTACTAACAAATACATACAAGGCCGTTCACAACCGGTCCCCTCCCTACATCTCTGAGCTACTTTCCCGAAACATCCCCACACCCAATCTCCGATCCTCACAAGACCTCCTTTTCTCCTCTTATCACCTCTTCCCATACTCGCTTCCAAGATTTCTCCCGTGCATCCCCCATCCTCTGGAATTCGCTACCCCAACATATCAGACTCTCACCTACTGTGGAATCATTCAAAAGAAACCTAAAAACCCACCTCTTCAGACAAGCCTACCACCGGTGACCCCGCTGCCTTTAGACCGTCATGACCAACGTTACCCTCTCCTACTGTGTCCCTCTCCCATACCATGTAGATTGTAAGCCCTCACGGGCAGGGCGCTCTGTCCTTCTGTACCAGTCTGTAACTTGTCTTGTTAATGCTTGGTGCAATTGTCTGTATTATGTATGTGCCCCACTTATCATATGTACAGCGCCATGGAATGAATGGCGCTCTAATAATAATAATAAAATGTTGAGGGACTAAAGGCTCTGCTCGACACCCAAAGTCAGTTTCCATCAAATCTGATGAAATGTGTAACAGTGTCTCCAACACGAACCTTAATTGGGACCTTTCCCCTCTCCTGACATGCCTGTTAATAGCTTCATACACCCAAGTGGTGCTGCCAGTATCACACTGTGCAGGGACCCCCCCCCCCCCTTCAACTGGTAACACCCATCTGGACCTTCATTGCAAATTGCTTGTAATGCATTCATAACTTCTACAAGGAATAATAGACTCATCAAGAACAACATTTTCAACAAACAATAGTCATTCCAGATATAAATTAGGCGCATTCTCCTACAGCGCAGAGTAAATCAAGACCGGCACAGAAAGCAGCAGACTTCGGAAATCTCTCATGCAGCAGCCTCCGCCAACCCCCTCCTCTCCCTTCATAGATGTCAATGTGAAAAGCAGGAAAGAAGAAAGCAGCCAGATGAAAGTAGATAGACGCAATCTTCTTTAAAAAGATACTATATATTACAAAGTTTCTTATAGTCACCTGTACTATTCATATGGAAAGCTGTTTTATAACTGGAGGTACGCTTTAATATTTCCATCATAAATTCCCACAGCCTGAAGTCCCTTTTTAGCCCACAGCGCTGGTCTCTGTCAAACTATCCATGGACTTAGTAGGATATTGAGCAGCCGAGGGCAATGAACTAAAGGGTAACCAGCAGAATGAAGCAATAATCTGCAGTTCTACGCACTGCTGAGGGGGACGACTACAGAGGAGCACACAGCACAAGGGTGCACATGTCACTATTGATTGCAGAAATGTTTGATTATTGTGATCTAAACTGTGGATAAAATCGATGTATTATAATCCAGCACTCAACATACACTGAATATGATAATAAATTTCTATGATCTTAACCCCTTAAGGACACAGGGTTTTTACATTTTTGCATTTTCGTTTTGCGCTCTATGCCTTCCAAGAGCCATAACTTTTTTATTCTTCCGTTCACATGGCCATATGAGGGCTTATTTTTTGCGGGACAAGTTTTACTTTCCAACGCCATCATTTAATAATGCATACGGTGTAGTGGGAAGCGGGAAAAAAATTCCAAATGGAGTGAAATTGCAAAAAAAAAGCAATTTCACCACAGTTTTACGGGTTTCTAAATTACGACGTTTGATTTGCGATAAAACTTACCATTTAGTTTTATTCTACAGGTCAGTACGAATCCGGCGATACCCAATATGTATAGCTTTTCTTGCGTTTTGATAGTGAAAAAAATTCCAAAGTGGGAAAAATTTTTTTTTTTTTTTGTCGCCATGTTTTGACCGCTATAACGTATTTGTATATAAGTGTATGGCGTTGTATGGGGGCTTATTTTTTGCGGGGCGATCTTAACTTTTAGTTGATACCATTATGGGGTGTGTAGGACTTTTTGATCACTTTTTATTTAATTTTTTTGAGGAAATGAAGCGTCCAAAAACGGCAAATCGGCCATTTGGGCGCTTTTTCCGTTTTTCTGTTTACCGTATGGGAAATATATTTTTATATTTTTATACTATGGGCGTTTTCACACATTGTGACACCCATGATGTGTATTTTTTTATTTTTTTATTATTTTATTTTAATTTTGGGGAAAGGGGGTGATTTAAATTTTTAGGTTTTTTTATTTATTTTTTTATTTTTTTAATTTTTTTACACTTTTATATAGATCCCATAGGGACCTATATAAATCAGTTACCTGATTGCTTCTATCATAAACTCCAATACACTTGTATTGGAGTTTATGAGCATTTACTACTTTCCTATGAAGCCCTATTGCTAACAAGGGCTCCATAGGAAATAGTAAGTGATAGCCTCATGCTGAATGAAAGGCTTGAGGCTATCCCTTACAGCGCTCCGATTCTCCCGATCACCACTAGGGGAGCCGGAGCGCTGCCGAAAGTTTTACTTTCGGTTTAGCGCATGCAGATGCCGTGATCAGGATTGATCACGGCATCTGCAGGGTTAAATGATCGCGGTCGGCAGCGCTGCCGACCGCGATCATCAGCTGCGGGGGTCAGCTACAGGAATCAGCCGGACCCCCGCAGCGATGGTGCCCGCAGCGGCCAGGAGCGGGCGCCATCTTTAGGGACTGGACACATGACGTACCCATACGTCATGTGTCCTTAAGGAGTTAAAGGGATTGTCTTTCACACGAGCGTGACATATTAGGTCCAGATTGGCTCCAGATGCGTTCAGTGAAAACTCACACCATTTTGCAAGCAAGTTCAGTCAGTTTTGCCTGTGATCGCGTTCAGTTTTTTCAGTGCGGGTGCAATGCGTTTTGATGCATTTTTCACGCACGTGATAAAAAAAATGAAGATTTACAAACAACATCTCTTAGCAACCATCAGTGAAAAACGCATCGCACCCCACTTGCTTCCGGATACAATCCATTCTTCACTGTAGCCCCATTCACTTCTATGGCACCAGGGCTGCATGAAAAATGCAGAATATAGAACAAGCTGGGTTTTTCACGCAACGCAGAACTGATGCGTGAAAAAAACCGCTCATGTACAGAGACCTATTGAAACGGAAAACTCGCTCGTGTGAAAGGGGCCTTACAGTTTATCACCTATCGTTAGGACACCCACCGATCCCAAGAACAGGCACGCGACCACTTCGTTTTTTCCTCTATGGGACTGCCGGAGATAGCCATGTGATGTCCTCAGCAGTCAAGCCCTTACTACCTCTACTGTGGATAGGTGATAAGTTGTTATGGTGGGACATTTTTAAGAAGATGTGTCACCTCTCTTGACATGTCTGTTTTAGCAACTACTTACATCCCCCATATAATAATAATTCGGGAGCATCTATTCCTTTGACTCTGTGTTGTGCCATTCCTTTATTATTCCTGCTAGAAGTTATGAATGAATTGCCAGCAGTTTGCAATGAAGACCCAGCTGGGTGTTACAAGTTGGGGGTGTGCCCCCATGCAGTCTTAAACTATCCAATCAGCGGTTCCAGCGTTAGACTGCACAGGGACACGACCCCAACTGGTAACATCCAGCTGCACCTTTATTGCAAACTGCCAGCAATTCATTCATTACTTCTAGCAGGAATAATAAAGGAATGACACATCATATCATATAGTCTCTAGAATCCTTATTACATGGGGAATGCAAGTAGTTACTAAAGAAGACATGTCAGGAGGAAGTACACGTGCTCTTTAAACTGTACTGACTCATAGTCCATTTACTCCAGCAGCAGGTTGAATAATAGTCTCAAACTTCTGATAAGTGGAGGTATAAGTGATCTGTAGTGATACCATGTGCCGCCTCCTGCACATGACCATATCTGTTTTTGTGGTCCACAAATCACGGATCTGCAAAACAGATTGCAAAACGGACAAGAATAGGACATGTTTTATTTTTCCACGGGTGCCGCGAATCGGACAGCACGTGGGTGTGCAGTCCGCATCTTTTGCGGCCACAACCGACCAAAACCATGTGCACCAAAACTACGGCCGTGTGAATGAGCCCTTATGAGGCACCATATTCTCCCCAGAGCTTCTAGGGCAATATAGCGACTTAGGTCCGTATTCTGCACTGATTCATCTCTGAATATATCCTTTGTTTTTGAATTTTAACCAAAAAAAATCATATTTAAAATTAACATTTCATACTTATTTAACTGTTCCCTCCACCCAACCCACCCTAGCGTACTTCCTCCTGGAGAATAAAAATTCATTTAAATCAATTTTTCCCGTATTCTGTGCCAATGATACAATGGGGTTGGGATCTACTCTGCCATTATCAGATCTCCAGTTCTTCCAGATCTTCATATCTTTATAGCGTGTATAGCAGGGACGCTCAACCAGCGGCCCTCCAGCTGCTGCAAAACTACAACTCCCAGCATGCCCTAATAGGTGTAGGCTGTCCAAGCGTGCTGAGAGTTGTAGTTTTGCTGGAGGGCCGCAGGTTGGGCATCCCTGGCTTAGAGCCTGACACACAGCTCCAACATGCGGCATATATACTGAGAATGGGTTATTGGTAGTGGAAAGTGAGGGTTCACTCGGCAGGACGTGTTAAGCTATTGTGTCATTTATCCTGACGCCCACATAGAACTTGCATTCCTAGAGGTCTGAAGTCAATCTTGTGATCAGGCTCTATGTACAGATCTGCCAGGCACTGGAGGCTGGGAAAGTAACCGCATATTTAAACCCTGAGAACTACGGTGATGTGAACGCGGTATCCTGCTCGGACATGAACCCGAGCAACAAGTGATGTGTCTGAGCACTGAGTGGTGCTAGGAGGACCTACGCCCGTGATGGGGCTCATGTCTCAATGCGGCTGATGGTACAAGATTTGACATTACAAGCAAGTGGATATATTCCTATTTTACAGCACGTGTTGCAAGTGTGCGTTTAGATCACTGACCTCCATTTAAAAAAAAGCCATTACCTGACACACTTGGCCCTTATTTTGGCCATAGAAAACGAGGGATACTTTAAAGGGCTTGTCCAGAATATTACTACTAATGGCTAATAGGGCCAACAGTATCTGATCAGCAGGGCTCAGACGCTCAGCGATCTCGGAAGTCGCCAACAAAACTACATTGTGCGCTGGACGGAGCTGGTTACTGCAGCGCTGCTCCCATTCGCTTCAACCAGTATCCACCACACAATGGACAGGGCTGTGTAGTTCTGGCGGTGACTTTCAGCAATGGAGCTACTGCAGAACACCGATCAGATACTGATATCCAGCAGAATCCTGGACAACCTATTTAAAGGGGTTATACAATCCTATAAAAAGCCGCCCCCCACACTGAATATACTAACCTGGGTCCCCACTCCCTCTGCCGCTCCTGGTCCCCGCACCGCCGCTGCTGATTATCCCCGTGCGCGGATGAAAACATCTGGTGTTGGGGAAAAGCAGCCAATGGCAGACGGGGATGAGCCTCCCTAGTGCCGCAGGTGACGCTACAGAGGCTCATCCCCAACCCCCCCCCACCATGGGCTGCTCCCCCCTGACACCGCACACGGGGAGAAGCAGCAGCGGCGGTACGGGGACTCAGGTAAGTATATTACCTGTGAGGGGCCCGGCATACGGAGGACTTTTTATAGAATTGGATAACCCCTTTAAGTACATGTTCTGTGAAGAAACTTATAGTAAGGGAAGAGGAGGCGGCATCAAGTACTTTAAAACCCCACTGAGTTTAGAATAAAACATGGAATATATTTTTAAAATCTGTCTCCATCTAGAGGGTGCTCGCTGCATACAGATTCATGTTTTAGTTCAGGCATGCTCAACCTGCGGCCCTTCAGCTGTTGGAAAACTACAACTCCCATCATTCCCTGACAGCCTACAGCTTTTATCCTACAGAAGGGCCTCGTGGGAGTTGTAGTTTCACAACAGCTGGAGGGCCGCAGGTTGAGCATCCCTGTTTTAGTTAATTATGAGCTCCCTCTAGTGGCAACTGCAGGCAGAAAGAATGTTATAATTTAATTTACTTTGGACTCCATGTTGGGCAGCACGGTGGCTCAGTGGTCAGCATGGAGTTTGTAGGTTCTCCCTGTGTTTACGTGGGTTTCCTCCGGGTTCTCCGGTTTCTTCCCACAGTCCAAAGACATACTGATAGGGAACTTAGATTGTGAGCCGCATTGGGGACAGCTTGATGCTAATGTCTGTAAAGCGCTGCGGAATATGTCAGCGCTATATAAAAGAGTATAATAAATAACACTGATCCCTGCTGTTAAACCGCGTAGACGCTGCTGTCAAGTGTGCCTGTTAAAGGGAAAATAATGGGGACAGAGGGAGCTAGTGGAGCGAGGGATAATGGAGGGAGCTAGTTAGGCCTCATGCACACGGCCGTTGTTCGGGTCCGCGTCCGAGCCGCGGACCCATTCACTTCAATGGTGCCGCAAAAGATGCAGATAGCACTCCGTGTGCTGTCCGCATCCGTTGCTCCGTTCCGTGCCCCCGCAAAAAAAATATAGCATGTCCTATTCTTGTTCGTTTTGCGGACAAGAATAAGTTACGAAACGCAGAGCAGCTACCGTGTTTTGGGGACCGCAAAACACCAACGGTCGTGTGCATGTAGCCTTAGAAAGAGGGGGCTCCATCTGTCCCCATTATCCTCTCTTCAAATGCAATTGCGGGGTGCTAATGTGTTGCTATGGCAACACATTAGCTGGCTGCCAGGCCTGCCATGACTGTGTGCCTATTAGACTTTTCCATAGGCAGCCAACCAGTGTTTCAGTGATAGGCTATAACACACTAGTATACAAGGTATACCAACGCATTTTAGGCTACTTTCACACTCGAGTTTTGTGCGGATCCGTCATGGATCTGCAAAAACGCTTCCATTCAGATAATACAACCGCATGCATCTGTTCTGAACGGGTCCGTTTGTATTCTCTTTAACATAGCCAAAACGGATCCGTCTTGAACACCACTGAAAGTCAATGGGGGACGGATCCGTTTTCTGTTGTGTCAGAGACAACTGATCCATCCTGACACACGATGTAAGTCAATGGGGACGGATCCGTTTTCTCTGACACAACAGAAAACGTTTGGCTCAGTTTTGTCAGACGGACACCAATGATGTCCGCCTCCAAAGCGAAATGGTGACTGAACGAAGGGAAACTGATGCATTCTGAGCGGATCCTTATCCATTCAGAATGCATTAGGGCAAAACTGATCCGTTTGGGACCGCTGGTGAGAGCCCTGAAACGGATCTAACAAGCGGAAAGCCAAAACGCAAGTGTGAAAGTAGCCTTAAAAGCGCATAGTTACCCTGCTCACGCTAGATCTAAAACCGGGGGCGTGGGTGGGTGTTTCAGGTGTAGAAAATGGTCTAAATATGAGACAAGAAGGAAGCTTTCTTCCATTTCGAACTGGCGCTGGATGGGCTGAAGTTTTATGGAGGCCGGCACCTCTTCATAACGTCGGCGAATCCACCACCAGCTCAGGGGATAAAGCGCCAGTCTTAATAAATGTTTTCATTTTGAATGCTGTGGACCCGGTCTCGGTTTAGCTCCATTGAATGAAGCTCGCGCTGCGGCTCTGCGAGGGGTCCGCGCTGTAACCGCGCCAAGAATACACAAAGCGGTTTCAGATTCAGTTTTTGGCACAAAATCTGCTCTGAAACCTAATCCCTAAGGGTTTATGGACACTCCGGTGATTCCCGTCTATGTGCTGCCCATGCTCTCTACAGGCAGCGCATGGATCCACTGAATCCTATGGCGGCTTTCAGACGAGCGTATTTGCATTGCGTATATAGTCCGGATTTAATGTACCAGAATCCACTGCTAATGTTAATGAATGGCGCTATTAACGCAGCATGTCCGAATTTTGTGTGCATTTGTTTGCAAATACTCCATTATAATGTATAGAAGTGCATCCAAAAATGCGTGCAGGAAAGAGTACGCATGTAAATCCAGACAAAATACTGAAGCAACACTGATGACAATACTGACGGTATATCATCAGGATCCTGAGCTAGAATACTGACGGATCTCAATACGCTCTTACCTATGGCGAACAGCACACTGTGCGGATTCTAGGCAGAAAAACAGCAGCATAATAAAGTATCAGCAAAGTGAACAAAATTTGCCAAATCTCATGTACACATTGCAGACTGCTGTGCGAACTTTAAAATCCGTAGAATGTCAATTGTATATGCGACTCTACAGCTTATATATAGTGGTCTTCCATGGGGTTGCTAAAATAAAATCAACACCAAAAACTGCATAAAAACTGCAAAAAACAAAAAAACATGATAAATAGTGCAGTTTTATGTGCGGGTTCTCCATGTGGATTTTCCGCGCACCAATCCGCAACATGTGCAGGTAGCCTATACTATATGTATATTCAGCCGCCCATGTTACATGCGGGCAGGAGGCGCCCACTCTATTCGGCGGGTCCACGGACAGCACGGCCATCCATCCCGTTTTTCATTGACCCATTGCTTAGAAAATACAAAACAGGTATGAAAAAAAAGGTGAACAGAAAAGCGAAAAGACTGGCAGTTTTGCGGATGGAAAACTGTGATGTAAACTGGTTTGACTATTTCTGCAAACTGGACAGGTACATGTGTATAAGGCCACTACATGACCCGTATTTTGGGTCCGTGTCTGATCCGAATTTGTTTACGGATCTCACACAGACCCATACATTTGTGGCTGTTTCACAAATCATCGAACGAGTCCTATTTTTGTCCCTTTTGCGGACATGGCTAGCCATTTCTATAAGGAAACTGCGACGCGCACACGGACCACCTCCGTATTTTGCGGATCCGTGCTTTGCGGACCGCGAAACTGATATGGTCGTAAGCATAAGGCCTTGAGCCTAAATATGTACAAGAGATATGACATTCTTACACATGACACGTCACTACAGGTGTGTATATATATATAAATATATATGTGTGTTCCATCTATCCATTGTATATGTATATAAAGCGTGTTACCCAGCCAGCTCCTGCTCTGCTCCGGCACACTGTCGGCGATCCTGCCCCTGACTACTGTGTGCACAGAGACAGTGAACTCTGGACTCATAAACCCCGCCATAGTCTGATGCATTCATCTCCCTGCCCGCACTGATCCAACAGGTTGCTGTCAGTTGCTGGACACGCCCCTCATCTAACCCCCCGCCCCTCGTATGTCAATCATCTGTAGTCCACGCCCATCAGAATAGTCTCCGCCTAGCCACGCCCAGAGCAATCCCTTGTGCGTGTCGTCATCACGCAGTGGCGTCATCAGGGTGCGTCCGGTAGTTCTGTTTTGATTGCCGAGTGACGTGTACTCTCTCCTGTCATGCTGCAGTCATGGCTGAAGGGCTGTGCTTGTGCGGCGTGTTACGGTGAGTGGCTGACGGTGTCCTTATAACGAGGGGTTGTCAGGGTGCGGCTTCTGGACTGTGCTGTTGTCAGTCGTATTGAGAGCGGTAATGACAGGACACTGCCGCCTCAGCTGCCCTCCTGCTGGTGGTCGCCAGGCACTCTGCCCCTATCATGACAATGAGTTGCTGTTACGGTTATACATGAATCTCATGTGACTTTTTCCTTCTATGTCCCCCCCCCCCTCCAGCTTGCTGACGTCACTCTTCGTACCTGCGCTTGTTGCCAGCGTCACCGTCACCCTCCTGGTATTCCTTGTTCTCCTCTGTGTCCGCTTGTGGATTGGGAAGAAGAAAAAAGCGTCTGTACAGCTCGGCAAAGATGGCGAAGAGCGGAAAGTAGTGGCGTTCTTCCACCCCTACTGCAACGCAGGCGGTGGCGGTGAAAGGGTGCTGTGGTGTGCGCTGCGCGCTTTGCAAAAAAGGTATGTTATTACGTGTGAGGGTGCTGATAGTCGGACTGTTAAGTACTTACACTCACAGGGTCACTGAGTGTTCCTAAAACGTTCTGGAAACATGGCAAAAGTGGTGGGGGTCTGAGTGACCACCGCCTAGCGCTACACAAGGCGGTAGAAGAGTCCACATATCACAGTGCAGGAGAGCGGCCCACCAGAAGAGAGCGCGCAATACGTGAGCAATTCTCTCATCTTGTTACAGGGGTTGGTGGGCGTCTCTAGGACATAAAGACGTTTTCTGAAAACTTGGTGACCCTTTAATGGATACCTTTAGAGGACATTGAAGATTTAAAGGGATATTTATGAGGCTGTCATTTAATTATCATATGTAAGAACATTTAAAGGGTTTTCCCACTAATGGGGTCCCTCATACTAGTGCAGTGGTGGCGAACCGATGGCCCGGGTGCCAGAGGCAGCACTCAGAGCCCTCTCTGTGGGCACCCGCACCCTGTAAAGTCTATGGTGTACCAATAGGTAGAGATGAGCGAAGTCGCGCATCCCGTTATGGATTCCACTATCGCGGCATATGGAATCCATAAGGGGCGGCTGCCACCAGCCCGAACTGTTGAACAGCCGAAGGACCTGGGGTGACATCACTGTCATGTGATCAGTGCAGGGGGCGTGGTTCAGCACTGGATTTGAAGTTAAGAAGAACCGTGATTTCATGCAGCAGACGCCAATAACAGAGCTCTGTTATAAGTGAGGCTGCTGATTGGTCCTAGTATCGCACGCTGTCCTGCCATTGGCTGCTGCTCCTCTCACACCACTCCCATTCTCCCGCACTGAACACTGCAGAAGCTTGTCTTCATGAAACTTCACCACGCCCACTGCTCGCTCCAACAGGTTAGCTTGCCACTAAGACTTCAGTTGCTGGCTGCCACTGCCCAGTATTCCCCCACCTCTCTCTCTGCGCAACAACAATTCTATGCTGCCACTGATCCCCCCCCCCTATTTGTTGGCGCACGTGCAGCGGTATGAGGGAGCACTCCGCTCTCTCATACCGCCGCACGTGCGTATGAGGGACCGGGGGTGCCAACAGTCTAGTTGTCAGTGAGTGCGGAGATGCCGCCATGCTGGGGAGGCTTAGGTGTGGCTGGTAGTGAAGGGGTTAGGCTACACGGCTGCCGGTCGTTAAAGTAAGGAGCCTGCTATAACAGGCTGATATAGGGGCAATCGCGCAGCCCACCTGCTCCTTGCAGGACTCTGATCTGACATTACTGGAATCATGTACCCTCCCTTCCCGAACTATGATGAGCCCACTTACCGGAAGCAGCCCCCCCTACAAACCCAAGGGCCCTACAGGATTAGCCTCCCTACAAGGGGGCCCATGAAGTCTGCCCTTCCTTTTGACTGCCTGGATAATAAACTACTGGTGGGCTCAGATGAAGGCCTTGCTCAGCCAGCTGAGGCTGAGCCGCTCTTACACCAAAGAAGTTGGGGTTCCGGTGAACCCCAGAGTGGACGAGACTCTGTTCAATGTTCCTAGGGGCCCCACACACTGAAGACCTGCAAGGGATGCCGTGCCACACACCTAGGCAGCATGCCGGACTGCGTATTGTCACCCCAGTCCACTTTCCCCGCACTGTAAGGACAAGTCTTATTTTTTATTATAATATGTATTTTACATTTGGCGACTAAAAAATTAATTTGGCTCCTAACTTTTTCAGATTAGGAGCCAATGGCTCCTTGACATTTTTTTTTTGTCTGGAGCCCTGAGAGTATCATGGGAGATGATCTCTCCTCACATAACTACAATCCCCACAATCCCTAGCTTTTCTGCTGTGAGTGTTGATGTTTACTGATTGGCTGCCTGATATCACAGTCCGGTCACGTCCCCTCTACTCAGTAATCATCAGCACACTAACACGCCCTTTGTTTCACAAGACATTTAGCTAGAGAATTGATAGCAACACACTGAGCATGCTCGACCTAACAAAGGCTCAGAACTACAGGGCGATGCCATGGGAATTTATGAGAAATCACAGAGGGAAGCAGAGGAAAAAAATGACTTTTATAACTACTGAACGGTAAATATGTGAAATTTACATTATATTAGGTAATTACTAGAGATGAGCGAATTTCATATTTTGAAATTCGTTCACGCTTTGTTTACTGGTAAAAGGTGAATTGCGCTATAGATTCCGTTACCACGGACCATAACGCAATTCTATGATAGAATGCATAACGGAATGCCTTTAGAGGCATTCGGTTACTCGTTCCATCATAATAGAAGTCTATGGGCTGAAAAACGGATCTGTTCCGTTTCCGTTATGCAGGGGAGTCCTCTCCTTCATAACGGAAACGGGACGGATCCTTTATGCAGGCCATAGACTTCTATTATGACAGAATGAATAACGAAATGCCTCTAAAGGCATTCAGTTATGCATTCTGTCATAGAATTGCGTTATGGTCCGTGGTAATGGAATCCATAGCGCAATTCACCTTTTACCAGTAAACGAAGCGTGAACTAATATCATAACCTGAAATTCGCTCATCTCTAGTAATTACTGATGATGAATTAGTCTAAAACATAAGTTATATTTATGATAATCGGAATACCCCTTTAAAGGGAACCTGTCAGGTGACTTCTGCTGCCCTGTCTGAGAGCAGGTTTTTACAGAGGGAGAGAAGCTGAGCTCTTTAATGTATAGGTTTATGTGATCTGGTAAATCCTAACAGGACTCCTGAGGGAGAGTGTCCTGTTTACCCCACCCCAAATAGTGACTGATGGCCTTCTGTTTACACACTGATGCAGGGAGAGCTGTCTGTCATCCTGTTTGGAGGGGGGGGGGGGGGAATCAGGACTCTTCCTGTCTTTCCAAGGAGTCCTGTCAGGATTTACTCTGCTTTTATTCAGTAATCCTGCTCCAAATCGCATACCTCTATATCGCAGAGCTCAGCTTCTCTCCCTCTATCAGGTTCTGCTCTCAGATAGGTCAGCAGAAATCACTTGACAGGTTCCCTTTAAGGCAGGCATCCTCAAACTGCGGCCCTCCAGCTGTTGTAAACTACAACTCCCACAATGCCCTGCTGTAGGCTGATACCTGTAGGCTGTTCGGGCATGCTGGGAGTTGTAGTTTTGCAACATCTGGAGGGCCGCAGTTTGAGGATGCCTGCTTTAAAGGGAGTCTTTCACCCCAAATGTGCACGATCTCACACTAACACCATTGCATCGATAACAGTCCCCACATTAAAATCCTACTTACCATAAGGTTGTCAGTTGCATAGTTCGTCTAAAAAACACTTTTATTGTATATGTAAATCAGGGTCTGAAGGTGCCCAGGGGCGGCGTTCCAACGGCCGGTGCCCAGGCCCTGTGCTGATTTCCATCTGCAACCCCTCCCCTTTCACCCATTTGGCCCGCCCTTTCTCTGGCTGACCTCCTTCTCTTCTTTTGAAATCCAGCGCCTGCGCCGATGACAGCCCTCTGATGCAGCGTCGGCTGGAGCATGACGTATGGGCCGGCGCATGCGCAATGTACTACCCATTAGATGCCTCAGAGTATCCAGTGCGCATGCGCCGGCCAGTACGTCACGCTCCAGCCGATGCTGCATCAGAGGGCTGTCATCTGCGCAGGCGCTGCATTTCAGAAGAAGAGGAGGTAATCAGCCAGAGAAAGGGCGGGCCAAATGGGTGAAAGGGGAGTTGTTGCACAGGGCCTGGGCACCGGCCGTTGGAACGCCGCCCCTGGGCACCTTCAGACCCTGATTTACATATACAATAAAAGTGTTTTTTTAGACTAACTATGCAACTGACAACCTTATGGTAAGTAGGATTTTAATGTGGGGACTGTTATCGATGCAATGGTGTTAGTGTGAGATAGTGCACATTTGGGGTGAAAGACTCCCTTTAAGGATTTACCTCCATTTCATTTTAATACATGAAGGCAGTTGTTGATTTTAGCTTTTTTTTATACTGTGAAGGCTTGAGCTGCATTTTGCTCTGTTCCCACAATAGCTATATGTTCAGCGTATATATGTGTCAGGAGGAGCTGCATACATCGACACCCCGCACCCCTGCTAATCGGCTGTTTCGAAGTAGGTGCCAGAACGTCACAGCTCCTTCCACTGTGTAGTGTAAGGCCCAATTCACATGACCGCATCCATTTTGCGGCCTGCAAATTGCAGATCTACAAAACACAGATACCAGCCGTGTGTGTCCTGCACATTCTGCCCTACGTTACAAATGCCTATTCTCATCCGCAAAACGGACAAGAATAAGACATGTTCTGTCTTTTTTGCGGGGCCGCGGTACGGATGTACGGATGCGGACAGCACACAGTGTGCTGTCTGCATTTTTTGTTTTACAGCCCTGTGGAAATGAATGGGTCCAACAAAGATACGGCTGTGTGAATGGGGCCTAGCATTGCTGATTACTGAAGCGCTGCTGCTTATTGTAGTGAATGGAGCAATACTTGAACCGCAATACCTGAACGGACAGTCGTGTAGTCCCTGCAACAGCGCTACACGGGCACAGCTGATTAGTGGTGGTTCGGGGTATCAGACCCCCGCTGATCAGATATTGATGGCGTATCCTGAGGATAGCCCATCAATATAAATAATCCTGGAATACCCTTTAAATTATCCCATAGATTTTGGTTTTAATGTTTTGTTTTGTTTTTTATTTCATTTTTCAGGTATAAAGATGCCATATATGTTGTTTACACCGGCGACAAAGACGTCTCAGGAGAAGAGATCCTCGCTGGGGCAGGCGGCAGATTTAATATAAAGTTGTCCTACCCTGTTAAGTTTGTCTTCTTGGAAAAACGTTATCTGGTAGAAGACAGACTGTATCCACATTTCACCCTGCTGGGACAGAGCTTGGGCTCCATTCTGTTAGGCTGGGAGGCTCTGGTGAAATGCGTGCCTGATATTTATATTGATTCCATGGGCTATGCATTTACATTGCCTTTATTCAAATACCTGGGGGGCTGTCGTGTGGGCTGCTACGTGCACTACCCAACCATCAGCACGGACATGCTGTCTATTGTCCGGGACCACACTGCTCGATTCAACAACGCTGCTTTTATCTCCAACAACCCTGTCCTGAGCAGGCTGAAGCTGATTTACTATGTCTTGTTTGCACTTATTTACGGCTGGGTTGGATCCTGCAGCGATATGGTAATGGTTAACTCCACGTGGACCTTCAACCACGTCTTGGATTTGTGGAAATGCAGCGATCGCATCAGCATCGTTTATCCACCTTGTGATGTGCAGACGTTTTTAGATATTGAACTGAGTCAGAAACATGAGTTAAAAGAACACTCTGTGGTGTCTATCGGCCAGTTCAGGCCGGAGAAAGACCACAAACTGCAGATCCGGGCATTTAGTACTTTGCTGGCAAAGAAGACTCCGGAGGAAAGAGCAAATCTGAAGCTCATTCTTATCGGGGGGTGTCGCAACGAACAAGATGAGCTCCGAGTGTCCGGGCTGAAGACGCTCGCTGCGGACTTGGGAGTTCCTGTAGAGTTTAAAGTTAACATTCCCTTTGAAGAGCTGAAGAAGCATCTGGGTGAAGCCACCATTGGCCTCCATACAATGTGGAATGAGCACTTTGGAATTGGTAAGAATCTCTCGGGGTGTTTGTTTTTAATGTGGTTTGGGCCTAGAATTACATGAATAACATGTGGAAGGGGTTGTGCCACTGTCTATGTAAGAACCATAGACATGAATAGAGTGGTGGGCTGACCCCTTGTTCTCTGGATCACTGGTTTATGACCTTTGGATATGTGATATGTACATTTTGTGGGATTATCCCTAAGGGTACTTTGACACTTGCGTTTTTCTTTTCTGGCATGGAGTTCTGTCAAAGGGGCTTAATGACGGAAAATAACTGATCTGTTTTATCCTAATGCATTTTGAATGGCGAGAAATCCGTTCAGGATGTCTTCAGTTCAGTCACTGAATGGCGTTTTGGACAGACAAAATACTACAGCTTGCTGCGGTATTATCTCTGCCCAAAATGCCGGATCAGATGCCGGTCCAGCTTTAATTTTCATAGCAATGTATTAGTGACAGATCCAGCATTAAGAAATACCTAAAGGACGGATCCATTCTTCTGGTATGCGCATGCGCAGACGCTTAAAACTGAAGAAAAAATACAAGACGGATCCGTTTATCCGCATGACAAGCGGAGAGACGGATCCGTTCTTGCAATGCATCTGGAGCCGTCTCCAAATGCTTTCAGTTTACATCCAGATTGCCGGAACACTCTGCCTTAAGTGTGAAAGTAGCCTAAGGCCCCTTTCACACAGGCGTGATTTCCGCGCGGGTGCAATGCGTGACGTGAACGCATTGCACCCGCACTGAATCCGGACCCATTCATTTCAATGGGGCTGTGTAAATGAGCGGTGATTTTCCCGCATCACTTTTGCGTTGCGTGAAAATCGCAGCATGTTCTATATTCCGCGTTTTTTTACGCGATGCAGGCCCCATAGAAGTGAATGGGGCTGTGGGAGAATTGCAAGCATCCGCAAGCAAGTGCAGATGCGGTGTGATTTTCCCGCATGGTTGCTAAGAGACGATCGGGATGGGGACCCGATCTTTATTATTTTCCCTTATAACATAGTTAGTATAGTATATTAGTATAGTATAGTAGTATAATAGCATTCTCAATACAGAATGCAAAGTAAAAAGGGCAATAGAGGGTTTAAAAATGATAAAAAAACTAACTCACCTCCTCCATTAGATCGCGTAGCTGCTAGTTACCGGTCTCCTGTTCTGTCTTTAGCTGGGCTGGGGGAAGGGGGGTCGGGGGGGTGAAGGACCTTCATTGATGTCACATGGTCCAATCACCTGCTTCCATCATGGGAGGGTGAAGGTCCTTCACCCTCCCGCCCAGCTGAATACAGAACAGGAAACCGGCAGCTACGCGATCAAATGGAGGGGGTGAGTTA
Source organism: Bufotes viridis (assembly GCA_033119425.1). Taxonomy (NCBI): domain Eukaryota; kingdom Metazoa; phylum Chordata; class Amphibia; order Anura; family Bufonidae; genus Bufotes; species Bufotes viridis. The sequence continues at coordinate 448,839,864 of CM065591.1, forward strand.
GTTTTTTTATTATTTTTAACCCTCTATTGCCCTTTTTACTTTGCATTCTCTATTGAGAATGCTATTATTTTCCTTTATAACCATGTTATAAGGGAAAATAAAAAAATCTCCTGAATACTCAACCCGAAACCGGACTTCAGTGATGAAGTCCGGCTTCGGGTCTGGGTACCAAACATGCTGATTTTTAGCACGCACGTGCAAAACGCATTAAAACGCTTTGCGCGATTTTTCCGCAAGAGTGCATTTTCACGCAAGGCACCCGTCTCTTATCCGGGCGTCAAACATGACACCCGTGTGAAAGAGGCCTAAGAGACACAAGTTATTGTGCTTACCACTAATTTATAAGAAGAGTTAATGAATTATGTAGCTTAGATAATCCCTTGTTAGAAGGGTCCCTTAAAGGGTTATTTCCATTTCTAAAGTGATGGTATATTAGTAGGATATGTTATCTTTTTATGATCGGTGAGTGTCTGACCACTAGGATCCCTGGCCATTCGGGGTAAATTAGAGTTTTTCCCTGGCGACCCAGCTGAGCAAGGACCTGCTCTCGGCCCCATTCACAAGAGTGGACTTTCATTCTTAGGATGATCTGTGAGGGTGCTAGAGGTCAGAACCCCATATCCTGACCCATCTTTGATAAGCCGATCACAGGTTGTCCACATGCTGAAAGCTCCAGGACTCGGGATTCTGTAGTTGGGCATTTGATAATAATAATGCTAGTTCTACACCACACGATTACGTTAATGAATAACTCCATCTATATAACAATACATGGAATATAACAACTAACCTTTCATGTGATACTTACCTTTACAGGCGTGGTTGAGTGCATGGCAGCGGGAACAGTCATTTTGGCTCATAACTCTGGAGGACCCAAACTGGACATTGTGATCCCGTATGAAGGACATGACACCGGCTTTCTGGCAGACAGTGAGGAGAGCTATGCCTCTGCGATGGACAGCATCCTGTCGATGTCTGAAGCCAGCCGACTACAAATCCGGCAGAATGCTAGACGCTCGGTTTCTAGATTCTCTGACCAGGAGTTTGAAGTCAATTTCATCTCTGCCACAGAGCTACTATTTAAATAGGGCAGGCCTTTTGGTGAAGGTTATGTGTTTATAATGTGGGCAACGGGAAGGATGTAAAATATTTTTGTATTGAACCGATAATGTATATTAAATGTGATTAACGCCTCAGCTACTTTATGTATTCTTCATAGTTGTTTCTTATGTTTTTTTGTTTTATCATAGCTGAAAATGGAAGGTGGACACTATACTGTGTAAAAGGGATAATTCAGTCTCAGTAGCTTCACATTCTTCGGATTGATAGCGCTCAAATTTGCCTCCTGGTAGCAATTAGTAATATAATACAGTTTAAAGGGAACCTGTCGCCTGAACGGAGGGCAGAGTAATAGTGACATACTTGTTATTTTAGAGGTCTGTCACTTTTCAGCTTGCAGTCATTACTTTTATAGTACTGACATGACTGACCTCGCAATGCACACCGGCGCTACAAGGGAGAAGAGTCCGATGAGACTCGCTGGCGCTGCCCTCCACATAACTGGCAGGTTTCTTTCCTGTTATGCATAGGAAAACACTGCCAATCATGGTTAGGAGGCGGCACCAGGAGTCTCATCAGACTCGCCTCCCTCGCAGAGCTGGTGTACATCGCAAGGTTCCTCATTTCAGTACTATAAAAGTACTGACTGCCAGCTCAAAAGTGACAGACCTCCGAAATCAGCAGCAGGTCTGTAACTATACTATGCTGCCCTCCCTTCAGGTGACAGGTTCCTTATAATATCTGTTGTGTTATATATTTTTATCTGTATTCACTTCATATTTATCTTACAAATGGAGCAATAGGTCACAGCAGAGGGTGGTTATTAACGGTACACACTCAGATTGCGTCACTGTCACTAGTGGGGTACCTCAGGGGTCCGTATTGGGCCCTATTCTCTTCAATATATTTATTAATGATCTTGTAGAAGGCTTGCATAGAAAAATACTTTTTTTTTTTGGAGATGACACTAAAAAAGTAATCAACATGGAAGAGGACACTATACTGCTAGAGATGGATCTGGATAGATTGGAGGCTTGGGTAGACAAGTGGCAGATGAGGTTTAACACTGACAAATGTAAGGTTATGCACATGGGAAGGAGTAATGCAAGTCACCCGTACATACTAAATGGTAAAACACTGGGCAACACTGACATGGAAAAGGATCTAGGAATTTTAGCGAACAGCAATCTAAGCTGCAAAAACCAGTGTCAGGCAGCTGCTGTCAAGGCCAGTAAGATAATGGGTTGCATCAAAAGGGGCATAGACGCCCGTGATGAGAACATAGTCCTACCACTTTACAAATCACTGGTCAGACCACACGTGGAGTACTGTGATGAGGGGACATCCTCTGCGTCTGGAGGAAATGAGGTTTGTACACAAACATAGAAGAGGATTCTTTATGGTAAGAGCAGTGAGACTATGGAACTCTCTGCCTGAGGAGGTGGTGATGGTGAGTACAATAAAGGAATTCAAGAGGGGTCTGGATGTATTTCTGGAGTGTAATAATATTACAGGCTACAGCTACTACTCGTTGATCCAGGGAGTTATTCTGATTGGTGTTGGGAAGGAATATTTTTTTTTCCCTAAAATGAGGAAAATTGGCTTCTACCTAACAGGGTTTTTTATTTTTGCCTTCCTCTGGATCAACTTGCAGGATAACAGGCTGAACTGGATGGACAGAGGGCTTTTTTTCAGCCTTACAAACTGTTGCTATGTTGTTTTTGGCAAGCATTTTTCCTTTTCTGTTGGCATATACGGTAATCCAGTTTTTGGGTGCTTATATTCAGGAAACAGAAATATTAACATCTGAATACTCTGCTCTACAATAGATAGTAATGCTCCTGCGTGCAATATGCTGTTGTGGCTGAGTAGTTTGACAGGGAGTAGGATCCTACTGTAGAGCAATCTTGCGTCCCATTCCTGTCAGGCTCCTCAGCCATGACAGCATACACACACGGGGCTGCATCATTACTGTCTATTGTAGAGCAGAGTTCCCGCTCTCTAATATTAATGATGCGATCCTGCAAGTGATATGCTGTCAGTGCTGTGCAGACTGACAGGAACGTGAAGCTATCCATTGTAGAATAATGCCGCTCTGCAACCTGTCCTATTCGCATTTTAGGATGGGTTGCTGGCAGCTATTTTAAATAGTTCCTGAAGGTCCCCTTTAGGCCTCATGCACATGGTGTCTAAGTTGTGGTGTGCAAAATATCAGTGCATTCTGCATTTTTCTTACTCCCATCACGAGAAATGACTTTTCTCTCCCACAATACAGACAAAAATAAGACATAATTCTATAATTTGCTGAAGGGACATATGCATGCAAACAGTGCATGAATGACATCCATGCCCTGTCCATTTTTTTGGAGACCAATAGCAATGAATGGGTCCATGTGACATTTGCAAAAATTAGGAACGCTGATGCAAAATACAGTCGTGTGCATGAAGCTTCAGGTAGGCTCCCCTGATGGAAAATTCATCACTGGAAGTCCAGCTGTTGGTACCCATGGTGGTCAGCTCTGATCACGGTTATTTACACATTAGTCCAACTTATTCCACACAGTGAAATAAGTGGAGTCCTCCAGAGTGGAACTTACTTGTGCAGCAGCTATCCTGCTTGCATGTCCACTAAACCGAAGATGCCTATAGGTCCTAAGGGCCTCAACACAAATGAGTTTTATCTGGCATTGCTTTAGCGCTAATATGTCAGTAAAAAACAACCAAAACACTTTTCAAAAAGGCCAGAGACCCCAAACCAGTCAGTAGCAAATCAATGACGGTGTCTCCTGTGTTTTATATTTCCTGTAGACTTTCAGTTATTGTTTGGAGCTGGTGTTTTTAACCATAAAAAGGCACCGTAGACAATGGGTGCAAAAAACGCCTAAAAATGCAAAAAGTACTCAAAACCCAATAAGAAATCCAGGTGTGAACCCACTGGACAAAGATGGTCCTGAATGCCCAATGATAAACCAGTAGTCAGCCTTCAGACCACCCCATAAATTGCCTGTTTTATGGATGACACTTAAAGGGGTTGTCTGAGTTATTTTTATTTTTTTGTTCTTTGTATGTTTCTAACTAAGCAAATGTAAGAGGTTTCCAATGCACCGCTTATCTGCAGTGGCTCCTTTCTCACATCTCACTGAGGGTCACATGACCTGTGATGTCAACTTCTCTCCCTGCTCTGATGAGGTTTTGTGCACAAGCCTGAGGGAGCAGGTCTGTGTCTGTGCACCAGACTTCACTGTGCTGGCCACGCCCCCCTGCACTGACTGAACTGCTGCTCTCTGCCCTGTATCTCCCTCCCCCTGAATTATTCAGCAAACTTTAACCCATTCTACTATCAGCAGCACAGACTCAGGGCTGGAGGCTTTGCTGAGCAGCTGCAGGCAGTGAAGAGACAAATGCTGGGCACAGGATCTCCCCTTCTCATTCTGCAGGCACAGAGCTAACAGACTGGAGGAGTTCTGCAGAGAATTGCACAAGAACAAGTAGTAGGGTGAAGATCCTGTGTGTATCAGCAGTGTCATTGTACAGCTCAAACTTGTAGCCCTACACATACGACATGCTGCTGAGCATCCCAGCAGTCAGACATGTCACTCAGGGCACCACTTGTATTCACTCCCTTTGCAGAGCAGGGGGAGGGGCAGAAATATGCATGAGGAAAACCTCTGAGATTGATGTTATTGCAGGTAAACAAAGGGCCAGAGGAGAATGAGGGAAATGAGGAAATATAATTATTTTTTTTGCCTAAAACTTTATATATATATATATATATATATATATTGCTGACCATCAGATTTACAGCGCAATATTTTTTTTATATAACTCTGACAACCCCTTTAAGCTGTCATCTAGGTAATCCTCTCAATATGAGCAGCTTTAGCACCAGTGTACACACGTTTGTATGATCAATAATGTAACATTTAAATAATGATACAAAATACTAATAGCACATCACAACAATGTATTGCATGAACCTACAGTGTCCACAGGTCATGTATTGTAAAGGCACATTAACATTACATTATTTTGAACATTGTAGTAAAACCACTTTTCATGAGATTATATTAGCACAGAATAGCGCACAGGAGTTTCCATCTCTACACAGACCTGCGACAACAGATCTCATAGTCCAATCCACATGAGACAACTCCTTTAATGATCAGTGATAAAAGTGCATGTGTGCACCCCCCTCCCTCCCCCCAAAGGAACCTTTAAGGAATTCTGCATGAGAAGTTACATGTAGTACATATGTGCTTTTTTTTTTCTTTTACACCATTAACCTTCTTTTGTGAACTGCCCAATGGTGTTAGCGTGATTATATAATAGAAAGAGGTTTACAGTTTTCCCATAGACACTATACAACGAAGGCAGCGGTATGTTTACTGACCCTATCTACATAAAATACAGAAGCCTCAGATGACAAGACAGCCAAGGCCTGAGGATTCTCCTTAACTTCTGCTTTCTCCACTGTGGACTGGACACCATGGCTGTCTCTTTGTTATCTCGCCATTTATACATTTTGACTGGTGCTTTCCACAGAAGTGTTGTCTCTACAGGTCTCCTTTCTAACTTCATCCACTCTGACGTCATCTTTATCATCTCTGGCTGTTAGAACCTTTTCCATCATCTCTATCACTTCTAGTTCATCTTCAGACTCCTCAAAGGTGCTGTGTAGAAAAGAGCAAAAGCTGAAGGAGATCAATGCAGCAAACTAAAGTTCTTCTCCCACACAAGGCTGTACGTTACATAGAAAGTGAACATTTGGCTACTATTCGGATCTTGGCTGGAGCAAAGGGGTAAGGTCGGGAATTTGGCATGGGGGGGGGGAGGTGCCGCTTCAATTTTTGTCTCGGGCAGCACGAAGGCTATGTGCTTCCCTGGCCACAAAGTGCTGAGGGAAGGGGAGCCCAAGCTCAACTCTTGCACCATGAGCCTTTGGCTATGCCCCCGAGCGTAGATTCACATATGGAACAATTTTCTGCAATGGACTTGGTCACAACAAAACCAACAGAAGATCTGCATGCGTTACGGATTTCATACTTCGCAAAGGGTGAGAGTCACATCAAGTCTGAAGAAAATGTAGATCAAAGTTTCAGTGCAGATTTTGCAGTGGATTTGTTGCAGCCAAATTCATAGCAGGGACATGTGCCACCTGTGAATCCACTCTTATTGGTCCCTTTCCCCTTGCAACTAGGTAGCAATAACCTGTCAGGACTCCTTTGTTCAAAAGCACGGCATTGTTAGCAAACAAGGGGATGAGGAATTTAACCAATAGTCAAAGTCTGGGGTGTTCATGACAAGACCGCTACCCCAACGCCTCAGAATGGGGATTAACAGGCTCCTTTGTATACACATGTATACAGCAATCTGTCAGTCACTGTAGAGAGGGGTGAGGAGAGCTAGCTAGGCATATACCGGACTTATAAACTACATGTTTGGTGTATTCTTTCAGCAATCTTAGAAGCCAAATTGTATATTTGGTGACTAGGAGTATGGACCTGTAGCTGTATTTATACACCAAAGTACATCAGGATAGTGAAGTAGATGAGACAAACAGTTGTAGCAGTAAATTATTGGAGCAATTATAGATAAGGATTATGGAGATTTTATCATCCTCTAATAGATATCCAGATGGATAGATATCTAATAGTAGATATATCTAATAGATATATCGCATTCATGGACTGGATATCTATTAGTGGACAAAAAAACTTTCACACTCCTTATGTATAATTGCTACCACAATTTCCTCCTCCACTTATCTTGATCTGCTTCACATCACTTATCTCATCTACCTCATTATTCCTATGTACTTTGGGGTATAAATATGTAAATCTTCAAACACTGTCTTAAAAGACGGCTGACGAAGAGGCCTGAGTAGCCTCGAAAGCTTGCAATTGTGTCACCTTGGGATGAACACAAGGGGCACATTTAGGTTGAGTGTTGATTGTGCCATGACCAGAAGTCATCGTAAAGCCCTGGACTAACACTGAAACTAAAGACAAAATAGGTCTATGAGCATACAGGTAACTGCATTTTCCCATTTATGACTCAATGGCTAGTATATTAGGGGGTTGCATTATTAGCAATGTATATATAATGCAATACTCTCATAGATTTATCAAAATAGCAACCAATCGGGTTCCACCTTTCATTTTCAGCACTCCTTTTGAAAATGAAAGGTGGAATCTGATTGGTTGCTTTGGGCAACTAAGCCAGTTTTCCTTTACACCAGTTTTGATAAATCTCCCCCAGAGTGTTTTATTTAATTGCCTTCTGAAAGCTTTACCCCTTCCTGCTCTGGGCTGTACCGGTGTGAGCTCTAGAGTTGAGATTTGTTGTATGCCATCAGTTGCTCCCTAGCAACAGACTACAGACCATCATTTTCTTGTCATATACTGCTCACTAAGAAAATGACAGATTGCAGAGAGTCGCTCTGAGAATTTTAAGTGGTTTACAGCAAATCTCAGTGAAACTAGCCTAAGGCTGGGTTCACATCATGTTTTTCCTATCCTTTTGAGGTGTACAAAAAATGTATACGGTAAACGAATGCCTCAGACTGATGCCATACAGTGGCATCCATTCACCATAGAGTTTCATTGTTTAAAAAAAAAAAAGTATACCCTTTTTTACCATTGTAAAAAATTTGGCTCATTGCTTCAGAGCCAAAGCCTGGGGTCCAGCCGTATCCAGGTAGGAGCACTGTGACACATAAAGAGACATTTTAGGCCGCACTATACCACTCAGCATTTCCTAAACCTGGGACGTGCGTCATATAGAGGGCCCTAGGGGGAGGCGCCCGTTGCAACTGCACTTCTGTTAACAAAGCTGCATCGGCAGAAAAGGCTTCAATTTTCTGTGCAATATCAGAATTTGACCTCTGCCGATTGCCAAAGGGTCAGTTGCCTTCTCCAATGAGTCATGTTTTCCACTTCATCGAATAGATGGACATTGGAGTGTCAGATGAGGAACATCAGAGAACAAACACCCTGAAACCATTGCTGGAAGAACACAAGCTGTGGTGGCAGCATTATGGTCTGGGGAATGTGTTCTTGGTGCACTAATCAATCTAGAAAGCAGTGTCAGCCAAATAGGGTATGAATCCATCTTTGCAGATTGCATACACCCATATATGCTGTTTGTCTTCCCTTGGGAGGATGGGATTTTCAGCAAGACAAAGCAATGTGTCACATGGCTACAAACATCTGCCATTGTTTCAAAGAGGATGACCAAGACTTCCAAGTACCACCTTGGCCCCCTAATATCCCAGACTTAAACTCAGTTGACCATCTGTGGGACCACCTCAATCCCTCCAGCAGCTGTGGGATGCACTGCAGTCAGCTTGACTCCAGATACCAGAGAGAGTCTACCAGGACCTTATTGAGTTACCCCCAGCCCATCTAGCTTCTGTCCATGCTTCACACGATGGGTACTATATATATTAGCTAGTGGTCATAATAATGTGACTGGACTGTGTATATGGCCTACTTCGGTGCTGTGCTCCTATTACACCTACGTGTCATCATCATCAGATCGTGGCTCAAAACGGTCTTCATCCAAATCATCAGATGCCATGTCTACCTCTGGTTCCTTAGTGGCTGGAGGCCATTGATTCAGCATTCCACCTAAACACACAATATTTGAGAGATTAATAATTCTTTAGTAAGTTCATATGCTCCCAAAAAAATCTATGTGAATATCTGTCCGCACTGTGGAAAATAACCATCCACGAGAATCATTTCTATTGAATGACTATGACTGATCTCATGGAGATCAGTAGAACATCCACTGCATAAAATACACACCAGATTTGCTGTAGCCAAATTCTCAGAGTGTGACTTTAGCCTTAAAGGGTAACTAAATCCAGAATCCACAGACCAAAAAAATAAAAACCAACAAAATGTAACAATCTCCTTATGTATCTTGGTTATTAGCTTTTGTTTTGTTAGATATCACAATTGCACACCATGAAAAATATAGAAAAGCAGTGTATTGTTCTCTCCGGCTACAGCCATGACTTTTTCCCTTCCCTCTCTGCCCTCTGATGCTAGTGCACATGAGTCAGGAAAAATAGAAGGAGGGGCTGGGTTTAGTCTTTGTGGCCATGTTGTTGGAAGAAATCCTGTTAGTAATAGTACAAATACCCCCTCAGAACAATGTTTTTCTAGATCCCATGGCAGAAATGGTCATCATAGCACATGAGCATCTTGTTGCCGCATACCAGGGCTGGGACAAGGTCCACCACCAACAGAGGCTGAGCTCCCCAAGTGCGCCCCCCCCCCCCCAACTTGTGGAGTCTTTACTAAATACTTACTGTTGTAATCACACATAAGTATGCACAGTTTAATATACCAATTAACTATAGCTGTAAACAAATGCACAACCTCTTTAGATCCATATAAAGATAGAAATAAAGTGCAAAAACAAGTCATATAAGACAATAACTACATAATCTTAATATAAATAAACATAATCCCGTCAACAAGACAGAATAAAAAGTAGCAAGTTTTGCATCAAAAACTGTATAGTTTTGTGGTCAGCAAAATTCCAAGTGCAAAATTGGCTCCCTGCTGGTTTCACAAACCTTTGAGGTCAAAGTGGGGCGGCATGGGCTGGCAATGGTGGCAGTGAAACTATGAAGACAGGTCTGCTGCAGTGCTGCTGCCTGTGTGCCGCAAATGGCACTCACATTCCCCCCCCCCCCCAAATGGTACTACTCATTTGGCACCCCCCCTTCTTCTCCCCCCCCCCCCAAAAAAAAGGCCTCTGTCACATGGCATGAAGGCATTGGCAACTCCCAGACACAGTCCCATCTCCCCCCCCCCCCCCTTAACCCTGGGCTCCCTGCTGGTTTCACAAACCTCTGAGGTCAAAGTGGGGCGGCATGGGCTGGCAATGGTGGCAGTACTGAGAAGACAGGTCTGCTGCTGTGCTGCTGCCTGTGTGAGGGAGGCTCAGGCTGGACTCTGGAGCTGACACTGACTGGCGCCGCGCGACGCGTACTCTTCTTCTCCCACCACAGGCCACACAGGAGGAACCGTCAACTAGGTGCACAGAACAGAAGCGCTCTGGGGGCAGAGCTGGCCTGGCTACGTCATGTACGCACTACGCAGAGACGTGTCTGTGCGGCGGCCGGCTTCCTAAACACACTGCGCTCGCTAAGAAGAGTGTCAGAGGGGCAGCTCAGAGAGCGGCACCCACCGGGCGCTGCAGCCTGCTGCTGTTAGGGGAGGATGACGCTGGTCACCGCTACTGGCGGCTCCAGTGGGACGGCCGGGTCATCATCATAATAATTTAAAGTGTCCGGTCGGCCCCTGCCTGCACCCTGAGGCTGGAGCCTACCCAGCCTCTGTGTCGGCCCAGCCCTGCCGCATACAAAGCATAGGGATTTAACCAACCCATTGATATGAGGAAGGGACTGAAGAAATAAGGTTTTAGTAGTGGGCTGAAGGATAGGGATGCGAACCTGCAGGGTATGCAGAAGAATGTGGTACTTCGCTCATTATTCTGCTGGAAATAATCAAAGGTGAGGAGTACTATACACTGTGGGAAAATATGCCAGTGTGGTTTGGGAGGGGAGGGGGGGGGGGAATTAGGGAAAGGGAGGTAGCAGATAACCAAGCCTAGAGGATGGTGCCCAGTGGAAAGGCTGTGGAGTCATAGGAAATTACTTGGTCAGGGAGAGCTGCACATAACACTAACACTACATTATTATCAGGAGACGGCCACCAAGCTAAGGAATCCAGGTGATTAAAGTAGTCGGTAGATATACAGTATGAGGGTCAAAAGAAACCAAACCAAACCAGGGGCTAGTAGTCATTAAACCCTGACAGAGGCTACACAAACAACCATGCAGCCACACGAACTGAACAACTTGTGTCTTCTTAAAGCCCCAAAATTCCCCCATTATGAAGTGGTCCAAGGTTAATTGCAGACTTTTTTTGACATCTTTCTAGTATTTTCAGGGTTCAACACCCACAGATACATTAACCACTGATGTTTACCTTGGAAGTCTTTAGCCACAATGGAGTCATCCATATCTGCTCCTTCCAAAGCTCTCATCAAGGTTTGAGGTGCCTCATGTCTCCAAAGCCTCCTGTTTCCTGATGGATCATCATCTTCTTTATTGAAATAAACAGGTAATAGGGTTCAAAAATGTCCATTTATACAGAAAGGAGCAATGACTGGACATGTTCATGAATAGACAGATAGAATAGACTAGTGCCATAAATAGAAATAAATCTTGATTACATCAATAGAATGCATAATGAGTCTAAAAAAATATTGTCTAGAGGTTAGTAGGATCGAAATATGATCCTGTTATTAGCTAAAAAGTATAAAAGTACAATCAAGACTCTTTCTCTGCCTGGGACTTCTGCAAGGCCAATTTGCAAGGGGAAAAACATTTTGGGGGACTGCTCTGCCCCAGAACATTGTTTATGTGACCTCTTTATTTTAGGGAAGGAGATGGTAAGGCTACGTTCACACGCCATCGCATGGCTGTTTTTAGAACACATTGAAATCAATGGGGCTATTTACATGGTCGTTTTCTTAACGGCCAGTGATTAGCAGCCATGAAAAAATAGAAAATGTTCTATTTTCGGCCGTTTTCACAGCCAGGCTGACGCCATTGAAAACAATGGGACCGTTTTTAATAGCCGTTAGACAGAAGTCTAATGGTTGTTAAAAATGGGTACACTAGTGCAAAATGGCCTTTTAGGGGTAAAAAAAAATTACCTCATCCACTTGCACGCGCAGAGGCAGTCGCTCCTCTCTTGATGCTGAAGGAGCTGCGTTCAAGCGTGATGACATCATCAGGCTCTTTCAGTTATCATGGTGACGTCATCACGCTTGAATGTAAGTGCTTTGTCAGGTCCTTCAGCATCAAAAGAGGAGCGACTTCCTCTGTGCGTGAAAGTGGATGAGGTGAGTAGTTTATTTTTTCTCAGCTTAAAAAGAAAACTAAACACATTATTACAGCTGAGGAACACTATAAGAGACATTACTGGTGGGGGCCAATATGAGGGACATTATTACTGCTGGGGGCCACTATGAGGGACATTATTACTGCTGGGGGCCACTATGAGGGATATTATTACTGCTGGGGGCCACTATGAGAGACATCATTACTGCTGGGGGCCACTATGAGGGACATCATTACTGCTGGGGGCCACTATGAGGGACATTATTAGTGCTGGGGGCCACTATAGGGGACATTATGTATACTGCAGGGGTAGGGATTTTATAAAAAAAAGTTTTGGATGCAAAACTGGTTGAAAAACGACCATGAAAAATTGTCAGTGTGTTCATATTTCAAGGCCATTTTTCTGTTGTGTGAACATAGCCTAAGATGTCCTTATTTTCCATTACTAGCTGTTTTAGAGAAACCTCTAGTCCTCAGTGACTACCTTGTTTCTGAGTAGGTGGCACTCGCAAACTCGATATTTCATAATCACCTGGGTGTAATTGCACTAGTCAAAAGTGTAACCTAGGACATGAAAAGTTAGATAATTTACATAAAATAAGTTCAATAAGTGGCCCATTACCTGCCAAGGCCGGGGGACAGACTTCCCCATCCCACACTGTGTCACCCATGGTATTATACCCTGGTGTGCTGCCAAGAGCTCTTAGATTCTCAAAAAGTGTGTGAGGCTCTTTGGAGGTCCATTGTTTCCGGTAATTCACTGATATATGGTCTAGATTTCCGTGATCTGTAATAGATATAACAGTTATATCATCTATAGGATAACATGTTTCTAGCAGTACAGAAATGTATACCTCCTTAGGCACCTGAGCCTGAGCAATTGCTGTATCTGCACCCAGGGGGGCATCTAACCTTTCTGCTGCCTGAGGCAAAGACTGAAATGGTGACGCCCCCCCCCCCCCCCCCACATGCCAATTTCTTTAACTAACCACCCCTTTGCCACAACGAAAGCTCTCATTCCAGATGGCCCTTCTGCTGCCCCCCTCTTGCCCCTACCTGGTGCTGCCTGAGGAGATCGCCTCACCTGGCCTCACTCATTGGTGGTGCACCCCTGTCTGCACCCCCTAAGGCTCTTGGGCTAGTTGGACACCAATCCCCACAACTATTATAATGCAGCTGAAAACCTTCCCAGAAAAATGTCATTAAAATTAGATTTTAGATCAGACAATAACTATACATTTTGCTGCACCTATACAAAGCACAGCATAAGAAGAGTATACAAGTACCCACTAGAAACATGGCGCCTTCTTCCTAGGGTACATGTACCAAATGTGGAAAAGTTGAGGAGGCTTTAGACCATGCAGTGCGTTTTCATGAAAAAATGTTGTATTTTTTGACCTGACCTTGATCCAGAAAAATCTTGTGCCAGTTGGCGCCCTCCAATTTTTCTCCATGATCAAAGGTTAACGTGTCATTGAGAGGATCATTTTCCTGTTAAAAAACATTACCTTTACTATCAATGAATTATAGTTACTGAGGCAAATATAATGTTCACAATACTATTATAATACGATAGACATATTGTATAGTGAGGACTGTAGAGATAACTATTTTAGATTTTTTTTTAACAAAAGCTTAAGAATGTTTTTAGGTCTACCTGTCAGATAGGTCAGCTTTAGATTTGGACGTCTATGTGACGCTAGGTGGACGCCTGACCCAGAAATGGACACAAGCTGTCGGTATTTTAAAGGGATCGTCTGGGCTCCAGATATTGATGACCTATTCTCAGGATAGGTCATGGATATCGGATTAGTGGGTGTCTGACACCTGGCAGCCCCACCAATAAGATGTTTTGGGCAGCTCTGGTGCTAGAAACTATACCCTGTACGGAGCAGAGCTCCAAACATGGTGTAGTGGTCATATCAGCGTACTCAGCAGTATGCCGGCACGGGAAACTACACAGTGTAAGAAGTCTTCTGCTCCCCCACCATACACTGCAGTGGCATAACGTGGAGAGGATCCTGAGGATGGTTTCCAAACTGCCAGGGGGCACTCAGCAGCCTGACATGAATTCACATTAGTAACACAGTTTATAAGGCCGAAAAAGACATCTGTCCATCCAGCTCAATTCAAAAAAAGAGAAAAGAAAATAAGATCGCACATCCACAAGCTTTGCTTTGATCTATAACTGCTTCTCAGCACAATTAAATTCGCTTCTCAGCGCGATATTTAGTGTATGGCCCCCTATACTGCATGCTATATCAGAGGCATTAGTGTACATTTTGATCAAAAGGCATAAGCTCACTCACCATCCAGTTCAACCTGTTATCCTGCAAGTTGATCCAGAGGAAGGCAAAAAAAAAACTGTGAGGTAGAAGCCAATGTTCCCCACCTAAGGGGAATAAAAAATTCCTTCCCAACTTCCCAGGCAATCAGAAGTACTCGCTGGATCAACGACCCATCTCTACTAGTTATAGTCTGTAATATTATTATGGAAACTATAAGTGTCGCGCCAGAGTAGTAGCAATACGGAATAGAGGTTGGGGAAGGGGTCACACACTATCCCGAAACGCGTTTGGTATCCCCCATAGAATAAGTACACAAGTTGGCTACCATCAATCCAGATACATCGAATCCAAGGACGACTTGCAGGTGATCCAGAGTGCCCCCATAAAAGAAAGTTTGTCTGCCATGTAAAACGGCGCTCCCAAGGAACTAAACACCACGTGGAGACGTCGGCGTTATTTGCTCAGATTACATCGACTTCGGGGACGAGTGGAGACATCATCTTACCTGCCCGCACTGGTAAGATCATAGCCATTCTCTACACATAGCCGGCTATTATATTAAGAAATACAGCGGGACGCCGCTCTATTCCACTGAGACCTTGTGTAATTTTTGCGGATAACACTACATGCAATTTGGGTTGGTTTCAAGACTGACAATACTCTTACCAACACAAATTATACAGCGAAGTGTGAAGTTATGGGTGATTGAATTTTAAGGTTATTGTTAACCCTTGGCCTTACTATATGGGCATTATCCTTATTGGCATTCGCACAACATTTTACGCTACTACTGCTGCTATTTTGTATTGTTAAAACATTATTACATCACTGCCTTTAACCATCCACTGTTTATTTAGGATTATTTGCGGTTAGACATCATATGCTGCTACTGTTGCTATTGTGTATTGTTGAAACATTGTCATATTAACGCCTTTCAACTATCCACTGTTTCATATAGATTTATTTGTAGTGTAACCTCCCTGTATACGTTGAAGGTTACGGTTTTAATACATACTTTTAATAAATCGAATGATTTTGATATATCCCTAGATAAAAGAGAGTGCCCAGTCTTTCTGTAATATTATTATACTCCAGAAATACATCCAGGCCCCTCCTAAACTCTTTTATTGTACTCACCATCACCACCTCCTCAGGCAGAGAGCTCCATAGTCTCACTGCTCTTACCGTGAAGAACCCTTTTCTATATTTGTGTACAAACCTTCTTTCCTCCAGACGCAGAGGATGTCCCCTCGTCAAAGTCAAAGTCCTGGGGATAAATTCATTATGGGAGAGATCTCTGTACTGACCCCTGATATATTTATACATAGTTTTTAGATCTCCCCTCAATCGCCTTTTTTCTAAAGTGCTTAGTTTGCTGTTCACTAAAATTATTAGGTCCTTTTCTATGTCAGTGTTACCCAGTGTTTTACCATTCAGTATGTACGGGTGACTTGCATTATTCCTTCCCATGTGCATAACCTTACATTTGTCAGTGTTAAACCTCATCTGCCACTTATCTGCAAAGCCTTCAACCTATCCAGATCCCTCTGTAGCAACATGCTGTCCTCTTCCATGTTAATTACTTTACACAGTTTAGGGTCATCTGCAAAAATGTATATTTCACTGTGCAAGTCTTCTACAAGAATATATTAAAGAGAATTGGCCCCTGAGTTACCCCACTAATGACAGTGACCCCATCTGAGTGTGTACCATTAATAACCACCCTCTGTTTTCTATGACTGAGCCAGTTACTTACCGACATACAGACATTTTCTCCCAGTCCGAGCATTCTCATTTTAAATACTAACGTTTCATGCAGTACATGGTCAAATTCTTTGGAGAAGTCCAGATATACGACATCGCCGCTGTCAAGTCTAGAACTTACCTCCTCATATAAACTGATTCAATTAGTCTGACATGACCGATCCCTCATGAAGCCATGCTGATTTGGCGTTATTTGCTTATTTATATTGAGGTGCTCCAAGATAGCATCTCTTAGAAAACCTTCAAACAGTTTACCCACAACAGATGTTAAACTTATCGGCCTATAGTTTCCGGGCTCTATTTTTGGACCCTTTTTGAATATTGCCACCACATTTGCTATGCGCCAATCCTGTGGAACAATCCCTGTCAGTATAGAGTCCTTAAATATCAGAAATAAGGGTCTGGCTATGTCATTACTTAATTCTCTTAGGATACGGGGGTGTATGCCATCTGGTCCTGGCGATTTGTCTATTTTAATCTTTTTAAGTCGCTGTTGTACTTCTTCCTGGGCACTTTTAATGGGGAATTTACTTTTATATTCTGCATTTCATCTGACAGTTTATTTTCCTCAGTGAATACAGTGGAGAAAAAAATATTTAATAGCTTTGCTTTCTCCTCCTCTCTCTCTGAAACTCCCCCCTCATCACTCTGTAGAGGGCCGACACCTTCAGATTGATACTTTTTACCATTTATATAATTGAAGAACATTTTATGGTTAGTTTTGCTCTAGCTCTAGTTTGGCTGCTTTTATTTATTTTTTACATATTCAATTTTTTTCCTTATAGTGTTTCAGTGCTTCCTCACTACCCTCCTGTTTTAGTGATTTAAATGCTTTCTTTTTGTCATTTATTGCTTTCTTTACAGTTCTATTTATCCACATTGGTTTCTTCTTGTTCCTTAACCTTTTATTTCCATAAGGTATGTATCTCTCACAAGTAGATTTTAGAATGATTTTAAAAATATCCCTTTTTGTGGCTGTATTTTTTTTTTGAGGACTTTGTCCCAGTTAGTTAGGCCTATGACCTCTCTTAGTTGGTTACATTTAGCTTTTTTGAAGTTTGCTATTTTTGTTCCTCCCTGTAGAAATGCTCTTTTGAATGACAATTGGAAGGTTATTACTTTATGGTCTCTATTTCCCAGGTGTCCCCCAACCTGCACATCTGTTGTTCTGTCAGGTCTATTGGTTAATACTAAGTCCAGTATGGCCGTCCCTCTAGTCGGGTCCTGAGCCAGTTTGGAAAGGTAATTGTCTTTGGTTATTGCCAAAAACCTGTTTCCTTTTTGGGATGTACAGCTTTTAGTTTCCCAGTCTATATCTGGGTAGTTAAAGTCCCCCATAATAACGACTTCATTATGATTTGCCGCCTCGTCTATCTCGTTTAGTAGCAGATTTTCTGTGGACTCTGGTATATTAGGTGGTTTATAATAAACTCCTATTAGTTTTTGCCTCCATGTATCTCTACCCACAGTGACTCCACTTGTTCATGTCCCTCACTTATATCTTCCCGGAGTGTGGGCTTTAGACAGGACTTTACATAAAGGCAGACCCCTCCCCCTCTCCGGTTTTGACGATTCTTTCTAAACAGGCTGTAACGCTGTACATTGACTGCCCAGTCATAGCTATCATCCAGCCATGTCTCAGTTATTCCCACTGTCATAGCTATCATCCAGCCATGTCTCAGTTATTCCCACTGTCATAGCTATCATCCAGCCATGTCTCCGTTATTCCCACTATGTCATAGTCCTCCTCACACATCACTAATTCCAGTTCACCAGTCTCGTTAGTCAGGCTTCTGGCATTAGTGTACATACAATTAAGAGGTTTATGTATATTTTTACCCTACACCTTTCCTTCTGAACTGTTCTAGTCCCTCCTTCCATTCCTCCCCTAGTCCCATTCCATAGTCTCTATCTGCACTATCTTCCCCTCCTATAATGTAATTACCCCCCCCCCCCCCCCTAGTCCCACTACCTCACCCCGGTCTCTATCTGCACTATCTTCCCCTCCTATAATGTTATTTCTCTCCCCCCCCCAGTCCCTAGTTTAAACACTCCTCCAACCTTCTAGCCATCTTTCTCCCCAACACAGCTGCCCCTTCCCCATTGAGGTGCAGCCCGTCCCTACGATAGAGCCTATAGCTGACAGAGAAATGGGCCCAGTTCTCCAGGAGCCCAAACCCCTCCTTCCTACACCAGTTCTTGAGCCACTTGTTAACCTCTCTAATCTCCCGCTGCCTTTCTTGTGTGGCTCGTGGTAAAGGTAGTATTTCGGAAAACACTACCTTTGAGGTCCTTGCCCTAAGCTTGTGACCTAAATCCCTAAAATCATTTTTAAGGATGCTCCACCTACCTCTAACTTTGTCATTGGTTCCGATATGGATCATGACCGCTGGATCTTCTCCAGCCCCTCCCAGTAATCTGTCAACCCGATCAGCGATGTGTCGAACTCGAGCGCCAGGAAGACAGCACACTGTTCGGCGATCCCGGTCTTTGTGACAGATCACCCTATCTGTCTAATAATGGAGTCTCCCACTACCAGCACCTGTCTGGCCTGCCCTGCTCTCCTGGTCCCCTGCTTACTGGAGCTGGCAGTCCCCTGACTGGCAGAAGAAGGGTCCGGCTGCAGCAGTGCTGTCCCTGAACTGACATCCTCCTCATCTGCCAACCTTGCAAACTTGTTGGGGTGTTGCAGATCAGGGCTAGCCTCTCTGGCACTCTTTCCTCTACCCCGCTTTCCAACTGTTACCCAGCTAACTACCTCACTTTCATGAGCCTCCTCGCTACCACCCTCCCCCACATCTACCACATAGAGTGCTTGCTCATTTAGCAGCAAACTCTTTTCCAAATTGTCAACGCTTCTCAGTGTTGAAACTCGCCCGGTTAGATACACGATGTGCGATTCCAAACGGGCAATTTGCTCACATTTTGAACAAAAATATGCAACCTCAAACGGCTGTTCCAGGACTGCATACATTAGACAAGATGTGCACTGGACTGCGCTGTCAATAATTAAACACATACTAAATGGGGATTAGGCAAGAAAAGAGAAAAAAAACCATATAGTGCAGTAAGAATCTAACTTACTGTAGTCCCCTCCTAAAGTCCTGAATCTGAAGTCACGTAATCTAAAGTTACACACTTAAAATCAGACACACGAACGCTCACAAAATCACGTTGTTTGTCTGCCTGTATAAGTGCATCTCTCAAACCAGACTCCTTTTTTTCCTCTGGATTCAAAGGACTGAGCTGCCCTCAAGACTGGCTATTTAACTTTTCCTAATTAGATAGCCACGCCCTAATTACTCACCTGTGCAACACCCTGTGCAACACCTTGAAATCAAACACGAGAAACGCTCACAAACTTGTCTCCTTGTATAAGTGCTCTCAAACTCTCAAAGCTCTCAAACCAGAGTGATTTTTTCCCCTCTGGATTCAAATTAACTGCACTGAAGATAAGAACCCTGCATCGTTAGTGCAGTTCGGAGCCTTAGAATGTCATCACAGGTCCTAAGAGTAAATGAACTGCACTGACAATGGTGCAGTTCCTAGGTTTGGAGGGTGCAGCTGATGTGAGGTACATCATATAACCGATGCAGTGGGAACAGGTATATCAGTACACTTCTGTATATAGTATATATCTGTACACACTGCATGTAATATACAATATAATATTATAATAAAAATATTGAATTCAATATAGGGAATTAATTGGCAGTCTGATATCTGGTTTATGTTTGGCGCCATTATAAGTTTTCCAACTAGGTGTCCCCACAGTCTTTCCGATTACATTTGTTGTGATGTGGATAAATTTTAAGATATATGTATTTTTATACCATTTATCAAATAATGATTACATTTTAAGTGGTAGACATGTTTTCCTTCTGGGAGGATTTGGTATTTTACCCCAGTTAAATAGGTCTGTCATATGCATGCATGGGATTCAGCCAGTTCTCTCAGGTTCTCCAGGTCCAGTTGTTAAAATTACAGCTGGATCGGAGAACTGTGTTACAGGCTGAATCCCGTTCCGGTGCTCTGGCAGTGGCAGATGGAGATGAGCGCTTCCATTCCATAGTTTAGCTCCTTAGATTTTCTTAAATGTTGGGAGTTATGTGTGTGTAGTGTATATATGTGTGTGTACCGTGTATATGGTGTAGTTATGTATGTGTACCATGTATATGGTGTAGTTATGTGTGTGTACCATGTATATGGTGTAGTTATGTATGTGTACCATGTATATGGTGTAGTTATGTATGTGTACCGTGTATATGGTGTAGTTATGTATGTGTACCATGTATATGGTGTAGTTATGTGTGTGTACCATGTATATGGTGTAGTTATGTGTGTGTACCATGTATATGGTGTAGTTATGTGTGTGTACCATGTATATGGTGTAGTTATGTGTGTGTACCGTGTATATGGTGTAGTTATGTATGTGTACCGTGTATATGGTGTAGTTATGTGTGTGTACCATGTATATGGTGTAGTTATGTGTGTGTACCATGTATATGGTGTAGTTATGTATGTGTACCGTGTATATGGTGTAGTTATGTATGTGTACCATGAATATGGTGTAGTTATGTATGTGTACCGTGTATATGGTGTAGTTATGTATGTGTACCGTGTATATGGTGTAGTTATGTATGTGTACCATGTATATGGTGTAGTTATGTATGTGTACCATGTATATGGTGTAGTTATGTATGTGTACCATGTATATGGTGTAGTTATGTATGTGTACCATGTATACGGTGTAGTTATGTATGTGTACCATGTATATGGTGTAGTTATGTATGTGTACCATGTATATGGTGTAGTTATGTATGTGTACCGTGTATATGGTGTAGTTATGTATGTGTACCATGTATATGGTGTAGTTATGTGTGTGTACCGTGTATATGGTGTAGTTATGTGTGTGTACCGTGTATATGGTGTAGTTATGTGTGTGTACCATGTATATGGTGTAGTTATGTATGTGTACCATGTATATGGTGTAGTTATGTGTGTGTACCATGTATATGGTGTAGTTATGTATGTGTACCGTGTATATGGTGTAGTTATGTATGTGTACCGTGTATATGGTGTAGTTATGTATGTGTACCATGTATATGGTGTAGTTATGTATGTGTACCGTGTATATGGTGTAGTTATGTATGTGTACCGTGTATATGGTATAGTTATGTATGTGTACCATGTATATGGTGTAGTTATGTGAGTGTACCATGTATATGGTGTAGTTATGTATGTGTACTATGTATATGGTGTAGTTATGTATGTGTACCATGTATATGGTGTAGTTATGTATGTGTGTACCATGTATATGGTGTAGTTATGTATGTGTACCATGTATATGGTGTAGTTATGTATGTGTACCGTGTATATGGTGTAGTTATGTATGTGTACCGTGTATATGGTGTAGTTATGTATGTGTACCATGTATATGGTGTAGTTATGTATGTGTACCGTGTATATGGTGTAGTTATGTATGTGTACCGTGTATATGGTGTAGTTATGTATGTGTACCATGTATATGGTGTAGTTATGTATGTGTACCGTGTATATGGTGTAGTTATGTATGTGTACCATGTATATGGTGTAGTTATGTATGTGTACCATGAATATGGTGTAGTTATGTATGTGTACCGTGTATATGGTGTAGTTATGTATGTGTACCGTGTATATGGTGTAGTTATGTGTGTGTACCGTGTATATGGTGTAGTTATGTATGTGTACCATGTATATGGTGTAGTTATGTATGTGTACCATGTATATGGTGTAGTTATGTATGTGTACCATGTATACGGTGTAGTTATGTGTGTGTACCATGTATATGGTGTAGTTATGTATGTGTACCATGTATATGGTGTAGTTATGTGTGTGTACCATGTATATGGTGTAGTTATGTATGTGTACCATGTATATGGTGTAGTTATGTGTGTGTACCATGTATATGGTGTAGTTATGTATGTGTACCATGTATATGGTGTAGTTATGTGTGTTACCATGTATATGGTGTAGTTATGTATGTGTACCATGTATATGGTGTAGTTATGTGTGTGTACCATGTATATGGTGTAGTTATGTATGTGTACCATGTATATGGTGTAGTTATGTGTGTGTACCATGTATATGGTGTAGTTATGTATGTGTACCATGTATATGGTGTAGTTATGTGTGTGTACCATGTATATGGTGTAGTTATGTATGTGTACCATGTATATGGTGTAGTTATGTATGTGTACCATGTAGTATATGGTGTAGTTATCTATGTGTACCATGTATATGGTGTAGTTATGTGTGTGTACCATGTATATGGTGTAGTTATGTGTGTGTACCATGTATATGGTGTAGTTATGTATGTGTACCATGTATATGGTGTAGTTATGTGTGTGTACCATGTATATATATGGTGTATATGTAATAAACCACACCCCTTTTTACATCTGAAGTGAGTAGGGGAGGGGCTACAGCTCTGAATAGAAAAAACGCTAGATTTATATCAACTACTGGACTCATCAGCTCATTAGCATATGGATAAAAAGTACTTTTTCTCCACAATAAAGCAGCAGATCACCAAGTGAAAGGTATCATTATATTCAGCAGAGTGAACCCTACAAGGCAGCGTGCCTGCTTTATCAGGGACTTTCCTGGTGACAGGTTCCCTTTAATTGCTTTCAAATAATGTCTACTGTTCTCAAACAGGGCATATGGACTCGGGTTGTCCTGGTAGACATGGCAGCACCTGTGCTCAACCACATGCCATGTGCTATCTTACATAATAAGCTATATAGCAATGGTCCACAGTCACATTAACTATGAGGAAAAGAGTGGCTCTGACCTCTTTATTTTCTCTGTTATCGTGGTCTGTGGTGGGACCGTCTATCTGAATCTCTTCAGTGATGTCATTAATTTCAAATCTTATTCCACCCTGAAAAATAAAAAAATCATATATAATAAAGGCTAAGGGAAAATATCCTTTAAGTCAGAGTTTCTGAATCTTGCACTCTTCACTTAAAGGGGCTGTGCAGTGATCAACTATAAAAGTCAGTCTTTGATAAATGACCCCCATTATTATAAGTAAGTGACTGGATTTATGGAAATATAATAATTTGATACAGTTTTATATCACCGCACAAGCCCTTTAAAGAGGACCTGTTGGTTTTAGTAAATACCAATACTTCCCAATAAAATAACAATTTTGTCATTGTTCCTCTGTTATTTCCCAGTTTGAATAAACTGACAATGGGGCGTGTCCCTACACACTCTACAGCAGGGTTGCCAACCAAAATTTTTCTTTTTTCTGGACAATTTATCCCCAAATCACAGACCGCCAACATTATTTATTGTGAGCTATAAAATTATGATACTTATCACAAAAATAATCTACTCAAGTACCACCAGCCTCGAAAAACCCATCGATTTTTTTTTCACGGACACAGGGAAAAAAATGCCTATTTTTACGGACTGTCCAGAAATTTCTGGATAGTTGGCAACTCTGCTCTACAGTCCAATCCCTGCTGACAGACTGTATAGAGGCACACCCTATTGACAAGTGGAATGGTAACACCCAATTGTCAATTTATTCATATGTTTCCAGAAAGAACACCAGAAGAATGGCACAATGCTAATCTTAAAACAGGGGTGCACAACCTTTTCTGGTTGAGGGCCACATTGTCAGCCTGAACCAATTCCAAGGGCTGGAAATAAAACTTAAAGGTGTATTACCAACTAAACTACTGTATTTATGGCGTATTGAACATACAGTATATATCATAAATGTTTAGTTACACTTCTGATACAACATCTAATGGGAGAATGCATGAAAGATACATGTGAGCAGCCACAAGACATAGACATACATGTCTGTTACCAGATGGTTGGGGGCCGCACAGAATGGTATCAAGGGCCACATGTGGCTCCCGGGCCGCAGGTTGTGCACCCCTGCCTTAAAAACTAGAGAAATAAAAGTCTATAACGTATGTACTGTCAAACTTGTCCTGCAGCATAAGGCTACTGTCACATCAGCGTTTTTGCTAGATCCGTCATAATACAACCGTCTGCATCTGTTATGAACGGATCTGGTTGTATTATCTCTAAAATGACCAAGACCGATCCGACACTAAAACCATTGTAAGTCAATAGGCGCCGGATCCATTTTCTTTCATGTCCGAGAAAACAGATCCGGCCCCATTGACTTGCATTCTGTTTTATGCTGGATCCATTTTGATCAATATCCCATGACGCGGCATGGGAATGCACCGAAACGGAACGGAATACATTCTGGTGCACTCTGTTCCATTCAGTTCAGTTTTGTCCCCATTGACAATAAATGGGGACAAAACTGAGATGTTTTCCTCCAGTTTTGAGATCCTATGACGGATCTCAATAACGTAAAGGAAAGCGCAGATATGAAAGTAGTCTTACGTCTACCATAGTGACAATAGGTGACGTCTGGTGGCTGTAATCCGTGGCGATGTTCTCCTCAGTAGAGTTTCATCTATCTGGACTGTACATTACTATGTTCTAATGTAAAACTTAAAAGTTAGGGGCCTTGAGCCCCATTCACAGGGGCCCATATATTTCTTGGCCCACATCTGCATGTCCCTCTGTAACCTTACAAGACCAAAGGAGATATGTGACATCAATATAAAATAAGATTGCACAGTGGTACAAATCAGGACATTAAAGGGCTTTCCAGGACTAGAATATTGATGTCTTACCCTCAGGATAGGTCATCAATATCTAATCAGTGGGGGCCTGATTTCCGGTATTTCTGACGATTAGTTGTTTGAACAGACCGCAGCACTCCAGTGAGCGCTACGTCTTTTTCCTAGGCCAGGGATGTCACCATACCGTGTCTTATGGCCAAGGCTCAGCTCAGTCCCATTCAAGTGAATGGATCTGAGCTGCGATACCAAGCACAGCCGCTATACAATGTACCACGTTGTGCTTAGTAAGCTGAGCGGAGGCCACAGCACTCACCAAAGTGAAGCCACATCTTTAAACATCTGATCGGCGGGGGTGGCAGGTGTCAGACCCCCATCGATCAGGTATTGATGACCTATCCTGAGGATAGATCATCAATATTAAACTCCCAGAAAACCCCTTTAAAAAGATATTATACCTTTACTTTATACTTTTCTTCCAATGCTTTTCTCTCTTGCCGGTTTTGCATGATGATATCACTGAAATTTAGTTGGATCTCCTAATATATATATATAAAACCAAGATCTTATCAGCACCATATGTTAGCATTGACACTAGTCAGTGTGTATAAGGGCTGTATAACATTGCCTGATCTACCTGCAGGACAGGAGCAGACTGATGATATATCAATCGGCGCTGGTTTCACTGGCTGGTTCATAGTGTACTGAGGAGGAATGATCGCTACTGCAGTCATTCCTTCCTGATTGAGCTGTAATAATTATCGGCAGTATATTCCTCATTACACAGGGGGATGTGCTTTGCATAATTGCCCATTTTACCTTCTGAATGAAAGATGCAAACCAGCCGCCAAGCAAGCATTTACTTGTTTGTTGCCTCATTGGGGACACAATTACACGGGGAAATTATCGGAATCATAAGACACTTTGCTCCTATTTGTGTCTAGGCAACCATTAGGGGTAATACATTAGGGGTAATTTACAAAGCTAGTGTGATGATAGATGCCTATTCTTGCAAACATATGCTGATAGGGTGAGTATTAAGTGGACACCCATAGTGGAAACTAACTTCTAACTTCCCCCTAACTTACCAATGTGGCCCATCTGATGGGTAAATCTGGCATGTCAGTGCTTTCTTTACTGAACAGAGACTTGGTGTATTCTGTATGTCATCAGTGAGATATATTCTAAGCCAGGTCCCACCCTGGACCTCTATAAATTAGGACCCATTAATCATAATGCGAACTTTTACATTTATACAAAATCTTAAAGCTTCCAACCAGAGGTATAGCTAAATACTAATGTTCTAAAAGTATACACAGAAAGTAGGATTATCTGTTTCCACCATACTCCACAATCCATCTCTTTTCACTTTTCTTTTTTAAAGTGTACCTGAATTCACAAAAAAAAAAGTTTGCATAATGGCTGTGCTTCGTTATCATAAGTGAAGGAGCAGGTCTTTTTTGAGATTCCCTAATGTCTTCCTCAGCCATATTATTCCCTGTTTCACTTGCACAGCTAGATGCATTTCTCTCAGAAGCACTGGGTATCTCTAGCCTGTGGAATCTTCTAGTACTATATAAAGTGACCTCACTTCCCACTATGTTTGTTTTCTTCTAGGGATCTCAGAGAGCTGATAAGAAGGGTGGGGAGGGGGGGACATACACACATGACCTGCTGGAATGCAAGTTAGGTGGAAGTGAGACCCCTAGTAGCCTGTAACTTTTTTCAGGTGGATGTGGGCCGGTTTATTTTTAAATAAAAATGAAAATTTGTGAGCCCCATTCACAGGAGCCCATATATTTCTTGGCCCACATCTGCATGTCCCTCTGTAACCTTACAAGACCAAAGGAGATATGTGACATCAATATAAAATAAGATTGCACAGTGGTACAAATCAGGACATTAAAGGGCTTTCCAGGACTAGAATATTGATGTCTTACCCTCAGGATAGGTCATCAATATCTAATCAGTGGGGCCTGATTTCCGGTATTTCTGACGATTAGTTGTTTGAACAGACCGCAGCACTCCAGTGAGCGCTACGTCTTTTTCCTAGGCCAGGGATGTCACCATACCGTGTCTTATGGCCAAGGCTCAGCTCAGTCCCATTCAAGTGAATGGATCTGAGCTGCGATACCAAGCACAGCCGCTATACAATGTACCACGTTGTGCTTAGTAAGCTGAGCGGAGGCCACAGCACTCACCAAAGTGAAGCCACATCTTTAAACATCTGATCGGCGGGGGTAGCAGGCGTCAGACCCCCATCGATCAGGTATTGATGACCTATCCTGAGGATAGATCATCAATATTAAACTCCCAGAAAACCCCTTTAAAAAGATATTATACCTTTACTTTATACTTTTCTTCCAATGCTTTCTCTCTTGCCGGTTTTGCATGATGATATCACTGAAATTTAGTTGGATCTCCTAATATATATATATAAAACCAAGATCTTATCAGCACCATATGTTAGCATTGACACTAGTCAGTGTGTATAAGGGCTGTATAACATTGCCTGATCTACCTGCAGGACAGGAGCAGACTGATGATATATCAATCGGCGCTGGTTTCACTGGCTGGTTCATAGTGTACTGAGGAGGAATGATCGCTACTGCAGTCATTCCTTCCTGATTGAGCTGTAATAATTATCGGCAGTATATTCCTCATTACACAGGGGATGTGCTTTGCATAATTGCCCATTTTACCTTCTGAATGAAAGATGCAAACCAGCCGCCAAGCAAGCATTTACTTGTTTGTTGCCTCATTGGGGACACAATTACACGGGAAATTATCGGAATCATAAGACACTTTGCTCCTATTTGTGTCTAGGCAACCATTAGGGTAATACATTAGGGGTAATTTACAAAGCTAGTGTGATGATAGATGCCTATTCTTGCAAACATATGCTGATAGGGTGAGTATTAAGTGGACACCCATAGTGGAAACTAACTTCTAACTTCCCCTAACTTACCAATGTGGCCCATCTGATGGGTAAATCTGGCATGTCAGTGCTTTCTTTACTGAACAGAGACTTGGTGTATTCTGTATGTCATCAGTGAGATATATTCTAAGCCAGGTCCCACCCTGGACCTCTATAAATTAGGACCCATTAATCATAATGCGAACTTTTACATTTATACAAAATCTTAAAGCTTCCAACCAGAGGTATAGCTAAATACTAATGTTCTAAAAGTATACACAGAAAGTAGGATTATCTGTTTCCACCATACCCACAATCCATCTCTTTCACTTTTCTTTTTAAAGTGTACCTGAATTCACAAAAAAAAGTTTGCATAATGGCTGTGCTTCGTTATCATAAGTGAAGGAGCAGGTCTTTTTTGAGATTCCCTAATGTCTTCCTCAGCCATATTATTCCCTGTTTCACTTGCACAGCTAGATGCATTTCTCTCAGAAGCACTGGGTATCTCTAGCCTGTGGAATCTTCTAGTACTATATAAAGTGACCTCACTTCCCACTATGTTTGTTTTCTTCTAGGGATCTCAGAGAGCTGATAAGAAGGGTGGGGGGAGGGGGGGACACATACACACATGACCTGCTGGAATGCAAGTTAGGTGGAAGTGAGACCCCTAGTAGCCTGTAACTTTTTTCAGGTGGATGTGGGCCGGTTTATTTTTTAAATAAAAATGAAAATTTGTGAAAGTACAGTGACTGAGGATTTGACTGGAGCCTTTGGGGACTGCAGTGACTCCTACAGCTTTGCCACTGCTACCAATTATCGAATGCCATTTATGACAGGATAGGCTCATCGGTAGCCTATTTTTGCCCTCTTAGGCATGAGAGGTATCATGGCCACCTCCACAACTCTTATTGCCATGCCACTGACTATACATTCACCTCAGTTGACTTTTCGCCATCTGGCCGGTCTGTAGGAAATTGTCCTCCCTTGTTTCCTGGTTTTACAAGATATGTCCCATCTGTTGCTTTAGGAGATTCCTGTGAAGAGTCACAGACATTTTAATGGTTGATCTATAGAATTATACACACCATACATTTAATAATCTTGTTAGAAGTTAAAGTGAAACTGCAGCCTAATTGTCATCATTTGTAAAATTGATTAACTAGTGTCATGCAATAAGACAGGGTTATTTAAAGGGGTTCTCCGGGCTATATCTTCCAGACGAGTCATCAATATCAGGTCAGTAGGTACCTGACACCTGGCAACCCCCCCAATCAGTTGTTCTGGGTTAACGCATTGTTGGA
Organism: Bufotes viridis; assembly: GCA_033119425.1. NCBI lineage: Eukaryota > Metazoa > Chordata > Amphibia > Anura > Bufonidae > Bufotes > Bufotes viridis. Next base: position 448,868,783 of record CM065591.1, read on the forward strand.
GACTATACAGTGTACCGAGCAGGAAGCAGGGAGCGCCATACACTGCATAGTGGTCATGCGAGGTACTGCAGCACAACTCCCATTCAAGTGAATGGAATGTAAGCTTTAGTACTCCGCTGCCAGAAACTACACAGTGTTTGTACTTTGCTAGCTTCTGGACCTGAGGGAGCCCAAAACAGCAGAGAACCCCTTTAAATATTTTAATCTGGCACCTCAATAATATCTATATTATCGATGCACACACCATACCTGGTGTGCACCGGCTTTCATTTTTATTTCTCTAACTTCATTGTGATATTGCTGGCGGATGACTTCAAGTTGTCTCAGATGTTCCTGCAAAGCAGATTTTACATATAATTACTATTATATGTAAAATATTTCTTTCTTGAAGATGAGAAAAAACCCATCATTATTATAAATCGTAGGTAAACTGTAAGGGCTCCTTTCGATGCCGTATCTACATATCTACAGGTGTGTAACTATAATTTAGAGGGCCCCTCAGCAAAATAAGATGGGGCCCTCACCATGTAATTTAAGAAAATTAACACAGTAGCATTAATAGCAAACATTGAAGGCCTGCAGCAAGTACCATAGCTGTTATGGCTATAGATATGCTCATGCTTCTGCCTGGGAATAACTCTGTGGATACGGCATCTGGTAAAACACACCACACCATTGTCTCTAATGCATTTGTATGGAATCCAGCAGAATAAAACTCTGGGGCAGATTACTAATACTATAGATGGCTTAGCTGTAGAATTGAGCGAACTTGTGTTTTAAGTTCGGCGTCCAAAGTTTGGGTTCGGGTTATCGAAGCATCCCTTTATGGATTCCGCTACCACGGACCATAACGGCATTTGGAACATGGGGTGAAGGACCTGGGGTGACGTCACCGTCATGTGATCAGTGCAGGGGGCGTGGCTCAGTACTGGATTGGATAAGAGGTCGTAGGCTACCACCTGTTATCTAATCCAGTACTTAGCCACGCCCCCTGCACTGATCACATGACGGTGACGTCACCCCAGGTCCTTTGTGTTGTCCAAGGTTCGGGTTCATTGAAGAATCCCCTTATGGATTCCAAATGCCGTTATGGTCCGTGGTAGCGGAATCCATAACGGGATGCTTCGATAACCCAAACCCGAACTTTGGACGCCGAACTTAAAACACAAATTGGTAAACAAGCTGTTTACCAATGTTTAGACATAGCATCATTTATAACAGGCTAAATCTTGTGCAGGGATAGATACTTTTCTCTGACTCAAAAACAAAAAGGCGCACTTTCGGCCTTTCCCCTTTTGTGCGAAGCTGCCCCCTTTCCCCTGAGCCCTGTCCCCTTTTCAAGCATGTTGTAGAAACTCCAGTTGTGACCAATTCTGCCACTTTTTAGGCAGATTCTAAGCACAGACACATTAATAAATCCGGGTCTTCCTGTGTCTTTGTATGAAATTGGAGATCTCACGGTACAGACCCCAGGTATCTCTAAGGCAGCCCTATTTGTATAAAACCAAGGTTGGGTTCACATCACATTTTTCCCATCCGTTTAACATGTACATTAAACGGATTCACCATAGAGTTTCATTGTAAAAAAAAAACGGATACTTTTTTTTACCATTGTAAAAGGATACAAGACCGTGGTGTTGTGGTGTGGTGGTTTTTGTATCTTTTTCTTGGATACAAAGAAACTGATCAGCTAGCAGTATCTTAATATTAAGGCCTCATTCACACAACCATATTTTTGGTTCACATCTGATCCGCATTTTTGCGGATCAGATGCAGACCCATTGATTTCAAATAGAAAATGTCCTATTCTTGTCCATTTTGTGGACAAGAATAGGCATTTATTACAAAGGGTGGCACGTGTTGATCCACAAAATGCGGAATGCACACGGCCGGTATCCATGTTTTGCGGATCCACAATTTGCGGAGCGCAAAAATAGATACGGTCATGTGAATGGGGCATAACAGTGATGTGCCTACAGTTAAAACAGGGCTAGATTTTCCAGGGGCAAACACTGACAGCAATGTGCCCTTGTTCAGGAAATGTGTGTGGGCTCCTTACAGTGGCATACCTACCATGGAGACCACACAATTGCTATGGGGACTAGGGAAGGAGGGGCCTGGCACTGACCTCTTTCTGTTCCTGACATAATTCCTGGGCATTTTCCAGCAGCCATCACTAGAGGGAGCACAGTGCAAAGAGATTTTTACAGGTGCCAATGAGTTCAATAGCAACTGTATAAATTACTATGCACTGAGCTCCCTCTAGTGGAGGATGCAGGCAGCCAGTTTTATCACGTGATGTATATGAAGAGAAGCAGGGATTTGTAGCTATATGGGGGGAGAATAATCAATGTATTCAGGCCAGTGGTACGATGTAAATACATTGAGCAATATGGTGTTCAGAACCAGTGCTATATTTATGAAGCATTTGTTCCACTTTTTCTGACACAGTAGTCAGGTAAAGAGAGTGAGGTGGAGCACATTTTTTTTTTTTTTTTTTATATTTTCTCCACTTTGTAAAAAAAAAATTAAAAATCTGGCAGAAACCTCAAGGGGGACATAATACGTTTTGCTATGGGGCCTTATTTTCTCTGTGTATGCCCCTGGCCCTCTCCCGTCAAAGGTAGCGAAACTACAAAATCCATAGTTCTTGCTCCGATGCTTTCCCTTGCCCTACTCTGCATAGTACAAGGAAAGGGCTTTTTCTTTATATTCAGTGAAGTACTAGGCTTCCTCTAGGCAGAGGCTTCTGCCTAGCAGTGATTCCGGTAACGTCACCAGCACTAATGGTTAGTCTTTAGCGTTGCCCTAGCCTGTAAAACAGCCTAGGGCAGTGCTAAAGACCGCCCATTAGTGCTGATGACGTCACCGGGATCGCTGCTAGGCAGGAGCCTCCGCCTAGCAGTGTAAAAATCTAAACAGTCCGTGCCCTGCGCAATGTAGTACAGGGCAAGGGGAGTATCAGACCATTTCAACTCGGAGGGGTGAAGAACGGGTTAACCCGGACAACACCTTTAATGATTCAGGGGCAAAAACTCCAAGGCGTTTGTCACTCTCTACACACAAAAAATTATCTATACACATATATAGTGTGGTAAGGTGCAAGGGGTCATATGTGATGGCAGGTACGTGTCACCGAGGTTGCTGGCCTCGGTGAGGTGAGAGCCGGGTTTTTGTCTGCAGCAGCTAGTGCTGTTTGACTCTTTTAAATAGCATGGCTGCAAAGCCGATCCGGGCCGGCTCTTACTGGGAGCAGCTAAAGAGTAGGGTGGGTGGCTGCTCCCCACGGTCCAGTCCATGTTTTGGGGCTGGGTATAAAACGCAGCCAGCAGCTGTGTCTGGGGGAGTGTGATTATCCTGGAGCTGCTAACAGGACTGAGGAGTTCTCTGTGCTGGAGGACGGAGCTCAGCAAGGTGGTGTTTCCCTGCAAACTGAAGGAGGAATCGCCTGCGGCTGAACCGACTGCTAGGTGTGAACCGCACTTAAACCACCCAAGGTGACTGGACCCTGTGTTGGCCTGTTTTTGGTTTTGCCACGTTATTTCCGTTGTGTGTGAACTGTCACCAAGAGACTGTTTTTCATTTTGTGTGCAAGTGTGAATAAAACACTGTTTGATGCACAATCTGGACTCCTTGTTTTGCCTCTAAACTGCACCCGCACCGCTGTCTACCAGAGCGACTCCCCACATTTGGTGTCGGATGCGGGCATGCGCAGTGAGGCTGGCGTGAACGCCGAACTTTGTTTTTGCTGAGCAAAAGTGAATGTCCTATATTAAGCCGGCAAAGTTGCAGCCTGTGATCCCCGACAAAATGGAGGCGGCTGTGAAAGCCCTCATAGAGGCTAACGTGCAGCAGCGGGAGACCAACCAGCTACTGCTACAGCACGTGATGGCGTTGCAAGCGGCAGGAGCGTCCCACCGCGTCCACGATGCCCGGAAAGCTGTCCGTGCCGCGATCCCTAAGATGACCCCCTCGGATGATGTGGAGACCTATCTGGCGGTGTTCGAGAAGGTGGCCGTGAGGGAGAAATTACCCCGAGAACAGTGGGCAGAGGTCGTCGCTCCGTTCCTGGCGTCTGGACCCCAGCAAGTTTTTTGACCTCCCAGATGACCAAGCAGCTGACTACCCGACCGTGAAAGGTGAGATCCTGGCAAGACTGGGGGTGAGCGTGTTAGTCCGGGCTCAGCGGGTCCACCAGTGGAACTTTAATACGGCTGAACCCGCCAGGCCGCAGTATTATGAGTTGCTGCACAGGTTGCAAAAGTGGCTGCAGCCTGAGGTTCTAAGTCCGGCTGCTATGCTGGACCGTCTGCTGGCTGACATCTTCTGGAGGGCCTTGCCGTACCCCCTGCAGCACTGGATCGGCCAGGTGTCACCCACTAATGCCTTGGACATGGTCGACCTGGTCGGCGCTATGAGGCCACAAAAACCTTGAAAGGGGGTGTTGTTGGGAGGGGCCGGTCAAACCCGGAGGTCTCCCATCCAGTCCCGACGACTGGTACCCGAGAAACCTGCTCGGGGTGTACCCCCTGTAGACCCGGCCCCGATAGTCTGCTGGCGGTGTCACGAGCCTGGCCATGTGAGGGCCGACTGTCCACAGTGGGGAGAACCCATGGAGACCAATTATGGGTACCGGGCTTCCATGTATGCCCGGAGACTGTGTGCGACCGGCACCCCCGAGACCCTAGACAATCGTCATATGTGCCAGGTGCAAGTTGGTGATAACTTGGCAGTGGCGCTGCTGGACTCAGGGAGCCTAGTAACCCTGGTAAGTGCTGCCCTGGTACAGCCCTCCCAGTATACGGGCCGGAAAGTTGGGGTGGTGTGCATACACGGAGACTTAAAGGACTATCCCACGGCTGTAATGTCTCTGTCCACGGCGGCCGGCACATGGACTTGTGAAGTGGCGATCTCCGCCAAGCTACCGTATGAACTAATAATTGGGAGAGACTTCCCTGGTTTTCCGTCACTATGGCCTGAGGTGAAAGTGACTAATAGCCCTGAGACAGGGGTAACCCTAGCAGAGTGGCCTGGTTCCTGTGGGAGGCCAGAGCCCTGGGAGCCCGAGTCCGAAGGGCCTGCGGTAGGGGTGACCACCACTTCTGTGATAGAGGGGAGACAACCCCACTGAGTGTAATGGTGGGAGACACGGAGGACTTGCCACCGGGACCTGAGTTGGCAGACCTCAATGTCTCCGGGGAAAATTTTGGGACCGCACAACACCGGGACCAAACCCTAACCAGAGCCTGGGAAAGTGTCATAATAATTGATGGTAAACCCCAGAAACCTGGGGCTGAATTAATGTTTCCGCGATTCATTGTCCTTCAGGATATGTTGTATCGGGTGAACCAAATCCGAGGTGAGCCTGTTGAACAGTTGGTGGTGCCCACAGCGTATCGCAGGCTTGTCATGGAGCTTGCCCACCAACATGTTCTTGGGGGACACCTGGGGTGGCAGAAAACCCAGGACCGCATACTGCAGCGGTTTTATTGGCCCAGTGTGTTCAAGGAGGTAGAGAATTATTGTAAGTCCTGTCCCACCTGTCAGATAACTAGCCCCCAGCCACATTTCCGTAGTCCTCTGGTACCGCTTCCAATTATTGAGGTCCCGTTTGAGCGAATCGCTATGGATCTAATTGGGCCTGTACCAAAATCTGCCAGGGGCCACCAACACATTCTGGTAGTTCTCGACTATGCCACTCGGTATCCGGAGGCGGTGCCTCTGCGACATACCTCAGCTAAACTCATTGCCAAAGAGTTAATGGAAATGTTTTCCCGTGTGGGCCTGCCAAAAGAGGTTCTGACAGACCAAGGGACCCCTTTTATGTCCAAAGTAATGAGGGAACTGTGTAAATTGTTGCGTATAAAGCAATTGCGGACGTCCGTTTACCATCCGCAAACAGACGGTCTTGTCGAGAGGTTTAACCAAACTTTAAAAAATATGTTAAAGAGGGTGGTGTCTAGAGATGGGAAGGACTGGGACCTGCTTCTGCCCTATCTCATGTTCGCAGTGCGAGAGGTGCCCCAGGCCTCTACTGGGTTCTCGCCCTTCGAACTGCTTTATGGCAGACACCCTCGGGGCCTGTTGGATATCGCCAAGGAAGCGTGGGAACAACAGCCTGTCCCCCACAAAAGTGTCATTGAGTATGTCACCCAGATGCAGGAACGGATGGAAAAGGTGTTGCCGCTGGTCCGGGGAGCATATGGAGGCAGCGCAACAAGCCCAGAGTAGGGTGTACAATCGTCAGGCTCGAGTGCGGGGCTTCAAGCCGGGAGATCGGGTGTTGGTTCTGGTACCCACCCTTGACAGCAAGTTCCTAGCTAGGTGGCAGGGCCCCTATGAGGTGATCGAGAAAGTAGGGAAGTAAATTACAAAGTACACCAGCCAGGCGGCGCAAGCCGGAGCAGGTGTACCACGTGAATTTACTAAAGCCGTGGAAAGATAGGGACACGGCCGACAACCACAGCCCCGGCCAGGGCTTCTAGGTGAAAAGGGTCCAGCCCCACAGTTCGAGGCCTGTGAAGCAGTAACCACGGTAAAAATTGCAGACAGCCTGTCTTCCAAACAAGTTCAGGAAGTCAGGGAGTTCATCAGTCGGAACACGGATGTGTTCTCGGACCTCCCTGGCCGCACGTCTCTCATCCAACATGACATCGTCACTGAGCCTCAGGCCAAGATCCGGTTAAAACCATACCGGGTACCCGAGGCTCGGCGACGGGCCATCGCGGAGGAAGTACAGTTAATGTTGAAGCTCGAGGTCATTGAGGAGTCGAAAAGTGAGTGGGCCAGTCCCATAGTCCTAATACCCAAGCCGGATGGGACGTTGCGGTTCTGCAACGACTTTCGCAAGTTAAATGAAGTATCCAAGTTTGACGCGTATCCCATGCCCCGAGTAGACGAGCTGGTTGAAAGTTTAGGACAAGCCCGTTATTTTTCTGTGCTGGACCTCACTAAAGGGTACTGGCAGGTACCCTTAACGAGTCGGCTAAGGAAAAACCGCATTTGTTACCCGCAGGGCCTGTATCACTACAAGGTGTTACCCTTTGGCCTGCATGGCGCCCCGCCACTTTCCAAAGGTTAATGGACATAGTGCTGCGACCACATCGTCGGTGCGCCTCGGCCTACTTAGATGATGTAGTCATCCACAGCACCGACTGGGAAAGCCATTTACCCAAGGTGCAGGCGGTAGTGGATGCCCTGAGGAAAGCCGGACTGACCGCTAACCCAAAGAAGTGCTCCATAGGGTTAGAGGAGACAAAATATCTGGGATATGTAATTGGGCGGGGAGTCATCAAACCTCAGGTAACTAAGGTAGAGGCCATTCGTAACTGGCCCCGACCGGTCACCACCAGGCAGGTAAAGTCGTTCCTGGGGATTGTAGGTTACTACATGAGGTTTGTGCCCCACTTTGCCACAATAGCAGCGCCATTGACAGACCTGTTGAAGGGGCGAAAGTCTGGGAGGGTTAGCTGGAGTGAGAAGGCGGAGGAGGCTTTCTCCGCGTTGAAGTCGGCCCTGTGTGGGTCCCCGGTTTTGGTGACACCCGACTTCAACAAGGAGTTTGTCGTACAGACCGACGCCTCGGAGGTAGGCCTCGGTGCGGTACTGTCTCAGGAGGTCAACGGGGAAGAACATCCCGTTGTCTTCCTGAGCCGTAAGCTCAGTCCCGCCGAATCCAGATATAGTATAGTGGAGAGGGAGTGCCTGGCTATCAAGTGGGCACTCGAATCTCTCCGCTACTACCTGTTAGGGAGGAGGTTCCGTCTGGTGACCGACCATTCCCCCTCAAATGGATGAGTCAGGCCAAGGAGAGGAATGCTCGGGTCACCAGGTGGTTCCTATCTCTTCAAAATTTCAAGTTTTCCGTGGAACACAGGGCAGGCCGCTTGCAGGGCAACGCAGATGCCCTGTCCCGCGTCCACTGCCTCACGTGTGTTCACCCCCTCAGGGTTGAACAAAGGGGGGGGGTATGTGGTAAGGTGCAAGGGGTCATATGTGATGGCAGGTACGTGTCACCGAGGTTGCTGGCCTCGGTGAGGTGAGAGCCGGGTTTTTGTCTGCAGCAGCTAGTGCTGTTTGACTCTTTTAAATAGCATGGCTGCAAAGCCGATCCGGGCCGGCTCTTACTGGGAGCAGCTAAAGAGTAGGGTGGGTGGCTGCTCCCCACGGTCCAGTCCATGTTTTGGGGCTGGGTATAAAACACAGCCATCAGCTGTGTCTGGGTGTGATTATCCTGGAGCCTGCTAACAGGACTGAGGAGTTCTCTGTGCTGGAGGACGGAGCTCAGCAAGGTGGTGTTTCCCTGCAAACTGAAGGAGGAATCGCCTGCGGCTGAACCGACTGCTAGGTGTGAACCGCACTTAAACCACCCAAGGTGACTGGACCCTGTGTTGGCCTGTTTTTGGTTTTGCCACATGATTTCTGTTTTGTGTGAACTGTCACCAAGAGACTGTTTTCATTTCTGGTGTGCAAGTGTGAATAAAACACTGTTTGATGCACAATCTGGACTCCTTGTTTTGCCTCTAAACTGCACCCGCACCGCTGTCTACCAGAGCGACTCCCCACAATAGTTATCAAAAAATACCGGTGTACCGGGACCAAATATCACCTCCACACTGTGGAGGTAAAATTCCCTATACAAATGCCCGTATTACCAATAATACCACTATACAGGGTCCAAATAATACAGCCACACCATTACCGCTAGATAGCGACTCACTAATATTACCCTGTAACCCTACTGTTACTAAATAAAACACTTAACGAAGATGAGTATTACCACCATTCAGTGACCGTACACTGGTAGATAGCAGTTCTAATGTCCCTCTTAAATGTCCCTCTTTTTGAACCGAAAAATTTATATCAATACATTTTCTATATTGTTCAACATGGATCTTAATAGCAAATTATACCCCAAAATGCCTCTTCTTCCTCTTATTATTTTTATGATGTGTTGCAGTTGGGGCATAATGTGTAAATGGAAACCTATTCAAGCATATAGACATGCAGAAAAATGGATCTTTCACACAAGGAATCACTTTGACCATTAAAAACGTTAGGGGCTATGCATTTCATATATCCCCAAAATCGATAGCATGCGGAGTAATACTGTGTAAGAAGTCACAGGGGGGAATGTTTCATAGAGCTATTACAACCATTCTTATTTTCCAATCTGCCAGTTATTTACAGTGAGGATATTGGGGTGACAGATGTTCTTCACATGATGCTTTGTATAGATGCAGGCACAGAATGAAGAGCTTTAGAGAAATGTGTCCATAAATAAAGGTAAGTTCAGCATCTAATAATTCAGATTAAGAAGTGATGCTCCCACTTATGTGGTGCTGGCTAGAAATGGAGCAGTAACATTTTGTGTTACAATGTTACATTTTCCCTATGTTGATGTACTTCTCCACCTTCTGCTTTACTTATCACCTTATCTTCAGAGCAATGGATTATAAGTGGATTTTGTCCTACACATACACTGCATTATTACATTATTTTGTCTTCAGGAAAGGCCATCCATATCAGAACAATAGAGGTCCAACACCCTGCACCCTCGCCTATCAGCTGTTCTACCGTAGCTCTGATGCCGGAAGTTGGTGTCAAAACTACACAGGTTCGTCCATCCATCATGCAGTGGACTGAGCCGGAAACTGCAGTGCTGCTGTCCCTGAAGTGAACAGCTAGGTTAGAACGGCCTAGAAGGCAGGTAATTCATCAAGACGACCATCCTTCTTTTCTCAGTCTAATGATGCGCCCCTTTCAAAGTATGTCAACTGGGTAAAATGTCTTTGAGTGCATCCTAGAGGCCTGTTTAGCTGTCAACAATCTCTCACCAAGAGGTACACTACCCAAAAGTAGCATCTGAAAGCCTGGGGGAAGCATTTTTATGCCCTCTTGTACCCAGCGTCTAAGACCACACCTGTAATCACTGACATAATTGCATGCCGAGTTTTGAAGCAATCCAACATTTCTATCTGGGTGTGATATTTCTTTTGTCAATAAGTCCATGTAGCTATAGTACATCAGCCCTGCTCCCAAATATTTTATCTCATCATAAACACTAATGCATATATAACGGCATATCTCTGAATCATACAATCACTTACTAAATAATACCACTATACAAGACCCAAATAATTTTGCCACACCACCATCACATATATCTATCACAGTGATCAATATAACCAATAGTATCACAATATGGTGCCCATATAGTAACTGCAGTACTGCACAGATGCAGTAAAGAGTATAATCACCCAGTAGACCTTAAATAAGTGAATACAGTACAATTAAATCCATTGACTTACAGGTGATGCCTTCTCACTTTTCTTTTTCTTCTCTATCAGGCCCAGACCGCTATGATGACTTCCTGGCCACGATTTGTCTCTACAGAGTTCACTGCCCAACTTTGTGAAAGACCCACAGTAAGTTTCCTCCCTAGTGACTCACACAGTAATAGTATAATAGTACACCACACATTAACCACTCACTCACTCACGCACTCACATATTAGAAACATGCAGCACACGTCACCCACACATGCCAAACACACATCACTCACTCATTACATATGTCACTAATACATAGATACATGTCGTACACTGCCGGGGATCACTGTGTACGGTTACTACTCATTGGAAGGAATACGCCCTCACCTCTCTGTGTCCCTGCAAGCGTTATGTCCGCCCTTGAGATTTTCCATTAGACACAACTGGCCTGGCTTATGAGCAGCCCTTCAGGAATAGGTGCCTGCTCTTCAGAGTCAAGTATACAATGTATGTGTATACTAAATTCTGGAATACTTCTAGAATGCACATGGCCATCTCTAGAACTGACTACTACAGTGGCTGACCATAGTCTGAGTGAAATTTTAGAATCTAAGCTTTTAGCATCCTGAAATATGCAAGTCTAAACGACAACAATGAAAGTACCTCAGGGTCTCTAGGATGTCTGACTGGATAGTCAACCCGCACGTCCACTCTTGAAACTGGAATATGTTTACCATAATGATCGGCAGAGAAAGGACGGAGCCCCTAGACACAAACACCAGTAGTTAAAAACAACAACATATACAGTATATCAATAAAGGAAGCAAAGAAAAAGAATACAAGACTATGCCCTTAAAAAGCAATAAAAACCTGATGGAGGGACAGCCAACGTTGATGTGAACAGAGTATTTTATAACTCTATTACCTTTTTCCTTTAGGCTGCATTCACACAAGTGTGATTTCCGCGCGGGTGCAATGCGTGATGTGAACACATTGCACCCGCACTGAATCCTGACCCATTCATTTCTATGGGGCTGTGTACATGAGCGTTTTTTTTCACGCATCACTTCTGCAACGCGTGTAAATCGCAGCATGCTCTATCTTATGCGTTATAAACGCATCCGCAGCCCCATAGAAATGGATGGGGCTGCGTTAATAACGCATTGCATCCGCAAGCAAGTGCGGGTGCATTGCGTTTTTCACTGATGGTTGCTAGGAGATGTTGTTTGTAAACCTTCAGTTTTTTAATCACGCGCGTGAAAAACGCATCAAAACGCATTGCACCCACGCGGAAAAAACTGAACAACTAAACACAATCGCAGGCAAAACTGAATGGCTTTGCCTGTGAAATCGCACAGTTTTCACTGAACGCATCCGCAACGCATCCGGACCTAATCCGGACACGCTCGTGTAAACCCAGCCTTATTATTAAGTTTCTGACTTTCTGTCTGCAGCTTCCTGGAAATTGTCTACAAGCAGTTTGCACCCTGTTGGCAGCAGGACACCATTATGTACTCTAAGCTCTAAAGAGTGACGCATAATAATAGATCCGTCAGCAGCGGATGGTCCCCATTTAGCAACAGGAGTTTTTCATGTAATTTATGTACAAATATTTCAGATTTAATCTTATAAGTGTCTAAAGCGGTTTCAGAATCCTCACCCTCAGTACGTAAAGTTCAGTATGCTGACAGCCATAGGGAAAATCATTGTCAGGGACTTATCTAGCCACGATCCTGTGGTGCCTTACTCTCTGCCCAGCAGCTGTCACTCTGTGCAGTGGTGCTGGGGGAGATCAAGAGCAGTGCGTTTGCCAGTTGAACAGCCATTTCTAGAAAGCTGCCATGCTGATCAGCCAAGTCCTGGCTGAACGATCTGTTGGAGAGAGGGGATGCCAATCAGAGCTCTGGCTCAGCATCCAATCAGAAGGCTGTGTGGGGCGTTTTAAATCAGCTACTGACGCTTAGTCACTGTGATTTAGAACGTGTCCTGGCTCCAGTGCATTGTGCTACATTCAACTCCTGCATTAAAACTCCTGGTGAACTGATTTTAGCTTGTTTCTGGATTAACCCTTAGTCTGCTGTCGGCTTTTATTGATTATCCAGCTGAAGTGACTTTGGCTTGTCTCTGGATTAACCTCTTGTGCAATAATGTAAGTCAGCACTCCATTATCCTCGTGGAACATGCATCTTAGAAGAGGCACTGCATAATAACTTATAGAAGAAAAAGACCGGCACTCACTTGCCAGTAGTATGTCTGAGGAAGGCTGTTTTAGCTAAAACGTGTCACATGAGGTTATAATGTGGCAGTCAACACACAATCATACTACTGGCAAGTGAGAGATGGTCTTTTTCTTCTGTATGGATAAACCTCTTTTCTGCTGATTTTGCTGTATCTTTCTCTCTTGGCTTTGATCTGCCTACTGACTACTTTTTAATCCTCCCTGGTCATTCTGGATGGTCTGCTACTGTAGAGCTTGCACCTGTTTTCTGTTACCTTACTCAGCAGAAATAATCTAGCTCCCTAGTACTCCAACCTTGCAGTGGGCTCTGGTGAAAAATCTATGGGTAGCCTTAAGTTAAGGACAACTTGTAGCAGTTTTTGAGTTTGCTGGCTGTGGTTCCGCATGATGACTTTAGTATTACCTTACAATCATTCATTTAATTCTCTTATGTTTTCCATTAGTCCTTTGCATTCTTATTTATAAGACTCTGTTCAGAACTGCATTGTGGCTTACATATGCTAGCCAGACACCAGCGGCACATGACAAACCCCAATGTCTCTGCAACTGTAATGGAGGCTCAGATGTAAATGTTAACAGAAGCCTAATACATATTCACAATTTACAGTGAAAGTCTATTCCTCTGTGTCAAGCGGCAATAGCATTACCCACTACCCCTATTCCCGGACCTGTTATAACAAAAGCTGTTAACAATTCTTCACCTCCTAGACTACAGGCTGATTTGAAACAATTATGTGTACCCAGTTTTATTCAAAGTTAAAGGGAGTCTGTCACTACTATAAAACCATATACAGCGTTTACATGGCTCTGTAGCACACACACCTATAGTGAACGCAATGGTGCCTTTGTTATTTTTTTTACACTTGCAGAAGCAGGAAAAAACGAAATTTTTGTATAACTTACCAGTAAAATCTCTTTCTCGCTCTTCTTTGGGGGACACAGAAGACCTTGGGTATAGCTCAGCTCCCTAGGAGGCGTGACACTAAGTAGAAACTGTTAAGCCCCTCCTCCATCAGCTATACCCTCAGCCTGGAGTGAGAGACTGCCAGTTGCGTGTCCAAGTAGTGAGAAAAGGCAATGTCCAACAAGTGGAAACAACAAGCCAACTACCCGACCGGGTAAACCAAGTCTGGAAACCGTGTAGAGAAAACAATGAATGGGTGGGTGCTGTGTCCCCCAAGGAAGAGCGAGAAAGAGATTTTACTGGTAAGTTATACAAAAATCTCGTTTTCTCGCCCATTTTCCTTGGGGGACACAGAAGACCTTGGGACGTCCGAGAGCAGTCCAAGAGGGGAGGGACCACAGCTCCAAGGCGAAGCACCCAAAGGCATCAAGGAACTGCCGCCCGCAACACCAGCCCAGGGCAGCAACCGCCAAAGCCCAAGTATGCACCCTGCCGAACTTAGTAAGGCGCACAAGGAAGCCCGGTGGCTACCTCGCACAATTGCGCGACCGAAGCCCAATGTCTCCGGTTCAGGAGGCATTGACCGCTCCGGAGGAATGAACGGTGCCACCGAAGGCAGAACCCTGCCCTTGGTTCGGTAACCTCAGCCAAAGATATTATGATGAAGCGGGCGAATGCCACCCTGGAGGACGGCAAACCGTTGCACGGACCACCTGGAACCACATAGAGTCTGAGCGCCGAAAAAAACAAAAAACGGTGATCTCCAGGTAAAACTGCAAGGCCCGAACAACATCCAATCGGTGAAGTGTCCGTTCCCAGGGATGGGAAGGGAAGGACGATGGCCTTGTCGAGATGAAAGTCAGGTAACACCTGCAGAAGGAAGTGACGGGATGGAGAACAGCCCCGTCCTGGGGAAGGACAGAAGACTCGGAACAAAAGGAGACGCGTCCGAAAATGAAGGCCAAAAGAAACACAACTGTACAGAACAGAAGGAGTAGAGAACACTCCTGTAACGGCTCCAAGGAAAACTCGGAGCGCAGAGAGCACAGGATGTAGTTCCCAGGTCGGTACCGGGAACGGTACAGAGGAACCAATGAGCCACTCCGTGGAAGAAGGTCTTGACAGACCCAAGAGGGGCCAGGGAACGCTGGAAGAGGATAGACAGCGCCGACGCATGACCCTTCAGGAACAGAGTCCCAGTCCCAGGGCCAGGCCGGACTGGAGAAGGGACAGAACCATGGGGAGAGAAAGGAAAGGTGGGGAACGCCAGCTTCCCACAGAACCCCAGGTAAGAACCCCACATGCCATAATACGTGATCAGGCACAGGCCATTAACACGAGAAGAAGAGTCCAGCAAAACTGGTCCCGTCGCCCCCGAGCAACGCCGTCCCGCAGCCACCTGCAGCGGGGGGAGCAGAAGGGCAGACGGAAGGAAACTGAAGGGTCCCCCAGCATCCGACAGATGCCAGGAGAAGACGGGCCAAAGGCCATGTTGATGTTGCCACCAGAGGAAGGGTTTTTACCGACCCAGTGCGGGAAGTCCGAGGACAATCTTGACTGAAGGGTAGTCCTCAGGCAAGGACAACATCAGGAAGGGATGAAGGAAAACCAACCCTGAGACGGAAGGTCAACACCGCAGATCCAAGAGACGGATTAACAGAAACGGGAATTAGAGGCCATGTCCTACCCGACAAGGGCGAATATGGCAAGGAATAGAAGGCAAGTGTTGAAAAACACTACAGGGACCAAATGTAGGGACCCAGATCCAAGCCTGAAAGCCACGTTACTGAGAAGGTAAGTCTACAGCATGACCATCGCTCAGAATGGAAAAAACGCAATCTGCCCTCCAGCAGGAGGACAGGACGCAGTAGACTAGGTAAGTGGACGCACAGCTAGTACGGCCGATGCGAACGAGGGAGACGGTGTGAAGCCACAAGGAACACCGGAACCATCCAAGTGAACGACCAAGTGAACGACCATGCTCTCCCCCGAGAGGAGGGCAGCGAACCTCTGAGGCCTGGCCGGGGCGGAGTCACCTAGAGGGATATGCCCCGAGCGGGAGCCAAAACACAGCCGGCGAGAAGAAGTCGAGACGAAGGCTGGCATAACACCCACCGACCGAAAAGAGGAGTGGGTAACAGAGAAGTCATAGTAGGACAGCTCAAGTCTAAACACCCGCTACTCTGAGTCACCCGGATCACCGCCTCGCAGAAGGCGTGAAGACCCCAGAGCGGAGGTCCCTGGACCTGAATAATCGAACACCCAAGAGAAGATGGGTGACCGTTTTGAGGAGGGCAGCCCGACCAGGCAGCAGAGCGGAACTAAAGCGCAGCGGGTGCCCATAGGAAGGACTCCTACTACACAGCATCCGAAGAGGAGGAATGGTAGTAGGTGAGGGAACCGTAGTCCCGCCAGAGCCAGCGCAGAATTCGAGGGGTGCTGCAGACAGCACTCTCTTCAATTTGACCGCTTGCTCAGGAAAGTAAGACAGCGGGAGGACGAATGGTTACGCATCCAGGAACCACAAACACTCCCCAGGCAGAAGGGCCAACGAACATGGCGGAGTCTGCCCGGGTCAGGCGGAGCAGTATGATCACCTCAGAGAAGAGCTTAAAGGCCTGCGGCTAGCATCGTATGTCGCAGGAGGAAGGGAAGCATACGTACGAGCAGCCTCGTAAGCAGTGAGAAGGCCAACCACCACGGGAGGAGAAGGCCCACACGGCTCAAACCGTGCGAAGAGCGCACAGAACGTTCACTCACTGCAAAATAGTCACTTAGCGAAGGTGGCCAGCCACAGAGTCCCACATAGTGAAAGTGCCTGAAGGGAGCGATGCACAAGACCGGTACGGTATGCCATGGAACACAAGCAGTCCGCCCGACAAGGGGGGAGTGTACCCGGCAAACATTGCACGAGGCAGGAGTGCAAAGGCCCGCACTAAAGAGGGGGATGCATAGGGCCAGTACTAACTTCATAGAAGTAGGAGATACCGTACTCCGCCCCGAAGGGAATCATGCACATGGCCGCACAGTAACCAGCAAGAACGCAGGAGGTCCACCTAGTGAAGGGGGACAAGCACAGGGTTATCCTAGTATTAAGTAACGGTACAATAATCCGCCCAACACCAAATTTCGTGAGAGAGCAACTACTCCGCCAATGAAGGGGGACATGCACGAGTCCAGCACAGCATGTGCCGGACAGCCGCGAGGACCCCGAGCGTGCAACACACCGCCCATGGAATGAGGGGTGGTCATGCAGAAGGCCAGAGCAGTTAACCCATGGAAGAGGGTATGCTCATGGTCAGTAAGGTAAACAACGAGAATGCAGTAGTCTGCCCCGAAGGGTGGTAATGCACATGGCCAGCATCGCATCCAGTGAGAGTTCCAGCACCCCGCCAATGGAGGGGGGCATGCACATGGACAGCCACTCACCAGCGAGAGAACAACCACAGTCCGTGGGAGTGGTATGCCGCCTGAGGAAGGAGGCATGCCCATGGCCGGAAGCGAAACTGGGGAGAGTGCAGCATACCACCCATGGAAGGAGGTTCGCACATGGCCGGCAGCGACTCCATGGAGAGTGCAGCATTCCGTCTATGGACGGGGGAAATGCACCTAGCCGGCAGCGAATCCAGTGAGAGTGCAACGTCCGCCTAAGGAGGGGGGGACGTGCACATGGCCAGCACCGTATCTGGTGAGAATGCAATATTCCGCCTATGGAAGGGGGTCATGCACATGGTCAGCCCTCAGTCAGGAAGAGTGCAGCGTCCGCCTATGGAAGGGGGTAATGCACATGGCCGGCGGCGAATCCAGAGAGAGTGCAGCGTCCGCCTAAGGAAGGGGGACGTGCACATAGCCAGCACCGTATCCGGTGAGAGTGCAATATTCCGCCTATGGAAGGGGGTCATGCACATGGCCAGCCCGCAGTCAGGGAGAGTGCAGTATTCCGCCTATGGAAGGGGGTCATGCACATGGTCGGCAGCAAATCCAGAAGAGTGCAGCGTCCGCCTATGGAAGGGGGGCGTGCACACGGCCAGCACTGTATCCGGTGAGTGCAGCATCCGCCTATGGAAGGGGGGTGTGCACACGGCCAGCACTGTATCCGGTGAGAGTGCGGCTTTCACCTATGGAAGGAGGACGTGCACACGGCCAGCACTGTTTCCGGTGAGACTGCAGAGTTCCGCCTATAGAAAGGGGGTCATGCACATGGCCAGCACCGTAACCGGAGAGGGGCCGTATCCCGGGAGAGGGCAAGGATTGCACCTGGCGCAGTTGGGGTACGTGACATGCCACCTATGGAGGGGGGTGCAGACGGCCAACACTACAGTCATTCCTTAAAAATTTTTTTTTTTTTTTTTTTTTTTTAAAACACAACCCACTGAGTCAGGAAGGGGCCAACATATAGGGCACAGCCTTAGAAAGGCAAGAAAGAAAGGGGGGGGGGGGGCCACCATACAGGCCCCTGTATAGGAACTAGCCCCAGGTGATGGCCGGTAGCCGAGGGGTTAACCGGCGGGATTCGGCCTGCGGGCGGAGTCGCGATCCCCTGGGGGAGGAGGAACCTCCGGCGGGAAAACTCGCGCCTGAAGGAGGTCCCGCCCCCCCCAAGGAAGTATGGAAGTTGCGGCCTACCAGGCCGCAAAAGCCGGGGCGTAAATTAGTGGCGCCCGGCCGACCTGAATGAGAAACGGTCGGCCGGGTCCTGCAGGAACCTGGATCGGGAGGCTGAAGGCGCCCGCTGGTACATACCAGCCCGGGTGCCCGTCCAGAGAAGGCGGCTAAACCGGATCCGAAAGTTGCGGCCTACCAGGCCGCGATGAAGGATGCGGGCGGCATACAGGCCGTGGGCCCATGCGGTGCGGCGGTGTCGGGGAGCGGACCTCCAGGCAGCGGCACCAGATGTCTGTACATGCCGGCCGCGGGTGCCCAACCCGCGGGCCGGTAAGGTAGGGACCGGAGGAAGGAGGCCTGGACTGCGGCCTAGTACTAGGCCGCGGAGCCGGGGCCTTTGCATCACCCGGCCGACCGTTTGGCCTCCACCGGTATGAGTAAGGGGGGGGGGGGGGGAGGCGGTTAAGGAGGCGCTACAATGCGCCCGCGGTGCGAGGTGTCTGTGGACACAGGAGGCGCACTGCGGCCGGCAAGGCAGGCTGGCCATTGCAAGTTAACGGTGATCCCCAGAAGCCGCCTAAGAAACATGGAGCCCCTTGGGGAAATGGCACTTGCGCCCAGCCATTGGAAGAGGAGTGCCCTGTTCTAAAGGAGAGACCTGCTGTAAATGTGCAGCCAAAAATGGGTCAGAGCCCAGGCTGCTGCCCTGTCCACCATGCTTTACACTACATAAGGGCATAGCGGTAGGTGTCTCCTAATAAGGGGGCCTATGGGATCCGTCAGGAGCGCCATATTAGAGTAGCCTTATGCTCCCAGATCCACCTGTCGCCCGGAGTGGGGAGAGGGAACTTCAGGCAGGATCCTCAGAGTCATGTCTTTTAGCCCCCAGGTCCTGAGTAGAGGGGGGGGGGCGTAGGGCTGGAGAAGCCACTCTCTCACCATCAGCCGTCTTCACCCTCGGTCCGCTCCAGCAGGGTCGCCCCTTCAGCTACTGGCACCGCAGTGGCAGGAAGCCGGGGGAGGGACTTGGCGGGCGGGCGACCCTTACGCTGGCGGGATGTAGGGGAGCTAGTGCTGCCCAGATCCACCTTGCCTTCTGTGGGGGAGGCAGCAGTGCGGTTTTACCGGCACTGGCGCAGCTCAACCCCGGGAGAACAGAGAGGTCTAGTGCGCCTCTGTTATCCCTGATGATCTGGAAGAAAAGGCAAAAATAAAATAAAATCTAAAATAAAATGACAAGGAGAAAACAGCCCTGCAGAGCAGGGAGTGTCTTGCCTCCTTGGACACTAAGCAAAAAACTGGCAGTCTCTCACTCCAGGCTGAGGGTATAGCTGATGGAGGAGGGGCTTAACAGTTTCTACTTAGTGTCACGCCTCCTAGGGAGCTGAGCTATACCCAAGGTCTTCTGTGTCCCCCAAGGAAAATGGGCGAGAAACAATGTTAAACCATATGCAAATGAGCACCCGCAAGTTCAGTGTGTAGGAGCTCAGGCTGCTCTGCCTTCTTTCAGCGTTACTCCTCCCCAGCCTCTTCCTTTGCCCGCCCTCCAATTCCCTTGCGTCATCCCTAGGTCCGGCCGAGATCCCGCGCCTGCGCACTGCTTCGCCAGGCCAATGCATGCGCACTAGTTGAATCGATGCCATGCCTACAATGGGCATCGCAGTGTGCATGCCCCGGCCCGGCAAAGCATATTGTATTTTCGTACAGTTTCATATATTAAGTTGGGTATTGCTGTGTGTAGTGATTTTTAAACCTTATAAAGCTTATATGTCACGTAGTGAATCTTCACATTAACCCAAACTTGTAAAATATATTGTTTATTTACCAGTTGTTTTTCAACCTTTATCTTAATCCGTTCTGCCTCCTGTTTCCTCTGTAGATAGTCATTCCTTGGAAATAAGATTTATTGGTTACTTAGTTTACACATTTACATTTATAGTAAAAGTCAGGTCAGTGGGCATCTGCATGTAGAGTGAGGATGATGATAGATAGATAGATAGATAGATAGATAGATAGATAGATAGATAGATAGATAGATAGATAGATAGATAGATAGATAGATCCTAAAACAGAAAGATGCAGCAGCACAATGAGTACAGAAAAAAATGGGAGCAATCCCTCCAAGACTGAAGAGTGAGAAGTCTTCATTGTGTTGGGGAGAATAAAGAGGGTTCATCACTAGAGTTGAGAGAACCTGCCTTTTGGTAGGTTCGAGTTCGGGTTTTAAGTGAATTACTTAATAGATTTAGTTCTCACGGAATCCATAACGTAATTCAAAGCCCGGCATGCCAAACGGAATGCCTTTAGAAGCACTGGGTTTTGCATGCCGTCATAATACAAGTGTATGGCCAGCAGGACGGAACCCTCGGCACTCGCAATACATTTGTATTATGCGGCATGCCAGCATTGGATTACGTGATGGATTCTGCGAGAACGAAATCCATTACGTAATTCACTTGAAACCCCGAACCTGAACTCAAACCTGCCAAAAGGCAGGTTCGCTCAACTCTATTCATCACTCTTTTCCCTGTTCTGGAGTGCTGCTTAATTTTTCAGATAGATAGATAGATAGATATACAGACTGATATTGACAGACAAAGTGATAGATAAATATGACATAGATATGCGATAGATACAACATATAATGAGATCAGTTGGATTTTACAGGACTAAATAGTGCAGTATTTAGTATATGTGATGGCATCTGCAGATGTGAAAGAAGCCGTACTTATGCATTATATGGTACTGACACATGGGCTCTATAATACTGTTTTGGGCACTGTATTATTTGTGCAGTGTACACAACAATACACTTCAGTATATCAAGCACCAGTTCATTTACTGCAGCACTCACCTCCAGTTTTTTAAAGGAGACACGGACTATACTGGTCCAGACGGGGTCAGGTGAACAATCTAGAGATAGCAAAAACACGTCCAGCTCCTTTTCCTTAAGAACCAATGCTTTATTCTTTCACATATTGATTTGTGTACAAACGGAGAAACTACATAGAATGTGACACGTTTTGGGCCACTTGCATATGAGCCCTTCATCCAGACATGTACAACTGACTAAAAACAACATTTTTATATACTCAGAGTACACCCTCTCCTGATTTGATAATTCACATCACCCTCAGTGTAGCCATTGACCTAGATGCAGTGTGGGGGAGGGTAAATCACCAAACCAGGCAACAGTATATTAATTGTAATACTGAATATGTAGTATATATAATAACATGCCAAAGTTGTGAACTTCAATATGTGGGGTGCACAACGAATGCATTAAAGGTCAGGATAAGAAAACTTCTCAGTGATATTCCACATGCTTTGACACGAAATGTATCCGCTGCGTCTTTAAATTTTGCAACCGTTCACAGCAGGGACACTTCAGCGTTCGCAGTGCAAGGGCTAGAAAGGATTTTCATGCCTATAAGAGGGGGGGGGATCGCAGGCAGAAATTGTTAAGTAGGAAGACCTACTGGATGTTCTGCTTAGATACATGTATACCAAAAGGTTTAAACAAGAAACACGACCTCACCTTACAATATAAATAACTGTTTTTGGTAGGTTGGTTTTGAGCGAGAATTCATAATCATTGATTCAATTGTATAGTATCGTGCATCTTAAGTAAACGATACATCACTATGTTCATTCAGAGAAACAGTCACCTGTTGCCTGGTTTGGTGATTTACCCTCCCCCACACTGCATCCACGTCAATGGCTACACTGAGGGTGATGTGAATCATCAAATCAGGAGAGGGTGTACTCTGAGTATATAAAAATGTTGTTTTTAGTCAGTTGTACATGTCTGGATGAAGGGCCCATATGCAAGTGGCCCAAAACGCGTCACATTCTACTATAGTTTCTCCGTTTGTACACAAATCAATATGTGAAAGAATAAAGCATTGGTTCTTAAGGAAAAGAAGCTGGACGTGTTTTTGCTATCTCTAGATTGTTCACCTGACCACGTCTGGACCAGTGATCAGGATTTGCATACTGCTGGCAATGTATTCATAACTTCTGTCAGGAATAATAAAGGAATGGCACATTATATAGTCATAAGAAAAGATGCTCCGGAATTTTTATTACATGGGGATGCAAGTAGTTACTACAACAAATATCAGGAGAGGCGACAGCTACACTTTAAGCCTCCTGCACACGAACGTATTTTCTTTCCGTGTCCGTTACGTTTTTTTTTGCAGACCGTATGGGGAACCATTTATTTCAATGGGTCCGTAAAAAAAATGGAAGGTACTCCTTGTGCATTCCGTTTCCCTATGTCCATATTTCCGTTCCGAAAAATAATAGTACATGTCCTATTATTGTCTGCATTACGGACAAGGAAAGTACTGTTTTATTAGAGGCCAGCTGTTCCGCTCTGCTAAATACCGAATGTACAGGGACATACGGTCGTGTGCATGAGGCCTAAGAGAGAAGCATATAAT
Organism: Bufotes viridis; assembly: GCA_033119425.1. Classification (NCBI taxonomy): domain Eukaryota; kingdom Metazoa; phylum Chordata; class Amphibia; order Anura; family Bufonidae; genus Bufotes; species Bufotes viridis. Next base: position 448,891,247 of record CM065591.1, read on the forward strand.
TTCCTTTCCTTGGATAAAATAGGATACATTTCTAAATCCAGTTCTTCCCTCCAAAAAAAAAAAACTTTCCATCCCTAATGCGTGTCTAAATTGAAAATAATAGCCAATGTTCCTGCTTTAGTCCAAACGTGGACCGTAAAATGTGAAATTCACAAACGTAATCTTGAGATACAACCTGAGAAATTCTACTAATTCCTGGATGACACCGTTACTTGGGTTCTACACACTGCACAGCAGCATTTGTATTACTAAGGGACTATGTGGTTGTCTTGTTGTGCACTGCATTATAGAAGGGTTTAGGGCAGTGGTGGCGAGCCTATGGCACAGGTGCCAGAGGCGGCACTCAGAGCCCTTTCTGTGGGCACCCGCCGCCTGGAAAAAGTCTATGGTGTACCAATATGCCTTAGACTTTTCCTGCCATTCATCAGCACAGGGCGCGCTATGAACAGCACAGGCTATTGACTGTAGACAGGCTATTGATAAAGTACATAGAAGATATACTATATCGGACTGTAGTATTCAGGTTACATTGCTGTGTTGGCACTTTGTGATAAGTAAGTAGGTTTTGGGTTGCAGTTTGGGCACTCGGTCTCTAAAAGCTTCGCCATCACTGATTTAAGGTTTTGGGTGCCATTCAATAATGCTGTGATATTTTCTACTTGAAGAACTGAATGATCCAAAGCCGTCGTAGAAAGGAAGACTTTAACTGATTATTGCCGGCACACATCATTTTTTATCTTTTTCTCTATGTTTTTAATTGCGGTGCAGGTAAGGCTACTTTCACACCAGCGTTTTCAATTCCGCTATTGAGATCCGTCATAAGATCTCAATAGCGGAAGAAAATGCTTCAGTTTTTTTTCCCATTCATTGTCAATGGGGACAAAACTGAACTGAACGAAACGGAGGCACCAAAATGCATTCAGTTCCGTTTGGTTGCGCTCCCATCGTGGACAATAGAAAACGGATCTGTCCCCCATTGACTTTCAATGGTGTTCATGACGGAGCGTCATGGCTATAGAAGACATAATACAACCGGATCCGTTCATGACAGATGCATGCAGTTGTATTATTGTAACGGAATCGTTTTTGCAGATCAATGACAGATCCGCAAAAAACGCTAGTATTTTCCTGGATTACAGAATCAGTATGACCAGGGACGTAGCTATAGAGGGTTCGGAGCTATCAGCGGCACCCAATTTCTGGTAGGTAAGGGGACCACATAGTAAAACACCATTATTCATTCAAGAATACGAAGCTACACCTTTGAATGTAACTGTGAGAGCTGGGCGCCATGGGCAACTGTACTAGCTCAAAAGTTTAAAAGTTGCCCCCCCGTTCATTGAGTGGCCACTTACCACTGTTGCGGGGAATCAGCTCTTTGGTTTCCATATGGTCCATAGTTGGCTTGATACTCATTGGGTCTTTGCTGTATGTTGTTAAGTCTGGCATAATAATGTTCATAATGTCCGTGTATCCTTCCAGGTGATTGCTTCTCTTCCACCCAGTGTTCCCAGTTCTGAGTAGGAGCCAATTAAAATTATTAATACAAAAAAAACAATTTATTTTCTGGATGTTTCTAGTTTCAATAACATATTCCTTTCCGCAGCTTTTAAGAGGTTCTCCAGGACCAACATATTGATGACCTTTGCACTGGATAGGTTATCGGTATGAGATTGTGGGGTTCTCACACCTGGCACCCTCACCGATCAGCCATGTACTGAGGCCGTACACCACAGCGCCGTACACTGTGTAGTGGCTGTTCTGGGGTACTGCAGCTGGTGCTCCTATTCATGTCAAAGAGATGAAACGGCATTGCTTCAGTATGCTGCATTAAAAAATCCCAGAGGCACAAAAAATGCCACCAAACTGAAAAGATGTCAGTTGCAAAAAAAACACATAGGTCTCCTGCATTTCATATTTGCTATAGACTTTCTGGCTCTTACCTGGCTCCCCACTCCCTGCGTCGCCCCTGGTCCCCGCACATCGCAGCTGCTTCTCCCCGCTGTAAAAATATCCGGTGTTTGGGGGGGGGGGGAGCAGCCAATGGCAGGCAGTGACGGGGACAAGCCTCCCTAGTGTCACCCGTGATGCTCAGGGGAGCGTCACCACTTGCCATTGGCTGCTCCCCCCCAACACCGGATGTTTTCATCCGCGCCGGGGAGGAGCAGCTACGGTGGTGCCGGGACCAAGAGCGGTGCAGGGAGCGGAGAGCCAGGTAAGTAGATTCAGTGTGAGGGGCCCAGGCATATGGGGGACATTTTTTAGTCTCGGATAACCACTTTAAACCAAGCACTATGTCTGGTAGGGCTAGATCAGCTGGATGTAATGATACCTTTCACTCAGTGATCCATTGTGTCATTCTAATTTTAATCCATATGCAAATGAGCAGTTAAGTGCACCAAGGGCAGGGCCAAGTCTTTCCGTGTACCATCGCTTCTTCTCCCTCTTCTTGATTGACAATACAAGGTTCCTACATAGTCATCTCACCTGGTCCAGTTAATAAAGAGGGAGGGGCTAGCAGAGGAAGGAGGAGAAGCAATGGTGCACAGAGAGACTTGGCCCTGCCCTTGATGCACTCAACTGCTCATTTGCATATGGATTAAAATTAGAATGACGCAATGGATCGCTAAGTGAAAGGTATCATTACATTCAGCTGAACTAGTCCTACAAGGTATTGTGCCTGGTTTAACAGTGAATGTCCTGGTGACAGACTCCCTTTAACTGTAGCGTTGCTTGTCAGGCCACCTAAAGTAAAGCTATGAAATGCCAGGAATTGTTATAATTAGTAGTGATTTTTTTTTTGTCTATTTTAGGGGAGCGTACTCTCTCATCTAAAAAGTAATCTTTCTAATCACATTGATCACCTTGCCATGATTTTGGTGTTGAAGATGTGAAGGTGGCTTCCATTCATTTCTGCGAGGATACTCTGCACGCCACGGTGGATTCACTACTTTATGTCTTGGAGGATTAAATTCCCGAATTCTGTTTTTTTCATGTCTTGCAGCTTAAGAGACACACAAAGAAAGAAAAAACAAAGAACAGGTGCAGATCTCTCCATTATTCCTCATCATTTAGATTTGTTTTCTATCACAACCTTCACTGGGCAGGAGAATAAATACATTTATATTTTAATAGTATGGATGTTTTTGGACCCATATATATACCGTATTTTCCGGTGTATAAGACGACTTAGAAATTCTTTTGAAAAGTCGGGGGTCGTCTTATACGCCGGGTATAAGGCAGCACAGGGGAGAAGGAAACAGTCCCTCCCTCCCCCCTGTGCTGCCCGCTGCCACCAATGATGAGAGGGGGGGGGGGGAAGAGGGGCCTGTGGTTTATTTATTGCGAAAAAACGATATTATAGATATAGGATGGATACCAGCGCCGCCCCTCTCTTAATTTATTCACTACACTTCTGTTTTTTCTATCTTCTAAAGCCGCTCGTAATCTCACGCATGTGCAGTTAGTTGGAGCACTCGCGAGATTATGAGCGGCTTCAGAAGATAAAAAAAACGAAGTGCAGTGAATAAATTAAGAGGGGCGGTGCTGGGATCCAGGATTCGGGGCGCGGCTGGGCACAAAACGGCGACAGACCCTTGGGCACAAAGATACCGGTACTGGTAATAAATACGGTAAACCACAGGTGGGGTTAACAATAGTACAGTATATTTTATATTGCTAAGCTCCGATCGGTTACCATGGCAGCCAGGATGCTACTGAAGCCCTGGCTGCCATGGTCAGTTCCCTGGACTGGAGTAGATCGTCTTGGAGACAGGGAGGGCTGGGCAGGCAGGGAGAGCTGACACAGCCAATACAAGCAAGCTTTGTATGAAGTGTGCACAGAAAATACAGGTACATCGCTTGCTGTGATTGGCTGGTTGTTGTATACTGGGTTGGATTGGCGATTCTGAGGGAAGGCAGGGGGAAGCAGGAGGAGCTTGGAAGAGGGGTAGTCTTATACGGCGAGTATAGCCCAAACCCTATATTTTAAATGGAAAAGGTGGGGGTCGTCTTATACGCCGGGAAATACTGTATGCGTTTTAAAAATATGCTTTACTTTTTTTTTTTTTTTTTAATCGGCCATATGACCAATGAACCTGATGTCATTGTCCTAATCAGAGGCCACATCTCTCACCGGAGCACTGCGGCCTCTTCAAACATCTGATCGGCGGGGGTGCCTAGAGTTGGACCCCCACCAATCAGCTACTGATGACCTATCCTGAGGATAGGATATCAATATTCTAGCCCTGTAAACCCCTATTAAAAGCCTGTATAATATTACCTGGTGGTTGTTTAGGTGTTACTGGCCCTTGGACATGTTTAGTTGGTGAAGGCTTCTTCCGGTGTAGCACAGTATGGCTGAACTCCTCTTCCATCAACTAGAAATCCAACAAATTATAGGAAGGAGCATTATCATTGGCGGTTTGGCAAACCCCATTTGGCCGGACAAGTAAAGAACTGAATACTTCTGCTTCCCGGGACTGGCTCCCCGATCCTTCTCCACCAGGCTTGTGATGCTCCCGCATTGTAAACATCCGGTTTGACATCGCCGTGGGCAGTGATTGGAGACCAGATTCCCTTGTGTCATGGGACCATTTGTCATAACGGAAGGGGAGTCGGTAACCACCATGGCCAGTGATTGGCTGCATGAGCCCAGCGGAGCATAGCAGTCCGGGAGAAGAAGGAGCAGGACACTGGGGAAACAGGTAAGTAATTTTCCCAGCCAAATTAGGGGTGTGGGTGGGTGTTGGGGGGGTTGCCAAATTTAAATAATTTTCATAAAAGATTTCCCACCATTTTGCTTCACCATCACCACAAATTTCACTCCTTTCAATGCATCGGGGTGAAATCTGTGATGACTCTGCGGAAAAGGATTTTGCTGTATATTCACAGTGGAAAAATGTGCGCGTACATATCCTTGGCATAAAGGTTCACATTCAGTAAGTAAAAGCAGAGATAAAACAAATGATACGGAAAATATCTTATGAAATTGCAGATATGTTCAACATGCAATGAACTGAAGTTTTATGTGCCAAAGCTGAAATATCCCTTTAAGACAGATAAAACATTACTCACCTTTGGACTCAAGAAATGGGGTATGCGCCTTTCTAGAAAAGGTTTCTTCAATATGGAGGTGACAGATGGCCTGTCTCGTGGAGATATTTTAAAGAGCTGAGAGATTAATGCCCTCAGATCATATGAATATTTTGGAGAGAGCGGCTCATAACGACCCCGGCAGATTCTCAACACCAGTTGCTTTAGGTTGTTTGCTTCAAACTACAAAGAATGTACAAAATCGGATGATTTATAACATCCTATTGTTCTAATACCAATGGCACACTTAGAAAATAGGCCCTAATAGCAAAGATTTTACTAGTTTCCCTTTATGTACAAGGTCCTGTCGCCCCAAAACAGAAGGGCATGGTGTTTAAAACCCCCTCCCACTCTTTCTAGACCTATGGGCTGTTCCCCAGTCCTCTTATTTGCCAGTCCCCCCAGAGAGGGTAGTCCTGCAAATGTTCTCACTTAATATCAAAGGAGATTGAACAAGCCAGTACTGACCCTCTTTCTTACCAAAGCGTCCATAGCAGTGGTCTAAATCTACTGTATGTATGCCCATTGTCGGACTAGGGTTCCATGGGCCCACCAGAGAAAATTATTCTTGGGGGCCAACTCTTATATCATCGATAAAGTGTAATTAAAAAAAATAGACCCTAGTGGCAAGCTCCAAATGTTTTATTTTTCCTGGACTATTGGGGCCCACTATTGTATGAGAGCGTGGGCCCACCAGACAATTTTCATGTACTCTGGGGGGCTAGTCCCGATGCTATGAATGCCTTGTTTATCCCTATCATTCTCATAATTCCCATCTCCTGGACTTCTCCAATGATACAGTACGACTCTGCCCCTAACCATAAGGCTATCTTCTAAAATTAACTGCTTCAATAAAGGAACATTCCAGTCCAGTGAAAGATCAGCCATCACATAGTCTACATATTTCATTGTTCTTTAAGGGTTTGTGCTCCCTTTTATTTTCCAGGATGATGGTGGATAGGGGGATGTTGGTGCTGATTGGGAATATTTGCCAGGCCACCAACAAGTCATCTGGACTGAACATTTGTCTTCAGATAAGCAAAGTCTAGCTAAGACTCAACAGTTACCAGATGCTATACAAAAGTAATCTCCAGGACATCATTTTTCCAGGCAAGTCACACCTTCACTTTTGAAGACCACGAGGACACTTTCTGCAGCGCAAAGCCACAACAAATCTCAGTAGGTTTTATAGTGGCCCAAACTTTTACAGTCTTGTCCCTTTTTTCTCATATTTTGAAAGAATGAGGCATATTGTAACTTAACAGGTTGTTTTGGAAAAAAAAGAACAATGATCATGTGGTATGTTAAAGAGCATCTGTCACCATGGTCAACCCTATTAAACCAGGAATAAGTAGGGTATGGTTGATCATGGTGACTGAAATGAACCCTCTCTCTCTGCAATCAGTATTACCGTTACAGAGAAATTCTTACTTTTGGCTATATGTAATTGAAGCGCTCGGAGCACTGAGGTGCTGATCTAGCCACTAGAAGCACAGCTTTACCTCGGCCCCCCTCATTGCCCCTGCCTCTTCGAGTGAGAATGACCGGGCCAGGCGCCCTCACTGCTCAGTTAACTGGCACTAAAATTTTGTGCAGGCATCGGCAACAGTATTATCTGCAGTGAAGATCTCAGACTGGAACACCATCTCAGGTGAACACCATCAAAAAATAAAAATAAAAACTGTGCTAAAAAAACATTTTACTAAAAGTGCAACACCAAGCGATCAAAAAGGTGTATGTCCCCCAGAATCATACCAATCTAACCGACACCTTATCCCGCAAAAAATGAGCCCCTACTTAAGACAATCGCCCAAAAAATAAAAATAAAGTATGGCTCTCAGACTATGGAGACACTAAAACATGATTTTTTTGTTTCAAAAATGTTTTTATTGTGCTAAATGTAAAAATAAAATAAAAAAATTACATATTAGGTATCGCTGCGTCCATAACAACCTGCTTTATAAAAATACCACATGATCTAACTCCTCAGGTGAACACCCTAAAAAAAAAAAAGTGTCAAAAAAGCCATTACAAAAAGTGTAATACCAAGCGATCAAAAAGTCATATGCACCCCAAAATAGTGCCAATCAAACCATCATCTCACCCCGCAAAAATTATACCCTACCTGAGACAATCGCCCAAAAAATGAAATAACTATGGCTCTCAGACTATGGAGACACTAAAACATGTTTTTTTTTTGTTTCAAAAATGTTTTTATTGTGCTAAATGTAAAAATAAAATAAAAAAATTACATATTAGGTATCGCAGCGTCCATAATAACCTGCTTTATAAAAATACCACATGATCTAACTCCTTAGGTGAACACCCTAAAAAAAAAAAAGTGTCAAAAAGCCATTACAAAAAGTGTAATAGCAAGCGATCAAAAAGTCATATGCACCCCAAAATAGTGCCAATCAAACCATCATCTCACCCCGCAAAAATTATACCCTACCTTAGACAATCGCCCAAAAAATGAAATAACTATGGCTCTTAGACTATGGAGACACTAAAACATGTTTTTTTTTTGTTTCAAAAATGATATTGTTGTGTAAAACTTAAATAAAAAAAAGTATACACATTATGTATTGCTACGTCCGTAACGACCTGCTCTATAAAAATACCACATGACCTAACCCCTCAGGTGAACACCGTCCAAAAAATAAAATAAAAATTGTGCTAAAAAACATTTTTTTTGTCGCCTTACATAACTAAAAGTGCAACACCAAGCGATCAAAAATGGCGTATTCCCCCCAAGATAGTACCAATGTCACCTCATCCCGCAAAAAATGAGCCCCTACCTAAGACAATCACCCAAAAAATAAAAAAAACTATGGCTCTCAGAATATGGAGACACTAAAACTCAATTTTTTTAGTTTAAAAAATGCTGTTATTGTGTTAAAACTTAAATAAATAAAAAAGTATACATATTAGGTATCGCCACATCCGTGACGACCTGCTCTATAAAAATATCACATGACCTAACCCCTCATTTGAACACCATAAAAAAAGTGTCAAAAAAGCCATTTTTTTGTCACCTTACATCACAAAAAGTGTAATACCGAGTGATCTTATACCGCAAAAAATGACACCCTACCTAAGACAATCTCCCAAAAAATAAAAAAATTATGGCTCTCAGAATATGGAGACACTAAAACATGATTTTTTTCATAAATGCTTTATTATGTAAAACTGAAACAAACAACCAAAAAAGTATACATATTTGGTATTGTCACATCCTTAACAACCTGCTCTATAAAAATACCACATGCTCTAACCTGTCAGATAAACATTGTAAATAACAAAAAATTAAAACAGTGCCAAATCAGCTATTTTTTGTTACCTTGCCTCACAAAAAGTGTAATATAGAGCAACCAAAAATCATATTTACCCTAAAATAGTACCAACAAAACTGCCACCTTATCCCATAGTTTCCAAAATGGGGTCATTTTTTGGAGTTGCTACTCTAGGGGTGCATCAAGCGGTCTTCAAATGTGACATTGCAGCTTAAAATGATCCCAGTGTAATCTGCCTTCCAAAAACCATATGGCGTTCCTTTCCTTCTGCGCCTGCCATGTGCCCCTACAGCAGTTTACGACCACATATAGGGTGTTTCTGTAAACTACAGAATCAGGGCAATAAATATTGAGTTTTGTTTGGCTGTTAACCCTTGCTTTGTTACTGGAAAAAATTGATTAAAATGGAAAATCTGCCAAAAAAGTGAAATTCTGAAATTTCATCTCCATTTTCCAATAATTCTTGTGGAACACCTAAAGAGTTAACAAAGTTTGTAAAATCAGCTTTAAATACCTTCAGGGGTTTAGTTTCTAAAATGGGGTCATTTTTGGGTGGTTTCTATTATGTAAGCCCCACAAAGTGACTTAAAACCTGAACTGGTCCTTAAAATGTGGGTTTTGAAAATTTTCTGAAAAATTTCAAGATTTGCTTCTAAACTTCTAAGCCTTCTAACGTCCCGGAAAAATAAAATGCCATTCACAAAAATATCCAAACATGAAGTAGACATATGGGAAATGTAAAGTAATAACGATTTTTGGAGGTATTACTATCTATTATAAAAGTAGAGAAATTGAAATTTGGAAGTTTGCTAATTTTTCAAAATTTTTGGTAAATTCGGTATTTTGTTATAAATATAAATGACATTTTTTGACTCAATTTTACCACTGTCATGAAGTACAATATATGACGAAAAAACAGTCTCAGAATGGCCTGGATAAGTAAAAATGTTTTAAAGTTATAACCACATAAAGTGACATGTCAGATTTAATAAAAACGGCCTGGGCGGAAAGGTGAAAAATGGCTTGGTACTTAAGGGGTTAAAGTGAAACAAATTATAAAAAATAAAGTGTTTTTTTTTTTGCATGATAAGATTTATATCCTCCCTTTTATGTATTTTTTATTTTGCATGTGCCCAGTGCAATGTTTGCACAGTAAACAGGTATTACTCACTGGATGTTTGAGGGTACAAAGTTCATACAGCACACATCCGAGAGACCAGATGTCCCTAAAACAAAGAACAGAAGAGAGCAGTGGTTTATTTAGATTCTACTTTGGATGTTTATGGCACATCCAATTTACAATCCCTTTAGCTGCATCCCTTTCTTGACACTTTTCGACACCAAGGGGCATAGTTATCAAAACTGTACTGTCTTTGTTGCCCATAGCAACCAATCAGAGCTCAGCTTTCATTTCTAAAACTCCTCTGATGAAATGAAAGCTGATCTGTGATTGGTTGTCTTGGTAAACCAAGACAATTTTTCTTTTTCTTTTAGGCAGTTTTGATAAATCTGCTTAAGGCCTCTTTTACACTTACGTTGTGTGGATCCGGATTGCACTTCCGTCGCCGGAAATGCCCACCGGATCCGTCGCAACGCAAGACAACTGAAAGCATTTGAAGACTGATCAGTCTTCAATATGCTTTTAGATTACCATGGCAGCCAGGACGCTACTAAAGTCCTGGTTGCCATAGTAAGTGGTGGGGAGCCAGGGGAGCAGATACTTACAGTCCGTGCGGCTCCCGGGGCGCTCCACGATGGCGCCAGAGCGCCCAGCGCGCATGCATCATGTGATCCATGCGATCATGTGATCCATGCTCATGGAGCGCTCTGACGTCATTGTGGAGCGCTTCGGGACTCGGGAGCCGCACGGACGGTAAGTATACTTCTCCCCTGCCTCCCCACTACACTTAACCATGGCAGCCGGGACTTTAGCGTCCTGGCTGCCATGGTAACCATTCACAAAAGCTAAACGTCGGATCTGGCGATGCGCCGAAACGACGTTTAGCTTAAAGCCGGATCCGGATTAATGCTTTTCAATGGGCATTAATTCCGGATCCGGCGTTACGGCATGTCCACCGGATTTTTGGACGGAGACAAATCCGCAGCATGCTGCGGTTTTGTAATCGTCCAAAAAATGTTAATATACTGAACGGAAGACATCCTGATGCATCCTGAATGGATTTCTCCGCATTCAGAATGCATTGGGATAATCCTGATCAGTATCTTTCCATCCTAGAGCCCCGAGGACGGAACTCTAGGACGGAAAGGAAAAACGCAGATGTGAAAGGGGCCTAAAAGTGTCACAAATACTTCATAAATTTGGCACCAGGAAGAGGGGGGGGAGGGGGGAGATTTATCAAAACTAGTGCAAAGGAAAACTGACCTAGTGGCCCTAGCAACCAATCAGATTAATCCTTTCATTTTCCAAAGCAGCTCTGAAAAATAAAAGGTGGAATCTGATTGGCTGATTGTAAAACGGCTAGGGCAGCGCTAAAGCCTGCCCATCTGAGCCGGTGATGTCATCTGATACACTGCTAGGCGGAAGCCTCCACCTAGCAGTGTGCCGAGGTAGACAAACAAGCCATGAAATGCTCCGATGCTCTGAACCTGGTCAACCCCTAAGTTTGTGAGCATGTGGAACATCTAGTTCAGTAAATCCCCCCCTCCCCCCAGTCTTCTAAAGGGTAACTCACGTTTTGTTGTTATAGGGGTGGTTTTCACAGATTTCTGGAGAGAGATAGTATGGAGTCCCTACACACGTCCGTGCCAGCTCCATTGTGCTTGTGTTGGAAACAGCAGAAAAAAATAGGATCAAATCCACAAAGCAATGGACTCAATTTTGGGATAATAAATAGTATTTTAGGGTCATTTTATGTCTCAATCACCACTAAATATACAGCAAGCCTTGGTATTGAAAGAAAGGACTCTCAAGTCGGGCACTGATGGTATCCGGCATTCTGGGTTACCGCCTGCTGAGAACATAAACTACTGATATGAAGATATATAACTTTCCCATGAATGTAAATTAGCTGAAGAAACATCTCCAATACTGCCAGCCATGAGCTGGTTATATAATGAAAAGTTTTCGGGCCTAGAGATTAAAGGGCTTTTCCAGGCCCCTGACCTATCCCTTGTAAATGGGAGCTGAGCTGCAGTAACCTGGCACTACACTGTGTATATCAGGGCCCTGGACATTTTTTCAAACCAGCATCTGGATCTGAATACTTTTGTAATTGTATGTAATTTAAAATTCACCATAGCCACTAAGTTCTTCATTAAAATGTATCTGTACAGCGCCACCTGCTGTTTGTTCTTTTCCTTACTGAGGTGGTCGCACATGCTCAGTTTAAATCTTTAACTGTCACCAGCCATACTTTCTGTTAGAAGATGTGACATTTACAGAACACACCCCCTGAGAAAGGACACACCCTCTGAGCTGCCAGCCTGAAATAAATCTCAACAATTGCAGCAATGAATGAGGAGATCTCTGGATCCATGTGAGGTACAGGGCCGGTTCTAGCTTTGCAAGAAAGAGAATGGCATGTGCTATATGACGTCTGATTTTCAGTTTTTACATTAGTTGTGGGATAACCCCTTTAAGCACTTAGTGGCTGTATAATAGCTTAGTTTTCTATTAAAGTTGTTTTCTCGCTTCAGCAAATAGCATTTATCATGTAGAGGAAGTTAATACAAGGCACTTACTAATGTATTGTGATTGTTCATATTGCCTCCATTCATTTTTTCATCACATTATGCACTGCTCGTTTCCATAGTTATGACCATGCTGCAAAGCATCGGGAGCGCACATAGGCTGGTGCTTTTTTCTATAGTGTGCAAGTACGACCACCGATGCCGGATTGCAGGGTGGTCGTAACCATGGATACGAGCAGTGTATAATGTGATGGAAAAATGAATTCAGCCAGCAAAGGAGGCATTATGGACAATCTATTAACTTCCTCTACATATTAAATGCTATTTGCTGAGGAGAGACAACCCCTTTAAGTGATATGAATGTGAAATACATTATTGGGAACCAAATAAAATATTTATGTAAAAGCAGTAAAAAATCATAAGGAAAGGGCTACACAGCGAAACCTGTTGCGGTCAGGATTGCTGAGTAGCGGTGATCCCATATAAATGAATGGGATCATAATGGCAGTCGCAAGAAATCCAGCCGTGTTGGTTTTGTTGCGATTGCCGCGGCGATCCCATTCTTTACTATGGGGTCCCCGCTACTCAGCGATCCTGGCCACGATATGTGTCACGGAGTAGCCCTATCCTTAGGCTACAATTGAGTGGTTCTCATGCATTAGGGGGCAGACCAAAGGACATGTCTACCCGGGGTTTTATGTTACTCTGTAACCATGGAGGTCAAATAGGAAAGTCCGCAGCAAAATACTGTAAGCATCCAACGACAGCACACGCGTACTATATCCTACGTGACGGAAGCACAGCAATGTAAAGGGCCAGTTCACTAGACTGATATAATACTTTAGGGAAGGATCGCTGCATCCAGATGTTATAAATAATCTCCCATGTTTCTTCACATGAAACAACGGCATGGCAAAGTTCTAACCTTGTTCTAGGTCTTTCTCAAGCCTTAAAGGGCTTGTCCCACAAAAGATATTCTATATTTTTCAAGCCGGCACCTGGATCTGAATACTTTTGTAATTGGATGTAATTAGAAAATGATTATATTTTAGTTATTTACTGAAATCTATCTTTATGGCACCACCTGCTGTTTGCCTTTTTTCTAAATTCTCTCACTGAAGTTGACATACATGTTCAGTTCCATCCTTCAACTGACACCAGCTGCAACAGAAAGGGCACGCCTCCAAAGAAATTGCATGCCCTCAGAGCTGCCAGCTTGAAATACATCTAGCAGAGCCATTGCAACAATGAACAAGGAGATCTCTGGATCCATGTGAAGTACAGGGCTGGTTCTACATTTGTTAGAAAACGATTGTCATGTACTATATGATGTTTGAGTTTCATTTTTTACATTATTCAAGGGACAACCCCTTTAAAGGTTATCTCACTTCAGTAAGTGGCATTTATCATGTAGAGAAAGTTAATACAAGCCACTTACTTATGTATTGTTATTATCCATATTGCTTTCCTGGATTTAGTTTTCTATCACATTATAGACTGCTCGTTTTCATGGTTACAGACCATCCTGCAATCCTTCAGTGGTGGTCATGCTTGCGCAGTGGGAAAAAGCACCAGCCTATGTGCGCCCCCACGGTCGTGCTTGCACACTATAGGAAAAAGAGTCGGCCTCTCTGGTGGCACATAGGCTGGTGCTTTTTCCTATTGTGCAAGCACGACCACCACTGAAGGATTGCAGGGTGGTCTGTTACCATGGAAACGAGCAGTGTATATTGTGATAGAAAAATGAATCCAGCCAGCAAAGGAGGCAATATGGACAATCACAATACATTAGTAAGTGGCTTGTATTAACTTCCTCTACATAATAAATGCCACGTACGGAGGTGAGACAGCCCCTTTAAGAAACATCCAGAACAGGGTTGTAACATTGCCATGGGAGATTATTCATAACATCTGGAGTGCTGTGACGCTTTCCTAGAGTAACTATGAAGATCAGCATGGGAGCTGTATACACAAAACGGTGGGAAAGTTCTTTAGATTTAAGTTTTTTTCCGATGTCTTCAGGCAAAATACAGTTGGTTTGACAGGTGGACGTACTGCCTAAAGAGGACCTGTCAGTTCTCTTGATGTGTCTGTTTTAGTAAAAAACGGTATCCCCCGTAATTTAACAATTTTGGAGCATTTTGCCATAATTCTGGACTGTGCTCCTCCTGAAACGTTATAAATGAATTCACGGGCTTTACCACTGTCTTTGTCGAAGGGGAGTGTCCCTACACAATCTGGCGCTGTCAGCACAGATTTCACACTGACAAACTGTGTAGGGACACACCCAACTGGTAACATCCAGCTGTCAATTTAATCATATATTTCTAGGAGGATTAACAGAGGAACTGATGCTCCACAATTGTTGTTTGATCAGAAATATGATGATATACTAGAGAACTGACGGGTTCTCATTTAGGATATCTAGGATACTGATGAACTGTACAAGGAGCCTACATGATCCACTTACTTGTTCAGCATCCTTGCTATACCAAAGTCTCCCAGCTTGGCCAATGTTCCATTATTAGCCAGAAAGATGTTCTGCAAGGTAGAGTGAAACGAGCAAGAAATGGCTGCATCAGGAGGATTAGCGCTTACACTTACCGCTACTGTATAATCATATGGCGTCTACCTGTGCTTTAATGTCACGATGGAGGACTTTGCGGTCATGGATGTGTTTCAGACCCAGAGAAATCTGCACAAACCAGTTAAGGATCTGTAATGACAGAAGTATATACATATGATCAATATACATTTCTACACAGTTATCTTACACATGTCACCTTTTGATTGCATTTCACTCATTTTGCCATTGGTCTTCATTAAGAATTTTCAGCCGTTTTTGGGATACAGGAGTTAAAAATCAGTCTGTAGAATATCACTTCTCAGTCCCGTCAGCTGACGGCTCATGTGAAGCCTTATCTCTGATCTCCTGACCTTATAAACACTTGTTTAAGCCATATTCTTATCAGTGTGATAAGAGCTTAGCCATAATGAGTATTTATGAGTCCAGATTAGTAAAGGCTTAAATAAACAGATGACATTTCTCGGAAAGATCACTTGTGATACAGTATTTCACAGCTATACCGTAGGTCAGGCATTGCACTGAATTTACTGTATAACTTGGTATTAACAGTTGCGCAGTGATGGACTATCAATATGAAAATCGCGTGTCACTAAACATGTCTGAAACTTGGCAAGTGCCTAATGAAAAGAAATTTGGCCATGCAGGGTGCGGATGTCACCAACACTTAGGCGCCTTTCACACAAGCTAGTTTTCCGCGCGGGTACAATGCGTGACGTGAATGCTTCGCACCCGCACTGAATACTGACCCATTCATTTCAATGGGTCTGTGTACATGAGCGTTTTTATGTTAGTCTTTGATTCACTCTGCGTCTAATTTATAGTGAGGCGTAACCTCCTCTGGTCCTTGTATCCGGAGGGAAATCTACTCCAGCCCCCAACTGGAAACAGGCATAAATGTTAGTGAATTTGCCGGTGCGATGGATGGTATAAAAATGCCCGGAAGACAAAATATTGTCACACAGGCAGTGTCATTAGTAAATGACCCCCAATAAATGCATGCTGATTGTCTACCTGGTCTTCATTAAACAGAACACCCCTCTGCTGGTTAATCCTCTTCATCAGGTCTCCTCCATCACAGTACTCCATCACAATGTACAGATTATTATTCTCTGAAATTAAAATCACATGTAACAGACAATTACAGCACAGATAATGAACCAGTCTATATATGCAGCGTACTCAAGTTAGGGTTCAATAGTGTTCCTGGGTGTTGTAGTGCAATCATGACCACTAACCTGAGACAGGCTGACTCTCTGGTACATCTGCAAGGACAGGTAGTTATAGATAGAGTTCGTGACGCCAGTGCCAATTAACGGTGGCACACCGTTTGCTGATAGTAGGAATAATTGAGGAACCACGTTGTAGTAAAAACAGAACTTGAACTTTACTGGATCTTTAGTAGTAGTCATACATGGACATAGATGGAAGCGCAGTTCCTTAGAAGACGGTTGGTTTCAGTACATTTAATGGCAGGCGATATGTAGCAAGGTGATCACAGAGGGTTAACACACAGGACTCTCGCAGTACAGGCGGCTTGCACTCTCTACCTGTCTGATCCTGGAACATGGACACTATCCTCCAAGGCCCCAATGCCCTCTCTCGGCTTATATCCTTGGGATAATAATTATTGAGTACCTCCTCTGATATTGGTAGTACCTCTTGCTGTCTTGGTTACTGCTCTGCCTTCCCTCAGCTCACTCAGGCTGGTGACCAGTGATGCTCCTGCAGGGATCCTTGTCCTGTATGCAGTTCGACTAAGGAGGAAACACTTCTCCACTAGTCCTAGGGTCTGGACTGCTCCTCCTAGGGAATGAATCTTCCTAGGCTGGACCCTCTCAGGCTATAGGGCCTGGGCTGACTTCAACAGGCTCAAGGCCTGAGCTAGAACTTCACAGGCTCATGGCCTGGACTGGAATCCTTCAGGCTCAAGGCCTGGACTTAGACTGCCTTTCCCTTCCCTGACTGGGCCTATATATAAACTAGGGCTCCCTAGCTCCCTCTACTGACCTAGAGCTGGAATGACACCCCTAGCAGGCCTGCACATAGCAATATCACAGTAACAGGAAAGTATACAGCATTACATTACATGAAGATATTTTATACCAACCTCCCCATAAATGAGGGGAACAACAGCACACAAGTGACCCTTCTGTAGTGACGGGCATTACAGCTCCCGTACACTACATATATGTTAATCGGTCCAGGACCAGGCCAGTTTTTTTTAGCACTTCTTATTACCTTTTGGTTAAGTATGGGCTTTATCTTTATGCCATTTTAATTTTAAAAAATGTTTTGTTTATATGTAAACAAGAGATAAAATAGTCTGTGTTATATAACGGAACAATGGCTCAACTGTAATCTTAATATGAAAGGTGCTCACTCAAAAAAGGCCCACCTATAGCCAATGGAAGTAGTAAATAGTGCTAATTAGATATTTGAGGGCACTCTTAATATCTGGGTTTGAAATAATATTTGTATAAAGCGATATATGTCTAAATAAAATCTATTTAAAATGTGTTGACATTATTAGAACAGCTTAATATCCAAAATGCCAGAGACAAAACAATAAAATGTTGTTTGATGATATCAAAAGTGCCAGAGAGATATGGCAGTGCTGCTTAATAGTATACCAAGGCAATATATACCAAGGTATACCTTCATCAGTGCCAGCAAGCACCGAAACGCGTTTGGTGAAATCAGGACAGTACCAGGAAGAAAATTTATAAAAGAAATATATTAGTATAGCTCCCCAGTTACTATCAGGCAACCTATCAACTCATCTAACTGCACACAGCCTCTTGAAGTGTCTCCAGAGAACTCCGGAGATCCCGATCAGCTGACCGCTGTGGCTTTTTATTTGGATGAAAAGTTATAAATGATACAAGCGTATTTGTCTGGTGAACATCACTAAGCACAACAGATCACGGGTATGACATAAATTAGCACTAATAAAGTCAGAGGTTCGCATACCTCAGTGGACAGACCTGCATGGCAATAGAAACTTATACATTAACATATCTTATGACTCTACGGCAGAGCACATTTTCAATATTTTATTAATAACACAAATCGCAAGTACAAAACTATTTAAAATTATGTTCCCTTTCCGTTATGGTTATTTTGATATAGAGGATATATTCTGTAGTTTACGGTTGCCAGGATGGGGCTAGAAGCTGCAGTGTAGAGCAATGGTGCCAGGCATTTTGTATTTATTATTTTTTTTCCTTGTTGGCTGCACCTAGGGATGAGCGAATAAACTCCGGATTCGCATAAAACTTTGTTCCAATACTGTACGGAGCAGGAGCTCCGATGAGCCGAAGTCTCGCGAGACTTTGAGTAAAAAATTCATAAATTAAAGGGGTTCTTCACTTTGTTACAACTGATGATCTATCCTAAGGATAGATCATCAGCATCTGATCGGCCGGGGTCCGACACCCGGGACCCCCACCGATCAGCTGTTTGAGAAGGCAGCGGCACTGCAGGAGCGCTCCGGCCTTCTCACTGTTTACTGCTGCTAGCGCCCCGCCCAGTGACGTCACGACTTGTATCAAGTGGCGTGGGCGAGGCTAAGCTCGTTCATAGAATGGAGCTTAGCCTCGCCCACGCCACTTGATACACCCTGTGCTTATCGAACGCAATACCAAGTACAGCTGCTATACTATGTGTGGCGCTATGCTTGGTAAGTTGTGAGGAGGCCGCAAAGTTCATGAGAGTACCGCAGTCTCTTCAAACAGCTTATCGGCGTGGGTCTTCTGACACAGAGCCCCCTCGATCAGATACTGATGACCTCTCCTGAGGATAGGCCCTCTATCTTATAAAGCTGAGTGTATGTGTGTGTATGGATGTCCGTTAAAGGAATCTGCACCGTCGCATTTACAATCACGGAATTTGGCACACAGGTACATGAGGGGTCCGGGAAGGTTTTAGAATTGATCTTAGCAGCCGACAGAGATTGAAAAAATGAAGGTAAAAATCAACTTCTGTCAGCTGCAGGGGTGGGAGGGAGGGTGACTTTCTCCCTTCAGCTCATGCTCAGACAGAACAGTGCTGCTGTCAATAGAAGCCTGGTCACAGGACCTTTATCAGCCAATAGAAGCTTGCAGGTCCTTAGTCTCCACATACACACAGTTTTACACCAGGTTTTCATAACAACCCAGCCATTTTTCTTCACTGCTGTAGGTTAGCTTTAAAGGGGCAGGAAGCTGTGGATGACACTGTTAAGGGAGCGGAGTGCTGTGGAGGTTACAGTTCAGGGGCAGGTAGGGTGGCCATTCAGGCCACACTCAAAAGACAGACTTAAAAACCCCACCCCCAGGTCCTGCTAAGCCACACCCCATCCCACTCCGCAGCCGACGAGGATTGAAATAATGAAGGTAAAAATCAACCTGTCAGCTGCAGGGGTGGGAGGGACGGTGATTTTCTCCCTGCAGCTCACGCTTAGACAAAACAGTGCTGCTGTCTGAGAGTGAGCTGTTCAAAAGAACATCCCTGTGTCTGTCTAGGCCCTGTGCCGGATGGAGGACAGGGAGTCTGAAAGCTGGACTGTCCGGCCTAAAACCAGACCTCTGGCCACCCTAGGGCAGGCTACTGTGGAGGTCACAGTTAAGGGGACAGTCCGCTATTGAGGTCAGTGTTAAGGGGCAGATTGCTGTAGAGGCCACTGTTAAGGGGACAGGGTGTTGTGGAAATCACTGTTAAGGAGATGGGGTACTGTGGAGGTCACTAATAAAGGGGCAGCCGCTGTGGAGGTCACTGTTAAAGGGGGGGTTGCAGTAGAGGTCACTGTTAAGGGAGCGTGATGCTGTCGAGATCACTATTAAAGGGGCGGGCTGCTGTGGAGGTCACTGATAAGAGGCGGGATGCTGTGGAGGTCACTGTTAAAGGGGCGGGCGCTGTGGAGGACTCTGTTAAGGGGACAGGGAACTGTGGAGGTCACAGTTAAGGGGACAGTCCGCTATGGAGGTCAGTGTTAAGGGGCAGGGTGCTGTAGAGGTCACTGTTAAGGGGACAGTCCGCTATGGAGGTCAGTGTTAAGGGGGCGGGGTGTTGTGGAGGTCACATTTTAAGGGAACAGAGCTCTGTAGAGGTCATTGTTAAGGGGGCGGGCTATTGTGGAATGACTGGTAACGAGACGGGGTACTGTGGAGGTTATTGATAAAGGGGCGGCCGCTGTGGAGGTCACTGTTAAAGGGGCGGGGTACTGTAGTTGTCACTGTTATAGTGGATACTGTTGATATCTTTTAACGACACACACAAACATTAAATGAAATAGAAGCCGGGTGCGACTTCTAGTATCAAAATATAAGACGACCCCTTTGATAATGCCTATTAGTAGCTGCATGTATGTGCCCTTCCAAGCCCATGTGCAGCTAGGAATAGACAGTGGCCAACCCCTTTAATGGCAGCCTGTGAGCACAGTGTAACCTATAATAGAGGGTACACATGTACCAGATGAACACTGAGCAGAATTATTTCAGCTGATACCAGTAGCCAGTGCTATCAGCTTTCTCTTATGCAAGTTGGATAGCTGAGACATCTGAGCAATCCATGTCCTGTCCCTATAAACCATTTAGAGGAACATCACAAATAGTTCACCCAGGACGGCTGCTCACCGTGCTACAGACAGGACACATCAATAACACATATTGTGCAATACCCGTGAGATAGAAAGTCGTAAGTGTTGTGTACTGATCTCTGCACTTAGGCCTCATGCACACGACCGTTGGTGTTTTGCGGTACGCAAACCGCGGATCCACAAAACACGGAAGCTACCCTGCGTTCCGTTACGCAATTTGCGGAACGGAACGCGGCCCATTGTAGAAATGCCTTTTCTTGTCCGCAAAACGGACAAGAATAGGACACTCTCTATTTTTTTTTGCAGGGGCACGGAACGGAGCAACGGATGCGGACAGCACACGGAGTGCTGTCCGCATCTTTTGCGGCCCCATTGAAGTAAATGGGTCTGCGCCCGAGCGGCAAAATATGCGGCTCGGACGCGGACCACAACAAAGGCTGTTGAGGACATGAAGCCCAATGTTAATGTGCATTTACAAATAAACACTTTTGGTTTTCTTTTCCTGTATCAGGCAGTGACTATTCTGATTTTTATACAACAAATCCTGTTACATTGTTAATCATTGAAAAGGGATCGCAGTACTCCCTCCATGGCACAGGCAGACCCTGGAGCAGCTCTACAATGTGAGAACCCCACAAACAGATCCTTATCTCATAGCTTCCAGAACCTATGTGAGTAAAGTGGTGGGAATAACTGCAGTCACACCTGAATTTCAGGTTTTCCCAACATCTAACATGTCTGATCTCTCTTCTAGTTACAGTAAATTGCGTAATAGAACTGGGTTCCTCTAGAGGGAACTTGTCACACGGAACACTGCGTCTGAGCTGCAGACATCATGGTATAGAGCAGATTGATATATAAATTTGTGGGAGAAGATTCAGTATAAGACTAGTTTCACAATAGTGTCAAGGAACTCCGGCAGGCTGTTCCGGCGGGTGAACAGCCTGTCGGATACCGCTCCGGCCTCATTGACTATAATGGGGGCGGGCGGAGTTCCGGCAGCAGCAGAGCAAACAGGCTGTGCTGCCACCAGAACTCTGGCCGGCCCCCATTATAGTCAATGGGGCCGGAGCGGTAGTCCGGGGGCACACGTGCACTAGTGGCAGCACAAATCCGACAGGCTGTTCACCCGCCGGAACAGCCTGCCGGAGTTCCTTGTCGCTAGTGTGAAAGTACACTAACTTGTATTTTATACATTTAAATTCCTGCTCATTCTGGGCTTTGACGTCCAGGAGGCGGTCCTATCAGTGACTGACAGCTATCTCTGAAGTCCAGGAGGCGGTCCTATCAGTGACTGACAGCTATCTCTGAAGTCCAGCAGGCGGTCCTATCAATGATTGACAGCCATCTCTGTAGTCAAGAAGGCGGTCCTATCAGTGATTGACAGCCTTCTCTCTATGACTGTATACACAGATAGCTGTCAATCACTGATAGGACCGCATCCTTGACTTCAGAGATAGCTGTCAGTCACTGATAGGACCGCCTCCTTGACGTCAGAGATAGCTGTCAGTCACTGATAGGACCGCCTCCTGGACTTCAAAACCCAGAATGAGCAGGAATTTAAATGGATAAAATACAAATTATGCTGAATCTTTTCCGATAAAACCATGCATCAGTCTGCTCAGTTCCTCCTGCTCTATAACATGCTGCCTGTAGCTTAGGTTGTAATTTCATGGTGGCAGGTTCCCTATAAATAATATATATATGTACTAACACTGGAACACTAATGCTTTAAAATAGTCCTCCAATTCTCATTTGAATTCCCTTTGATATGGTCAATGGGGCATAACAAAGTAGAGAGGGGTTCCCCAACAGGACAGTCCTAATTTGGCCAGAGAGCAGATAAAAAAAAGCATATATTACACACAATCATTGTTTTTAAAGGGCACAGTTAGGGCTATGGGCAGCTTTAGGGGACCTTTTGTTTATTATTGCATTCTACTTATCTTGGGCTAAAAATCATTTTTCCAGTTGGTCTTTATTTAAGCTTCTACAGCTTTCATTGTCACTGCATCTACAGTCTGTCACGTCTCCTTAGTGAAACCCCTCAGAGAGCTGCTCTGTCTGGGGCCGACCGAGCCCTCCTCACAGCCGTCGGCCGGGTACATAATGATCTGATGCTCTCAGCATTAATTAATGCTACAAGCATCAGGTACTTATGCAATTGGCCAGCGACCGCAAGTGCCCTCCTGCATTCAACTGTATCACGATCCTTAGGACGATGATACAGTTGAATACTGTGGCAGGGGTGGCAGTATATTGTTCTGCACTGTAGTATTTGGAGCTGCTGGAATGGTATTTTGTGCTGCACTATGGTTTTGCTGACCCTGCCTACTTCTGTTGGCCTGAGTTTAGACCTGCCTACATACAATATGGGGCCACGTTTAGATTTTTTTTCCAGGGCCACTTTAAGTTCCGAGTCCGCCCCTGTCTCTAGCCCTTATTTTTAGTTCCCTGACACCTCATAAACACTCATGTAAGCTAAAGTCTTATCAGTTTGATCATAACTTGGTTTCAATGAGTGTTTATGAGCTGTTAGGAAGGTCTAAAGATCAAGCCGTCAGAGCAGCTTTATTCCTCCTAAATGTAAAGCGCTTTTGGGGGAAAGCCAGTCCTGGTTATATCTGTGTAGAGTTCTTGGCTCATTGACCCCTTGCAAATTATTAACCAACCTTCTATTGATGCGAAAAATGTTACAATATTTGGGTGATTCATCTTAGCCAGGAGGGTAACCTCCTTGTGGGACGCCTCTTTCTCCTTCCTGGCCATCTGCAGAAGACAAGAGAACAGATGTCAGTTATTTTCACAGAATTTGTTCTGAAATTGCTAATATTTAACTAAGGCTACTTTCACATCTGCGTTTTTCTTTTCCGTCATAGGATCTCAATAGTGGAGAAAAACACTTCCATTTTGTCCCCATTCATTGTCAATGGAGACAAAACTGAACTGAAGGGAACAGAATGCACCAGAATGCATTCCGTTCAATTTGGTTGCGTTCCCATACCAGACAGAAAACCGCAGCAAGCAGCGTTTTTTTCTGTCCGGCATGGAATGCGGACCAAAACTATGACACACAATGCAAGTCAATGGTGCCGGATCTGTTTTCTCGGACACAATAGAAAACTGGTCCAGCGCCCATTGACTTACAATGGTTTCAGTGACGGATCCGTCATGGCTATTTTAAAGAAAATACAACCGGATCCGTTCATAACGGATGCATCCGGTTTTCACAAATGGAAGCGTTTCTGCTAGTCCCTGCCAGATCAGGCAAAAACGCATATGTGAAAGTAGCCTAAGCAAAATGTAAAATGAAACTTTTCACTTCTGGAAATAACCATTAGACTGAACAGTAACATAATAAATGTCATAAAATGACTGCACCAGTGGTTCCGCCATAGACCATTTAGTAATCTTCTAACAGAATATAGGCTGCTATAAATGGAAACCTAAATTCTGGTGGTAGAACTGCAAGGCTACCAATAACAACTTCAAATTTCCTTCTGATCTATCAGGGCTCTGAAGCTGGAGCTTCCCTTTAAAGGGGTTATCCCATGAAAATATTGCGTTACATTTCCCACTCTGGTAGCTCCCACTACTGCTGTTTCTCATGTGACTGAAATTCTGGTCCAGTAGTAGACTATCTATATCTCTCCATACCATAGTGGTAGTTAAAGGGTTTCTGTCATCAAGTTTTGACATTATAAGCTGTCTGACATTAGCTATGTGCTAATGTCAGAGCAGCTTGATAATGTCTTTTTTTATAAAAATCTGATGTATATTTAGGCTAAAAAACGTCTTTTTATAATATGTAAATTAGCCTCTGGAGCTGGGCGTTGCCCTGCTCCTAGGCCGTGCAACCTGCTGCCACGCCTTCTTCTTGATTGACAGCTGGCAGCGATCTCTCCTGCCTCCGGCACTGTCTCCTGCTAAATCCTGCGCCGCCGCTCCAGCGTCCTCAGCTCACCGCACCTGTGCCGAATATAGAGCGGCGGCGCAGGATTTAGCAGGGAGACAGTGCCGGAGGCAGGAGAGGATCGCTGCCCGGCACTGTCAAAGAAAGAAGGGGCGTGCCAGCAGGTTGCCGCACGGAGCCACTAGGAGCAGGGCAACGCCCCCCCGGCTCCTAGAGGGTAATTTACATATTATAAAAAGACGTTTTTTAGCCTAAATATACATCGGATTTTTATAAAAAAGACATTATCAAGCTGCTCTGACATTAGCACATAGCTAATGTCAGACAGCTTATAATGTGTAATCCTGGTGACAGAAACCCTTTAAGGGTCCATTCACACGTCCGTAGTGTATTGCGGATCCGCAATACACCCAGCTGGCACCCCCATAGAACTGCCTATTCTTATCCGTAATTGCGGACAAGAATAGGAAATGTCCTTTTTTTTTCCGGAGCCGCGGATGTGTGCTGTCCGCAACCATTTCTGCCCCATAGAGAACGAATGGGTCCGCACCGTTCCGGATAATTGCAGAACGGGTGCGGACACATTCTACAGACGTGTGAATGGACCCTACTGCGTTCCTGGTGCTGCATGTTGGAGGTATTTTCTATGTAGGGGAAGAAGGGGTTAACTGACTGCAGTGCACTCCTGGGAGATCACATGTGACGAGCTGCTGCCCACCCACAGAAAGGGAAGGGAAAAATCCTGAGGATAATGTGAGTAAGGGCTCATTCAGATGGCAGTACGTGTTTTGCGGTCTGCAAATTGCAGATCCACAAAACACGGATACCAGATTGTGTGCGTTCTGCATTTTGCGGACCGCACATGGCCAGTACTACGATAGAAATGCCTATTCTTGTCCGCAATTGCGGACAAGCATAGGATATGCTCTATCTTTTTTGCCGTGGAACAGAGCACTTTTGCGGCCTCGTTGAAATGAATGGGTCCGCACCTGTTCCACAAAATTGCGGAACAATGTGAAAACTACACTAGAGAGCAGCATTTATTGCACTAATATAGCTAAAATAATGATGTGTATTATGCTTTTTTTTAATTTGTGGAATATGTTCACTTGTAGCTGATTTACAGTAGAAATTTCTGCAAAGGAGAACTGGTTCTTTTCTTCTGAATGGTGGGAAACACACGAATTTCTCAAATGAATCGGCCACTTGCAAAAATTCCTGCAACAAATCTATCAAGTGTGAACTTACCCCAAAAGGCTTCACTGTATACATTAGACATTTGCAAGATGAGCAGTTCCATGAGGTGCATTAACTGTGCCCAAAGCCACCGCATTTTAAAGTGAAAACCATACCATATGCGGTGAAATGTGTGTGATTTCTGACCACGTGTCACACTACCAGCCCATGTGAATACACCCCAAACTACCGTAGGGATCAGCAACCTCCGGCACTACATCTACTGTGAAACTACAACTCCCAGAATCCTCCTTTCACTTCTATGAGAGTTACAAGAACAGCCAAGTAAGTGTGCATGCTGGGAGTTGTAGTTTCACAGCAGCTCGAGCTCCGAAGGTTGCTGATCCCTTTTCTAGGGCTTTGAATATCTGCAGCATGTCTAGAATGATGTGGATTTTTGATGCTGTAAATGAATGATATTTGTTATAACCCCATTCATACACATGGTACTACATACTTGCCCCGATTTTACCAACTTTAGGTTGGTAAAATCAGGGCATCCAAAACCCCGCCCCTGGGAATGCCCAGACTCCGCCCAAAAATGACAACTTACGGGTGGTGTTAGCGTTAGCCCTGCTCATTTTTCCTCCCAGGACAGACCAAATTTGCCCTGCAAATTCGGGACAGTTGGCTACTCTTTGTACTGTACTTTGCTGTGGAATTTCAGTGCAGATTTCAAAACCAATATGTGCTGTGTGAACTAGGCCTAACGCAGTAGAAAAGGAGGACATTGCCACAAGACTATTTACTTTAGTATTTATCACGTGGCCCGGGACCTCCTACATATACAATATGCAGCTCACCTTGGAGAGATTCACTTCTTTGATTACACATGGGATGTTGTCCTTTTTTCCTTTTGCCAGAAAAGCTTTTCCAAATGCTCCTTCCCCGATCATCCGAATGATTTCATAGTTATTCATGTTTTACTGTCAAACTGGACCTTTATTAAGGGAAAATGAAAACTTAATAGAAATATTTCATATTGAAAAGCATTGTTAGGTTACACGGCGCTGTGCGTTCCTTAAAGGGGCAGTGTCACCTCATTGCATGGCATTAATTATGTAGAGAAGGCTAAAACAAGGCACTTACTAATGTATTGTGATTGTCCATATTGCCTCCTTTGCTGGCTGGATTCATTTTTCCGTCACATAATACTCTTCTCGTACCTATGGTTATGACCACCCTGCAATCCAGCAGCGGTGGCCGTGCTTCTACGCTATAGGAAAAAGCGCCGGCCTCTCTACTGGCCGGGACCGTGGGAGCTCACATTGGCACCCATGTGCAGCAGCTCCGGTCCTAGCCACTTCGTATCTGCGCTGCAGCGGTGGCCGCAACCCTTGACAATTAGCAGTGTATAATATGATGGAAAAATGAATCCAGCAAAGGAGGCAATATGGACAATCGCAATACATTAGTAAGTGCCTTGTATTAACTTCCTCTACATGATAAATGCTATTTGCTGAAGTGAGAGGAACCCTTTAAGAGGTCAATGTAAACATTCCTTGCTTTATAATTAAAGATGAGAGAATCAAATCCACCGAAGTGGAATTCGATCCAAATTTCAGGATAAATTTGATTCGCCATGAAACCGAATTTCCTCGTGCTCTGTGTTAGTGAATCGATATATTTTGAAATAGTGTAAAAAAATTGTAAAAAAATTTAACTTACCTCCTCCATCTGCTCGCGACTGGCCGGCCGCCGCCATCTTTATTGAAAATCTTGCCAAAATCCTGTGCGTGCCGTCGCGAGCAAATGGAGGCGGTAAGAATGTTTTTATATTAATTTTATTCTGTTTTTATACTCAGATGCTGCTACCACAGCTCCCTGTCCTTGCACCCGCTTTGTAATTCATCACAAAGCGACTTTTTTGTAAAATTCAGCAAAGCAGCTGAATCGAATTTTCTAAAACTTCACTCATCTCTATTTATAACGGCCGTGGTGAAACTTCAATGAATATTTAACAGGATTGTCTTCTTAATGTTTAATTACAAGAGGAGGATTCAGGGATCGGGATAGGTGGCTGGCAGTTTATGAATATTGAGGGCTTCACTATGTGTGCACAGCTCGGAGAGGACTTTTAGGACACATTCACATGGTCAGTATTTGGCATCGGTATTTAGTGTCGGACTGGGGTACCTAAGGCCCGCCAGTAAAATTTATTTTGGGGGCCCACCGTACGGATACATTCAAATATAATAAATAATCTAACAAGTTTTTTATATAAACATAGGCCAGTTGAGGTGCTGCACATGGAATATATGTATATAGTGCAGTAAATCTAATGTGTTATGTGCTACTTGTGCAGGGGGTGGGAGACTAGGGGCCCACCTTGCTCAGGGGCCCACCAGGGGATTCCCCTGTACCCCTGTGGACCAGTCCGAGCCTGTCGGTATTTGTAAAGCCAGGAATGGGTCCAAAACACAGAAGAGATATTTCTAATATACGTTTTCTGTAGGTTCTACTCCAGGCTTTGGCTTACAAATACTGCTGAAAAATAGTGACCAAGTACCAGCCGTGTGAATGAGGCCAAACAGTAATTTTATTAAAATAAAAGTACTGCAAGGAAAAAAAAGTAAGTGACCCACAGCTGAGAACCCCACTGATCACTAGAACGGTCCCAAATCCCCTATTTTGGAGGCGTTTTAGCATTGGTCAAACATGCATACTACCTCTCCATTCTAGACATAGCCTAGTACAGTGCTCAGATATCTCCCATATATATTGAATGGAGCGGCAGTGCACACGCGTGACCATTTAAACTCCTCCTAAACTGGGGTTTGGGACCCCCATTCTTGAGTGTAGAACAGAGACGGCTACTATTATTCCATACCACAGGTATACTGATGTATATGGGCATGACTGGGGCCAGGTGTGTCCTTTCTGCTGCAGCTCTCTTCCCATCACAGCTCAGGAGGCAGTTGAAGGATGAAACTGAGCATGTGCGGCTTTGTCAGTGAGCCGGACAGAGAAATAAGAAAAAAGAGCAGGTGGCGCTATATAGATACATTTTATTGAATAACTCAGTGGCTAGACTAAATTTTTAATTACATGCAATTATAAAAGAATTCAGATCCAGGTGCTGGATTGAAATCTGTAGAATATTTTTTTGTGGTACAACCCCTTTAACTGGACAAAATTTTAATTAAAAAAGTCACCCTCGGCCTCACCCACTTTTTCTGATTTTAGGTGCTTCATAAATAATGTGCTCATGCTGAACACCGTATTTCTCAAAGTAATAATGCCAGACAACTGGCATAAATGCCTTGATAAATCTCCTGCTTCCCATCTATTAAAAAGCTGGCTGCCTGCAGTCACCTCTAGGGGGAGCTCAATGCGTAGGAATCTTATGCAGTTACGGAAATGGAGTCTGTAATCATCTGTTTGCACTGTTCTCCCCTAGTGGTAGTTGCATGAAAGTGCAGTGCTTTCACATGGGAGAGAGAAGTTGCTCAGCGCCCCCCAACCCGAACCCCCCCCCCCACCTTCCTAGGCCTCAAAACAGTCATGTGGTCGGCCTCTATTGAAGGTACGACACTGAGCGGAAGCTATACAGAGCTGTCATATGGCATCAATAAACATGCATGGGTCCTTACTGTACCCCCATACACCTCCAATTACATTAGGAGACACGCAAACTTATTTTTCTATTGAATTCCGTACAAATTCACCAGGAAAAATATTGTGGCGTTGTTTATAGGGAAGAAAATCTCCAGTTTTTAGCATAGCATGAAGCACTATAAGGCGGCACACTGATACCCATGTCTGCAGACTACTGTACATGTGTAGTTGGAATGTATTGCACCTTTTAATACCTGATGGTTATGGTAAGCGAGACTGGCATAACTTAGCAAAACTTTGCAGGAAATTACTGTTTTGCATGAACTCTGTGCCAGAATGAATTATTTTATTACGGGAATCGCAACGCCCAATAAAATGCAGATTAAGGTGCAGCCACAATTTATTATGAAAATATAGTCTACCAAAAACAGTAATTGTATGCTTCATTTCCTCTAGTTGAACCATATTAAAGGGGTTTTCCCATGAAAAATATTACTATGCCATGATTAGGGCATTCCAAATGAAGTATTATTGGAATATACATGCAATAAAAATAGTTAGTTCTTTTTTTAATCTACATTATATTTTCTTCTCTGGTAGCGCCCCCTACTGTTTATCCATCTGGTCCACCTTCTCCTGCATTCAGAGGCAGACATGCTCAGTAGCTTCCCTCCCCTCAGTATCGGCGGGGGGGATTGGGAACTTAAAATGGCCCTGGAAAAAAAAAACTAAAAGTGGCCCCATGTTGTAGGTGGGACTAAATTGATAGTAGATGGGGCAGCATAGGTAGGCTGGGCCAACAGAAGTAGAGAGGACCTGCAATACCTTAGTGCAGCAAAAAATACTGCTCCAGCAGAATCAAATACCACATACTGCTGTCCTCTCCACAGTAGTGTTGAGCGAACTTGTGTCTTAAGTTCTGTGTCCAAAGATTCGGTTCGGGTTATCGAAGAATCCCGTTATGGATTCCGCTACCATGGACTATAACAGGATTCTTCGAAAACCCGAACCCGAACTTTGGACGCAGAACTTAAAAAACAAGTTCGCTCAACACTAATCTACAGTATTCAACTGGATCACAGTCATGAGGACGGTAATACCGTTTAGGAGGGCATCTGTGGCCGCTGAGCATCAGATCATTATGTACCTGGCCTGCGCCATCAGGAGAGCTTAGGTGGCCTCCTGGGCATCGGCCCACCGGGAAAAATTTCCCTGTAGGGTCTATGGCCAGTCCGCCTCTGAGTATCGGCATAGTGAAGCAGGCCAGACATCCTTCATTCATCACGGCTATATCTCTCTCTAGACCGTGGAGAAGGAAACTGTGGGGGCGCTACATACAATATGTATCTCTGGGGCTATAGGTAAGGAACTAACTGGACTCCTCAGACACATTTGTGGTGAGGATCGCTGGTCTCAAGGCGTGCATCAAAGTTCTTCTCATTTCAGTGTAAAGGCAGGTTCCAGCCAGGGGAACAAACATTCAGATTCTGACAGCAAACAACCATATTGGAGACGGTGAGGAAGCTCTATATACTATTAATAAAGGGCTAGTCTAGTTGTGTAAACTTATGGATGGGGATAACCATTAGATTGGTAGGGGTACTTCCACTGGGATCCCCACCGATCATGAAAACGGGGACCCTATACTCTTTGGAGCCCCCCAAAATGAACAGAGCAGCCATTCGCACATGCCCATAGATAGGGTTGAGCAAACTTGTTAAGTTCGGCGTCCAAAGTTCGGGTTGGGGTTGTCGAAGAATCCCGTTATGGATTCAGCTACCACGGACCATAATGGAATTTTGAATCCATAAGGGGATTCTTCGATGAACCCGAACCTTGGACAACATTGAGGACCTGGGGTGACGTCACCGTCATGTGATCAGTAGAGAGGGCGTGGCTCAGTACTGGATTGGATAAGAGGTAGTAAAGGGCCTGGTATAATGATCATGTGACATAAGGGGCGGAGCTCCTGTGCTCTGTGTGGAGGAGAAGAAGGAAGTAGAGCAGTGAAGGACGGTTGCGCGAACTTGGATTCCAAATTCCGTTATGGTCCGTGGTAGCGAATCCATAACGGGATTCTAAGATAACCCGAACCCGAACTTTGGACGCCGAACTTAAAATACAAGTTCGCTCAACCCTACCCATAGATACCCATAGATACATAGATAGGTGATGTCTATGGGAGTTATGGAGCACTGTATTCCCTGCTATCTCCGGAACTCCTATAGAAATGAATGGAGGGGATACACGCATGCCCGACTGGCCGCTGAGTTGATTTTGGGATGCTCCATGAGGTACAGCGTCCCTGTTCTTGTGATCTGTGGTGGTCCCAGTGGCAGGACTCCCACCAATCTAATAGTTAACCCCTATCCTGTGGATGGGGGTTAACTTTGCATGACCTGAATACCCCTTTTAGCTTTATTTACATGCATTACGTGGATTTTTTTGTGGATTTTCCCAACACGAATCATATTCAGCATGAACATACCTTTAGCAGGGTTTTCTGGAGTAGACCATTCATATCTGATCTGTGAGGGTCTGACACCCTGCATCTCCACCAATTAGCTTTTGATAAATGTATGAATGCTGGGGGCCCCGCAGCCATGAGCCTCACTGATTACTAGAACTGAGGTCCTGAACCCCTGCGGAGTTTGGATGGAGCGGTGGTCACACACGTGCACTTCCAGTCCATGCAGAGTCTATGGGACTGATGGAGATAGCCATGTACAATGCTTGACCATCTCTGCAGTTCCCTACAGATTGGATGGAATGGTGGCTTGCATGTATGATCATGGCTCCATTCAACCTCTTCCACAACAGGAGCCTGGGACCCCCGTTCTATTGATTGTTGGGGGTCCTAGCTGTGTGGCTCCCGCAATCATCCTGTTTATAGATGAATAAATACATTTCATGGGATCATCCCATGAGCTTTCCATTTAACAATATCTCCAGTAAGGGATGGTCCTTGACATATTTAAAAAGGGGTTGTCAACCTTTTAGATATTAATGAACGGTCATCAATATCTGATCGGGGGTTGTCCAAAGTGCCACATAACAGTGAATGGAGCCGGAAGCAGAAGGCTCCTCCGCCTTTACATTCACTTGAATGAGAGCTGAGCTGCTCTACGTCCTCTGCTTCCAGCGCCATCCAAACAGATGATCACGGGGGTGCCGAGGGTCAGACCCCCACCGAATTTATATTGATGACCTATCCAGAGGATGTAGCATCAATATCTAAAGTGGATCAATTATTCTATCATATTCTGTTCTTGGTTATATCGGTTTTTGAGGCTGGCATAGGGATTATCACCCATCTTTCCCTAAATTCTGAAGGTCTCATTTTCATCGTAGTCAAGCATCTAGGAAAGCTGAGGGACTACTTTTGTAGCGGCTGTTACTGTAGCTGAATGGGTAGTCACCCAGCTGTCCCAGAAACAGACACATTTAAGAAATGAGTAACCAATTCTGGAAATGATGAGCGGAGGACTTCTAGCCTCTGGAGCTCTTTGTTTCCCCTGTGCCCTTTATATACAGCTGGAAGCCTCCTGCTCCTGACTGCTCCTCCTTTGGTTTCTAGGGATACAGGACACAACATATAGAAAGCACCTCCAGAAGTGCCTGACCCCCGCCATCTAACCCTAATGCTGTCAGGACACTCATCCTCTGTATAACACCATTCAGATCACACCCCAGACACCCCGTCACCTACTCACCAGGAGGAGCTGCTTGGACGCCTGTCTCCCTCAGGGTGATCACAATACAACACAAGCTTCTCTACAGGTGCATGAGCAGCCAGCCCTCTCCAGATGCATCATGGGGGATGTAGTCCTGCATTCACCGCCACCTTCCTCCCCCAGGGTGTCACTTTACACAGATAAACAGGAAAACCGAGACACCGGTTCTACCAGGACTGGTTACAAAACTTCCTCATATGTTTTTTTATGGGCAAAGAGGGTCACCTCAGGTTTATCATGCCAAAAGTCCAATTTTAATATTGTATATGGAATAATGGAATATACAAAACTTCTGAGCATCATTATATAGCAGCACTCCAGTTGTTGCCGTACTACTGCTCCCAGCATACCCTGACATAGGGAGAGTTCACATGTTTCATTTTCCGTTGTTCTGATCCGTCAGAGGAACAGAAAAAAACGGATCCTGTAAAAAAAACGGATTCTGTTGTACATTTGCATCCATTTGAGCCATTTTTGACAGATATCGGTCAGATGGAAAAAAAAGTACTGCACGCAGGACTTTTTTTCCCATCTGAAGAAACATATCTCTAAGGGTACTTTCACACTAGCGTCAAAGTTTTCCATCATTGAGTTCCGTCCTCGAGGCTCAATAACGGAAAAAAACTCAGTTCTATCAGTTTTATCCTAATGCATTCTCAATGGAAAGCAATCCATTCAGTTTGCATCAGTTTGTCTTCAGTTCAGTCTTTTCATGTTTTTTGGACGCAGATAAAATCACAGCATGTTGTATTTTTATCTCCGTCCAAAAATGCGGAAACACTTGACGGAATGACGGATCCGCCATTAATTTCCATTGAGAATTGACGCATTAACGGATCTGTTCTTCCACTCTGCGCATGCATAATAAATAACGGATCAGTTTTTACGGAAGAAAATGGAAAGACGGATCCTTTATTTCAATGCAATTGTCAAATGGATCCATTTGCAAATACGGATCCTTTATTCAGCCTCTGCCTGTGCCCGCCCTTCTCTTGCGTCCTCCATTGCGCGATCCCGCGCCTGCGTGCTCCATTGCAGGGTCAGGGCATGCGCATTGCGATGCCCATTCTGGACATGACTTCACTGGAGCTTTTGCGCATCGCGGGATCGCGCGATGGAGGACGCAAGAGAAGGGCGGGCACAGGCAGAGGCTGGGGCGGGGATAGGAGCCAAAGAGGATGAACAGCCTGGGCTCCAACGATGTGAACGCCGCCCCTGGGCACTTGCGAGCCCTAATTTACATACCGATTAAACTCTGTTTTTGCTTCCAGTGAACTGCAAAACGACTAAACAAAGGTACCATTAGAATCAGCTACTGTTAGGCGAATGCGCTGTGTACTTAGTCTATAATGGCCAAATGTGGTGACAGACTCCCTTTAAAGAGGACCTGTTCCCACTCCTGACATGTCTGTTTTAGTAAATAATTGTATTTCAAATGAAATGACAATTCATTTTTACTTATGACTCTATTTCGTGACATTCTTCTCTTATTCCTGCTAGAAGTTTATGGATAAAGATACAGATGGTTATTACCAGTTAGAGAGTCTGACCTTGTCCAATCAGTGCTGCCAGTGTCAGACTGTACAGGGACACCCCCCCCCCCACACACACACCTGGTAACACCCATCTGTACCTGTATTCATAAACTTCTAGCAGGAATAAGAGAAGAATGTCATGACATAGTCATAAGAATAGATGCTCCAAAACTGTTATTACATGGGGAACGCAAGCAGTTAAAACAGATATGTCAGGAGAGGGGACAGGTCCTCCTTACCCTAAGTTCACACCTGAGCGTTTTACAGCGCGTTCAAACGCGCTGTAAAACGCTCAACACATAAAAACCAATGCTTTCCTTTGGCCCTGGTTCTCACTTGAGCGTTTTACAGCGCGTTTGAACTCACTGTAAAACGCCCGGCGCATAAACAAGTACTTGAGCTTTTTTTGGGGCGTTCGTCGCGCGTTTTGTGATTGACACCACAGTAGTCAATCACAAGAACGCGCGTACGAACGCGTGTTTCCTATTTGCAAAAACACGCATAAATAACGCTCAGGTCTGAACCCAGGGTTAAAGACTATAAACACCTTTGCATTTTGCTCATGTTGGGCAAATAAAATTTTAATTGATTCTACAGCCTTCAGTTTCTGTGTATCTGCAGACTATTGCTTTCTGAATTGGAAAACCAACACCACAGTACAATCGTAGTACTATAATAGCTGCAAGATAATGGAGGAGCACATATCACATTACCACAGACACTGAGACTAGCCTGTGTTATACTCAGATCCCAGTTGTAAGGCCTCGTTCACACAGCATTATTCTGGTCAGTATTTTTCCCCAATATTTATAAGTCAAAAGCAAAAACTGAACCTACAGTCAGAAAGTATAATGGAAAGATTTCCAACTCTTCTGATTATTTGACCAACTTCTAGTTTTGACTTACAAATACTGATACTGATGCAAAATACCGACGTGAATACTGTGAATGAGGTCTAAAAAGACACCAGTCTTAGGGCTCGTTCACACGAACGTTTTTTGCATTCCGCATACGCGCCGTTTTTTGCGTTCAGCATACCGTCCGTATACGGAACCATTCATTTCAATGGGTTCGCAAAAAAACTGAATGTTCTCCGTATGCATTCCGTTTCCGTATTTCCATTTTTCCGTTTCACTACAGTTTGAGTCATGTCCTATTATTGCACGCAAATCACGTTCCATGGCTCCATTTAAGTCAATGGGGCTGTAAAAAAAACTGAATGAATACGGAATGCATCCATATGTCTTCCGTATCCATTCGTTTTTGCGGAAGCATCTATTGAAAATTTTATGCCCAGCCCAATTTTTCTATGTACTTACTGAAATATTATTATTTGCTTTGGTTTCCGTTTGCGATATGCAAAAAACGGATCAGAAACGGAAACCATACGGAAAGGAAGCGGTACAGAAACTGAAACTATACTGTAACCAAAAAAAAAAACCAGATCCGTTAAAAACTGACCGCAAAACCATACGGTCGTGTGAACGGGCCCTTACCCTGGGTTCAGACCTGAGCGTTCTTGAAACGTTTATGTCGCGCGTATTACAGCGCGTTTTTGCAAATAGGAAACGCGCGTCGTACGCGCGTTCTTGTGATTGACTACTGTGTTGTTGTTGTCAATCACAAAACGCGCGACAAACGCCCCAAAAGAAGCTCAAGTACTTGTTTATGCGTCGGGCGTTTTACAGCGCGTTCAAATGCGCTGTAAAACGCTCAAGTGAGAACCAGGGCCATAGGAAAGCATTGGTTTTCATGTGTTGAGCATTTTACAGTGCGTTTGAACGCGCTGTAAAACGCTCAGGTGTGAACTTAGGGTTAGGCTATGGACATCTTAGCGAAATTTTTTTGATTGCATACAAGGGTTAAAGATCAGTCTGTTTGCAAGCTGTCAAGGCTGTTTTCTTTGAATCTCGTCATCTGGTGTCTCATGTATAGCTCTTATCTCTGATCTCCTGACTCATTGTAGCTTAATCTTTATCAAACTGATAAGAATATGGCTTAAATAAGTGCCTATGAGGTCAGTAGATCAGAGCTGAACATGAGCCATCAAGTGATGGGATTCAAAGAAAACACAAAGTTACAGCTTGAAAACAGACTGATCTTTAACCCTTGCATCTCAGTAACAGCTGAACATTTTTAATAAAGATCAATTGAAACAATGATTTATAACCCAAAATGAGTCAAATGCAATCATTAAAAAATGTCCCCAAAAGTGTACGTAGCCTTTAAAGTGGTATTTCACTTTAACCCCTTCCCGACATGTGACGTAATAGTATGTCACATGTCAGGTCTTTAAAGATTGCGCCCCGCCTTGGAACAGAGCTGAACGCCATAGCAACCGGGTGCCTTCTGTTTCATTTCAGTGTCAAAATGCAAGAAAAACTATACATATGCAGTATCGCCAGATACTAAACTGGAGAATGAAGAGCACGAGTCAGTTTTACTATATAGTAAACAGTGTAAGAAAAAAAAAAAATTTAAACTATGGGCAGAAAGTACAAAAAAACAAGCCCTCATACGGCTATGTGGACGGAAAAATAAAAAATAAAAAACACGGAAAATCGCCTCGTCGGGAAAGAGTTAAATAAATAGGGTTACATTTTGCAAACACGAGACATGCTCAAACCATCTACACTAAAAGGTGGTCTCTTCATTTAGCGCTATCCATATCACAGCCCTACAGACATACATATGTAAATAAGTGCACCCCCTCTTAAAAGATACAGTATATACACTGCTGTGTTTCAGCATGTGGACCCTACATGACTAGGGTGGAGTGCCCCTTTAAATCTGTCAAGAGTGTATGGAATGCCCCAAACCTGGTCACTTACTGCAGATGCATCTGGACTCCCCTGTCCTCCTTATATCCTGGAATTGAAGTGATTCGTTCCTCACCGGGCAGTACATGACATGAAGGTAAATTTAGCACAAGTTGTGCAAGTCATCCGCTGTAACGTCTCATAGCAGACTTTCTGTTTTAAAGGGCACGTAGTGTCCAGCGGCAGGGCTTGTGACACAGACTTTCAGGCAACTCACCAAATTACATTTCACTTTTGTCTGGCCACTATGAACCCTACCAAATATTAGGCCTCATCATAAAGTTACAAAAAACATTCCCTCCTGTTCTCTATAGACCACAGTATTAACATTTACAGAAAAGGTGAGTTTTTACAAAGAAAAAGCAGCATGACAAGTTGTGAACAATAATTTATGATGGAGACATAACTATAAGGCCTCGTGCACACGGCCGCTGCCAGTATTGCGGCCCGCAAACAGCAACTCTGCAATATACAGGCACCAGCCGTGTGCACCTCGCATCACGGATTCGAACCCATTCACTTGAAGGGGTCCGCAATCTGGAAGGTCTGGTGCGGAACTGAAGCACGGAAACCAACGGAAGCACTATGGAGTGCTTCCGTGGGGTTCTTCTCAGTGCCTCTGCACCGCAAAAAAAAATAGAATTTGTTGTATTTTTTTTTCGGTGTGGACAGATCAACTTTGATCAACTTCAACTAGGCTCCAGTCACAATTCCACAAAATGGGTACACAACCGTTCCACAATTTTGAGGAACAGGTGCGGACCTGTTCATTTCCAATGGGGACGGAAAAGATGCGGGCAGCACACTATGTGCTGTCCGCATCCGCATTTCTGGATCCGTACTTCCGCATCCGTACTTCCGTTTCCGCAAAAAAAATAGAACATGTCCTATTCTTATCCGCAATTGCAGACAAGATTAGGCATTTTCTATTACAGTGTCGGTGATGTGCGGTCCGCAAATTGCGGTACGCACATTGCCGGTGTCCGTGTTTTGCATATCCGAAAAACACTTACGGACGTGTCAGTGGACCCTTAATAGGTCTGGATCTGTCTGCGGCAGCCGCACGGATGTTGCCTGTGCATTTGGGTCCGCAAATTGCGGTCCCCAATGCATGTAATTGCCGAGCAACAGCCATAGGTTACCTGCACATGATGCAGATTTGAATGCAGAAAATCTGCATGAAAACAGCATGAAAAATGTGATAAAAATACACATAAATCCCCACAATTTATTGTGATTCTTTTGCGGCTTTTGTCTGTTTTATTTTTTTGGTGGATTTTGTGTGTGTTTTAACAACTCTATTAAAGTCTAGGAGGAAAAACACAATACATCGGCCACAGACCCGCACAAACAGTTCACAGGCTGCAGATTTTAATTTCTGCACGTACAAAATACCCTGTGTGTACATTAGATCACAAAGCATAAAAATCTGTGTGTAATATGCACCGTGTGTACATTGCTTTAGGGTGCAGAGGCTGCAGACACCAGGGCCATAGTGCCTGAAGGGGCCGAAAGGTACTTCTACCACAAAAAGAGACACTAGTGGATGTTTAAAGGGAATCTGTCACTTCCTTCATCGCTATCTAAGTAAGGGAGTTTCATAGTAGCACATTGTATCTTATTCAAAAATGTGACGTCGTGGCAGAGGTGGCGTACATAATGGAGCAGAGGACGTCCTTCTAAAGTCAAGAAGAGGTGGGCTTGGGCTGTTCATGAAGGTGGGCTTAAGCACTGACAAGAGGCGGGCCGGGGCCCCTTCAGCCACGATTCCCACCCCGCTGGGCACTCTGCAGGCTCATTTGCATTTCAAACACGTTTTTTTCTGAAGGTAGGAAACAAAGCTGGCAATAACAAAGGTACACTTGTGAAAAGGGTACAATGTGCCACTGCGCAAGTCCCTTACTTACATAGCGATGACTAAAGTGATTGTATATATACAATAATATGTCACATTTTCAATCATTGATAGTCACGACTTTGCTATTGTAGTGCCTCACGATCAAGTCCCACCAATTCAGCTGCCAACCACCCACCCATTCCATAGCACAAACCCCACCGGCATGCTCATCAAAAAACACCACCAACACTTGGTTAAGACTAAGTTGAGCAGAGCAGCCATTTTATAAGGAAATAGTAACATAGAGAAAAATTAATTAACTGTATTAAATGGTGTAACTAAAGCATCCCAACCCTGCCCAGAGGGAGTCCGTCATCCAATATATCACCATAATTTCTTTAATTTACCTCCAGCCGTCACCATTGGTTCAGTGGCACCAAAAAACACCTTCCACCAGCTCCCAGGACCACTTTCCTTCTGGAGCCCACTTTTCACCAGACCAACCAAACTGTTCTCCAAGATTTTCTGGAAAGAACATACCCATGATGCAATCCTTCACCGATTACCACCAACTGCAAAAACCCGCAGCTGCCTAAGCAGCAATGACATAGTACATTGGCCACTGCTTGCACACCAGACATCCCCCCAAGCTTAAGCAAAACGCAGACATCAATCAAATATAAAGGAAGGGGCTTGGGGTTAGTAAAAAACAAAAAACACCCACCTGCTCCCAAGTAAGAACAATTAGGGAGGGTGAACTGCATGTACCGATGACCTTGAGTTGACTGAATTCCTGCTACTCCTTGTAATGGTCCCTTTTCCCCACCCTGTTCCAAACCACTCCTACCACCCAATTCCTTCACTTTGCCTCACCTTGCACTACAGACTGCACCACGTGTGCCCTGCCAACATGGCCTTCAGCCTGGGCTCTCCTCCTCCTTTTTGTACAGCACGGTCTGCTCAACAACTCTTTTCAGTTGAGGATCAAGGGACCTCTACTCTCATGATGTCCAGGAGTCCCAACAGTCAGACCCCCAGTGATCAGATGCTTATCACCTATCCTTTCGATCAGTGATAAGTGCCAATTATGGAAAACCGTCACCCCGATGTTGGACTATTATCTGCAGTAATACATAAGTTGTATTGCAGATATGGAGCCCAGATCACTATTTTTTATTTTAATACTGTCCCCGGTTCCCTCGCTGTCAGCGCTCAAAGCTGCACTGAAATACACAGTCGGGACTGCTGTGCTAACATAACAGAGAGGACTCATGTGCGCATGCTCAGCAGTCCTGACTATGTATTTTAATACAGTTTTGGGTGCTGACAGTAGTGGAATGGACGGCAGTAGGAAAATAAAAAAATAGTGATCTGGATTCCATATCTGCAGTACTACTCATGTATTCCTGTAGATAATGGTCCAAAATTGGGGTGATAGATTCCCTTTAAGGCCCCTAGAAAACCTATGTGTCAGAGGGATAGGACTGTACAGCATAAACAATGTTCCAAAGTTTCTATTGGCCAAACGCATGTCAAAAGAATTTCCCTCCAGAGGCACGAAGCTCTCTGTGTTTAGGTAACATACATTTTCCAAATTTAATGCCTTGGGGCAAAATGACATACATGTAGGCGATCACACAAGCACAACTTGCCAATCCTCAGCATAGCTGTTTCCTGCCAGGATCAGAGTTCTTTGGTTAACCCTTTAAGCACTACAATGTCTAGCTAATGTCTGCACATGACTGTATTTTTCATTTGTGCATCGTCCACACACAGACCCATTCACTTCTAGACAGTCATTCACACGTGTTTTTTGTTTTTTTATAACTTTTTTTGCAGGTTTGTTTTTTCATTCCACAAATTATAGAAAATGTCCTATTTTTGTCCTTATCGATGGGACTAAGAACAATCCGGACTGTACCTGGAAGGTATCCATATTTTGCAGGTTTGATTTTTGCAGACTGAAATATGGATATGTCTGTGTGCGTGACGCCTTAAATGAAAAACAGAAACA
This sequence comes from Bufotes viridis, assembly GCA_033119425.1. NCBI lineage: Eukaryota > Metazoa > Chordata > Amphibia > Anura > Bufonidae > Bufotes > Bufotes viridis. The sequence continues at coordinate 448,932,093 of CM065591.1, forward strand.
GTACGTGTTCAGTGTCCTCATGCTTGTACCCCTACAATAAAGGTAATGGGGTTCTTTTTTCAAGGACCGGCATTTTACACCAGTCTTTGATTCCTCCTGCAGAGGCCTCGTCAGAAACTAGACATATTCCCTGCTAGACCGTGCGCCTGGCATGAAATCTACTCCGGCCCCTGGTGTAGATTTCCAACATCGTTCTCCACTCCCCTCCCTGCCACTAGAAGGTTCTAATTCAGCCAAAAACATATGAGAGCAGTCAGAACCCCTAGTGTTCTGCAAGTTAGGGATCAGTGCTAAGAAGAAGAGACTCTGCCAGACTACTTGAGTGAACAGAAGAAGACGCTGGGATGGGGATGGTGAGCCACAGACCCTGGGTCACTAGCTCTGTGACCAAGGAGCAACCCAGACTATTGAACCGCAGACCCTGGCCTCCAGCCTTCGGCCAGAGTACCAGCTTTCTGAGAGAGAAATGGGGACAGCTAGCTCAGGCCTTTCCTCAGCATAAAACCTTTTTCTGCCGGTTGGAGACTGGAGAATCCAGCTCAGTGTCTTGCCTGTATTGTCTTACACTTGAGTACCTTCAGTAAAGAAGCACACTGGTTAACTACAGACCCTGACTCTCTGGACTTATTTCTCATTGGGGTGCTCCATGCCTTACCATCCTGAAAGCAGCTACACATGGTGACAACTCAACAGTGTCTGGGGGACCCAGCGTAGCGTTGGGGCCACCCCCAATCCCGGCTATTGCAATTCCACCTTTCATTTTTCAGAGCTCCTTTGAAAAATAAAAGGTGGAATCTGATTAGTTACTACGGGCAACTAAGCCAGTTCTACTTTACACCAGTTTGATAAATCTTTCTTTATAGATATATTCACATGGACACTGATGTCTAATTATTTAAGGCCCCTTTCACACCTGCGTTCTTCTTTTCCGGCATAGAGATCCGTCGTCGGGTCTCTATGCCGGAAAAATCCTGATCAGGATCATCCCCATGCATTCTGAATGGAGAGAAATCCGTTCAGGATGCATCAGGATGACTTCAGTTCAGGACCGGAACGTTTTTTTGGACGCAGCAAATACCGCAGCATGCTGCGCTTTTTGTTCCGTCCAAAAATCCGGAACACTTGCCAGCAGGTCGGATCCGGAATTAATGCCCATTGAAAGGCATTAATCCGGATCCGACCTTAAGCTAAACGTCGTTTCGGCGCATTGCCGGATCCGACATTTAGCTTTTTCTGACTGGTTACCATGGCAGCCAGGACGCTAAAGTCCTGGTTGCCATGGTAAAGTGTAGCAGGGAGCGGGGGAGAGGCATACTTACATTCCGTGCGGCTCCCGGGACGCTCCAGGATGACGTCAGGGCGCCCCAGTGCATGAATCACGTGATTGCATGGATCACGTGATCCATGCGCATGGGGCGCTCTGACGTCATTCAGGAGCGCCCCGGGAGCCGTACGGAATGTAAGTATGCCGCTCCCCCGCTCCCCGCTCCTACTATGGCAACCAGGACGCTAGTAGCGTCCTGGCTGCCATAGTAACCTGAAAGCAATTCGAAGACTGATCAGGATCCTGATCAGTCTTCTAATGCTTCAGGTGACTTGCGTTCTGACGGATCCGGCAGGACGGAAGTGCCTGCCGGATCCTCAGAACGCAAGTGTGAAAGGACCCTAAGTGATATAGGGCGTTTTTTAGAAGCTGTTTTGGATCACTTATAGGGAACTGTACCCCAACCTCTTATGGCCCTGCTCACTAGATACCAACATGGTGCTGTCTCCCAGAGCACATAGGATTGTATATACAACCAATATATACCACTCGCAGAGAAAGCTGATCCACTGCTGGGGCTTTAGTCCTTAGGGAACCTACTTAGGTTAGGGACCATGAGACATTGCCTTCTTTGCCTCTCCTTAAAAGGGGTTTTCCAGGAATTCAATATCCTCAGGACAGTCATTAATATCTGATGGGTGGGGATGTGACGCCTGGAATTCCGGCGAGTGCTGTGGCCTCTTCCTAGGGTAGTGACGTCACGTTCATTGGTCATATGGCCTATTTGCAGCTCAGTCCCAAGTGAATGCTGTGAGAAGGCCGCAGCCCTCACCAGAGCACTGCTGCCTCTTCAAACAGCTGATCTATGGGCGTAACTAGCAGGGATGTGTGACCCAACAACTTAGGCCTTATTCACACATCCGCAATGTAGTCCGCATGTATTCCGCAATTTTGCGGAATACATGCGGACCCATTGACTGTGAATGGGGCCGGGAACGATGCGGAGAGCACACACTGTGCTCTCCGCATCCGATTTTGCGGAGCGCGCCGCTGATTTTCCGGTCCGCGGATCCGCAAAAAAAATAGAGCATGTCCTATTCTTGTCCGCAATTGCGGACAAGAAGAGGCATTTTCTATGGAGTTCGGGCAATGTGCGGTCCGCAAAAATGCGGAATGCACATTGCCGGTGTGTCCGTGTTTTGCGGATCTGCGGCTCCGTGGATCAGCAAAACACTTGCGGATGTGTGAATAAGGCCTAAGGGGGCCACATTCACTCAGACATCAGGTGTCGTTAGTGGTAAAATGTAGATAAGGTGCCACTCTACATTTTTCTGTGGAGCCTTATGGTTACTTCTACTGTTTGGATTTTTACTTCTGTGCCATTACTTTTGGCATTTTTTGTGTTATGATACATTTTGCCAGTTCTGAGACATCATAAGTGCTTTATATTACTATCTATTATTATTGCATGTGATGTCACTATGCATAATTTCAGTGTTTTAACATCACTGACTAGATTACCTGTGTAGTATGACCTCACTGTATTATACGAATATTGTGACATTAATGTGTGCCCTGTCCTTACACTGTGACTTCCCTGTGCACATTATTCCACTATTATTAACTCACTGAGTACATTATCCCTGTACTGTGACATCACTATGTGCATTATCCCTGTACTGTGACATCACTATGTGCATTATCCCTGTACTGTGACATCACTATGTGCATTATCCCTGTACTGTGACATCACTATGTGCATTATCCCTGTACTGTGACATCACTATGTGCATTATCCCTGTACTGTGATATCACTATCTGTATTATCCCTGTACTGTGACATCACTATGTGCATTATCCCTGTACTGTGACATCACTGTGTACATTATCCCTGTACTGTGACATCACTATGTGCATTATCCCTGTACTGTGACATCACTATGTGCATTATCCCTGTACTGTGATATCACTATCTGTATTATCCCTGTACTGTGACATCACTATGTGCATTATCCCTGTACTGTGACATCACTGTGTACATTATCCCTGTACTGTGACATCACTATGTGCATTATCCCTGTACTGTGACATCACTATGTGCATTATCCCTGTACTGTGATATCACTATCTGTATTATCCCTGTACTGTGACATCACTATCTGTATTATCCCTGTACTGTGACATCACTATCTGTATTATCCCTGTACTGTGACATCACTGAGCACATTATCCCTGTACTGTGACACCACTGTGTTTATTATCCCTGTACTGTGACATCACTATGTGCATTATCCCTGTACTGTGACATCACTGAGCACATTATCCCTGTACTGTGACATCACTATTCGTATTATCCCTGTACTGTGACATCACTGAGTACATTATCCCTGTACTGTGACATCACTATCCATATTATCCCTGTACTGTGACATCACTGAGTACATTATCCCTGTACTGTGACATCACTGTGTGCATTATCCCTGTACTGTGACATCACTATGTGCATTATCCCTGTACTGTGATATCACTATTTTTATTATACCTGCTCTATGACATCACTATCTGTATTATCCCTGTACTGTGACATCACTATGTGCATTATCCCTGTACTGTGACATCACTATTTTTATTATACCTGCTCTATGACATCACTATCTGTATTATCCCTGTACTGTGATATCACTATCTGTATTATCCCTGTACTGTGACATCACTAAGTACATTATCCCTGTACTGTGACATCACTATCCATATTATCCCTGTACTGTGACATCACTGAGTACATTATCCCTGTACTGTGACATCACTATGTGCATTATCCCTGTACTGTGACATCACTGAGTACATTATCCCTGTACTGTGACATCACTGAGTACATTATCCCTGTACTGTGACATCACTGAGTACATTATCCCTGTACTGTGACATCACTATGTGCATTATCCCTGTACTGTGACATCATTGTGTTTATTATCCCTGTACTGTGACATCACTGTGTACATTATCCCTGTACTGTGACATCACTATGTGCATTATCCCTGTACTGTGACATCATTGTGTACATTATCCCTGTACTGTGACATCACTATGTGCATTATCCCTGTACTGTGACATCACTATGTGCATTATCCCTGTACTGTGACATCACTGTGTACATTATCCCTGTACTGTGACATCACTGTGTTTATTATCCCTGTACTGTGACATCACTGTGTGCATTATCCCTGTGCCATCACATGGAAACTTATTACGCCCCAAAGCTGATCGGTGGGGGTGTCTGACCCCCACCAATGAGACATTGGTGACCTATCCTGAGGATCAGCCAGGGATCAGTAACCTTCGGCATGCCAGCTGTTGTGAAACTACAACTCCCAGCATGCTCCTTCCACTTGTGTGGAAGTTTAGAGAACAACCAAGCAAGTGTGCATGATGGGAAATGTAGTTTCACAACACCTGGAGTGCCGGAGGTTGCTGACCCCTGGGATAGGCCATCAGTATCATTTTCTCAGAACACCTCTTTAAAGCCAGCCTTGTGTATGTCCCTTTAATGACCCAAAAGTGAATAATATCATGAGGTGATTGGATTGGGACCCATGTTTGACCATACATTTTATTCACTAGCGTCAGGAATTTAGCTCGACAAGATGAGTCTACAGATGATGGGCTCTCTGCAGATTATACAGAAGTAGCAGGGACGTAGCTATAGGGGAAGCAGGGGAAGTGGCTGCTTTGGGGCCGGAAACTCACAAGGGGCTCCGTCAGGAGAAAGACAAAAAGATTTTATTGTCAGGTCCCCCTCAACAGTATTATACAATGATATTTTATACAATGACACTGTAGGAAACGGACGGACCTATTCTGAGAGCTCGATCTTAACTAGCCACGGGAGTGAGGGTTGCACGTGAATTGGGGGTTGCAACGAAGTTGCTGGGAGGGGTCGTTCAAAAATTTGCTGTGGGGCCCAATCCGTTCTAGTTATGAAACTGGGAAATAGTATTAGATACTGGAGAACAATATAGACTTGTCTCACACCAGAGACAAAGAGATTCTCGAGGCTCGTAGGGGACACGTCATAAACTGGCATAAGACAAAGATTATTACGTCTAGGAATGATATTATATATAGGAGGAGATCACTAAGACCTGAGTGCAACAAAAACACAAAAGCATGGTAGGTAATGGAAACAAGTAATCCCGACTTACCTGCTTCTCCCAGTCTTTGCTCTCCGTCTTCTTTCTATTGAGCTCCTGAAGTGTCTGCACAAGAAATGGAGAACAAGTCCAGACAGAATAACGTCAGCCTGACATAAGGGGAGCTACACCCAGGAAGCGTTATTCTCCCCGATGGGGTTTACCAGTCTTGTGTAAGCCTTAATGTCTATATAGCTGTCTAAGAGACTTACACTCCAGTTCATCCTCTCTGTTTACTGTCAGTGAATGAGAACACTCTTGTTGATATTCAGAAACTGGAAACCTCACACATGACTTGTACATACACATTAGATGTGTGTTGATCTGAAAACCGGAATTTAATACATGGTTGTATTAAATCAAAGCTGAACAAGCTGGATCTGGTATGAAAATCGTGGTAAGTCAATGGGGGCCATATCAGTTTTTTTTTTTACTTTAAAAAACAAACAACAGATCCGGTACCATTGACTTTTACATTGATTTTCACGCTGATCGGCGTGGGTGCCAGGTGTTGGACCCACAACAATCAGATATTTATGACCTGTGCTGAGGAGTGGTCATCAATATCTAGGCGTTGCAGCTCGGACAGTACAGTGGTGTAACATGATGCTCCGGCTTTATGCATTTTTGCAACATTAGTAAGGCTACTTTCACACTTGTGTTGTTGTTTTCGGGTATTGAGGTCCGACAGGGGATCTCATTACCGGAAAAAAACATTTAACAACGCAAGTGTGAAAGTAGCCTAAAAGTTGCTTAGCTACAAAAATCATGTGCAAGAAATTTATTTGCTTTATGTTTTATTCAAAATAATGTAACATTTTTATATTATCAGATACATTAAGGAGAATTCACACTACGTCTGCAGTGTAAGTTTAATGGAAGTTCATGGTGCATACACTAAGTGGACCATTATGCTGATGGACACCAAAAGAGTGTTGTTTTAGCCTGTGTCCCACACTCTGCTATTCCATACAAAGCCATCCGGTATGGAATATATGAAGTATACGTTTTTTAGCCACCTATGTCAGAGCGATGCTTCTCAGTGGCAATTGGGGTTTTAAGAGAAACCTAGAGTGAACACTGCAGTGTGAAGAGAGCCTAATATTTCTGGCATATTTCTGTAAATGAGAACACATTGAGGGAGGCTTCATAGAGGGAGCCCCCTCACTCTGTTGACATTGCATAACCACTGATCCAGCAGTCAAGGAGTTAAATGGATGTGACTTGAAGTGTCTCCTCCTGGTTGTCAATCACAGTTGCTGTGCCAATGCAATCATACTGACGTGTACATTGTTGCTCTGTATGAAGGATGTCAAGGGCGTCTGCCGGTACTTAGATATTCTCAGTATAGGTCATCAATATCATAATCGGTGGTGATCCAACTTCCCGCGACCCCACTGGTCAACTGTTTCGACCGCTAGAAACTATACAATAGGTGAAGCCAGAAGCACATGTCCCCTGTGTAGTGGCCCTGCTGGGGTACTGCAGAAATTCCCATTCCACGAATGGAAGTTGAGATGCAGTGCGCCTGCGCTGGAAACTATACAGCGGTCTGAGCCTTCCATCCACTGTATAGTTTCTGCTGCCTGAGAAAGCTCATTGGTGGGGGTGCTGGGTGTTGGGTCTGATATCGATGATGGGAAAACCTCTTTAAGAACCATTAGTTGCCAAGAACTAAGAATGCAGTACAGCATATAGAAGTGTTGGCAGTGCTAAATATGTTTAGGCTGACCGGGTGGACTGGAGGTTTCTGTCTGAAACCCTAGTCCACCTAGGTCTGGGAGACAAGATGCTCCAGCGCATCATGGCCCTTTATTCTACTCCATCGGCATATGTGCGGGTCAATGGCTCTCTGTCCTCACCGTTTCAGATTCGAAACGGCACCCGCCAGGGTTGTCCCCTGTCTCCGTTTTTGTACATACTGACTATGGAGTCCCTGGCCAACGCCCTTAGAGCAAATACAGCAATCAACGGTTTTCGGATCGGACAAACCGAACATAAATTATCGTTGTTTGCGGACGATTTGCTTATCTACTTCACGTCCCCTAGAATAGGCCTTCCGTCCGTTCTCAAGGAATTTAGTATGTTTGGACGCCTCAGTAACTTCAAGGTCAACGTACATAAGTCCGAGATTCTGAATGTTACACTTCCCCACAGGGAAATGCAATCCCTCAGAGAATCCTTTTCCTTTAAATGGACGGAGAGCTCTATTAAGTATTTGGGAGTCCACATGCCTGCCAACCCTTCACACATTTTTAAACTCAATTATACTCCTCTCCTTAAATCCATTACAGCGAGCCTACAGAACTGGGCACCCTTACGAATTTCATGGTTTGGTAAAATCAATACCCTTAAAATGGATATACTACCACGCCTACTCTACTTATTTCAAACTATACCCTGTAAGATCCCCCTGGTCTACTTTGTTCGCCTCCGACGCTTGACTTCTCGCTTCGTGTGGAATCAGACTAGAGCACGGCTCGGCCATAGTCTTTTGATTCGCCCTAAACTAGAGGGAGGGACAGGTCTACCTAACTTTTTGACATACTATAGGGCTGCAATTACGAATTGCGTCCTAGATCTCTTTCATAACAAGGATACTAAGACGTGGGTAAAAATTGAACATGAAGCGAGCCCCCACCTTGCAACAGGCATATTTTGGCTGCCCCCTAATTCCCTTTATAATCTTCCACATACCCAATCTGATATGCTCCTCCCTACTTTAGCCGTTTCCTGGATTAAGTTTGCACCTAAATGAAATATAGCCAAGATCCCAGGCCCCCTCTCGGTGATTACTGATCATCCTGATTTACCTGAGGGACTTAAACAGGTGCCCGCCTTTCGAGATCACCACGCAGTCACTGTCAGGCTGAGAGACGTCTGTTCTTCAACTGGAGTGCGCCCTCTAGAAGACCTATCACACATACTTCCACCATCGCCCGGAAGATGGTTCCTCTATTTTCAGCTCAGGGGGTTCGTTAATTCCTTGATGCCTGGTATGCAGTCCCGCACATCTCTAATGGAGTTTGAAAAGTTATGTGTTGCTCAATCGGCCCCTGGCCATGCTATTTCTCAACTCTATGCCATGCTGAACGCCGGGGTGACTGGGGACAGCCAACCTGATGATTCCCACCCCAAACTCAAGTTTATGTTGGATTGGGAGGCTGAATTGGGTAAGACCTTTACTGGGGACCAATGGAAGCGCTCCATGCTTCTTTCTCATAAGATCTCTATATCGTGTAATTTGCAAGAACTCAATTATAAAATTATTACCAGGTGGTATCGGACACCAGAGAAATTGCATCGTTTCTATCCCTCTGTTTCTGAGTTATGTTGGAGGTGCCTGGGAGCGAAGGGGACCATGTCTCATATATGGTGGGAATGCCCGAAGCTTAACCCGCTGTGGGTAGATGTCTTCAAGCTTTATAATTTCCTATTTAGGGCCTCTGCATCTCCCTCCCCTTCCATCGCTCGTCTATCTATTTTCCCGGGACGGATCTCGCATGTTAAACAGGGATCATTGCGGCTTTTTATTTTGGCCATGAGACAAATTATACCGCGCAATTGGAGATCGACTGAGAGTTTGAGAAGGATTACTTGGACCTCTGCTCTGGATGCGCTGGTTCATTTGGAGGAGATGAGTGCCTCTGACCGTAACAAGCTTCCGGCGTTCCTTAGGGGTTGGGAGCCATGGTCCAGGTTTAGAGCCTCTTCTTCGTTCTCGGCTTGGGTGGCTACTGGGGTTCTACCTGATTCCCCTCCATGAGATTGTCTAGCCATTCACTTGATATGTCCTGTGATATCCCTCCCCGCCCCCTCCCCTCCTCTTGTGCGTTGTCTTGTCTCTCCCCTTCTTTGTTACTGTTAGTCTAGAATTACTTACTTACGCCCTCTTGGGTTTTGATTCCTATGACTATATGACAGTTTGTTGTCCTGCAGTACAGCCGTAGGTTTATACCATGCCAATGAGGTAGCTATGTACTATCTTACAATATATTGCTGTTTGCGACTATATGAAGCACTGTACTTGTATAAGTGGTTTCTATACTGCAATTTGTGTTGTTTCTTTTATGTCTACAAAAGCAAATAAAAGCTTATTGAACCATAAATATGTTTAGGCTAAATGAAAGGGAAATCAATGCAACGCAACTGCGACCAATCGAGGAACTGGATGTCCTTAAAAACGCATGGACAAACATCTGGACACTGTGGGTTTTTTCACTACATATAAAAGTCACAGGAAAAAGGTGATAACAGCAGATGTTGGGAATGTCCATCATTCTTCTGGGAGGTTCTCTAATCTTACAAGTAAATTTTCAATCTTATTCTATCAGGACCAGTTAAAGCCACGATAAAATAATGATTCCGTTCTTAAAATTCCATGTGAAAACCAACAGATTTATTAATAGAAGAAGTGATCCAGTCCATTCTGCCGTAGTGTTACTTTCAGAAGTTTGTCATGAATAATGAGGTTACTCTGGTTTGATCCATAAAACAAGTCTTCACCCAGTTTTCGTCATATGCATGTCCCAGTTCGGTCTTCAGCTTTACTGAGAATCGGTCACTTTCTGCAGTTCTGAGACCCAGTCTGGATCCACCTCATCTTCCTCAAAATCCCTGTAAATTGGAGAATAACAGAGCACAGGGTAACTTACAGCCATTAAATTGCATTTGCATCCACCTTATCACTGAATAGGGGAAGGATACACAACGAGGCACCAGAAACGTGGAATAACATGAATTCACAAAGTAACACAAGTGATATGCACCATACCTATTAAAGAAATGTGCTGAGACATGTATGACGGCATTATATGGATGTAGTAATAAAACATGCAGTGGTCAATACAAGTGCAGTCATGACCAAAGGCTTTAAGGCTACATTCACATCTACGGTAGTCTGATCCGGCAGGTTGTTCCGGTAGGGAACAGTCTATCGGCGCACACCTGATCTGGCACCGCATCTCCTAAAGAGGATTCAGCTATGGGATTGGGTCACCACCAGAGCAGAGCTTGCTCAGGAATGGCAGGTGTGAGTGCATCTGTACGCACAGTGAGGGAATGGCTTTTAAGGATGGCCGGTGTCAAGAAGGGCAGCAAAGAAAAACATAAAGTGGAGACTGACATTCTGCAGGAAGTACAGGGATTAGACTGCAGAAGACTGGGGTAAATTTATGTTCTCTGATGAAGCTTCCTCCAGACAGTTTGGGACATCTGGAAAAATAAATGTCCAGAGAAGAAAAGATGAGCACCACCATGAGTGTCATCTCAACAGTAAAGCATCCTGAGAACAGATCCATCCTGTTCAAACAGATGATCGTTGGGGAAAGAGTCGGGTCCCCAATGATCTCAAATTGATGGCCTTTAAGCTTCTAACTTTCCCCTCTAGTAAAGGCTGCAGACAGTTTAACTCAGTGACTATACAGGGAATTTAGAGCTCTGTATCAGAGAAACTTAATGGCAGATGATATAAAGATTAAGAAATCAGCCAGCCCAGTCATGTGTAAAAATGTGGACATTCACTTTAAGAATGGTTGGTTTGAAAAAGTTATTGTAAACTTTGAAGAACTTATAGCTGGTTAGAAAATGTTTTGCGAATATAAAACTCACGTGTCTTCATCATCAGATCTTGACTCCAGCCTCTCAGGATCCATCTGAATTTCTTCTTCCCTGCTGTCGGTGGCATCTGGAGCTTGAATATTGTTAAAGAGTGGACCCTTCAGACAATCTTTTGGGTCTTCTGCTGCACAGACAATCAAGAAAATTGGTTAAAACAGAAGTCCTCAACCTTTAGTAGGATGTGAGTCACTTTCAAATATACTACAAGGGCATTAAAAGTAAAAGGTGGATTACAGATATGACTAATGGTGGCCATATCCATTAGATGACACTGGCCTCAGGGTTATGTGGTCTGTGTGGATTCACAGGATGCATCAGTTGCGTTATGGGTGGCTTGTCACCCGAGGTATGCAACCACCAAACCTTATTAACAGCACTTTGCAAATACTGAATATATATATGTATATATATTGTGGGGAGTCGCTCTGGTAGACAGCGGTGCGGGTGCAGTTTAGAGGCAAAACAAGGAGTCCAGATTGTGCATCAAACAGTGTTTTATTCACACTTGCACACCAGAAATGAAAACAGTCTCTTGGTGACAGTTCACACACAACGGAAATACTGTGGCAAAACAAAAACAGGCCAACACAGGGTCCAGTCACCTTGGGTGGTTTAGGTGCGGGTTCACACCTAGCAGTCGGCTCAGCCGCAGGCGATTCCACCTTCAGGTCGCAGGGAAACACCACCTTGCTGAGCTCCTTCCTCCAGGACAGAGAATTCCCTCAGCTCTGTTTGCAGGCTCCAGGATAATCACACACCCAGACACAGCTGCTGGCTGCGTTTTATACCCAGCCCAAAACATGGACTGGACCGTGGGAGCAGCCACCCACCCTACTCTTTAGCTGCTCCCAGTAAGAGCCGGCCCGGATCGGCTTTGCAGCCATGCTATTTAACAGAGCAGCACTAGCTGCTGCAGACAAAAACCCCGGCTCTTACCTCACCGAGGCCAGCAACCTCGGTGACACGTACCTGCTATCAAATACAACACCTTGCACCCTCTTACACACCCCCTTTGTTCAACCCTGAGGGGGTGAACACACGTGAGGCAGTGGACGCGGGACAGGGCATCTGCGTTACCCTGCAAGCGGCCTGCCCTGTGTTCCACGGAGAATTTGAAATTCTGAAGAGATAGGAACCACCTGGTGACCCGAGCATTCCTCTCCTTGGCCTGACTCATCCATTTGAGGGGGGAATGGTCGGTCACCAGACGGAACCTCCTCCCTAACAAGTAGTAGCGGAGAGATTCTAGTGCCCACTTGATAGTCAGGCACTCCCTCTCCACTATACTATATCTGGACTCGGCGGGATTGAGCTTACGGCTCTGGAAGACAACGGGATGTTCTTCCCTGTTGACCTCCTGAGACAGTACCGCACCGAGGCCTACCTCCGAGGCGTCGGTCTGTACGACAAACTCCTTGTTGAAGTCGGGTGTCACCAAAACCGGGGACCCACACAGGGCCGACTTCAACGCGGCGAAAGCCTCCTCCGCCTTCTCACTCCAGCTAACCCTCCCAGACTTTCGCCCCTTCAACAGGTCTGTCAACGGCGCTGCTATTGTGGCAAAGTGGGGCACAAACCTCATGTAGTAACCTACAATCCCCAGGAACGACTTTACCTGCCTAGTGGTGACCGGTCGGGGCCAGTTACGAATGGCCTCTACCTTGGTTACCTGAGGTTTGATGACTCCCCGCCCAATTACATATCCCAGATATTTTGTCTCCTCTAACCCTATGGAGCACTTCTTTGGGTTAGCGGTCAGTCCGGCTTTCCTCAGGGCATCCACTACCGCCTGCACCTTGGGTAAATGGCTTTCCCAGTCGGTGCTGTGGATGACTACATCATCTAAGTAGGCCGAGGCGCACCGACGATGTGGTCGCAGCACTATGTCCATTAACCTTTGGAAAGTGGCGGGGCGCCATGCAGGCCAAAGGGTAACACCTTGTAGTGATACAGGCCCTGCGGGTAACAAATGCGGTTTTTTCCTTAGCCGACTCCGTTAAGGGTACCTGCCAGTACCCTTTAGTGAGGTCCAGCACAGAAAAATAACGGGCTTGTCCTAAACTTTCAACCAGCTCGTCTACTCGGGGCATGGGATACGCGTCAAACTTGGATACTTCATTTAACTTGCGAAAGTCGTTGCAGAACCGCAACGTCCCATCCGGCTTGGGTATTAGGACTATGGGACTGGCCCACTCACTCTTCGACTCCTCAATGACATCGAGCTTCAACATTAACTGTACTTCCTCCGCGATGGCCCGTCGCCGAGCCTCGGGTACCCGGTATGGTTTTAACCGGATCTTGGCCTGAGGCTCAGTGACGATGTCATGTTGGATGAGAGACGTGCGGCCAGGGAGGTCCGAGAACACATCCGTGTTCCGACTGATGAACTCCTGACTTCCTGAACTTGTTTGGAAGACAGGCTGTCTGCAATTTTTACCGTGGTTACTGCTTCACAGGCCTCGAACTGTGGGGCTGGACCCTTTTCACCTAGAAGCCCTGGTCGGGGCTGTGGTCGTCGGCCGCGTCCCTATCTTTCCACGGCTTAAGTAAATTCACGTGGTACACCTGCTCGGCTTGCGCCGCCCTGGCTGGTGTACCTTGTAATTTACTTCCCTACCTTCTCGATCACCTCATAGGGCCCTGCCACCTAGCTAGGAATTTGCTGTCAAGGGTGGGTACCAGAACCAACACTCGATCTCCCGGATTGAAGCCCCGCACTCGAGCCTGACGATTATACACCCTACTCTGGGCTTGTTGTGCTGCCTCCATATGCTCCCGGACCAGCGGCAACACCCTTTCTATCCGTTCCTGCATCTGGGTGACATACTCAATGACACTTTTGTGGGGGACAGGCTGTTGTTCCCATGCTTCCTTGGCGATATCCAACAGGCCCCGAGGGTGTCTGCTATAAAGCAGTTCGAAGGGCGAGAACCCAGTAGAGGCCTGGGGTACCTCTCGCACTGCGAACATGAGATAGGGCAGAAGCAGGTCCCAGTCCTTCCCATCTCTAGACACCACCCTCTTTAACATATTTTTTAGAGTTTGGTTAAACCTCTCAACAAGACCGTCTGTTTGCGGATGGTAAACGGACGTCCGTAATCTGCTTTATACGCAACAATTTACACAGTTCCCTCATTACTTTGGACATAAAAGGGGTCCCTTGGTCTGTCAGAACCTCTTTGGCAGGCCCACACGGGAAAACATCTCCATTAACTCTTTGGCAATGAGCTTAGCTGAGGTATGTCGCAGAGGCACCGCCTCCGGATACCGAGTGGCATAGTCGAGAACTACCAGAATGTGTTGGTGGCCCCTGGCAGACTTTGGTACAGGCCCAATTAAATCCATAGCGATTCGCTCGAACGGTACTTCAATAATTGGCAGAGGTACCAGAGGACTACGGAAATGTGGCTGGGGGCTAGTTATCTGACAGGTCGGACAGGACTTACAATAATTCTCTACCTCCTTGAACACACTGGGCCAATAAAACCGCTGCAGTATGCGGTCCTGGGTTTTCTGCCACCCCAGGTGTCCCCCAAGAACATGTTGGTGGGCAAGCTCCATGACAAGCTTGCGATACGCTGTGGGCACCACCAACTGTTCAACAGGTTCACCTCGGATTTGGTTCACCCGATACAACATATCCTGCAGAACAATAAATCGTGGGAACATTAATTCAGCCCCTGGTTTCTGGGGTTTACCATCAATTTCCAGCACATTCTCCCAGGCCCTGGTTAGGGTTTGGTCCCGGTGTTGTGCGGTCCCAAAATTTTCCCCGGAGACATTGAGGTCTGCCAACTCAGGCCCCGGTGGCAAGTCCTCCGTGTCTCCCACCATTACACTCAGTGGGGTTGTCTCCCCACTACCGCTGCAGCAGTGGTCACCCCTACCGCTGGCCCTTCAGACTCGGGCTCCCAGGGTTCTGGCCTTCCAGGGGTATCAGGCCACTCTGCTAGGGTTACCCCTGTCTCAGGGCTATTAGTCACTTTCATCTCAGGCCACAGTGACGGAAAACCAGGGAAGTCTCTACCAATTATTAGTTCATAGGGCAGCTTTGTGGAGATCGCCACTTCACAAGTCCAGGTGCCGGCCGCCGTGGACAGAGACATTACAGCCGTGGGATAGTCCTTTAAGTCTCCGTGTATACACACCACACCAACTTTCCGGCCCGTATACTGGGTGGGCTGTACCAGGGCAGCACTTACCAGGGTTACCAGGCTCCCTGAGTCCAACAGCGCCACTGCCAGGTTATCCCCGATTTGCACCTGGCACAGATGTCGATTGTCTATTGTCTCAGGGGTGCCGGTCGCACACAGTCTCCGGGCATACATGGAAGCCCGGTACCCATAATTAATCTCCATGGGTTCCCCCACTGTGGACAGTCGGCCCTTACGTGGCCAGGCTCGTGACACCGCCAGCAGACTACTGGGGAGGGATCTGCAGGGGTACATCCCGGGCGGGTTTGGCCGGCCGCCGGGACTGGGGTGGAGGTTTCCGGGTTTGACTGGCCTCCTCCCAAAAGAACCCCCTGCAGGTTTCTGGTGGCCTCATATCGCTCCACCAGGTCGACCATCTCAAGGGCATTGGTGGGGGATACCTGGCCGATCCAGTGCTGGAGAGGGTATGGCAGAGACCTCCAGAATACATCTGCTAACAGACGGTCGAGCATAGCAGTGGGAGTCAGTATGTCTGGCTGCAGCCATTTTTGCAACCGATGTAGCAGGTCATAGTATTGTGGTCTGGCGGGTTCAGCCGGGTTAAATTCCCACTGATGCACCCGCTGGGCCCGGACCAAAACATTCACCCCCAGTCTTGCTAGAATCTCACCTTTCACGGTCGGGTAGTCAGCTGCCTGGACATCTGCCAAGTCGAAAAACTTGCTGGGGCCCGGCTGCCAGGAACGGAGCAACCACCTCGGCCCACTGGTCACGGGGTAACTTTTCCCTCACGGCGACCTTCTCAAAGACGGCTAGGTATGTCTCCACGCCGTCTGCGGGGGTCATCTTTGGGATCGCCGCACGGACCGCTTCCGGGCATCATGGACGTGGTGGGACGCTCCTGCCGCCTGTAATGCCATCACATGTTGCAGCAATAACTGGTTGGTCTCCCGCTGCTGCACGTTAGCCTCTATGAGGGCTTTCACAGCAGCCTCCATGTTGCCAGAAATCACAGGCTGCAACTTTGCCGGCCTAATATAGGACATACACTTTTGCTCAGCAAACAAAGTTCGGCGCTCACGCCAGCCTCACTGCGCATGCCCGCATCCGACACCAAATGTGGGGAGTCGCTCTGGTAGACAGCGGTGCGGGTGCAGTTTAGAGGCAAAACAAGGAGTCCAGATTGTGCATCAAACAGTGTTTTATTCACACTTGCACACCAGAAATGAAAACAGTCTCTTGGTGACAGTTCACACACAACGGAAATACTGTGGCAAAACAAAAACAGGCCAACACAGGGTCCAGTCACCTTGGGTGGTTTAGGTGCGGGTTCACACCTAGCAGTCGGCTCAGCCGCAGGCGATTCCACCTTCAGGTCGCAGGGAAACACCACCTTGCTGAGCTCCTTCCTCCAGGACAGAGAATTCCTCAGCCCTGTTTGCAGGCTCCAGGATAATCACACACCCAGACACAGCTGCTGGCTGCGTTTTATACCCAGCCCAAAACATGGACTGGACCGTGGGGAGCAGCCACCCACCCTACTCTTTAGCTGCTCCCAGTAAGAGCCGGCCCGGATCGGCTTTGCAGCCATGCTATTTAACAGAGCAGCACTAGCTGCTGCAGACAAAAAAACCCCGGCTCTTACCTCACCGAGGCCAGCAACCTCGGTGACACGTACCTGCTATCAAATACAACACCTTGCACCCTCTTACAATATATATATATATATATATATTTCCTGTTTGATCCCTGCTGCCAAACACTACAGAAACATCCTTTGGCAGAATGCTAGGGGAGTTGGGCCTACAACACATATGGTGCCTTAGGAATCCACCGGCCCGAGAATACTCTTGTGCATCCTCTACTTAAACCTCTCTGTCCAGAATAGATTTAGCACTGGGTAATGACAACATACTGCCACTGGTCACTGGCTCCCGGTTCCTTCCCAGGTTGTTTTCGGATCATTCCCCACTACAAGTCACACTACAAGTGAGGAGTGCTGGTTATGGGGGCCCCAGACTATGGCACTTGAACCCTTTTTCGTTGAAAATAATAGATTTGAACGAGATCAGGAGACAGCTGGAGGAGTTTTATCATTTTACTGAAGGGTCAGCCTCTGTGGGTGTAGTTTGGGACTCAATGAAGGCGTTCATGGGAGGCATCCTAAATAAAAGTATTAATGTTGTTAGAACCCGCACATGAGCAATAGGGGAGGAGCTTCAGAGTCAGTTATCCAAAGCGGCATATACTGCTGACCCATCAGGGGCCACACTGGGGGCGTGGAAGGCAGCACAGAAAGCTCTTAATTCACATACATTGGAACAGGCTTCTAAAAAACTATTTTTTCTGAAACAACAATATTATCAGGAGGGTGAAAAGGCTGGACACCTATTAGCAACGATAGCAGGAGCCCAACAGGGATCCTCATATGTACCATATATACAAACCACAGAGGGAATCATGGTGGATGACACGCCTGGCATATTAGAGGAGTTTAAAAGATTTTATTAAATGCTATATAGCAGTAGGGTCTCCAATACAGAACAGGATCTGGGGGAATATCTAGAAAGGGTGAGACTGCAGACACTATCTGCGGAGGAGAGAGATGGTCTGGAAGCCCCCATTACACTAGAAGAATTACAGCAGGCAGTGAGCGCGATGCCAAATGAGAAAGCTCCTGGCCCATGCTACCTAAACTATTAGAAGTTTACAAACAGGCTTTTGAAATGGGCAGTCTAGCCCAATCTATGTATGAAGCTACGGTAGTGGTATTACCTAAACCGGAAAAGGATCACACACTGCCTGAGTCTTATCGGCCGATCTCTCTCCTCTCATTACATATAAAAAATCCTAGCTAAAGTGTTAGCAACCCGGTTGTCGTATCAATAGTGCATATTGACCAATCTGGATTTATGCCGGCAAAGTCCACTGCTATTAATCTAAGAAGGTTGTTCCTGAACCTCCAGGCGGCTCCCGGCAACTTGGCTGATAAAGCGGTTTTATCGCTGGAGACAGTGTAGAATAGGGGTACTTATGGGCCGTTCTTAATAAGATGGGATTTGGACCCTCCTTCATGGCTTGGGTGCGTCTGCTTTATGTTGCTCCCAAGGCCAGGATCAAAGTGAACAATGAGATGTCGAACAGCTTTGGTTTGGGGAGGGGAACTAGGCATAGGTGCCTTCTCTCGCTGCTGCTTTTTGCAGTGGCAATTGAGCCATTGGCTGCTATTCTACGGGATTCTCAGGAGATTCAAGGGTTCATGTATGAGCTGGAGGAGGAACGTGTAGCCTTATATGCTGATGACCTCCTTTTATTTGTGAACAGAGTAACCGAATCCATGCCCCTAATAATGAGAATTATAGACCGTTTTGGGGTTTTCTCGGGGCTGTCTATAAACTGGTCAAAGTCTGCGTTGCTGCCTATGACCCCTAGAGAGAAACCATCTAGTCTGGAGAATATTCCCATACTTTGGGTAGCCAAGTTTAAATATCTAGGAATTTGGATTACAAGAGAGGTCGATCAATACATTGTGCTCAACCTGATACCTCTATTAGATAAGATGAAACATAAAGTAGATGTATGGAACAAACTACCGCTGTCCATGATAGGTAGAGCGAATTTGGTTAACATGATACTAACTGGTGGACTGTCAGAGACCTATTGGGCATCAAGGGCTGCACCAAATATACCCCATTGTGGCAAAACGTTTACTTATGGGCCCTGTTGTTTCTGTATGTTACGTACACTGTCTTCATTGTTGTTAAACTAAAAAACAATAAAAATGGACTAAAAAAAAAAAGCAGTGTCTAAATCGCCGGTCTTAATAAATGACCCCCTTTGCGTTTTGCTTTTGCAGTATATATTAGGAGTAGGGATGGGTGAATCGATTTGTCTTATTAGGAAGAGTTATCCGGCTGTGAGGGGCTGTCCCCAAAGGTGAAGAAGGATCCACCTGCCTGTTGATTAACAGGACCAGACATCTAGCCCGGCCCTGACAATCGGGGCCCTGTGCCGTTACTTTGAGTAACGATGCAGGCACCAAAGCTCAAATTCAGCTTTGTGAGCAACAACTACGCATTTGCTGCTAGATTTATCGGTAGTGGCTCAAATGCTGTCATTATGCCTGAAGATGAATTTGAGCTTCGACTCCTGGGTCGCCATTTGGGGCCGTGGGGCAAGGCCCAGATTGTCAGGGCCAGGCTAGACATCTTGACTTGGCAATCAACAGGCAGGTGGACCCTTATTCCCCGATAGGGACAGCACCTCACAGGTGAATAACTCTTGCTAGAGAGACAAATCGATTTGCTCATCCCTACTCCTAATACATACTGCAAAAGCAAAACACAAAGTTAGGCAGCACCTCCTATCAAATTAATGATTGCGCAAGTGCATGACGCCATGGCTGAAAATACAAAAGTAATGTCAAACACAATGCAACTGCACTCTGCAAAAGTTGAATATATCAACTAATGTTATATTCACTGTATAAAATGAATGTGAGATACTTCACAAATGTATTCGAATACCTACTTTACAATGACTTCTCTCCTTCTACCAACAATCCTCAAATGTTTCGTTTTTGCAGTATGCATATGGAGGTGTGGCGGGCCTCCATTTTGGCCATGCACTCCTAATCATCTATCTTTCCCATTCACAGTTTTTAAATAGTGCAGTATATAGCTGGAGCCTGCTTTCCATTAACCCATTTGAGACCTATTGGCACAAGAAGGGGAGTTATTATAGAGTAGGGTCTTATCTAAAAGAGGTCACCTTACCGTGGTGGATGGGCACAAAAGATTTTGATCAAAATATATTTGCTAAGCACCTCATATTCATTTACATAGTAAATATAGCATTAGTAAAATAGTAACGATTATGATCTATATAGATTTACACTTATGACTGGAGAATGCACCCACAATACACCTACTAGATCTATAGATGGTGTAAGTCTTAAATGCCGAACAGAGATCCAGGTTATGCAGGATATTAATAAGAGTTTCTGGTGCCTCCTTATTCCATTCCTTCCTCTTTTCCTTCAGATCATACTTTATAATGTGGCCTCCTGTGCAGAAAGAAAATGGCGAGATAAGTATATGGTGCAACCCCAGCTTTATGCAGAAAACACTTCCATGTCAATGACCTCATTACTCTTTCATTTGGACCAGCATGGCTCAACCCTAAAGATTTAGGTGTAAGAACAGATTGGATTGCTCAGAGAAGAAGTGCATACTCTCTGGCAGGGTCGGCTAAATTACCAGAGGATCCTCTGGTGGGCCCAGTCTATGAGACCATAGTGGGCACCAAAGTGTCAGGAGAAAAAAAAATCCCATTTGGAGGTATTCACTTGGC
Organism: Bufotes viridis; assembly: GCA_033119425.1. Classification (NCBI taxonomy): domain Eukaryota; kingdom Metazoa; phylum Chordata; class Amphibia; order Anura; family Bufonidae; genus Bufotes; species Bufotes viridis. The sequence continues at coordinate 448,952,672 of CM065591.1, forward strand.
ATTAGGGTCTATATCTTCGATGTAAAACATATTTAGACTTTTTTGATGATATAGGCATTGGTCCCTGAGAACCCCAGTCCAACACTGCATGCTGAGTGTACCTCCAACTGAAGACAAATCATGTTCAAAGTAGAGATACTTTATGGTCTGCATTGAGTGTCTTATTTGATTTTCTGACTACCAAAAGATGCACCAAGTTTATTAAAAGGCATGCGGGATCACTGCCACTTAGGGATCCAGTAGAATCTGTGATGCAGAGGCTGCAGCCAGGGTGGGGTGAGCCACCATTTTTGGAGGTAATGTACCGTAACTGTTACTTCTAATTAAAGACAAATAAAATACATAATAAATTCAAAAACTTGATCCGCTCACCTTCACTTCTGTTCGCTTCAATGCTTGATGTGAGGATAGGGGCATTTTCTAGAACATTTAATACGGTGTCTGTTGCTCCTTTCTCCCATTGTTTCCTATCTGCTACTGGTGAAGCGGACTGTTGTGCTACATAACCAGGAGAAACTGTAAATCATGGATCAAAATAAGAACCAATTTCTTATGGAGATTACATCTATACTTGGATGTCATGGTACATTTATCTGAGGAATTAGGTCCCAATGGTAAAAAAATTCTACAAGTACATATATAGATGAATGATCCCCATTTATACCGTCGGAAGAAGCTCCCTGCTGTTCCTTCATAGACTGGATCATTGAGGCAGATTCATCATTTGGGAGGCCTGAGGTGTCATCAATCTATTAAAAAGAGGTATCACATTTACAGGACAAGTCATGCCTTCATTAAACATGGTCTGGTGAGAAGCAGTGGTTACCTGGGAGGATTTACACAAATTCACCATTTTTAGTAGTCCTCTTCTCTTGAGAATAGTGTTGACTGAAGGCCGCTGCCGGGGGTCTTTACGAAATATCTGTTTAATTAGACTCCGCAATTCATATGAGTATTGGGATGGCAGTGGACTGTAGGTCCCATGGCAGATCTTCATAATTAGATTTTTCCAGCTGCCGGCTTGAAACTGACATAGAAAGAATGAATATTTTACATATTATTATCTGAAGAGAGGCATTTGTAATTCTGCTAGTGTATCCCTGGTTATAGGGGTTATCCCTAAAACTTAGAACTCTTTTTCTAATCATTTATCGGGAGAACTTTCTTCCCTTTCTGTGGGTGGGCAGCAGCTCATCAATCACCTGCCTAAAAACAGATGGCAGTCTAAAACACTGAGCTTTTTGGGAACTCTTGGTATAAAATTATTTCCTATTGATAACAACGGGATCCATTTTGATGACTTTTAAACAAAAACAAAAAAATGTGGAGGGAACTTGAACAGGAGTGAATAAAACACTAGACTGTTCCCAAACACAATCCCAAATTGAGAGAAAAATATTTTTTAGCTAAGCAGATAAACCCAGGTGCACTGGACGGCAGGGAATTTATCAGGTAAGTAATGGGCCTTTTATTTTTCTAAGGCATTTTCCTCCTATAGCTAGATTTTCTACAATCTCAGACAATTCCTTTAAGAAGCGAACATACTTACTGGGTGTTTTAAGGAGCAGATTTCATATAGCACACATCCCAATGACCAGATATCACTGAAACAGAAGCAATAATGATACTTAATTTGCACATTGTATGTTTGATACCAGGATGAATATTAGGGTATCTGGGGCGGATTTCACCCTTTATATTACAAAGTATAAAATCCACACCATGCCCGCACGTTTGCAGCGGGAAAATAGGCTCATATCATACATGTCGTACTAGATTTATACTTCAATATTTGGTGTCAAATTTTGTGCCAAAAAAGCTGCAACAAACCCATCTTGTTTGAATGTGGACTGAGAAGCCAATATTACGTCCTAAACACAGTTAGGTTGGGGCTATATACAGATATTTCCACCGTCTTTTTTTTCTTTTTTTTTTTTTTACTTTGAGAAAGGATTTTAGTTGCATTCCTATGAGAGGATATGATTTTGCTTTTGCTGAGAAATATATGTCACTCAGGATACAATGGTATCAGAATCCAATATTTTCAATATACAATGGTTGTTTGTGGCCATTGTAAGGTAAAACTAGACTTTACATTCAATGCCCCGGGCTGAGATCCAACCAATCAACATGTCCATTTCTCTGGTAAAGCACCCGTATTGGCGGTGTAGTAGGTCCTTTTCACAGTACAGTTGAGTACCACATGTCCTGTACTGCCCCCTGTCTGTGCCAGGATGAACTGCCGGCTCCCTTCGTTTTCTTTTTTTTTTTTTTTTTTTTCTTTATATATCTTTTATTTTAACGTTCATAAAACATACAATCCAAGGAAAAAATTCCAGCAATGCAAAATTGAGCCTATCTATCCCATCTTACCCCACGCCCTCCCCACCTCCCGACCCCGCAGGAAGAAAAAAAAAAAAAAAAGAGATAACCAAATAAGTAACTGAATCTCTTAGTTATCCCAATCCTTCCAAATAATACTCCATTTAATGAGTGAGCCTCTTTGTCTATATAACACTTTCTCATAGCTTTTCACCTTCTTAACTAAATTTAGCCAGTGATTGCATTCTAAAGCAGAGGAAGAGCACCATTCTCTGGCAATGAGAAGCCTGGCCAAAAACATCACTTTGGTCAGCAGTTGGCGCTTGGGGGGCCGACAGTTAACTTCCGATAGATCACCAAGGACCCATATCTTTGGAGATAAAGGAATATTCACACCAAGTCTCTGGACCAGAACTATTTGAACCATTCTCCAATACTTGTTCACTATCGGGCAGCCCCAGAACAGATGAAGATGATCTGCCCCAGGGTCCCCACAGCGAAGACAGTCCGAAGAAGTTCTAAATCCTCTCCTATGGAGCCATAAAGATGTAAAATATATTTTGTGTAGAATATTAAACTGAACAACGACGTGGTTAAAGTTGTGAGAAACCAAACTCAAACCTTCACCTATGTTCTCCCAATCCGGGGAACCCACCTCAGACAGTAAAACAGACCAGGATCTCTGTCCTGGAGAAAGACAATCCATAAAAAAAAATTTCATCAGGTGCCTAGAACAATGTGAGAGTTTGACTTTCGTACATCCTTTCTTACTAATCAGATTGTGCAAAAATTCAGGGGTGTCTACATTAAGTGAATGATTAACAACCGTACTAAGAAGTGCCGACCTCAATTGGAAGTAGGCATACCAAGCCACCTCACCTACATTTAACTTTTGTTTTAGCTCCATATACGATGGGATCTGACCATTTCTAACCACCTGATGTACATATTGTATATTTTTCATCCTCCAATATTGCCTGCAATTAGGGTCCTCTAAATTCAGAAGTTTTTGATTGTGCCATAGTGGAGTACAAATTAGTAGTGCCTCCACTTTACACCAGCGCTTTATAACCAACCAAGCTTTAATAGCCATCTTGCAGAAAAATTTATATCCGGTTTGTATGTTAACTAAATAATCGGACTCTAGTACTGTGAAAAAATCAGAAAAACCCGAGTCCTTTACCAATTTTCTACAAAGATGGCTATTTTCCCAGTCACAAAAAGAGCTAAGTTGGGAGGCCATATAGTATCCCCTAAAGTAGGGGAGGTTAAGACCTCCCCGACTGTAGGGCATAGAAAAATATAGCACCTTTAATCTCACGCGCTTCTCCCCAAAGCAGATCATTAAGCAATCGCTCTATCAACCTAAAGTACTTCTCTTCAATCCATACAGGCGAATTGCGAAGAACATACAATATCTGGGGAAGCACCACCATTTTTATTAATGAGATTCTATCTGCTCTTGTGGGCAAAATTTTTTGCCATACCTTAATTTTAGATCTCACTTTTGTCAATAAGGGACACAAATTAAGTTGTAGATAATCTTGAATTTTGGCAGTTACTGTTATCCCCAGGTATTTTATTGAGTCGGAGACCATTAACCGATTAATAATAGAGTTTTCCTCGGTTCTCGTAATTCATCTACAGGGAGAAGAGCAGTTTTTTCCCAATTAACCTCAAGTCCAGAAGGAGCAGAAAACAGGTTGACCAATTCCATAATTCGAGGGAGTGAAGTTTCTGCTTGCTGAATAAAAAACAAAATATCATCTGCATAAAGAGATATACGATCCAGCTCCCCATTACACCAAAACCAGTTACTTTCGGGTCCTGCCTAATGCTAGCTGCGAGAGGTTCAATGTAGATATTGAATAGAAGAGGAGAAAGGGGGCATCCTTGGCGAGTACCTCTTCCCAGTACAAAGCTCTCTGTGAGAGTGTCATTGACCCTGATCCTAGCTACTGGGCATTTGTATAGCAACTGCACCATCGCCATAAACTTGGGGCCAAAGCCCATCCTCTTCATCACCTCCCAGAAGAACCCCCACTCAACTCTGTCAAACGCCTTAGTGGCATCCAATGACAGAATAGAGCGGGCGCCACTCCCGGGAGATTGAATGTTGGTATAAAACCTATGTAAATTATGGTGGGTGCCCCTATTTGGCATAAAGCCATTTTGCTCTGGGTGAATAACAGAGGACATAACCCCAGAAAGCCTCCTAGCCAGAATTTTTGATAGTATCTTAATATCCGAATTCAATAGGGAAATGGGTCTATATGAACCCAAATCCAGCGGATCTTTATCTTTTTAGGAATCAAGACTATCAAAGCTTCCATCATGGACTGTGGTAGGCTTCCTCCCTGTAGGGCTTCAGAGAACACCTCCATTAGATGAGGAAGAATAACATCCTTATACTTGCGGTAGAATTCATACGGAAGACCATCTAACCCTGGAGACGACTTCCCGGAGATGGAGTCCAAAGCCTCCTGAATCTCTAAAAGAGACAGTTCTTTTTCCAAGTGTTTTTTTGGGCTTCCGTTATCATTGGAAGATGGATTCTCTCCAGGAACTGTCTCACCAAATCAGATGGTACTCCAGGGGGAGCTCTATAGACCTGAGAGAAATATTGGAAAAAGGTCTCTCTAATTTCCTCTGGATCTGATGTAATTACGTCATCTAACTTACGAATCGAAATTATAGCTTTCTTTTTCTTATCCTGTTGTGTAATTATTCTGGCTAGGCGCTTACCAGGACGTCCAGACTCTGAAAAGTGCTTTTGTCCCTTAAAGAACAGTCTGTGATTTGCTTTCTCCATGACAAAATCCTCCAAAGAGCAGCTAGCCTTCTGCATCTTTTCTTTGTTATTTTCGCTAGGTTGAACAACAAAACGCTCAGTTGTGGATGCCAAGATCTTAGCCAATTCATCCTCTTTTTTTCTAAATGTTCTCCTCACAGCCGCAATATCACTTATAAGAACCCCCCTCAAGTAGGCTTTCAAGGCATCCCAAACTGAATTGATTCTAGCAGAGGGAAGATTCACTTCCCAAAAGGAGGATACAAGTCTTTTAATAGACTGACAATTGTCCATAACGGTAAGCCAGTATGGGTTCAGCCTAAAACCAGGCCCTCTATTATCTTTATCCTCCCCAGTGCTAACCTCTGTTCTTACTCCGTATCTTATCTTTCTAATATTATTCAAGTTTCTCTCGTTAGTGAGCGCTAAATCAATCCTAGACATTGCTCTACCCCCTCTACTAACACAGGAGTATACTCTCTTTCCTCCGCCAAGATGTTCCCATAAATCCACCAATCCAACCTCTGAGCAGAACTGAGATAGTGGAGAACCACGGATATTACTTCCCAGTTCTGCATCCAAAGACAATCTGTCCTTTTCAGGATCCATAACAGCATTAAAGTCTCCCATCAGCTCAAGCCGACATTCTGGTCTCTTTTCCAAAAAACAGAGTAATTGGATAAGTGGATACATGGAAAATGGCGGAGGTATATAGAAGAAGGCGAGAGTATAACTATGACCATAAAGCCTACCATACAAAAAAATAAATCTACCCTGATCATCTATGTAAGATTCAAATAAAGAAAAATCTATAGAGTTATGAATCAGGACCGATACGCCCCTAGAGGCACTACTAAAAGTTGAATGGTAGGATTGAGAATGCCATCCCGTCGTCAGACGAGTCACGGACTCATCAGTAAGATGAGTTTCCACTATACAGATAATTGCAGGGAGATGTCTCTTTAATGTGTCCATAATGGCCTGCCTCTTAACCCTTTCCCCAAGGCCTCTAACATTCCAAGAGACAATTTTAACAGTTCTAACAGACATCAATTATAAAAAAAAGAAGAAGAGGAAAAGAGAAAAAAAAAAAAAAACAACCCCTGCAGGGCAAAACCCATCCCCTCTCCCCCCCCCCCTCTTGGTCCGCCCGATCTAATCGGCAAACCTCTATCTTCCGGCCGTTCTCCCCCCCAACCTATCCCATCTCCCCTCCAGCCCCCTGTTAATTAATTTCAGTGCATTTCTTTTCAGAAGGATATTTCATATGCCCAGTTGTTCCATCCAATCCAGCACTTGTTGCGGTTTTTCAAAAAATTGGGAAGTTCCATTATAGATCACTCTCAGTTTCGCTGGATACTGAAGAGAATATTTAATATCCTTAGACGCCAAACGTTTCTTTATCTCGATGAAACTTCTCCTTTTCTCTTGGGTCTGCCGCGCAAAGTCAGGAAAGAATGATAGTTTTAAACCCTGATAGTCAATAGGTGAGCACTCTCTAGCTCTTCTCAGTATCATGTCTCTATCCGTCGACAGTAACAGTTTTATTAGAATTGCGCGTGGCGGCCTCCCTGGGGTGGGTTTCCCCCCTGGGATCCGATGGGCTCTTTCTATTTGAAACATAGACGAAAAATATTCACCGCCCAGATTTCCGACAATCAAGTCTTTGAGTTGCTCAATTAGCTGCGGGCCTTCAACTCCTTCTGGAAATCCAACTATACGGATGTTATAGCGCCTTGATCTATTTTCCAGATCCTCCAGCCTATTTTGTAAAATGGAGTTTTCCGAGGCTAGCAGCGCCATCCTAGTTTTCAACATAACAGTGTCAGTTTGCAGGGAGTCAACCATTTTTTCAGCATTAAGAACTCGCTCGCGGATTTTTGCCAGCTCATCTCTTATTAAAGATATATCACTTTGCATAGACCCCAGCTGGACGGACATCCGCTGCATTAAAGTTCCATTATCTCTAACAGCAGCCAATATTTTTCCCAGTGCTAAGGGATCATGTTCAATCTCTGTTAGCGCCAGCAGACTTTCCTCGCCTCCTTCCTGACCCACCTCCAATGACCCATTCTCCGACAGTTCTTCAGCTTGAGAAATTTTAACAATTTTCTTGGGGTTAACAGTTTTCCCTTTAGATAGATCTTTTTCATTTAAAGAGGGAGATTTCAGATATTTATCAATTTTGCTCTCTAAGGTCTTAGACCCCGACTTGATTACAGAAGAGTCAATTGAACGCCGCTTGGGGGCCATAGCGGCTATTTAATGCCCGTTTTTTATATAGAGAAAATATTTATTTATTTTTTTCCGCCCTTTTTCTTAAATTTTTCCCCCTTTTCCTTTTCTTTTCTTTTCTTTTTTTCCTTAGGCACTTTCCTTGGGCACTTTATTCCCCTTCTACCCTCCTCTCTTTCTCCGTTGCGCTCCTCTTTTTACTTCCCAAGTTCCCAAGGGTTTTCCTCTTTTTTTTTTTTTTCCACTCCTCTCCTCCCTTCTTCCTTCTCTTAACTGCCCTTTTTTTCCTTTTTTTAATCCTTTAGAGAAGTTTTCCTTTTCCTTTCCCCTTCCTCTCTTCCTCCCTTTTGTTCCTTTTCTTTTTTTTTTTTTTTCCTCCTTTTTCTCTTTTTTTTCTTCCTCCTTTCTTCTTTTTCCTCTTATCCTTACTTCAATATCCGGGTGGGCAATGTCCAAATAAGCAACCCCAAAGCGCACAGATGAATACAGATAAATGCAAAGCAAAACAAAAAAAAAAAAAAAAGAAAAAAAATCAATACACACAGTCCTCAGGTTAATCTCACGTGTCCGTTGGATGCCCGAATCCAGATGTCCTCACTCGGCAGACACTCACAGGTACAGCTCCGGACAAGAGCGAACAGGGGCATGCAAGAGCAGCCAGCTCAGCTCGGCAGCAAGGGAGCAGGAAAAAGCCGAGCACAGCACCGCCGCAACACCGCTCCACCAGGGGGAAGACGGCAAGCCCGGGAACACGGAGGAGCAGAGAGGGCAAAGGAGAGGACCGGGAAGATCCAGACGAGGCCACCACAGGAGATGGGAGACGCCGGACCACACACGGAGAGAAGGGCGAAACGGACACCAAAGGTCAGGAGGCAGGAGACAAACGGCCGGAGCAGTCCAGGAGCACCGCCAACCGAGGAAGCAATCCCCCAGGACAGAGAGGAGGATGAGATGAAAGCCGGAGGATGAAATGAAAGCCGGAGGTCAGGAGGCAGGAGGCAGTAGGCAGACGGCAGGAGCAGTCCGGAGCTCCGTCAGCTGTAGGAGCAAGCTTTCAGTTCAAACTTAGCGCCCAAACGCTGCACGGGAGGCATAGAGGGAGGGAAGGCAGGGGAGGAGAACGCAACGTGACCTTTCACGTCATCACGCCTACCATGACGCAGAACATTCTGTGTCCCTTCGTTTTCTAATATACCATGTGCTTTACAGAACCCTGAAGAAGCTCCTGTCCTCATCATAGAAAGTGATTTACAGCTTTCAGGACTGCTTTATCTGCCTTAGTTATCTGCTCATTTTCTTAAATATTAAAGGGGTTATCCAAGACTATTAAATGTCCCCCATATGCCCGGGCCCCTCGCAATGAATATACTTACCTGGCTCCCCGCGCCGCTCCTGGTCCCTGCACCACAGCTGCTGCTTCTCCCTGTGCGCGGATGAAAACATCCGGTGTCGGGGGGAGCAGCTAATGGTAGACGGGGACAGGGGGGAGCTTCCCTAGCGTCACCCTCGATGCTAGGAAGGCTCGTCCTTGTATATTCAGTGTGGGGGGCCCGGGCATATAGGGGATATTTAATAGTCTTGGATAACACCTTTAATTTTCTGTTGTCATGAGATGACATTTTGGGACTTTGGAAACAATTAACAGTTTTCTATAGAGTTATGGACTCAAGTTACAATGGTTTCAACATACAATGGTCGTCCCAGAAACAATTAATATTGTAACTTGAGGGAGCACTGTATGTCCATGTGAATGTAAGCCAGGGGGGAGCACAACCTGCGTCCCACAACCGTCTAGTGACAGACTTGTATGTCTATGTCTTGTGGCTGCTCACATGTATCTTTCATGTATTCTCCCATTAGATGGGAGTCCTATGTTACTATACATAGAAGAGGATTCTTTACGGTAAGAGCAGTGAGACTATGGAACTCTCTGCCTGAGGAGGTGGTGATGGTAAGTACAATAAAGGAATTCAAGAGGGGCCTGGATGTATTTCTGGAGTGTAATAATATTACAGGCTATAGCTACTAGAGATGGGTCGTTGATCCAGGGAGTACTTCTGATTGCCTGAATGGAGTCGGGAAGGAATTTTTTTCCCCTTAAGTGGGGAAAATTGGCTTCTGCCTCACAGGTTTTTTTTTGCCTTCCTCTGGATCAACTTGTAGGTTGACAGACCGAACTGGATGGACAGATGTCTTTTTTCGGCCTTATATACTATGTTACTAGAAGTGTAACTAGACATTTATGATATATACTGTATGTTCAATACACCATAAATACAGTATCTCAGTTGGTAATACCCCTTTAGGTTTTTTTTCAGCCCTTGGGATTCCTTAAGTCTGACAATGTGGCCCCCAACCAGAAAAGGTTGTGCACCCTTGATGTAAGCGAATAGTTCCCACAGCAGAGAGGTAAGTACAGTCGTATCCAGTCCAGGGAATCCTCTGTAAATATATCAACTGGGCACGCTTCAGCTCTATGGAGACTGTATCAGTCTAGGGGAGTTTTTTTTTAACTGGATATAATGGTTTTCACCTCTCAGCTGTGAGCAATATTACAGCAGTAAGAAATTTCAGCCTTTACATGTAAACATGGATGTTTCTATTCACTGACAGCAAGCTAAGACTTTGAAAATAGTTAAGAATTGAAAAAGAAACTACCCAGAAATTCAAGGCCTATTAGTTCACAAGGTGGTAGGAGACCAGATAATGGCACCTTTTTCAATCACCAATTGGAGACATACAGATCTGCTTTAAACTCTATTCATAAAAAATGGCTACCTTTAAAGGGTTTGTCCTAGGGAAAAAAAAAGGAGTGGTAGGGAGTGTGTAAAAAAATAAATGAATGAGTCACTACCATTTTAGCGGTGTAGCTCCTGCCCCAACCGAACCAGAAGTGATGTGTCGTTCAGCCAATCAATGGCCTCCAAGGTCACACGAGCAAGAATTCTACATCACTGCAGAGGCTCAGCTGCCATGTCCTGTTCTTGAACACGTGACTGCTTGGGCCAGTGATTGGCTGCAGCGGTCATGTGATGGGGCCAGCACATTATCTCTTCTAGACTGGATGGGACTGGTTATGGTGGGAACGGGCATCCACGGCGCTGGAAAAGTAGGACTTTGATAAGGAGACTGACCTTTTTTTTTTATATATATATATATATATATATATATATATTTTTTTTTTTATTGCAGTTTTATCATACTACAAAACATATAAGAATCAGAATACAAAGCCTTAGAATATTATTCTCATACAAAGATATATCATTGCAAGTAAGTAGAAAGAGTTCCAGTAAATCGAGTAACCCAGACCGATAGGAACATGATATCTGACTAGCGGTGGGTTACGACCATGCTACATGATATAAACAAAACAAAACAAAACCGAACATCATAACTAAACAGTACAGTTTAACATCTAGACACATTGATGCTAGGTTTAATAGCTGGGGAAAGTGACACGTGAGGCATCTTAAAAGGGGAACCCAAAAGGCACTTTTGGACGTCAAGGTAGTCTCTAGGAGATGTGATTTACGCACCCCCTGCCTCTACTTATTTTTACTTTTTGGTCAGACAAACCCTTTGGTCTTCTAGTTCATGATCAGGTCTTGTGCACACATCACATCATTCACAGTGCTTTCAACATCCATACACCATCAAGTCACCTACCTTTTATTATTGTAGGGTACATTTTCCCAGATCTCAGGAGGAACGTAATAAGGCGTCCCAACATATGTACAGGCATAGGCCATAGGACTGTGAATAGAAAACACTTTATATTGTATGGACAGTGTTACAATGTAAAGGTGCCTGATGAGCATGGTGTCAGGTTGGGGAAAAATTGCCTACTTTTTCCTGAGAAATAGCATTACTCTTTAACTTGGGCTGTGCCTGGTTTTGTAGCTTATCCCTATTTAAGTGAATATACTGTATCTACAGTACCATAGACAGCGATAAGGAAAATAACCATACTGTATATAGCTAATAATCAACTGCAGTATTATATTATTTATGATTATACACATACATATATTTATATATATATGAAGGTTTTCAGATAATTTTGTTGTACTAGACGGGAATCTGTGATGTGACATCCGCTGCTTGCTGACAGACAGAAATGATGTTTAGACGAAATTATCCTAATTATTGATGATGTCTTAAAGGGGTTTTCTCTGGGCCTGTACCCAAAATGCCTTTTTCAGCTAAGGCTACTTTCACACTCGCGTTTTGGCTTTCTGTTTGTGAGATCCGTTCAGGGCTATCAGTAACGGTCCAAACCGGATCAGTTTTGCCCTTAATGCATTCTGAATGGATAAGGATCCGCTCAGAATGCATCAGTTTGGCTCTATTCCGCTTTGGAGGCAGACAACAAAACGCTGCTTGCAGCATTTTGGTGTCTGTCTGACGAAACTGAGCACAATATGGCACAATAGAAAACGGATCCGTCCCCATTGACTTTCATTGGTGTTTAAGACGGATCCTTTTTGGCAATATTAAAGATAATACAAATGGACCGTTCTGAACGGATGCATGCCGCTGTTTTATCTGAACGGATGCGTTTGTGCAGATCCATGACGGATCCGCACCAAACGCGAGTGTGAAAGTAGCCTAACCCATGGAGAGAAGACACTTTGAGCAGTAATTACCCTTCTGTTGCTCCCCCAATTCTGCAATCCTGGCCGGGGTCATGTGCCCCCCGACTGTCTGTGGGCCCTTCCTCTGACATCCCTACCCGATGTACTCCTCTTTCTTCCTGTTCAGCTGCATAATTTACATGAGGCGCACATCTGGTCAGGATGTCAGAAGAGCCCGCAGGCTGTCAGGTGGTTGCATGACCCCAGCCGGGATTGCGGAACCTGGGAGCAAGAGAAGGGTAAGTACTGTTCAAAGTGTCTTCTCTCCGCAGAGTAGTAGAAAGAGCCATTTTACATACAAACCTGGAGGACCCCATTAACTCTTAATGTTGGCCTGTGAATTGTAAGGAGAACGTCGTAAAAGACAGTTAGCCAGAAAAATGGCTTATAAGCCCATGTTTTAGGACACAAGCCAGCTCGCCTGGTCCTCTCTATGCCAGGGAGCCTCTGTGCACAAATTGCTTTTTTATTGTAACCCTTCTATTCTAAATAAACCGTTTTTTTAACAACTACTTCCACCATGAGAACTACTGAAGAGTGCCAAGTGTCATTATTAGTAGACAACATGCTAGATACCTGCAGTCGCCACTACAGGGTTCATGTGAGCACATTGTGTAGATGGTTATCATATCAAAGTATGCAGCCTGCTCCACAGCACCCTCTACTGGCAGCTAAAAATAAGTTTCAAATCTCTCTATGCAGGGGAGCTCTGTATCAGTAAACTGGAGTTTCAACTGCTATAAAATTAAATTAAGAGATTAATCAGATTTTTTTTTAATCTCCATGGAGTATCCTAGTCTGAAACTGACCATATTTTAATAAATGGTAATTTTTCTGCATGAACACGTGCAGAGTCGAATGCTGCAAAAATAAAAACGCTGTATGCATCATCAATGGAGATGCAGAATAATCACATCCATTATATAGTGAAAAAATACAGGGTTGAATTTGGGATCATAAGAATATTTACAGACATAAAAAAATGGATCCAAAATAGATCTAATACACGCATAAGGATGTAATAGATATACTTATGGAACTCCATATGGATGAAAATACGGCCATTTACAACTATGTTTTTCTTGATGCAGTATGGCTGGTTTTTCTTACAGTAATGTGAATTAGCACTTGGGTTGTTCATACACTAACAATTATTGGTGCAACATATTACACTAATGGCCACAAATAAAACAGAGCACACATTGAGAATAAGATTTCGTTAAAGTCCTTCCATGGTATCTGATTAATGCAGTAAAGACGACTAGAACAGTGTGTGGCGATAGGACTGGTGTATTGTGCAGTAGTATGAAAGGCCAGTAAGTGCATTCGAGTAAAAACGGCGATAATTACCTGGAGAGAACACGCGCTGATCCAAAATCCCCCAACTTTATGGTTCTTCTTTGTGTAAGGAAAATATTCTGCATTGAAGAAGTGAATATAGCGTTATTCCTATATAATGTCTAAATGTCATCATACAAGGTTCTCCTTTCTCATCTTATACATCTAAAAAACCTACATTCAAGAGAACAGGAGTGGAAAGATACAGCTCATGCAGCGGAGGGGCAATTAAAAACAAACCAAACATTTATTTACTGCATCTCCAGATTACTACTGCAGAGTGTCAGCCAAGGGTACAACTGGGATAAATGGGGAGAGACACTACTGGATCGCACATCCACAGTTAGGCTCCGTTCCGCCTCTATTACGTTTTGGAGGCGGACACCAAAATGCAGCATGCAGCACTTTGGTGTCCGTCTGAAGAGGCGGAGCCTAACGGATCCGTTTTTTTTTACAATGTAAGTCAATGGGGACGGATCCGTTGTTAGTGACACAGTATGGTGCATTTGAAAACGTATCCGTTCCCCATTGACTTTCAATGTAATCCAAAACGGATTCGTTTTGGACTTTGTCATTTTTCTTTAAACCTAATGCAAACAGATCCGTTCTGAACGGATACAAACGTTTGCATTAGAGGTGCGGATCCGTCTGTGAAAATAAACAGACGGATCCGCACCAACGCTAGTGTGAAAGTACCCTTACTATAGTACTAGTCCCCCATATCGCATGCAAATATTGGAGACATTAGTGTACATTTTGATCAAAAGGTAATAAGCCCACTCACCCCGTCACGGTTGTCTCCTAGAGTGGGTCCCTACTCTGTCCATAATCTGATAAAGGCGCCGTGCTGCATGGCGACACGTGGCACCAACACAGCAGGCTGCAGTTACGCCGGCCAGCCAAAAAAGCACCACAACAACAAAGGCCAACATGCAGCACAGCACTGTCTGAACAGGAGCCTAATGCAACCTGCTCAGTACTAACAGAGACCAGGACTAACAGCTAGTGGGTCCATTACACTCTTATGCAGGCTCCTCCAATAAAAAAAATATATATGACAGCTACCTTTTAAGGCCCCATGCACAGGACCATATCTGTTTTGTGGTCCACAAATCGCAGATCCACAAAACACAGATACCACAAGTTTGTGTCTCGCATTTTCCCATTCGGCATGTCCCGCCCTATATTAAAAATGCTTATTCTTATCCGGCAAAACGGACAAGAGTAGGACGTAAGAGTTTATCTTTTTTGTGGGATGGCGGAACGGACATATAGATGCAGACAGGCAACCCCATTAAGATCGATGGGTTGGATGCGGACCAATAATACGGTTATGTGCATGGGGCCTAACCCAGATGTCCAGTTGTCTGCTGGATATCTGGATCCTTACGTGGTTAGGACTTGTAGCTGGGAACCTCTGGCAGCGGGACTGTTGTAGATCAGGAACCTTCATGGGGCACTAGCTGTTAACCCTCTCACCTTTGACTTAATGTCTCTGTGCAGCACTCGTTTCTCATGAACATGCTGTATGGCCAGACATATCTGAACAAACCAGTGGAGGATCTGGTAGAGATACAGATGAAAAACACAGATCAAAAGGGTCATGAAACTATACATACATAACATGGGATGTACAGGCAGGACTGGCATATTTCTACATAATACACAACTAAATAAAATATCTGTATTGTATGGGGGTTGGCTGTTTATTAATAGGAATTTTCTTTAATTCGATATTTCTTCTTTTAAAGTTGAGATGGACATATAACTTATGTTTAATCACTTTTTATTGAATTATTTCAACTAAAGGACAAATACAACATTACAGAAACATGAATATAATGCAGAATCCTCAACGTCAGTAAAGGTCAATAAAGACCATTTATACAACTAAAGAGATAAAAAAAACTTCTTTACCAACCATTGCCTCCCAAACTGTTCCTATGTCATAGAAGGAATGGCACCAGAAGAATGGAGGCCTAGGACAACTTATTAGCCCTGATGGTAGTATTACTGGTAGACACAATGGGACAGATTCATCATTACGTTACGACAGAAAACTGGCGTGAAAAAGTCCTACACCGAGTGTTCATTTTTCAATGCCACGTGCGCAAAAATTATTATTTTACAAGTGGTGTTTCTCCGCCATTCTCACCACTTTCCCAGGTGGTGAAAGGGCAGGGCCAGATTTCAATTGCGGCTCATGGACAGCCGAATCCTGCGCCTAATTTATGAACCGTCGTACGCAGCACCCGGCAGTGTACCTGGTTATTGTAACCCAGCATACGCCGCCGGGCTATGATAAATCTCCCCCGATGCATAAAGATGGACAGTACAAACAAGACTGTGAGGAACAGAGGAAAGTGAGGAGGATTTTAGAGGTTGGCGAGTTGAAAAAGGATCTAGGTGAATAGCGTCTCAAATTTCGGGAGATTTCTGGGCAACACCCTGTTAGGGATACATCACATCAACACAACTTTAAATGGGGATATGTACAAAATGTGATTAAAGTGTTAAATCTGTGGCACAAAATGGAGCTGTGATATGGCGCCTAGAGTCAGGGTTTAGGGGCACCACAACTTTAACCTACCAGGAGAATTTGTACACCGGTTGAATTAATATAAGGGAAGCCTTGTGGCTCTTACCATAGCACTTACATATCCACCAAAATATGTGCCCTTTTGCTGTTTTAGACCACCCATGTAGATTTAAAAAGTGGTTTAAAAGTGGTGATGGTTAAATTATGTACCGTAATTAGTTTCATGCCAGATTTATCTTGGTGACTTTTTTTTAATAAAGTTGCAAAAAGAAAAATTGCAATATCACTCCAGTGGGGAGTAGACAAAAGTGTTATGTTTAAAGATGCGCCAAATTTAACAAAGAACGTGCAACTTTTTATAAACATGGCAAACTTTTTGCCAATTCAAAGCAGAACTCACCTCAAAAAGTCTCATCATAATAGACCCCCCATTGTCTTTTATCATTATGTTTTATTCAGGTACTGACCAAGTTCTGATACACCTGTTGGGATAAATATACGCTCCACTATCTAAGCCAACATTCTGAATGTGGGGTTCAGTTTTGGGATCCACATTGTAAAATGCATAGAGGAGGGATCATACCTAAATTCTACCATGACATTACCTACCACCATAAAAGCAAGGCATACAACCTAGAGGCTCTGCTCTCTCTGCAACTGCAGCGTCCTCTCCACTTTGATTGACGGAGCCAGGCAGTGTGATCATCATCACTTCTGGCCCTGTCAATCAAAGTGCAGTGGACGCAGGAGTTGCAGAGAGAGCAGAGCCTCTAAGAGTAACGCCCCGATTGCTCCTAGAGGCTAATTTGCAAATATTAAAACATAATTTTTCTCAGCAATGCGGGCACATATGAACATGGGACCAACACAGATGCCTTCAGCTGCCAAGTGCCCATGTAACAGGTCACCCAGTGTCATAGGTACAAATCTGCTGACAGACGCCCTTTAAGAAGCCCTATCATTTCTGTATACTAAGAAAATAAGTGACACTTACTGTGTGTTCTGGAAACAGTTTTCCTCTCTGAAGTTTAATGGTATCCAGCAGATCGCCCCGATCACAGTATTCCATCACTATGTACAGGTGGTCATCCGCTGTCATTATATAGCCATAGGCAATGTAAAAATAGAAAAAAAGAAAAGGCAATAGAATTTTTTTAAATAGAAGTAGCTGATGTTAAAAGTAGAACTCAAACCAATGCTGGAAGTACCAGGATCAGTAATATAAAAGCAATTTAGGTTTAAACCAAAGACATACTGATAGGGAATTTAGATTGTGAGCCCCACTGGGGACAGCAAGTGATGATAATGTCTGTAAAGCGCTGCAGAATATGTCAGCGCTATATAAGTGAGATAAACCATTAATATAGAATTTTAGGAAACCCCTTGGTACTTAACTCAATAACACATTTCATGTATATGAGAAAGAGCTAGATTAATAGATCACAGAGGATCTCTATGCCTTCCCCTCATTGAGGCTTAAAGGCGTTTTCAGAGTTAAAAAAAATTAATTTAAAGGAGTTGCACGGATGACGAAGGTCTTAAAATAATAGAAGCAACTTACTTACCACTCTGTACCTCCCCCTTGTTCTAGTGTACCCTCACCGATCCTCCCCGCCAGACTACAGCGGTGAGGTTCCCGTAAACTGCTCATGACCGCTGCAGCCAATCACTGTGCCGTATACCACTATGGCTAGTGATTGGCTGCTGTGGCTTTGGAGCGGAGAGAGTTTAGATTTATATATAGTATAATTTTTTATTATATTAATACCCTTTTTCAACTCATTTTTTAAACACCCTTTTCACGGCCCATTTACTGTATATGGGGCAATTATCAACCTTCACAAGCAATGCCCACTGTAAGCATGTCCAGCATCACCACTTCTTTAATGGTGACCTAAAAATCATTGATGGTCGGCAGCACATCCGCTCGTGTAAACGGGTGAAAAAGTAATGATTCCATGATTGTCTGTCTTTATGGAAAAATACAATGATTGTTACATCTGACTGCAGGTAATAGAGGGCCGATCAGCTTGCTGTATCGTCGATCAGCATTCATTATGGACTATTATCTTCCATAATTAGCTAAGCTGCTTGTCATTTTTAACTTAAAGGAAGTCTGTCACCCCAATTTTGGACTAATAGCTACAGTAATAAGTGCATAGTACTTCAGATGAAGACTCCAGATCACTATTTTTTATTTTCCTACTGCCCCCATTGCTCTGCTGTCAGCGTTCAAAGCTGCACTGAATTACACAGTTCGGACTGCTGTGCTGTGCTAACATAATGGAGAGGATGCACATGCACAGCAGTCCTGACAATGTATTTCAATGCAGCTCTGAGCGCTAACAGCTGGGGAATGAGTGGCAGTAGGAAAATAAAAAATAGTGATCTGGACTCCATATCTGCAGTACTACTCATGTATTTATGTAGATAATGGTCCAAAATTGGGGTGACAGATTCCCTATGATAGCTGCACTGTGTATAGGAGGTGCAGTCTCCATTTAAACTTGGTCTGCTGTTCTGTATCTCCCTCATGCTTTACACTGCAGCACTGCCAGTTCAATTTTGCTTATTTGTGTAAGTGGAAGGTTAGTACGTGGAGAGATAATTAGGTTACAGTAAGGACAGAAGATTATAAACTACAGGGACCTAAGCCCTCAGAGAGAAGAGGACTATCAGGAAGCTGCTGCATGTCGATGGAGGGAGGGGCATTAATAATGGGGGGAGGGGCCTGGGGAGGTGTTTTAATCAGCCATTGATTAGTAAACTCTTGACTCCTCCTCCTGAACGGTGCAAGACTCGCTGCGGGAGGAGAGGTTTTGGGGAAGTTGCTTGGGGCCTTTCCAAATTTTGTGCCTAGTTACGTCCTTGGGTAGTATAGACTACTTTAGGGGCTGTATTACCGCTGCAAACCACTTGCATATTACTCTGGTGTCTGGGTGGCCGAAATGAAATGGACTCTACAATTTGGACAATCCCTTCGTAATCACCAGTGTGGGCACAACACAAAAATCCACATGTCATATACTGCAGACCTTCTTATGAGAAAGACGAGGCCTTATCCAAGCAATCAACGGTGGACAGGAATCTCTTGCTTTCTTTTCAGAAAAAAGATTCTGCAGCATTTGCATCTCAAATTCTGTAATTTTATTTAAAGGATTAGAGTGTTTAATATAATATAAAGATCTAACCCCTACGTTTTGGAACTATACAGATTAAAAAAGAAATAATCAGCAACCAAATCAACTAAAAATGTGAAGCATAAAATGTACTGTAAAGGTAAAAATCAGGGTATCCTCAAGAACTGAAAATCTGCATCCATTAAACAAACACTATCTATATATCTTAGTTCATTAACATATTAGATGCTGTGGCCTGTGTCATCCTGGCAGAGTATTGTGATGTCTACAAGTCACCGACGTGGTGGCCACCAGGTCAGGATCAGATGACCTGCTCTTTAGCAAGAGGCAGATTCCGGGCTCGGTCTCTGCAATAACCACTGGACTTTCCACAGACAAATGTGTTCACCAAAGAAGTGAGTTTCCTGCTGCATTAAGAGGCAGATTCCGGGCTCGGTCTCTGCAATAACCACTGGACTTTCCGCAGTCAGATGTACACTCGAGACAGTGTAGAGGATGATAAGAGCGACTTCTGCGGAAACGATGACTTTAGGTGAGACGTGACTGTGCGGTCAGTAATAAGTGTTTTGGGTGTGAAGTGAACCCCTCATTTCCAGTTCTGAATACCCAGTTCTGCTCTGCAGATTACCCTGAATCACACAGTGTAACACCGCAATGCCCTGCTCTGTGCACTGGGGTACAGTAAGTGTCTAGTTTGATCAATTCTTTTTATCACATAGTAGCAGCCTATGTGTGAATATCACATGTATAGATTTTTCAATAAAAAGAAAAAATGGGTGGTTGATTTTCAGGATTCTATTTTTTTGGAATACCTCTTTCGGACAGAAATATTACAGCCACCTACTTTCATATACTTCCTGTTAGGAACATGATGATGCACAGACTGTGCAATAGCAGAGCTGCAGTGTAAAGTACGGGGAAGGGACTGATCAGTAATCTGGGGCTTTACAGGAGGTAGATCTAAGGAGAAGTTGTATAAATAGTAGGTACAGGTTTACAAAGCTGAACAACAGCTTTAAAGAGGCTCTGTTCCTTGAGAAAACTTGATATGTTCTAGCAACATATTAAAAATTTTGATTGGTGGGGGTCCGAGAGCTCAGACCTCTGCCAATTACTAGAATGATTAGAGGGAAATGCTCACATACATTAATCTATCTCCTCGCTGCATGAGCCTTCGTAGAAAGTCCATGGATTTACCAAAACTGGTATAAAGTAGCACTGGCTTAGTTGGCCATAGCAATCAATCAGATTCCACCTTTTAGGCCTTTTCCAAAGGAGCTCTGAAAAATGAAAGGTGGAATCAGATTGGTTGCTATTGACTGGTTTGCCAGTTGCCAGTTTTCCGTTACACCAGTTTTGATACATCCATGAATCCGTTTCGATTCCTCCTCCTGCACTGTGAATGTGAGCACATCTATCTCCTTGTTATAGGTCTCAGAGCTTGGAGCCCCACCGATCAGAACTTTTAATATGCGGCTGTATCATATCGAAAGTTTTACCAAAGTACAGGGACATTTTCATATCTGTACCGTTATATGACACACCTTCGAATGCCTCCCGGAATTTCACTATATTGGGATGTTTCATCTTCGCCAGGAGAATCGCTTCTTGTCTGGACTCTTTAATTGCAGCTGAAGACTAGAGAACGTGAGAAATCAGAATTATTATATGGTTATAAGCCTGTAGTGCAAAGTGACATCTAAGGGTCCATTTACACGTCTATTCACACGGACACCGGCAATGTGCGTACCGCATTTCGCGGACCGCACATCGCCGACACTATAATAGAAAATGCCTTTTCTTGTCTGCAGTTGCGGACAAGAATAGGACATGTTCTGTTTTTTTTGGGAACGGAATTGCGGAACCGGAAATACGAATGTGGACAGCACATAGTGTGCTGTCCGCATCTGTTCTGGCCCCATTGAAAATGAATGGGTCCGCACCCAAGTTGCAGACATGTGAATGGACCCTGACAGAGAGAAGGGATCATCACCCCGGGGTTTTATGACATAGACTCTATCGGTAATGCATTGAGAAGTTTGTGGATGCTCTACAGACAGGGCCGCCACCAGGGGGGTACAGCCAGTACCCCAGTAAGGGGCCCAGACGGTCCTGAGCATTTTTTCTTTATGTGGCCTTGCGTCGGCTCTGCTGGGAGGGGGCCCATGGCGGCGGGTCACAGGGAGATGAACCCTTCCATTGTGGAAGCGTTCATCTCCATAGTCATCTGTATCGCCGTCCTCAGGACAGCGATACAGATGGCTGTGCTGCGGCAGGGCAAAGGAGGGAGAGGTGTCTCCCTTCCCTCTTCCTCTGATAGGCTGCGGGCCTTGTGTGGGCAGCCTATCAGAGGCCGGTGCAGGCGGCGCGATGACATCATCTCGCCGCCTGAGCCGTACAGCGCTGGACACGAGACCTGCATCACATCGCAGTCTGGAGTGGAGGCAAGTATGAGAGTTGTTTGGGGATTGGGGGGAGCAGGAGGCACTTTATACTGCTCCTGTGTCCATGATCCAGTCCTGCTCCTGTGTCCATGTTCTAGTCTTGCTCCAATGGCATAGCTTAAGGCTTACGGTTTGGGGGGGAACATGGGGGGAGCAGGAGGCATTTGATACTGGGACATGGGGGGGGGCATTGGCACTTGATACTGGCACTTGGGGGGGGGGCACTTGATACTGGCACATGGGGGGTGCATTGGCACTTGATACTTGCACATGGGGGGGGTTTGGCACTTGATACTGGCACATGGGGGTTGGCACTTGATACGGGCACATGGGGGAAAGAGAGGCACTTGTTACTGGCACATGGGGGGTTGGCACTTGTTATTGGTACATGATTGGGGGCATCTTTGGGGGGAAATTGTTATTGGCACATTATTATGGGGCACTATGGGGCCTTCTACTGAGGCCACAAAGAAGGGGTATTTTATATTGGGAGCTCTGTGTGGTACTAGTATTATCAGGGGTATTACCTGCAGTATAGTATTGGGGACCATAGGTGCACAGTATTTGGGGTAGTAGGATGATTTGTCCAAAAGATGGGAGGATGATGGAAAAGTAGTAAACTAAGATCTTTTTTTTTATTGTCAAACTGCAGAGACGGAAAATGACGACAAAATGTTGGTCTGGTCTGAAGGTCTGAAAAGAGAAGGCGAGGACAGAGAACATCTACATCAAAGGAGACGTCACTGGATGTAAGAGGTATGTCGGACTGTTATACTGTAGTTATGGGATCAGGGGTAGAGATGAGCGAACTTCTATTTTTAGTTTGGCGTCCAAAGTTCGGGTTCGGGTTATCGTAGCATCCCGTTATGGATTCCGCTACCGCGGACCATAACGGCATTTGGAATCCATAAGGGGATGCTTCATTGAACCCGAACCTTGGACAAACCTAAGGACCTGGGGTGACGTCACCGTCATGTGATTAGTGCAGGGGGTGTGGCTCAGCACTGGATTGGATAAGAGGTGATCCAGTGCTGAGCCACGCCCCCTGCACTGATTACATGACGGTGATGTCACCCCAGGTCCTTAGGGTTGTCCACTGTTCGGGTTCAATAAAGCATCCCCTTATGGATTCCAAATGCCCTTATGGTCCGCAGTAGCGGAATCCATAACGGGATGCTACGATAACCCAAACCCGAACTTTGGACGCCGAACTAAAAATAGAAGTTCACTCATCTCTAATCAGGGGCGTAACGATTGCGGTGTGACTGGGGGGATGGAGGTGGGATATGGGTGGGGCCTGGAGGGGGGCCCTTGATTTATTTTGCCCGGGGGCCCTGAGGGTTCTCAGCAGGGGCTGACTGGCAACTTTTGGCCCAGGGGGCAAGTAACACCCAGAGGCCCACTGAGCCCCCCTCTACTTCCTGATTCGCTGTCACAAGAGGCTGGGCGGGGAGCTGTGGGAGGAGAGCACAGCCTCCTTAGACAGCATTGACAGCTATCTCCGCCCCCACACCTCCGCTCTCCTGACCTGTCACAGGAGGCTAGCATTGCGGAGAGGATAGATGTTGGCCGCTCACAGCGCTCATAGCCACCCCTTATGTGCCAGTAGTCCCCTTATGTGCCAGTAGTCCCCTTTGTGCCAGTAGCCCTCCTTATGTGCCAGTAGCCGTCCCCTCTTATGTGCCAGTAGCTGTCCCCCCTTATGTGCCAGTAGCCCCCCCTTATGTGCCAGTAGTCCCCCCTTATGTTCCAGTAGCCCCCCCCTTATGTGCCAGTAGCCCTCCTTATGTGCCAGTAGCCAGCTGAGCGAAGCTGGCCCCCCTTCAATCAGCACAAAAACTTCAGTGTGTTTCTTTAGTGCTACGTTTATGCTGTTTTGTGCCACAAAAATTAACATTTGTGCTGCTTTTAGTTTAAAGATAATAGCAATTGTTTGTTTCAACATGATGACATCACCAGCCCCCTACAACAGCAAAAAGACATGAAACTTGCTGGATGGTTAGTGCTACGTTTGTGCCGTTTTGATCTCCATTCTACCTCTTTTTGTTTTCGAGTTATTAACCGTTTATTGAAAGGTCACCAAAGGTCACCCAGCCCCCCATCACAGCCAAAAGACATGAAACTGAGCCGGTTAGTTAGTGCTACGTTTGTGCTCGTTTGTGCTATTTAAATTTCCATTCTACCTCATTTTGTTTTCGAGTTATTAACCATTTATTGAAGGGTCACCAAAGGTCACCTAGCCCCCATCACAGCCAAAAGACACGAAACTGGGCTGGTTGGTTAGTGCTACGTTTGTGCTGGTTTGTGCTGTAGAAATTAACATTTGTGCTGCTTTTATTTGTAAGATAATAGCAATTGCTTTGTTTTGTTGCTTTTCTTATGATGATTTCCCCCTCCCCCCCCTTCAATCAGCACAAACAAAAACTCCAGTGTGTTTCTTTAGTGCTATGTTTGTGCTGTTTTGTGCCGCAAAAATTAACATTCTTGCTGCTTTTATTTTAAAGATAATAGCAATAGTTTGTTTCAACATGATGACATCACCAGCCCCCCTACCACAGCAAAAAGACATGAAACTTGCTGGATGGTTAGTGCTACGTTTGTGCCGTTTAAATCTCCATTCTACCCCTTTTCGTTTTCGAGTTATTAACCGTTTATTGAAAGGTCACCAAAGGTCACCCAGCCCCCCATCACAGCCAAAAGACACGAAACCGGGCTGGTTGGTTAGTGCTACGTTTGTGCTGGTTTGTCCTGTAGAAACTAACATTTGTGCTGCTTTTATTTGTGAGATAATAGCAATTGTTTTGTTTTGCTTTTGTTTTCAAAAGACAAGAAACCGGGCTGGTCGGTTAGCGCTGCATTTGTGCTGCTTAATTTTATGAACTCCATTAACAGAGCTGAAGCATACTCACTTTACACAGGTAGTAAGACAAGTTAATGTTTTTGTTTCTGCTGATTGAAGGGGTGCCAGCTTCGCTCAGCTCCAGTAGCCCCCCTAATGTGCCAGTAGCCCCCCTTATGTGCCAGTAGTCTCCCCCCCCCACCTTATCATGTGCCAGTAGCCCCCCCTCACCTTATCATGTGCCAGTAGTCTCCCCCCCACCTTATCATGTGCCAGTAGCCCCCCCCCCACCTTATAATGTGCCAGTAGCCTCCCCCCTCACCTTATCATGTGCCAGTAGCCCCCAAAAAAACAAAAAACAAACATGACGTCATCGCGCCGCCTGCACCAGCCTCTGATAGGCTGGCAGCCTATCAGAGGAGCAGGGGAGGGAGACGTCTCTCCCTGCTCTGCCGCAGCATAGACATCTGTATTGCCGTCCTGAGGACGGCGATACAGATGACTATGGAGATGAACGCTTCCACAGTGGAAGCGTTCATCTCCCTGTGCCCTGCCGTCGGCCGCCACCACTTGTCACCAGAGCCGCGGCAGGGCACATGCAGGGTGACACTACGTTGCCCATTCACAGCGGCAACAGAGGGGCCCGGGGGGGCAATTGTCCGCCCCTGGTTCTCAGTCTGCCCCTGACTTGTGTCGCTGATCTGATCCTGTACTCGCAGGCTGAGCGGGCATGAGTTCAGTCACTTCGGCGCGGCTATCACGCACCGCAGGACACAGGGCCCCCGTGATCTCCTATTGCCCTTCCTGAGACTAGGCTCTGGATCCACCACTGGGGCGGGGGTGGAGGGGCCCAGGCCCTGAGCTGTGTAAGGGGCCCCAAAATTTCTGATGGCAGCCCTGTCTACAGCAGTGGTCCTCAACTCCGGTCCTCAAGGCCCACCTGCCGGTATTGTCAGTGCATCAGGACTTACCCCAGGTATTCATTCTGTGGGATATTTTCAAATCCTGACCGGTAGGTGGGCCCTGAGGACTGGAGTGGAGGAACACTGCTCTACGGCTTTAATGAGATTTCAGTTTGTCTGTTGAGTAGGAAATAACATTTGATAAATACCAATGGAGGCTGGATAATGTGACTAGCTCCTATGTACTAAAATCTTATTTGAACACAAAGGGGGAGTCACTATAAAGAGTGTTTCTTTCTTTTGAGGACCCAGTGAACCAGCTATCAGTACACCTGGAGGTATTAGAAGCTGTTCTTGGTAACCCCTCTGGTCACCTTGCGGTGGGGTCATTGTCTGTGAAGCATCTTCAGCATGGGTGGTTCTCCTGATGGGACAAACCTATTATGCATTGCACCGAACACACCGGCTACCAGAAGGGCATCATGGGTCCCAAGCAGCTGCAGACCTCACAGGGTACCTAGTGGTTCACTCTTGCTTCTACATTAATGGCTACAATGGCCCACATACACTATACTAATGTGAGAGCAGGGGCGTAGCTATAGGGGGTGTTGAGGTAGCAGTCCTTACCGGGCCCCAGAACCTGAGGGGGCCCAAAGACCCTTGTGCCTCATAAGAAAACACCAGTATAATAAAGGGCTCTGTCGTAGATTTTGCACAGGGCCCCAGAATCTTTCAGTTGCAACACTGAGTGAGAGCACCTAGATTCTGGTGTGGATTGTGACAAAATTTGGCACAAGATGGAACTAGATTTAGAGGAATAATCTGTGCCTTGCCTGACAACAGGACATGTCCTAATGGGAAAGGACTTTGCTTCATTGAAAAAGGATGCGCCCCAATAGAATGACGTTCCCATACATCAATCTTGATCTCCTGTATGCTGGAGGAAGATAAGCCTAATTTATTAAGAGGCAGAGGCCTGGCTGCCTGTGCACCAGAGGCTCAAATCTACGTAAGTCAGGGGCTGGCGTAGACTTGAGCTATAACTTATGCCAGTTTCTGGCTTCATTTATAGTAAATTTGGCGGACTGTGATAGGCTCTGCCCCTACCACTAAGCCCTCCCCTTTTCTTTGTACTTTATGAAAGTGACAAGAAGCTCAAAAAGTTGCAAATTATGGTACAACTTTTTACCACCACAATAGTAGTGCAAACATATTGACAAATGCCCCTCATTCAGCACCAAAATTGCACCACATTTCTGGAGTGAAGTTCTGTCTCACAGTAAGCCAACCAATAGTCAGTAAAGAGTCAGAGCCATTTATAATAACAGTCCTTTCTAATGCCCTGTGGAAGGAAGATTGGTAATAGTTATGCAGCTGAACAGGAGAAGAAGCGCACACATCTGGTCGGGAACCAGGTGGAAGAGCCCGCAGCCTGTTTGAGTGCTGGGCAGACGATGGCATAGGAGGAGTAAGTATTACCCTAACAAGCTTTCATGCACACGACATTAGAAAGAACTGTTTTGATAAATAGCTTGGAAAACCCCTTTAATGTTCCCAGGTACTAGTGTTTGGCTTCCATAGGCCAGACACACACGAGCGAGTTCAGTGCGGGAAACTCACAGCAGTTCGAGTTCCCGTTCTGACCTCCGCTCCTCTGGTTTATAATGCTGTGTGACTCTGCGAGTCCTGGAATCTACTGAATTACACTGACATAATGGTGTCAGTGGAATTCAATAGATTCCAGGACTTTCAGAGTCACACAGCAGTATAAATCATCATCAGAGGAGCAGAGGACAGAACTAGACCTCTCACTGACACACGCTGCGAGTTTCACGCACTGAACTCGCTCTTGGGTCTCTGGCCTTAGGCTATGTTCAGACTTCGCACTGACACGTGTAATGTTCTTTTTGGAAATGACATAGCTGGAAAATGTAATAATATGAATCCTACACTGTCTTACCTTTGGAAGTCTGATTTCTTTCATTACATACTTATCGGCGGTGTTTAGGTGGCTCACGAGAAGAGCTCTGCCGAACGAGCCCTCTCCTATAACGCTCAGCACCTGGTAATTCTCCATTGTAACTAAGAAGAAAATGGAGGATGTTGCGGTATTAGAAAGGTGTATAACGTGAATAGTAGGTCTACTGGGTTGTGCAGGGATGCGGCAGTACTGCCTGTTAGTAATACGGTATCCCCGTCTATGCATTATCACCATGTGGTGTTCTGCATACTCATATGTTAATGACATATTCAGGACCTGAGCTGTATTCTAGTTTTTACTTGGTTGTTGAGATTGGATAGATAGCTTGGGCTAAAATCGTGTGACTTGGGCCTCATGCACACGACCGTTGTTGTGGTCCGTGTCCGAGCCGCATATTTTGCGGCTCAGGCGTGGACCCATTCACTTCAATGGGGCCGCAAAAGATGCGGACAGCACTCCGTGTGCTGTCCGCATCCGTTGCTCAGTTCCGTGCCTCCGCCAAAAAAATAGAGCATGTCC
Organism: Bufotes viridis; assembly: GCA_033119425.1. Taxonomy (NCBI): domain Eukaryota; kingdom Metazoa; phylum Chordata; class Amphibia; order Anura; family Bufonidae; genus Bufotes; species Bufotes viridis. The sequence continues at coordinate 448,980,359 of CM065591.1, forward strand.
TATTCTTCTACAATGGGCCGCGTTCCGTCTGCAAATTGTCGAATGGAACGCGGAGCAGCTTCTGTGTTTTGCAGATCCGCGGTTTGCGGACCGCAAAACACCAACTGTCGTGTGCATGAGGCCTATGGCTGCTGCTGGGCATGGCTTGGCTGCATGATTCGGCCGTACCCTAAGTCCATATTCACACAGTGATTTCCATCAGTGATTGTGTGAGGCAAAGCCAGGTAAGGGACCTACTCAGAAATCAGGTATAATGGAGAGCTTTGCTCCTGTTCTGTGTTTTTGACCAGCGCCAGGTTTGGTCTCACAATCCCTGATGGAAATCACTGCTGGGTCACGTGCTGCTTGGGGACATGTCACAGCTGCAGCCGGTCATTGGCTTCAGTGGTGCACATGTCCCCATCCATGCAGAATCCAAAGCACAGTGAAGACAGTGGTGGACCCCTTGGAGCCGGAACCGAGCACTGGGAAGCAGGTAAGTATGCTTCTCTCCACAGGCCACACTGGGTAGGGGTATTTTAAAAGCTATATAAAATTGGACAACCCCTTAAGGACCATTTGAAAGAGACATTAAAGGGGTATTCTGGTTATATCAAGATAGGATCATGAGAATGGACGCTCCCAACCCCTAAAATGAATTTAGCAAATGGTCAAGCATGCGGATCCATTCATTCTCCATGGGGCTGCTGCAGATAGCTGAGTACTCCATCCATTCATATAACCAGAATACCTCTTTAACCTAAGCATTTATATTTCTAAGTATTATACCTTCATATGACCCAAAAGCCCCATCAAGTCTGTATGATGATGGGAAAATATCAAATCTTTGCCATCTATTAAGCAGCACTGTGTGTGCGGCCATGTCATGATTTATCACTATTTCAGAAATGGAAACTATGGGGGTCATTTATCAAACTGGTGTAAAGTAGAACTGGCTTAGTTGCCCATAGCAACCAATCAGATTCGACCTTTCATTTTTGACAGCTCCTTTGGAAAATGAAAGAAGGAATCTAATTGGTTGCCATGGGCAACTAAGCCAGTTCTACTTTACACCAGTTTGATAAATGACCCCCCTATATACTTAAAAGGGTATTCCCATCACAGACAATAGGGGCATATCGCTAGGATATGTCCCCATTGCCTGATAGGCGCGGGTTCCACCTCTAGAACCCGCACCTACACCAAGAATGGGGCGGGGAAAGGTGGCGGAGGGCGCACTGTGCATGTACCCTCCATTCATTTTTATGGGGCGGCTGAAAATAGCTGAGCTGAGCTATTTCCGTCGGCCTCATAGGAATGAATGTGAGTGGTGGCCGTGCAAGCAGGGGTCCTACAGCCACCATTCTCCCCGCTCCATTCTCTGCGCAGGTACAGGTCCCAGAGATGGGACCCGCCCCTATAAGACGGTGGGGGAATATCCTTGCGATATGCCCCCATTGTCTGTGATGAGAATACCTCTTTAAATATATGAACGGTGTATTCATATGCAGATGGCGCTAGGATGAATTTGACATGTCAGTGTTAATGACACCACATGCCAGTCAATGTTTTTTTTTTATTGGGCACAGCTACAAGCGACATGTTATTGTGGTCATCAATAAATAATAATGCATGGCCATTAATGAAATAGCTTTTAGGTGTGCTCAGTTTGAAAATCTCACTTAGGCCTCATGCACACAACTGTATGTATTTTGCAGTCCGCAAAAAAACGGATCCGCAAAAAATACGGATGACGTCCGTGTGCATTCCGTATTTTGTGGAATGGAACAGCTGGCTTCTAATAGAACAGTACTATCCTTGTCCGTAATACGGACAATAATAGGACATGTTCTATATTTTGGCGGAACGGAATGCACAGAGAGTACCTTTTGTTTTTTTTCCGGACCCATTGAAATGAATGGTTCTGCATACAGTCCTCAAAAAAACCAGGAACGGACACGGAAAGAAAATATGTTCGTGTGCATGAGCCTTTAGGGCGAATTCACATCACCGTTATTTTGCGGTTTTTCTGATCCGTGAAAAGAACAAAAAAATAAAGAAAAACCGGATCCTGTGCATCGGTTATGCACATTTGGCATCATTTTGAGACATTTCCTTCAGAGATCCGTTATTTTAGATGGAAAAAGAAGTCCTGCATGCAGTTTTATTTCTATGGAACACCAAAAGAGACATTGGAATATTACAAGGTATTCAGATTACAAACTCAGCTCTGCTGTACCTCCCAGCTTCCAAGCCATTTCTTTTGCATTATGATTCCCATTTCACAACGGTTTCAAAAATGACAGATTGGACACAGCAGAATGTGCAATGACCTGATCCTACTGACTGTAAACATCTCTTACCAGAAGTGTCCAGCGGGTGCAGCTGCTACCTGCAGGTCATACTGGGCACTGTGCTGTGTTGCCAGTGATCCCTGTACACAGAGGGCTGAGCTACATGGTCATGGTACTACGTGTGCTTCCTGGGTGTGATCAGCCGCCTCTCACCCTCCTTCCTGTCACTGCTTCTCCTCCCACCATTCATGTGTGCATGTACAGACAAAGCAGGAGAGGATTCAGCATTCACGTCATTGCTACCAGAATACTTTCCATCAACAAGACGACAAACCCAGCTCTGCTGCATATATTTTCACATGTATATACTGTGTACCAGGTGCTACGTCACTCTTTTGCTTGACAAATCTGGTCGAGCTGGTCTTGTGAGCAAAAGAAATCAGCAGCACAAATCTCAGTTCTGTCCCGAGGTCGCCTAGAAGCTAGGGCTACGTTCACGATGTATCCCATAACGGGGTTCGTCTGGTTTTCAGCACTCTGCTGGACTACGTAAATACCACTTCATGCAGCGACATTCTTTTGCAGAATATGTGCCAAAGCTCCTGCTGGAGCCTTCGCTGTAGATGCAAACTTAGCCTAATAGCGAACAGTCTAAGGCAGGGGTGCACAACCTTTTCGGGTTGGGGGCCACATTGTCAACCTGAACCAATTCCAAGGGCCGAAAATTAAACTTAAAGGGGTATTACCAACTGAAATACTATATTGATGGCATATTGAACATACAGTATATATCATAAATGTCTGATTACACCTCCAGGATTCCCATCTAATGGGAGAATACATGAAAGATACATTTGAGCAAGCCACAAGACAGACATACATGTCTGTTTCCAGATGGTTGGGGACCGCACAGAATGGTATCGAGGGCTGTATGTGGCCCCTGTGCCGCAGGTTGTGCACCCCTGGTCTAAGGTCTCATGCACACTGCCGTAGCCCAGCTGTGCCTGTATTGCGGAAAGCATCACTTGAATGGAGCTGCAATCCCGATGATACGGTGGGGTGTGGAACGGAGGCACAGATTGGAAGCACTACAGAGTGTTTCCGGGGGTCTTCTGTCCGCGTGGACCGTCAGATACGGATGACGGACCCCATTCAGGTGGATGGGTCCGCAGACAGTGGGTGCGCGGTCGGTGCCCCGTGCCTTACGGACGACAATTTGCAGTCCACACCAGGGGCCCGGCCGTCACGCGTTCATGTGCATGAACCCTAAAGGCCAGGATGTTTAGCTCACAGAAGTCCTCTGTGCACTCTCGATACTAAGGCAGATACTTCTGTGCCTCCATAATATATACAAGACCTCTGATGCCCCCTCTATAGTGATAAGGTCTACCATAGGACATCAATGGGAGATTAAAGGCTTCCGTGCCCTCCATAGCAACAACTTATTTCATATTCACAACATAGGGGAGGAGTCCTCTGTGCCCCCTCCATAGTAATAAAGAGCTTTGTGCCCCCTCTATAGTAATAAAGTCCTCTGTGCCCCCTCCATAGTAATAAAGACCTCTGTACCCCTCCATAGTAATAAAGTCCTCCGTGCCCCCCATAGTAATAAAGCCCTCTGTGTCCCCTCCATAGTAATAAAGACCTCTGTGTCCCCTCCATAGTAATAAAGACCTCTGTGCCCCCTCCATAGTAATAAAGTCCTCTGTGCCCCTCCATAGTAATAAAGACCTCTGTGCCCCTCCATAGTAATAAAGTCCTCTGTGCCCCTCCATAGTAATAAAGACCTCTGTGCCCCCTCCATAGTAATAAAGACCTCTGTGCCCTCCATAGTAATAAAGTCCTCTGTGCCCCTCCATAGTAATAAAGACCTCTGTGCCCCCTCCATAGTAATAAAGACCTCTGTGCCCCTCTATAGTAATAAAGTCCTCTGTGCCCCCTCCATAGTAATAAAGACCTCTGTGCCCTCCATAGTAATAAAGTCCTCTGTGCCCCTCCATAGTAATAAAGCCTCTGTGCCTCCATAGTAATAAAGCCCTCTGTGCCCCTCCATAGTAATAAAGACCTCTGTGCCCCCTCCATAGTAATAAAGTCCTCTGTGCCCCCTCCATAGTAATAAAGACCTCTGTGCCCCCTCTATAGTAATAAAGTCCTCTGTGCCCCTCCATAGTAATAAAGTCCTCTGTGCCCCTCCATAGTAATAAAGTCCTCTGTGCCCCCTCTATAGTAATAAAGTCCTCTGTACCCCTCCATAGTAATAAAGTCCTCTGTGCCCCTCCATAGTAATAAAGTCCTCTGTGCCCCCTCCATAGTAATAAAGTCCTCTGTGCCCCCTCCATAGTAATAAAGTCCTCTGTGCCCCCTCCATAGTAATAAAGTCCTCTGTGCCCCCTCCATAGTAATAAAGTCCTCCGTGCCCCCTCCATAGTAATAAAGACCTCTGTGCCCCCTCCATAGTAATAAAGTCCTCTGTGTCCTCTCCATAGTAATAAAGACCTCTGGGCCCCCCATAGTAATAAAGCCCTCTGTGTCCTCTCCATAGTAATAAAGACCTCTGTGCCCCCTCCATAGTAATAAAGCCCTCTGTGTCCTCTCCATAGTAATAAAGTCCTCTGTGCCCCTCCATAGTAATTAAGACCTCTGTGCCCCCTCCATAGTAATAAAGCCCTCTGTGTCCTCTCCATAGTAATAAAGCCCTCTGTGTCCTCTCCATAGTAATAAAGCCCTCTGTGTCCTCTCCATAGTAATAAAGTCCTCTGTGCCCCCTCCATAGTAATAAAGTCCTCTGTGCCCCTCCATAGTAATAAAGTCCTCTGTGCCCCCTCCATAGTAATAAAGACCTCTGTGCCCCCTCTATAGTAATAAAGTCCTCTGTGCCCCCTCCATAGTAATAAAGCCCTCTGTGTCCTCTCCATAGTAATAAAGTCCTCTGTGCCCCCTCCATAGTAATAAAGCCCTCTGTGTCCTCTCCATAGTAATAAAGTCCTCTGTGCCCCCTCCATAGTAATAAAGACCTCTGTGCCCCCTCCATAGTAATAAAGTCCTCTGTGTCCTCTCCATAGTAATAAAGACCTCTGTGCCCCCACCATAGTAATAAAGACCTCTGGGCCCCCTCCATAGTAATAAAGTCCTCTGTGCCCCCTCCATAGTAATAAAGTCCTCTGTGCCCCCCATAGTAATGAAGCCCTCTGTGTCCTCTCCATAGTAATAAAGACCTCTGTGCCCCTCCATAGTAATAAAGACCTCTGTGCCCCTCCATAGTAATAAAGTCCTCTGTGCCCCCTCCATAGTAATAAAGACCTCTGTGCCCCCTCCATACTAATAAAGACCTCTGTGGCCCCTCCATAGTAATAAAGTCCTCTGTGTCCTCTCCATAGTAATAAAGACCTCTGTGCCCCCTCCATAGTAATAAAGACCTCTGTGCCCCCTCCATAGTAATAAAGACCTCTGTGCCCCCTCTGTATTAAAAAACAAAACAAAAAAAACACAGTATCTACTCACAGTCCTCTCTTCCCTGCAGGTACAGATCGCTCTGCAGCACTGTATGGGCGGGGATTATGCAGATTTCCGAGCTGCAGGCTCCGCCCACACAGGCCGGCAGTGCGATCCGTGTCTGCAGGCTGAATGGTGGAGCAGGGAGAAGTCTTCCTGCTTCACCATTCAGAGCGGTACACACACATGCATGCACCATACACACACCATCCAAGAACAGCAAAGCCAAGCAGCCAAAGGAACCTCTGTACCCTGTGAAGACTACAGAAAATGGCCACCAAACAAACTCTCAGATGACCAGCATATATACCAATATTGCTGGGTGTGGATATTAAAATAACATTGATTTTCAAATTCTTTTTTTTTGCGGTCCGCAAAAAAAACCAAAACAGAAGACACACGGAAAAACAACGGAAATAAAAACGGCAACGAACAACGGAACAAAAATTTGCAGACCGCAAAAAAAACCTGTCGTGTGCATGTAGCCTTACAGTAGGGCTTGCAGCGTAACATTCAATCAACATGCACATACTTGCCAGGGTTTGACTTGCCTGGTTTGAGTTGGCTCACTAAGGCCAAAAGTCAGCTGTCCTAGCTGACGCTCCAGGTATTTCATGTGGTTTCAGCCACATACTACCTTATTTCCTGCTTCCATCCTCTATTTCTATTTATGGTGCTACAGAGCCACCTAGTGGACACCTTTAATATTCAGGCATAATTAAATGCAGTGTACAGAGGAAAAGCCTAGAGGTAGGAGAGACATGTGAAATTAATTGTAGAAGTTTTAAAGGGGCAGTACCAGCCCAATACCATACCAAAGAAGTGAATTTAATAAACGGAGGGTGCTGGTATAAATTAGATGTCAGAGTAGCCAGGATTGGGAACAGATGCCAGGCAGCTCTGGGATGCAGCACCGTAATCAGACAAGCTAGCAGGTAGAAGGGGTATGCAATACATTGGACTAGTCAGTAGCATAGTCAGGCAAGCCAAGGTCACATTAGGACAGGACAGTTTGGATTGCAGCAAAAAAAACGTATTCATTACACATCAAGGAATTTGCAACATATTGTCGAGTGTTATAAAGCGCAAAATGCTTTATATAAAAAAAATGGATCAAAGGAAAAATATCAAGATTTAGGGTACTTTCACACTAGCGTTTTGGATTCCGTTTGTGAGATCCGTTTCAGGGCTCTCACAAACGGTCCAAAACGGATCAGTTAAGCCCCAATGCATTCTGAATGGATAAGGATCCGTTCAGAATGCATCAGTTAGGCTCCGTTCCGCCTCTATTACGTTTTGGAGGCGGACACCAAAACGCAGCTTGCAGCATTTTGGTGTCCGTCTGAATAGGCGGAGCCTAACGGATCCGTTTTTTTTTTCCAATGTAAGTCAATGGGGACGGATCCGTTGTCAGTGACACAATATGGTGCATTTGAAAACGGATCCGTTCCCCATTGACTTTCAATGTAATCCAAAACGGATCCGTCATTTTTCTTTAAACCTAATGCAAACGGATCCGTTCTGAACGGATACAAACGTTTGCATTAGAGGTGCGGATCCGTCTGTGAAAATAAACAGACGGATCCGCACCAACGCAAGTGTGAAAGTACCCTTATTGATCCGCAAGGTGGACATAACACCGCGAGCTCTTGACCGAGAACCTTAATTATTGTGTGCAATCAGGAAAACAGGGACAGGCGTCTATGCAAAATATATAATTTTATTATACAATAATTTTAGAGCAATAACATCAATGAAAATATCTATGTAGAAAAAAAATGTTGCAATACCAAAATCTGCCACTAGAATCAACACACCATAAATCTACCAACACTCTTTAGTTTCACAACCAAATATGAAAACTATGCAAAGATGTAATTCACAAAATATGAAAACTATGCAAGCAATTGATATATTCACAGAAAATCAATCTAGGAAACGATTATATATGAACCCTTTTTCTCTGCTATAATTATGACCAAATTTTCTGTTATATGGCGGTATTATACGAAATATAAATTCTTTAGCTCGGTATGAGCCTAGGGAATATAAACTCCCACGGGACCGGGTCTTAATGTCTGATCTTATTGGCAATATGCATCTTTGCCAAGAGAAAGAACATTATTTACCAGGCGTCTGACACTATGTATCCACACAATTCTTTTTCCTTCCTTTTTTTTGTACGTGGTTTCTTAACCACAAGTTTATCAGAAGACCCCGCCCTCCTTGTTTGGAGTTCTCCAATCAATTTTGGATGGGCGTATACATCGATAAGGAATGTGACATCATACCACCACCCAAAATGCATTTGGGCTACTGATGTAGTGTCATCTATTCATACCTATGTGGCACTATTGTATAAGCTGTTAGCATAATACCATTAAGGGTTAACTTACACATGCCTGACATTTTCACACTATACACTTCTGACATCTCATTGTCTTAGGGCAGAAGAACAAACTTTGATACAAAATGTATCCTGTGAGGAACATCAAGACGCTTCTCACGCTGTGGAATACATTTTCAAAGATAAATAACACAATGAGGTCTCGACTAAATACAGGTGTCATGTATCTTCTACTGTTTAAAGGGTTTCTGTCATCACGTTTTGACATTATAAGCTGTCTGACATTAGCTATGTGCTAACGTCAGAGCAGCTTGATAATGTCTTTTTTATAAAAATCCGATTTATATTCAGGCTAAAAAATGTACTTTTATAATATGTAAATTAGCCTCTAGGAGCAGGGGGGGCGTTGCCCTGCTCCTAGAAGCTCCGTGCGGCAACCTGCTGGCACGCCCCTTCTTACTTTGAGTGACAGTGCCGGGCAGCGATCCTCCGGCACTGTCTCCTAGTAATCCGCGCCTGCACGGCCGCTCTGTATTCGGCGCAGGCGCGGTGAGCAGAGGACAGCAGGCACCAGCGTCCTCTGCTTACCGCGCCTGCGCCAAATACAGAGCGGCGGCGCAGGCACGGGATTTCATAAGGAGACAGTGCCGGAGGATCGCTGCCCGGCTCTGTCACTCAAAGTAAGATCTGTATGGCAACTATGTAGTGGTCGGTTCCCTCTAGTTTCTGCCCACTCTGCCATGACCTCCTTTCTATATCATCCTCAGCTCCCCACTAGTCTCACTGCACCCACGACGAGGCCTTGGTTTCAGCGAGGGGTGTTCAGATTTGCAGACATTGTGGATCCCTTTACTAGGGACCTTCTACCGTTTCCTACCCTGCAGTCCAAATATGGTCTCCCCTCCTCCTCCAATTACTTTCATATACAAATCAGGCATTTTGCTCAGTCCATCTTTTCAGGGGTCATAGTCTCCCTCCCGACCGCCTTTGAATACCTCTGTAGGGGAGGGTACACACAAAGGGAGTAATATCAGCGATTTATTCTATTTTGCTGACTCCTTTTCCTGACCGGGTCCAGAGACATTCCTACATGACGCGGTGGGAGGAATATTTAGGGAGGACCTTACCGGACACGACCTGGCACCTCATATGGAGGAGGGCAGTGAAGTCCTCAATGTCGATACTACATCAGGAGAACCAATATAAAATTATGATGTGCTGGTATCACACTCCTGACCTCCTCCATAGAATGAACCCGGCAATCCCAAGCGTGTGCTGGAGGTGTGGGTTACATAGGGGTACACTGCCTCATATTTTTGGGGACTGTCCGGAGATACGTCCCTACTGGACTGACGTAGGTACCCTTTTGAGTGACATTTTCACAGTGGAACTGCAACCGGACCCTTTGTCCTTCCTGCTTAATGTAACTCCCCCCCAACTTAATAAGAATTCACTTAAATTGCTACTACTGATACTTACGGCTGCACGCTGTCTGATACCCAGATGTTGGAAAAGCCCCGAGCTGCCTAAGGTCTCTGATTTATACGCTAGGGTAACTGAAGTTCGTACATGTTCGTGGAATACTGTACAGCCATGTTTCAGGACAGAGTCACGGTTTTCAATGCCATATGGGAACCCTGGGACGATTACTGGGCAACGAGACTTCCATAGAGGTCTGGGGAACATGGAGTAAATCCCCCCTCCCCCCTTGTGTCTTTGTCGTTTGTCTTGTTTTTGTGTTATTTGCTGGTTCTCTACTGGACGGATTAAAGACAATCATTACATATCTCATGTTGAACACTTTATTATCACTCTTATGTATGACATTCCTTCTCAAACCATTGAATGTTACTGACCGTTCTTAATGTCCAGTTGCAGTGCTTTACATCTTATACCTTGTACTTTGTATTGCTGTACACTGACTTGTTAAAGATTTGCCTTGTAATTTCTTTATTCCTTAATAAATATACCATTATAAAAAAAAAAGAATGGCTTGTAGGAGAATTCGGCATTGAATACTGGTGCCGCTTGCTTCGGTCATGGAGGCAAGATGTCTGAAGAAAGGTTAGATAACTAAAGCTATTAGCTGTAGTTAAACTGCCTTGGGAGATGTGCTAAAACAGCATTGTAAGTGGCAGACAATAGTTGTCACATCCCTGCACCTGTATCCAAGGTTTGTTTCTCCATTTAGAATGGCTTATAGGAGAATTTGGGATAAAATACTGGCAAAATGTCTGAAGAGAGGTAAGATAACTGAATCTAATAGCTGTGATTAAACTGCCTTGGGTTATGTGCTAAAACAGCATTGTAAGTGGCAGACAATAGATGTTGCACCCCTCCACCTCTATCCAAGGTTGTTTTCTCCAGTTTACCAGTACGTTACATGCACCCCAAAATGTCGGCATTGAAAACTACAACTTGTCTCCCTCCTGGGGGAGGCCAGGCCGGCAGCAAGTTTTTTTCCAAGTGCGGTGACGGCAGTGGGTCCTTTCCTACAGACAGTCCCCTTCCCTTCTGATAATTGCGACTGCTGCCTGACTTACGTCTCGCGGGATCACAGGCAGCCATAACCGGAAACTGCAGCAGTGCAGCGCAGGCGCAACCCGCCCACATAGACAGGTCAGAGAGGAGGATTCAAAATTAGTGCAGTGCCAGAGGCTGAGAGACGGGTTCACCAAGCATCAGAGGAGGGCGAACAGGCGACCTGGGCGAGGCTGTGACACTGGCGGCTGCATTGTATTTCCAACAACAAAACACTGAAGCAGCCTGCAGAAGTTTACTGAAGGGGGGGGGGGCAGATGGATGGCATTGGCACGGCACAACACGGCAGATGAATGTGGATTAGTGGATGGCAATAATTGATGTCTTGGGCGGATGGATGGATCAACCGTGGACAGCAATAAGTTATTGCTGTCCCCTGATGATCCATCCATCCGCTTCACCCCCACCCTGATTTCAGACAACATTATTGCCGTCCACTGATGATCCATCTATTCGCCCCACACCCTGAATTCAGACATTATTATTGCCATTGTCTGAAATCAGGGAGAGGGGGGGGAGTGAATGGATCATCAGTGGACGGTAATAATGATGTCTGAAATCAGGATGGGGGGATCTGGATGGATCATCAGTGGACCGCAATAAATTATTGCTGTCCACTGATGATCCATCCATCTGCCCAAATTCAAAGTTTGCCCTAGGGCCCCTAGAATACTAGTTACGCCACTGGACAGAAAGACCCATTCCCCGGAAGGCCAGCCAGAGAACAGCTGAATACAGAGGCTTTGGCTGGGCAGAAAAAAAGAACAGCCCAGGGAATATAAGTCACGGCTTAGGAGACTTCAGAAGAAGTGGAGAGCACACAGAATATCCACAAGATGGACAAGAATGAAGACAAGTCAGTCACAAGAAGCAACTGAACTATTGCGGAAGATACAGGAGAGAAATACATAGCCTGGATCCAGAAGGCTGCTAAGGAGTGATGTCCATGGATCAAAACCTCAGAAAAAAAAACACAGTGGAATACTGATTGGAAGAAGATGAACTGAAAATGGTGTCTGGATATCAAGGGCCAAAGAACTGCAGATGTGACAAAACTTGCCCCCCATGGGGGAAGAAGTAGGGATGCCCAAGAGGTAAAGGCCTCACACACACCATACCGGACCGCCAGAAGAGAAGAACACTCCAGCAGGACTTTGACGAACAAGTCAGGACTAGAAAAGTCAGGCATGAGAATGGCCCACAAGAAAAAATTCTTGAGGAAGTGAAGAAACCCAAAGGGAACAAGGCAGTGGAACCGACCCAAAACTGACAAAATAAAAATTGGGGAGTAACCTGACAGGGAAAGAGTGTCCTCCGGGATCAAAAATGTCCCCTTCAGACCTACGGCCAATGGGTTTCTTCATAAGAATGTTCTCCCAGGAAAACGCCAATGTGGTAAGCAGAGACATGTAGAGGAGGACCTTAAATTCCAGAAAAAGAGGAGAGAAGCCTGTTTGATACTCCATGGAAGGCTGCCTGAACTAGCTGACCTAATCGGAAGCTGCAGACAGGAACCAGAGATAGGAAAAATACTGCGCCAATGGCGGTAGACAATGTTGAAGCAATTACTCCACCCAAGAAAGACGGATAATGTAATAGGAGGAATAGTTTCCAGTGGTAGAGGAATTACTCTGCTGACGGAAAGAGGGGAACCGAAAAGATGTACAGGGTTCACTGGTAGTTGTAAAATATCGTCCAAATGTGATATTTATATGTATATGTTTGGTAATCCTCTCCAAGTATAGTGTATGCTTATTTGGAAAAGGAAACACCAGGAGGACTCATTAACCAGGATTCAACAAAATAAAAGTTGATTACTTACAAAAATAGTTTAGGAAACTTAGTCTAATTGTCCATGCGTGAATATAAAAGTTGATGTATCATTGTTGAAGGGTAGGTGTCTCCTCCTCAAGATCCATGTGTGTTCTTCATCTCCTTCAGCAGCATTCCCCACCAGAGTGTGAGAGCAAGAAGACGACCCCTTGTCTGTCTCTGTCAATCATTTATACCATAGAAATCAGGCGTGTTTTACTAAAGTATGTACTTTACATTGTCATATATGGAGACTTCAAGTATAGGTCTTTACATCCTCATACAGACCTCCCATTGCCAAGTGTATTACTATAGATGGTGTCAGTGTATAATGTAATACATCTTTTATATTAAATACCAATTAATATTATATCACATATTTAACATAAGTGCTAAGCATCTTAGCACTGATTGTGCAACTACTCCGTCAGGGGGAAGGGGGAAAGCCGACAGGACAGATGATATCCAGTATGACAGCAATTACTCATGCCTGGGAAGGGGTTAATGCAACAGGACGTATGGTATCCGGTGGAAGTGCAATACTCCAAGGAAGGAGGGTAATGCGACAGTTTGTACAGGATCCAGTGATAGTGCAATTACTCTATAACAGCGGTCCCCAACTGCCGGGCCGGGGCCCAGAACCAGGCCCTGGAAGATGTTTGCCAAGCCGCGGCAATCAGGGCCATCTTTAACGCAGTACTAATGAAGCTCTTCATTAGTACTGGAGGACCAGGAAGCTAGCAATGCTACCAGAGGTATAGGAACCAACGGGATGTAAACACACCGCCGATAGAGGACTTACTCTGCCCATTGAAAGAGGATAATGCTACAGGCTGTACAGTACCAGTGGAAGTGCAATTACTCCGCCTTAGGAAGAAGGGCAATGCTACAGGCCGTACAGAACCCAGTGGGGATGCAATTACTCCTCCTACCGAAGGAGGGTAATGGCTCGGGCTATACAGTATCCAGTGGAAATGCTATTACGCTGCCTATGGAAGGAGCATAATGCAATGGGCTGTACAGTATCCCATGGTAGAGCAAGTACACCGCCTAGGAAGGAGGGTAGAGCTACAGGCTGTACAGTATCCAGTGAAAGGGCAATTACTCAGCCTATGAAATGAGGGTATACTACAGAATGTACGAGGTACAGTGGTGAGCGCACATATTCCGCCTAAGGAGGAAAGGGAACGTGACAGGACTCTTCTTACGCTATAGGACGTATGTATCCAGCAGTAGGGTAAAGAAATTCTGCCTACAGAATGGCGTGGGAACTAGGACCAGATAGCTCCAAGGGTTAGTAATATATAGTTTTGTATTTTTTGACACATACAGGCACAATTCTAACAAAACAGAGCTAGGGGAACTGAACCCACATCAGTCTGTACTAATGACCAGCACTGTAAGCCTCAGCAGAGAACCCAGTAAGCACTTTCCTCAGCACAGTAGTACTGAGGACTATTAAGCAGAAGGCAGGGGCAGAGCTTATTGGGCAGCTGGTGGGGTGAAGGCATGGGCGTGAAATTTCCACGCTCTGAAAATACAGAATCAGTCCCCAAAACACACCAGGAGATGCGGCCCCCAATGATACCATGGAGAAAACTATGTATAATTCCAGCCTCAAGCCCCAGCAAACTGCCCTCAATCGTTTTAATTTTGCTTCAAAAGTGAAGACCTTGGCAATCTGAGAAGATTTTAGTAAAAGATGATAATTACTTACCGGTAATTTGTTTTTCCCTTAGCCTCCACAACGGCACTACCTGGAGGGTTACCGCCTCTTCAGGGACAGGAAAACGACGAGGATCGAATAAAAGCCCCCTCCCCTTTACCTTCGTCAGTCAATAATCTAGAACTTAAGTGGATGCAACAGAGGTTTAATAAAGTTATATACTCAGATGAACTCTCAGTACAAGTCATTATTAACCTATATAGGGGTTTAAAGTAGTTCTCACCCCAATAAACACACTTTTTTTTTTTTTTTTGGGAAATCCGTGCCGTTGTGGAGGCTAAGGGAAAAACCAATTACCGGTAAGTAATTATCATCTTTTCCCCACACCTCCACAACGGCACTACCTGGAGGAATAGCAAAGGAACAGATTTTAGGGAGGGACCACTGCAGATAGGACTTTTCTGCCAAAAGAAAGATCCCTATTGGACAACACATCTAATTTATAGTGCTTGAAAAAGGTAGAGGAACTAGTCCACGTAGCGGCTCTACATATTTCTTCAATGGAGGCAGAAGCTCCCTCTGCCCATGAAGTAGCCATGGCTCGGGTAGAGTGGGCTTTTAATCCTGGAGGAGATTCCAGCCCTTTTGTAGTATAACAGGAGGAAATGCAGTTTTTGATCAATCGGGCTATTGATGTCTTGCTAGCGGCTTTCCCCTGATTTGACCCCAGGAACTGGACCAACAGTTTGTCTGCCTGAATTCTTTTGTGGAATCAAGATACTGTAGGATGCATCTTCGTACATCTAGGTTATTGAATTTCTTCTCCCCATCTGATGAAGCCTGGGAACAAAATTAAGGTAGAGACACTTCTTGACGACAATGAAATTTTGATACTACTTTAGGGAGAAATTCAGGAGAATGCCTTAAGACAATCCTATCCTCAAGGATGGTGAGATAAGGAGCCTGGATGGAGAATGCTTGAATTTCCCCGACTCGTCTGGCCGAGGTAATGGCCAATAGGAAGACAGTTTTTAGTGTTAGGAGTTTCATAGAGATCTCTTGGATGGGCTCAAATGGAGCTTCAGTGAGGACAGAAAGGACTAAGTTCAAATCCCACGGAGGGACAGAAGATCTGAATCTGGGGTTTATTCTGCTAGCTCCTTTGAAGAATCTTTTAATTAAGTCAGAGTCGGCCAGTCTTTCCCCCATGAAGGCAGTCAGAGCAGAGACCTGAACTTTTAAGGTACTAATCCTAAGGCCACTGTCCAGGCCAGACTGGAGAAAGTCAAGAATTAAGCCCTGGTCTATGGGATCAAGGGGATTCCATCTGTTTCTGGAGTATTCAAGGAAGGCCTTCCAGTATCTTACATAGATTTTTGAAGTGATAGGTTTCCTACTATGTAATAAAGTATCAATTACCTTATCCGATAGACCCTTGCTTTTCAGGAGGATCCTCTCAGTCTCCAAGCCGTCAGGTGGAGCTGTGGAACACAGGGATGGAACACTGGTCCCTGGTATAGTAGGTCCGGAGTGTCGGGCAGGATCCAGAAGTCCCCCTCGACAATAGTTTCAGGATCGGGAACCAGGACCTCCTGGGCCAATATGGTGCTATCAGAATTACTGATACTTTTTCCTCTATTATCTTTGTGAGGACTCTGGGTATTAGGGAGAATGGAGGGAAGGCGTACAGAAGATCCGACGGCCATTTTTGCGCCAGGGCATCTACTTGTAGAGGATTGTCTCTGTAGGACAGGGAAAAGAATTTGTTCACTTTTGCGTTTTTCCTGGTTGCGAATAGGTCTATCAATGGTACCCCCCATCTTGCTATGATCTGATTGAATGTGGTCTGTTTGAGGCTCCATTCCCCTTGTTTCAGTTTTTGTCGACTGAGGAAGTCTGCCAGGTGATTGTCCTTTCCCCTTATGTGTACTGCTGTTAAGGATTTTAGGGTTGATTCTGCCCAATGAAATATTTTCTCTGTAATAATTGTAAGGGAATGACTCCTTGTTCCTCCCTGTTTGTTTATATATGCTACAGTTGTAGTGTTGTCCGAGAGGATTTTGACATGGGTCTGGGACAGCTTGGGAGAAAAGTGGGATACTGCCAACCACACTGCCTGGAGTTCTCTTCTGTTGGAAGAGGAGCTGGCTATTTCCTGATGCCAAATTCCCTGGCATGTCATGCCGTCCATGTGGGCTCCCCATCCGTAACTGCTGGCATCCGTGGTGATTACCTTCTGATTTTGCTGGCGCCATTCCACTCCTCTGGCCAGGTTCTTCTTTTTCAGCCACCATGTCAATGAGTCTCTGACCCGTGGTGGTATCACGATTTTCCGGTTTAGGGAAGACTGTTTCTTGTCCCATATTTTTAAGAGGAAGTTCTGGAGTGGTCTTGAATGAGCCTGTGCCCATTTCACCGCTGGAATGGTGGATGTCATGAGGCCTATAATCCTCATGATCTCCCTGAGTGATGCTCTTTGTACTTTTTGAAGGCGGAGAACCGCAGGACCAGATCCGCTATTTTTACTTCCGGAAGGAAGGATGACATCTGGTGGGAGTCCAGTAGAATTCCTAGGAAAAATTTTTGTTGGCTTGGCAGTAGGTCCGATTTCTCCATATTCAGTAGCCAACCTAGTTGGGATAATGTTGTCGTGACTATTTGTAAATGATGGTTCAGGGTCTGTTCTGTGGGAGCCAAGATCAGAAAATCGTCCAAGTATGGAATCAGAGTTACACCCTCTTTGTGAAGATGACTTGAAACATCTGACATCACCTTTGTGAACACCCTCGGTGCTGATGAGAGCCCGAAGGGAAGGACCTGGAACTGGAAATGTCTCAATCTTCCCTGGTACCATACTGCCATACGTAAATAACGTTGGTAAGAGCGATGGATTGGTACATGATAATAGGCATCGGATAAGTCTAATGTTGCCATCATCCAATCTTTGGAAATTAAATTGATTGTTGATTTGATTGTCTCCATTTTGAATTTTTTGTATGCAATGAATCTGTTGAGATCTTTTAAATTGATTATTAGGCGAAAAGAGCTGTCTGGTTTCTTGACAAGAAAGATGGGTGAATAGAAACCTTTCTTCTCTTCTGGATGTGGGATCTGAATGATGGCTTCTTTTTCCAGTAATTTGGTGATCTGGTCCTCTGGTCCTCTAGAGCTCTTTGCTTGTCTTCCATTAGTTTTGGATTTTCCGTGTATCTGTCTGGCGGTAGATCTGAGAATTCCAGTTTGTAACCAGAAAGTATGATCGACATGACCCAGGGAGAGGCCTGAATCTCGTTCCAGTTTTGACTGAAATGCTTTAGTCTTCCCCCTACAGGACCTCTGGCATCATTGCATGGACGTGGAGGAGTGACGATTTGTCTTGTTTGAGAAGAGGAATCCTTTGCCTTTGTTTGAGGGCTGCCACGTAGATCCTTGATTCTTCTTTCTCTGGTCAGTTGAAAAAGGTCTTTTGCCACGAAAATTTTTCCTTTGGTGGAAAAATTTTGATTCTGTTGGGAAACCTTTCTTACGGTCTGACGCTTTTTCTAGGATGTCATCTAGTGTCTTCCCGAAGAAACGGTCACCTTCGCATGGTATAGAACAGAGCCTATTTTTTTATGCCGCGTCACCGCTCCAAGATCTTAGCCAGACCGCCCTGCGAGATGCAGTTGTAAGGGCCGCTGTTTTTGCCGATAATTTTACTACATCCGCAGAAGCGTCAGCTAGGAAGTTTGCTGCTTGCTTTAGGGCCAGAATGGAGGTTAGAATGTCTTCTCTAGGTGTGCCGGACTGAAGGTGCTCTTCCATCTGTGATAGCCATAGGGAGAGTGTTCTAGCAGTGTAAGTTGCTGAAATTCCTGGTCTCAGGGTGGCCATTGAAGACTCCCAAGATTTTTTCATAAGCGATTCGCATTTCTTGTCCATGGGATCTTTTAAGGATCCTAGGTCTTCAAACGGTAGAGCCGTTTTCTTTGAGATTTTTGCCACAGGGGCATCTACCCTAGGTGCCTTGTCCCACAGAGCCGATTCTTCATCTGCAAAAGGGTACTTCCTTTTAAACATTCTTGATGCCGCCTGTTTTTTCTCTGGATCCTTCCATTCTTCCGTTATTAATTTTTTGATATTTTCATGGACAGGAAATACTCTTTTTCTCTTTTTGCCAAGACCCACAAACAGCTGATCTTGTATCGCCAAAGGTTCCTTATGTTCCTCTAAGTTGATTGTTGCCCGAATATTTTTAAGAAGGCTCTCAGTTTCTTCTATGGAGCATAAAGGGCGACCTGAAGAATCTTCATCCCCACTAGAATCTTCTCCAGAAGAAATGACCTGAGAATCCAGATCAGATGTTTGTTCCTGTGTATCTGGAGGATTTCTCTGGGAGGAAGAGGGACCTGGGGGTAGGTGTTGCCAGTCTGGCATCAATGGCAGCAGTAATTTCACTCTTAATAAGGGATTTTAAGGTGTCCACAATAGACGGCGTCTCCTCAGCCATAATCTTATTAGTACACTTTGAACACAGGGATTTTTTTGAGGAGGAAGATAGGGCCTTTTTTCAAATTTGGCATTTCTTCTTTTGTGACGGTTCACCAGAGGCTCTTTGAACGTCCCCCTAGGGAAATAAAGAACCTTTTTTACTTTCTAGAAAAAAATCCTTTTTGTGTGAACCGTCACCAAAGATCCTAGCACCAGTGCTTTCACAATACGCCTAGTGATATAGGATATTTATGTATATACATCTGGGAAGAGGGCTTACCGGGCTGGAAGGCCTGGAGTCAGCAGATCTCTTGTGGGGGTCCAAGTCAGCAGGGCTCGACATGATACCAAAGGGCTGAAGACTGATGCCAGATCCGCTCAAGGTTTCCATGAAGGCCCCAGACGCCGCTTTGCATTTTTACATTTTCGCGCCACCACTTCCTGGTTGCGCGCGTGTGCGTCCTGACGTCACTTCCGGGTGCGTTCCGCCGTGGAACGCAGACGAGATCGCAAAAAACGGAAGTTCGGTCCCCATGTCTGCCGGACTCCACTGCCTTCTTACCCTGTCGTGGGGGAAGGCAGCCCGGGGCAGCCGGCATCCGCCAGACTAACGCCGAGGGGAGGAGAAGCGCCTCGTCCTGGCTCCGAGATCCTGACCCCCTGCAGGGGCCCTCCGGCAGCAAGCCGGGTCAACTTACCAAAAGGCCCCCGCGAGTTTCAATCCTCACCTGCCACTTCAGGGACAGGAAAACGACTGACGAAGGTAAAGGGGAGGGGGCTTTTATTCGATCCTCGTCGGTTTCCTGTCCCTGAAGAGGCGGTAACCCTCCAGGTAGTGCCGTTGTGGGGAAAATATGACTTGGGAAGGGGAGATCCGAGCAGCAGAAACCAGTGCCCAGCAGACTGCCATGGGAGACATGTCTAAATGGATAACCAATACCTATTAAGCAGTCAAAAGGATCAGGTCTCCAATAAATGTAAGACACACAGGACAGAATAGTATAAATGTCTTTTTATATAAACAGCTTAGGTATGATACAAGAGATGAAACAGCGGAGAACTTTATTCGACTAGTATTTGCAATGCAAGGCCTATCAATGGGGTTATAAGCAATATCACTGGAGTCCTCTTGTGGACCAGTTTCATTTCATTACAATTTGTGTGTTAGTCCTGAAAACCACTTCATTGGCTGTAATCACACACATGGCAGTCACATTTGTCAAAAGCCCCGAACCAAAATTGGAATAAACAATTACTGACCAAGCATATCCACAATGAGAACAGCGACGCCTTAGGGTGGTGTCACACACTGCTTTTTGTGGCAGTGTGAGCCAAAGCCAGACGTGGATCCAGCAGGAAGGAGAAGACCTTCCTTTATATCTCATTCCCTTCCAACAGCTGTGTGTGATACCACCCTTAGGCCGCTTTTAGACGAGCTAATTGTACACTCCAGACTCTGAGTGCAAGTATAAGACCGCTCCCGTCCTGAACTTTCAGCACTGCTGAGGTCGCATAGCATAATATTGATTTACAATGCTATGTAACCATTACAGTTCTGGAATATATTGGATAACACTGGCAGCATTATGTCAGTGTTATCCAATACATTCCAGAACTCTAAGGCCCCTTTCACACGAGCGAGTTTTCCGCGCGGGTGCAATGCGTGATGTGAACGCATAGCATCCGCACTGAATTCTGACCCATTAATTTCAATAGGTCTGTGTACATGAGCGTTTTTTTTCACGCATCACTTGTGCGTTGCGTGAAAATCGCAGCATGTTCTATATTCTGCGTTTTTCACGCAGCCTTAGCCCCATAGAAGTGAATGGGGCTGCGTGAAAACGCATTGCATCCATAGCAAGTGCGGGTGCGTTTTTCACTGATGGTTGCTAGGAGATGTTGTTTGTAAACCTTCAGTTTTTTATCACGTGCGTGAAAAACGCATCAAAACGCATTGCACCCGCGCGGAAAAAACTGAACGCAATCGCAGGCAAAACTGAATGGCTTTGCCTGTGAAATCGCACAGTTTTCACTGAACGCATCTGGACCTAATCCGCACACGCTCGTGTGAAAGAGGCCAAAGGGTTACATAGCATCGTAAATCAATATAATGCTATGAGACCTTGGCAGTGCTGGAAGGTTAGAACGGGAGCTGCCCAATACTCACGCTGAGAGCCCAGAGTGTACTACTCGCTCGTCGAAAGCAGCCTTAGGCTACCTGCACACAATGTGGATTACATGTGTTTTTTTCCACGTGGACAAGCCGCTGCCCAATACAGTACAAGCAAAGTGTATCAAACTAATCAAACCTCACGTACACTGTTTTTTTTTCTGTGCAGAAAATGACCTGTCACGTGGATTTAGAAATCTACAGCTTGTCAATTGTGTTTGTAGATCTTTTGAGCTAAGGGTGAAATCTGTGGCAAAACCCCCCGCAGATATCTATTGTGGTTTTTGGACTGGAAACGCACAGATTCACGCAGATCTTCTCCACGTTTACCCTAACCCGTGTGCTGGTACCCTAAGGCTCCATTCACACGACCGTATGTTGTCCGCAAAAAAACGGATCCGTGTCCGCAAAAAAACGGATTGCATTCCGTTTTTTTGCTGATCCATAGACTTCAATAGGATGGCCCTATTGAAGTCTATGGATCAGCAAAAACGGAATGCAATCCACTTTCTTGGACACTGAATCCGTTTTGGCGGACAACATACGGTCGTGTGAATGTAGCCTTAGGCTGCTTTTAGACAGCTTCAACACTCTTACAAATTTACTGAACCAGAATTATGGCAATTAAAAGTTCGTTCAGGAGAGCCATGGAAGGTATTGCAGCTGTAAGATGACAAAATGCTACTCAACCCGTTCCATCACCTGAAACTTGCAGCAGTTACTGGATGCTGTACCAAAATTCAGGCTGAAAAAGATTCCACGCACTCATTAGCCATCACTGCATGCACACTCACCTACTTCAAGCTCAGGTTACTCGTTTTGTTGTAATCTCATCAATTTTCAAGGCATTAGGCCAGTTTCAGAGATGTCCGTGTAATGGCCACATTTCCAGGACCAACCATTGCTTGGCTGACCAGAACTCACTGCATCATTTGTGAAAGGGACAGTAGATCCATAGTTGGGCTAGGACTCACAGCATCAAACACTACAAACAGTGATTTCAGGTCAGATAAGCCGCAGTTTTTCTGGGATTGTTTTTCCAGGACCAAGCGCGGTCATTTGAAACCGGCCTTAGAATGTGCACAGGCCCCAGGAGATGTTTTTGCATTTTAAATTAATATTTAATAAATTAAAATTTTTAAAACAAAGCTGCTGCCTAGCTGTACTTCACGAGCATGTTCTTAAAAGGTACACAATCATGCCCCAATACACCAATGGGTACAGCTAGGCCTGAGGAGCAGAACATCATTCAGGGATTCAATTAGTGCCATAACACCCTATCAGGGATGCTTTAAGTGATGACTTAGGATAGGCCATCACTAGCTGAGCTGCAGGGGTTTGATACCCAGCACCGCTGCAGGGCAGTAGCTCCGGCACCAGAAGCAGTCAGCTCTGTCAATGGGGGGCAGCGCTGCAGTGAAGAGCTCAGTCCACTACAACGCTGATAGAGCCGACTGCTTCTGGTGCCGGAGATACTGCCCAACAGCTGACTGGCAGGGGTGCTGGGTGCCAGACCTCTGCAAATCAGCTAGTAATCACCTATTCTGAGGATAGATCACTTAAATGTAGAGAACCCCTTAAAAAGTATAAATAATTCAAATGCATTTCATCCCATGTTCAATCTGTTAATTACTAAAGATCTAGTGATGCCCCTGAGTAGAAAGCAAAGAAAATGCTGAAGATGGTTGCCACCTTTGCAAGCATCCAGTACATATGCAATCATTCTAACAATCTGTACTATGTGAGGAATTTTACATTTGTGAATGCCTGGCAAAACATGCCATGTCATTGGGACACCACACCCTTCCTGACCCACTGATCACAAGGGTTTGCTGCCCTGTTATTAGAAAATTGATATACATAAATATCACAACTTAGTGCAGACTATGTAAAAAAAAAATATATATAGGTTTAGTGTATAGTGCGGACTGAGATCTCGGCTAAAGAGACAGATGGGTTATAAAGGTGTTAGTCAGTTTTTTTTGTTGCACTTTTTGCAGTAACTTCATGAAGTGCGCTGTTTTTTCTGAAGATGTAGGCATTGGAACAGGTCTCTGTCTCCTCCAGTTCTCCCAGCTGATCAATACCAGAAACACAGGGATCATGGTCCTTCAACATGTCTGGTAGTCTGTGCGATTTACGTTCCAGGCGGCTTGAGCGTCTGACTGGGGTGAGAAATTTATAACTCTTGACGCTGGAATCTCCTTCATTCATCTGTAGTTTCTTCATTCTGAATAAAAAGGTACAGTGCGGTATTAGATTGCTAATGCTGCCCCCACACTTTGATGTCTAACGTTTGGGATCCTCCATTTGTCCTAACAGCAGATATCTATGGAAATGGTATCCAAAAGGCTGGATCCCCAACATGCCTAGTCATTTTGAGAAACAGTTTTGTTACCTAAACTAAATAAAGCATCATTTTGTTATATTTTAGAACCATATAGTAAAGCATGTTTTCCCCAATATGTTTAGATCTTCTGTACACATGGTATGGGGGCATCCATCTTGGATAAGCAGCCTCACTGACATCTAGACAAGCTTTGAGACCTGTGCACAGGTCATTGTGCAGGGAAGGGGAGTAGGCATTACCTTTCAGTGTAACCCTGCCTGTGAAGATAATAAGATGACAACAGAAAAGTGATCTGAACAGAACAGGAATTATCAGCTTATTATAAGGCTCAGCAGCCAGTGTGAAAACTGCAGGATTTTAATATTTTTTTTTAAATATATAGATTGTAACATAGAAATTAAAAATAATTGTTTCTCAGCCCTTGTCACAGCAGACAAGTAGGTGAGGTATAGCGATTTCGCTTCCACCCAAGCCTCCATGTTCTGTCCTAGGACTCATGCACACGGCTGTTGCCCGGCCATGGCTGTATTGCAGCCCGCATACAGCGGGTCTGCAATACACGGGCATTGGCCATGTGTACCTCGCATCATGGATGCGGACACATTCCCTTGAATGGGTCCGCAATCCGGGAGATGTGGTGTGGAATGGAGGCACGGATCAGAAGCCCACAGAAGCACTCCGTGCACTACTTTTTTGCGGTGCGGACCGTCAGATGCGGATCATGGACCCCATTCAAGTGAATGGGTCAGGCGATCCGCATGCAGCAGCCCCATGGTCGCATCACAGGCCCGACCAGCACACTGTGTGCATGAGCCCTTACTGTGACAGGCTGACCCCGTCTTCCCTGTCCATTACAGCTTTTCCTACAGGCATCAGTTATATGTACCCGAAAGAAGAAATCTACAGAGGCGTCAGATCGGATTACATAAGAGCACAAGTTTTGGATTCAGTTACTTCTGGGACCCACATCCAGACACTTATGGGATATCCTATGACTATGCCATAAAAGGAGCCCTCCTTAGAAACTTAAAGGGGGAATTGTTTAAATCAACTTTTTACTGTTGTCGTTTGTAGCAGTACTTAGATGCACTATTTTTTCCTCAGAAAGTAAACTATACATGTACACACTGACATCTTAGGATACTTTCACACTAGCGTTTTGGCTTTCCGTTTGGGAGATCCGTTCAGGGCTCTCAAAACCACCACTGTTCCCAAATACCCAGTAGTGAATTTTTTTTTGTAAATTCTGTGTTGTTTTTCTTGTATTTTTACTCTTTAATTTCTAATTACTCTTATTTTTGCTCCTGCTGTGAATGTGATTGCTGCTGTTATGCCAAAATTTCCCCACTGAGGGACAAAGGATTTTCTATTCTATAAGCGGTCTGAAACGGATCAGTTTTGCCCTAATAGCATTCTGAGCGGAAAATGATCCGCTCAGAATTTTCCAGTTTGCCTCCGTTCAGTCACCATTCCTGTTTTATCATGGTTTCTGCACATCTCCTGCTACCCAGCTCCCGAGAACCTGGTCATCAGCTAATTGTCAGGGGAGGTGGAGGCCAGTTGATATTTAAAAACAATACAGAACTTACTTTTCCAAATGTGGCGTTGAACAAACGTTGAATCTTATGACCGATGATGCCACAGCTCCATTTTCTGGTGTAGACTCGGACTTGGATGGCTTGTCAGGTGTGGATGGGCTCTTTGGCTCATTTTTCACAGCTCTGCCCCTACCTCTCCTTCTCTTCTCCTTTACAGCAGTTTCTACAGGTTCTTCTTTTACTTCAGCCTTAAGCTCTTCACTTTTTAGATCTTCCTCATTTTCTTTAATTACACTTTCCTCTGTAACCACAGAAAGAATTGAATGCATTTAACAAAAAATAAAATGTAAGTACAGCAATAACTGAGTAACTGTGCATGCTGGGAATTGTAGTTTCATAGCAGCTGGAGTGCCGAAGGTTGCTGATCCCTGACCAATTAGATTAAAATCATTTTGTTATAGTAAAGGACGAGTGCATAAGTGACTTCTGGTATCCTGGGGTCCACAGCTATAGCAAAGAGTTTTCATTCACACACACGACAATTTTTGAAAGATACCACACATCTGACATATGCAGAAAACAGTGTTCTGGACTCCCATACCGATGAACTACTAGGTTAGTGGGCATTCGACACTCCTGTGAGTGCTGTGGCCTCCTCAGTGCCATGCATTGTACAGCTGCCACTCACTTAAATGGGACTGAACTACAACTAAGCTACATGATGTCACTGGCCTAGGAAGAGTCCACCCTCACCGATCAGTAATTGATGACCTATCCTTAAAAGGTCATCAATATTTGAACCCCGGAAAACCGCTTCAAATGAGGGTTATCTGGTAATATTTTTCTCATGTCATCCTACCCACAGTGGCGAGTATTGTAGGCTTTTTGGGCGAGTGCTGCACTCACCGTGTAAAACTGTAGTGGGCACGTCTAGAATTACGCACCGCACATTGGGCGTGTGATTCTGGCCCTGTTTCAACAATATGTTCGTGGGTTGCGCATGCGAATTCAGAAAGTCACAGACACAGCACCCAAGACTGAGCGAGCACGAGCTAACGTCACCTGCTTTATTTTGATTAATAAATCCCCCCGCTGTTCGTGTAAATCTTGGCAACAAACGATACTCTAAGACGACAAAAACAAACCTGGGTCTGGCTTGAGCTGCTCCAAAGCATCAGCAAGAATGGCTCGAAGTTCTTCAAGGGGCTAAAAACGGGAACAAGTTACAAGACAAAGAAAACAGGGTTAATGGATAATCCAATATAGGACAAAAACGTAAGGTTATCATTAAAGTGATGCCGGTGCCAAGCAAATGTACAAAAAGCCTGGAGAGAAATACATCTCAAAGGCAACACCCATGACAGTGGGTTCTGCAGCCTCCATGATACTTCACATTAAATCTGTTTAAGATTTGGCGGCCCCATAGAAATGAATGGAGGGCGGCTGCGCATGCGCCCTCCGTTCATTTCCCCACTCTGTTCTCATTGTAGGTGTGGGTCCCAGAGGTGGGACCCGCACCTATCAGACAATGGGGGCATATCCTAGCGATATGACCCCATTGGCCGAGATGGGAATACTCGTTTAATCACTAACAGGGAATTTGTAAACATGATCTTGGACTATTATCTGCAGGACTACACAAGGGGGACAGACTGCTCCTTTTTATTTTAATTCAAGTTTTCAAATATAAATCAGAACATTTTTGCCTTTTGGGATCGTAGACCCTTGCTATTTTTTGTCGAATACATACATATAAATAAATCTTAATATCAGGGTTAGGTTATATATAATTTGGTTTCAGAACTTAAATTTGTTATACCTTTAATTTATATTTATAAAATGTATTTCCTTACTGCACACACATTGAGCAGAGTGTGTGTTTCTTGGCACTCAAATTAAAGGGGTATTCCGGTTACCATAAATATAACTTATGTTTTAGACTAATTCATCACCAATAATTACCTAATATAATGTAAATTTCACATATTTACCGTTCAGTAGTTATAAAAGTAGTTTCTTCTCTGCTACCCATAAATTCCCATGGCATCGCCCTGTAGTTCAGAGCCTTTGTTAGGTCGAGCATGCTCAGTCTGTTGCTATCAATTCTCTAGCTAAATGTCTTGTGAAACAAAGGGCGTGTTAATGTGCTGATGATTACCGAGTAGAGGGGGCGTGACCGGACTGTGATATCAGGCAGCCAATCACTAAACAACAACACTCACAGCAGGAAAACTAGGGATTGTAGTTATGTAAGGGAAGATCAGCCGCCATGATACTCAGTGTATTGCAGGCTCACACAGGAGCTAGACAAATGTATTGCAGGGTAAATTAAAGCTCTGGTTATATGTACAGGTACGGGTTCTGGTTGGGTCACAGCTCGCAGCCTTAATACAGTTTTTCAAACATTAAGTTACTTTACCGGAATACCCCTTTGACAGTCCTATCTGTGCTGGAACTGGACATAGGTTGCAGCTAGAAGCTGCCCCGAGAGGAGAGCATAATGGGTTATCAAATCCTAAAAATGTCACCCCCAATGCCCAGGCCCCTCCTATAGATCATACTTTCCCCGCTCACATCATTCTGGATCCCTACACAGCTGGCACTGCATCTCCCCGACGCACGGATCAAAACATCCGGTGACAGGGGGTGCAGCCAATAGCTGGCAGCAATGGTGACAGCCTCCTTGCATCACAGGTGACGTCACCCTTTAAATACTATGGCACTTTTCATTGTGCACACTTTCCTTTTTTTGGGTGTAGGATTCTTGTAGCCAAATACACCCTGCATGATTCTGAAGGCAAATGCTGCTGCTGTGAACTATTATTGATTCTTACAAGGCGATCAAGGATTGGGAGTGAGGGATTTTGGGTAATTCAGGTACCCCTTCCACTCACAGGCCAGCAGTGTTAAAAGTGCTAGAGAGATGGGGCGCACTCTCCATTGTTTCTAGTAGTGGAGTAAGTTAAAATCAGAACTAACACTGGCTTTCTTTTCTTTTCCCCATTTATGCGCTTATTGTAAGGCCTCTTTCACACTTGCGTTGTGTGGATCCGGCGTGCACTTCAGTCGTCGGAAATGCCCGCCGGATCCGTCACAACGCAAGACAACTGAAAGCATTTGAAGACTGATAAGTCTTCAAAATGCTTTCAGTGTTACTATGGCAGCCAGGGCGCTACTAAAGTCCTGGTTGCCATAGTAAGTAGTGGGGAGCCAGGGGAGCAGATACTTACAGTCCGTGCGGCTCCCGGGGCGCTCCACAATGACGTCAGAGCGCCATGCGATCATGTGTTCCATGAAGAGCCAAAGTTGATTTGCATTAAACTTTGTTCTAATACTGTACAGAGCTCCGTACAGTATTAGAATGTATTTGCTCCGATGAGCCGAATTTATTGCTCTTGCGAGACTTCGCATAGTAACTTCATAAATTAATTTGTACTGTAAAAAAACATTTTCCTCGAGTTCGGTTCCAATGTTTCATCCGAAGTAGATTTGCTCATCCCTCGTTACCACATGAAGACAATTTCCATACCTATGCCTTTTAGTAGACTTAAGCTGTCTATGCCTTATATAAATGAACAATCATCTGTCCGGCCACAACATAACTCCACATATTTCCTGCAGTACCTGTCCGCCCAAACACTGTTTCCCCCAGTAAAAGTTGCTGTTTGCTTGGGGTGTCATAAGCTGAAGGGGGTATGCCATCAACATCAGATTGGAGGGGGGTCTTACTCCCTCCACCCCTGCCGATCAGTTCTTTAAAGAGGCGGCTGCGCTCAATGGAGCTCTGGTTAAAGCTGGAGTCTCTGCACACCACTGTACATTGAATGGGACTGAGCTGTGCCTAGGTGATGTACCGAGATGTCAGAGGCCCAAACGCTCACAGAGCACCCATCCTCTTCTAACAGCTGATAGACGGGGGTCCTAGGAGTCAGACCAAGGATTTTACTCGGTAGGTCTGATATTTATGACCTAACCTCCATTGGGGTTGTGGTTTCACTTACCTGTGCACCAGAAGACGCAGCCTCCTCGCAGATTGCAATCACTTTAGAGAGCTGCCCATCCCGCTTCTCGAGACGTGCGAGACATTCCCAGTATCCTGAAAGCTTCTTGGCTTCTGGAATATCTTCAAACTGCTTGTCAAGTATTGACAGGACTTCTTCCCTTGGGCAACCCTAAGGTCAAGTATAAATATTTCAGGCATATGTTGCATTTGGGGAAAAAAAATAAATAAAAAAAAAAAAAAAAAAAAAATGTATGCAGCGGGTTTGTACTGCAGTTCTAGAAGTATTTTATCAAAGTAAACAGAGCAATGGAAATATACATATCTGTGACCGCACCATCGTGTTACTGCTTTCATCAATTTCAGTTACCTCGTCTATGAGCTTCCGACAGTCTCCAAAGATGTGCTGAACTTTGAGAGTAAACAGCTCCCGCTCATCCTCTTCTGCCATGGTGGCCCAGTAGAGCTGGCGCGTTTCCTCCTTTGGTTCCTCCAATTCGGTTTTGATTTCTGGCTCCTTTTTGTGCACGTTGTATTTAGAAGGCATGACAATGGCCATAGGGGGTCTTTTTATCAGTTTCCCACTGGACTGTCGCCATTCTGCCAGACGTGCCCTAAAGCAACAAACAATGAGAGATTACCACAAGTCTGGCGGACATCTCATCTTTATGCAGTCAGCATGTTGACTGTATATTAACATATGAACTACTGTAAATCCTTGAGGATGCAAGTGGAAGGCAAATAGCAAGACAGTGGGTCCTACTAGGGTACATAGCTATGTGTCTTTTTTTCCTGCACAATTTGGCTTTTCCAATGTACAATATTTCATAAGTTTAGCAGTAGGTTTTTATTTTTCAAGGAAAAAAAAAATGGCAGATTTTCACAGAAGCAGTTAAAGATTTAAAGGGGTGGTGCCAAGATCTAAAGTTATCCCCTAAGGGATAATCTGGTTGGTGTGGATCTGACTGCTGGGACCACCACCAATCACGAAAAAATGGGATTCCCATGACCCCAAAAGCAGCAGGTCGTGCTTAACTTAAAGTATAACTGTCAAATTATTATTTTTTTTACTATTGGATTCTGGTGATTAATATTACCTTGTTGGCCCTGTTTTAATTTCTGATTCTTAAATAAATAACCCCTAAAAGCCACCTAAAAGTCCCCAGTATTGGCTATATTTACCTGAGATAAAATCAGGTTGCTATGCTCCTTCCGTCTACCAGATGAGAGGGTCTACCAGATGAGAGGACGGAGCACGTGCACTGGGAACTGATAGTGAGTCAACATTGTAAGGGAATGTATAAAAAGCCAGGTTCTTCCTGACAGGAGATAACAGTGCTGGGCTGTGTGTGTGAACTTCTCCACATGCCTCTGCTTGGCAGACACTCCCTTAGCAGTGCAGGACAATGTATAAATGACAGCCTTATCTGATAAGAGGAGAGCTTGTAGAAGGACTACAGGCTTCAGCCAGACCTGGGAACTTCACTGCAAGACCCCCCCATACAGAGCTGGTCTTCAGTAACTTCACTGCAGGCGTCCTATGGATTAGCCTCAGGGCTGCCATCTTAACAGAATAGTGAAATTGCAGTTTTATGCAGACTGGTTGCTAAGGGCTGAATCTTATTAAATAAGGGGTAAGTAAGTCTAATAGTTATTGATTCAGGAATATTATCATATTAGTAACTACATATATGAAAACTGAAATTAGGGTCTAAATGTGACAGTTATCCTTTAAGTCACGCGATTCTGATCTATGGGAGCGCTGTACTCTGCCATCTCCGGTAGTCCCATAGACATTGCATGGACAAGAAAGGGCATTTTCTATGTAGTGCCGGCGATGTGCGGAACGCACATCGCTGATGTCCATGTTTTGCAGATCCGCAAAACACGCACATCGCCGATGTCCATATTTTGCAGACCCGCAAAACACGCACATCGCCGATGTCCATGTTTTGCAGATCCGCAAAACACACACGGACGTGTGAATAGACCCTTATCCTAATGCATTCTGAATGGAAAGCATTCCGTTCAGGATTCGTCAGTTCAGTCACTCTTACGTTTTTTGGCCGGAGAAAATACTGCAACATGCTGCAGTATTTTCTCCATCCAAAATTCCGGAACACTTGTCGGAATGCTGGATCCAGCATTAAGGCTGGGGACACACCTAGGCGTTTCTG
Source organism: Bufotes viridis (assembly GCA_033119425.1). NCBI lineage: Eukaryota > Metazoa > Chordata > Amphibia > Anura > Bufonidae > Bufotes > Bufotes viridis. The sequence continues at coordinate 449,011,195 of CM065591.1, forward strand.
AATCGCGCGTATGACGCGCGTTTTTGTAAGTAAAAAACGCGCGTCATGTAAGTAAAAAACGCGCGTCATACGCGCGATTCAGTGATTCTCCCCTATGGCATTTTACAGCGCGTTCAAACGTGCTGTAAAACGCCCAAATGTGAACCATGCCCATAGGGATGCATGGCTTTTCACATGTTGAGCGTTTTTCAGCGCGTTTGAACACGCTGAAAAACGCTCAGGTGTGTTCCCAGGGTAAAATTACTGCATTGACGGATCCGGTCTGCGCATGCGCAGACCATTAAAGATGCGAATAAGAAATACCAGATGCGTTTTTCCAGATGACAACAGGAGAGACTGATCCGATATTGCAACAGGAGACACTGATCCACATCCTTCTACAAATGGTATCAGTTTGCATATAGCAGGCATCCTCAAACTGCGGCCCTCCAGCTGTTGTAAAACTACAACTCCCACAATGCCCTTCTGTAGGCTGATACCTGTAGGCTGTTCAGGCATGCTGGGAGTTGTAGTTTTGCAACAGCTGGAGGGCCGCAGTTTGAGGATGCCTGGCATATAGATTGGAGGAATCCAGCAACGCAAGTGTGAAAGCACCCTTAGGTTGTGTATGGCACACAGCTCACCCTTCATGTCATCATTTCTGCCCACACCGTACACATACATATCAGTTACGTACTTCCGTTCTTCAGCCGACTCTTTGGGTCTGGAGAATTTGCTAGCTGTTGGCAGCTGAGGGGCTGGCTTGTTTTTCTGCGGTTCTAGCAGGGTTTTTGCAGGTCCAGATGAACTTTTTTTACTTTGCGCCACTGGGTTTTTCTTCTCAGCCTCATTTTTCAACGTAGGTTTAACTGTCTGCACCTTCTGTTGTACTGGCTTCTGTTGGACCAGAACTTGCGTGGTCCTCCGTACAGTCGCCAGCTCTGCCTTGCTCTTGGTCAGAGTTGTGGACGGTCTCATCTGTGAGGAGACTGGTGGGAGGACGGGCTGCTTCGGTTTAACGCTACTGGCAGCTGGTCTCACCATGGTCTTAGCAGGGGCAGATGCAGGGGGTTGTGGTCTCTTTTCTTGACTTTCGGCCACAGTCTTCTTCGGCTCAGGAATATTATTTTCATGGTTTTTACGGAAAGAATTAATTTTAGATTGGACGATTTTCCCCCGATAAGTACCAAGAACAGGTTTAGTTGGCAGTTTTGGTTCATCTTTTGTGGACTCTGGTATTACCTTCTCATTCATTTGCTTTTCTTTTAGATGTTTTGTTTTTAGGAAAGACTGGGTAAAAGTCACACTTTTACCATCTTTGTTCACAGCTGGCCTAATGTTCTCTTTATTTACCGGTTCAGCCTTAAAGAGAGGAAATCATATTTCCAATAAATAGCAATTAACATGACTGTACTAGCTTATCATACATCCTTTGGTCATTCTAGGTTATACAATGAAAACTGCGGAGTAATTCTCAACCCGTTTTATGCAAATAAAGTTATACTTGAATAAAATAAAATTTTCCAATACTTTCTGGATCAATCCCTCAGGTTTTTTTTCCATTATAAAATTATATATATTTTTTGATGACAGCAAAATATCCCTTTAATGTAAATGTAGCCAGTAATTTGTGCAGCTACCCCTAAGGATACTTTCACACTTGCGGCAGGACGGATCTGGCAGGCTATTCAGCCTGCCGCAAGTGCACTGCTGCCGCTCCGTCCCCATTGACTATAATGGGGCGGGGCCACGGCGCAGCACGGCACTGCCGGAGATCGCTGGACTAAAAGTCGGACATGCAGGAGCGGCAGCAGTGCACGGGCACTTGCGGCAGGCTGAATAGCCTGCCAGATCCGTCCTGCCGCAAGTGTAAAAGTACCCTTACACTCTCTGTATCCTACCACCAGCCATGGCTGCTCTGCCCAAGATAATATGCCATGACTATTAGTTAGTTTCTATCTTGCTCTCTGTATTAGGCCATGGTCCCAGGAATAAAATCAGTCACAGAAAACGTCCCGTTTCGGCTGTGAAATCCATGATCAATACTCCGACAATAGCATTCCACTGACCCCAATGTAAGAACGCCACCATGAGCACATTGTGACATGTTACTTCTTAGAAGCGGATTATGTATTATCTTTATTATGTTTTTAGCAGCATTTCCGCTATCAAAAATGCTTCTGAATTCTCCCGCCCAAGGGCTGCATGTGAAAAACACTGCCAAAGATTCTTCTAAATTCTCAACCAAAAACCCATCTAAAATGTTTGTAAATTCTCCTCTAAATCCGCCACCAATTTAGAAATGTGCCACTAAAAACAACACGTTTTCAGCTGCTAATCTGCTACTGATTTTGCCATGTGAACTTAGCCTTACAATGCTATACACACTCATAACGTAATAGAAACGCGGCGTGCACCAAGTATAATCTTTCAACACTTTGTAATTATTACGCTTTTGGTTGCAAAATAGATCTACACAGACATCTTACCGTTTTCTTCTTTAAGGGTTTGACCTGCTCAGACTGAGGATCCCTGTTCGACCTTTCCATTAATGGGGACCTGCGAGTTAGCAACATAAGTAAAACTCAGGCTGCATTGTGGCAAATACAACATGGCACATACTGACGCACAAACTTAGGCCCCTTGCAGACGAGCCTTTGTCGCACTGCGAGTCCGCATCGCAGCTCCCGGGTCACATAGCATTATATTGATTTATGATGCCATGTAACTCTCACAGTTCTGGAATGTATTCGATAACACTGGCATAATGCTGCCAGTGTTATCCAATACATTCCGGAACTGTAAGGGTTACATAGCATCCGAAATCAATATAATGCTATGTGACCCGGCAATGCTGGGAGGTCAGGCCGGGAGCTGCGAATGCGGACTCGCTGCGGGAGGAACGCTCGTCTGCAAGGGGCCTTACATGTAAATTGCAGTGTAATACGGTACCAGCAAAGTGTATGGGATCAGACAAATCTCAAGTACACTTTGATTCCCGACGTGTGGATTTAGACACCCCCAACATGATTACTATTTGTGTGATTTTTGGTGCGGATATCACCCTTTTCAATGGAAGGGGAAGATCTGCGGCAGAACCGCATCACATCTGCGAGAAAAAGAGCACAGATTTTCTGTTTTGAAGTCTGCACTGGTGCAGGTGCTCGCACTGGTCAGGTAAATGCAAGGGAGAAATCAATGTGACAGGACTGAAATTTGCTTTTGGCAACTTTTAAGGGTTTGGCCACTTTTTTTTTTTTTTTTTTTGCGCAAATCTCCCTCCTGGCCAGAACTGCCGAAAAGGAAACATACCTAACTGCTGCCCTGCCTCTGCGGGGTTACCCCCCTCGCATCACCAATTGACTTGACACAAAGAGAGCAGGTCACCCCTGCAGCCAAGTCAAAGCGGATGTTGGGAGCAGGGTATGAGAGAGATGATGCGGGTGCCTGGGAGCAGGTAAGTACACGTCCCTTTCTGCAGGTCTGGCCAGCAGGGTGGGGGGAGGACATAGATGGGGACAGCACATGTGTCCCGTTATGCATTTTTTCCCAGAACCATCGACATAAAAAAAAAAAAAAGTGGATCAGACGCAGACCCAAAATAAGGTCTTAAGAGAAAAAAAATAAAATAATAATTTACAGTCTCTTGTCTAAATGGCCTATAGGTGTTCCAGGTACAACACATGTATAGAATAAGCTGTATGAATCCACCTGCCAAATATGAAAGGAGTGCAAGTTCCAAAAATTTAGCAGGAGCTAAAGGAGAAATCCACCCCACACGTCTGGCGTGTCACTGAGCTGAAGCGGCTGCCCTGCCGAGTAAACCGCCCAGACGTCTTCAGTTAAATCAGTATCGGATTTAGTTTCTGACTGACGTTCATGCAGGCAGCACCGATCATGGCTTGTGTGGTCTCAACAGCGATCTGCTGCTCAGAAACCATGGATCTGTATGAGGACGAGGGATCACAATAGCATTCCCTCGTCCTCATACTGTGGAGGTGATCACTGCATGTAAATACAGAGGTCTCCTTCACTGAACGAGCAGCCGACTGTCAGGAAGGAAGCGTGGACGTCCAGCTTTACACAGGCTGTCTAGGCCGTCCCCGGGTTTATCTCAGGCCGGATGATAAGGTCGATGCATGTATATTGCTTGGCTTACTTTCAGATTTTTATGCCAGAATGGTGACAAAATGGCACGTCTCTGGTCCTGTGCCCTTGCCGAGGACATCAGGAAAAAGTATAGAAACCCAAGATGCACCAAATTGTGCCACCGTTTTAGACATTAGTAAATCTAGGCCGCGGTGCTCGCTGCAGGGAATGGATAAATAGCTAGGTAGAAATGACCTACCTGATTCCAGGCCGCTTGTCTGGCGCACTCCGCTTCTGAGCAGCCGCTTTCCTGGCTGCAAAAGCCTCCGGTTTCTTTTTTTCTTCTGATATGAAAACCAAAAGAATACATTAATGGGGCGGACCGGCTTTAGAGGGTTTTCCCATAGCCAAGTGAATGCCATCAGCGTCTAAACAGTGGGCACCCGACTGCCTGGCCCTCTACCAATCAGGGGAGCTGCCCACATCCTCACCATGCAGTGATTGTAAGGGCTCATTCACACAAACGTTTTTTGCTTTCCGTATACGGAACCATTCATTTAAATGGGTCCGGGAAAAAAAAACACGAAATGTATTCCGTATGCATTGCGTTTCCGTATTTCTGTTCCACAAATTTTGAGTCACGTTCAGTGGCTCCATATGAAAAACGGAATGCATACGGAACACATGTCTGTATGTCATCCGCTTTTTGCGGATTCATGCTGTAGAAATGCTATGCCCAGAGCATTTTGCACATGTGTTTGCAATGATTACAAAGTTCCTTTTTTGCGGAAAAACGGAACGGAAACAGAAACACAATGGATCCAAAAGACGGTACAACGGATCCGTGAAAAACAGACCACAAAACCATACGGTCGTGTGAACAAGCCCTAATGCTGAGCAAGCCGTCTACTTGTATTCACCTATGCACAAAACTTTGCCTTTGGAGTAGAGAACCCAGGAAGCTGCAGGATATGAGCTGAGCGCTGCGATTGGCCATCCTGCAACCTGCCAGGATATGAGCTCAGCGCTGCGATTGGCCAGCGCTCCAGCCTGGGAGAAGGAGACGCCCAGGGCAAAATTATCAGCAGCGCATGCGCCGGTACAGGGGGCTACAGCGGGAGAACAGAGCGGCACCCAGGGATACAAGTAAGTGCAGGGACACCCCCGGGTGCCGCTCTGCAAACAAACGTTGGACCGGTGAAAGGCCCTCTTTAATTTGGGCATTACACATTAAATTTTGTAGGTTGTGCGTTTCTCTATATATGTGGCCCATATAGATCCTGTTTGTAGGTAATTTGGTTGTATTTTTGACCAGATGCATTTTTGCTGACCCTCTGCTGCCGGATCCAGCAGAACTCCAGATGTGAATGGGGTCTAATAGAAACCCATCAGATCCCATTATAGTGAATGGAGTCTGTTGGGAGCCATTAGTTTCAGTTATTTTATGGAAATGGCGTTTCCGCTATTTTCGTTGTTCTGCTCCTATAGCGCAGAAACTGATGTGAACCCTTCCACCCTGTGCACTGGACTTATCCGGTATATGACCCGTTATGGAGAACGTTGATTATTAAAGGGGTTGAATTATCTCAGACATTGGGGGCATATCGCTGGGATAGTTCTGATAGAGGTGGAACCCACCCCTATCCTTAGGACGGAGCCCGCCGCAACGTGAAGGGGGGTGCATCACGCCCTCCATTCATCCCTATGGCAGGCTCGGCTATTTTCGGCAGTCCCATTGAAATGAATGGAAAGCCGCACTCACCTATTTTCAGCAGTCCCATGGAAGTGAATGGAGGGCGGATGCGCATGGACCCTTCTTCATAGGTGTGGGTCCCGTACCTACCCGACAATGTCCGAGACGATACAACTAGGGATGAGCGAATCAATTTTGGATGAAACGCGTTGGCCCCCGGCATATTCACTTACGATTACACCCGATTTAGGCGTAAAACATGCCAGAAATCTAGACCCCACAGGGAGAGTCGTAGCTTTTGACAGCAGGTGCACAGACTGCCATAGATGTGCATAGGTTATGACAAGGCGCACGCCTCATCCACCCACACGCATCCTCGGGGGGTCAGTTGCTCGATGTAAATGACCCCCAGTGGGTTGGGCCAGGTTCACCTCACAGCTTGTCTTCTTCTGCAGGACATTCTACCGTTCCCTTCAATAGCCATGCACTTCTAAATGACGTTTTCCCAATGATACCCTATGGGTGGGTCAAGCAATACGTTTTACTGTATTCAATCTTATAGGCTAGACATAAAGTAAAAGTGACGTGAGCCCGGCCTACAGTACTGTCATGACGAGTATAAACGCAGCTCTACTGGGCTGTATTCAGACGCGGCGTCTGTGACAGCAGTAGCACCTGTAAATACACCTCTACATAGGACACAATACGAAGCCGGGTTGTACGCGCTCCCCCTCACCTCGGTGGCGGGCCGGCTGCCTCCTGCTGTGCAGTAGCGTCCGCTGCACGGCTCCGGTAGTCACACTCATGTCTGCCTTCTATCCGCCTTCTCCTCTTTTTGAATTGAAAAGCGCACCACAGCACAGCCTCTGCGACCACCTACCGGATTGGTCAGCGTCTTCCGCACTGACCAATCACAGCACACCCGTGAGAACACCGGACACGCTGATAGGCTGCTGCAAGCCTCTCAGCCTGTGTTGTCAGCAGTCAGCGAATCAGTTTAAAGTTGACATCACGTGACAGTATAACGTCTGAGCAGCTGCAGCAGCAACAGCTGCGCACTGGTAGGCGTGGATTACTGGAGACAAGGATGGGCATGCGCAGTACACAGCTTTAGTCCGGTGTCACACGTGACTGATCACATGATCCCGACGTCATCACCTAAGGTCCTGTAGTTTTTTTTGACACCTAGCTGTTCCTGGTTGCGGCGCTGTGCGTGGACATGGACCGCTTCTCCTGGTGCTCCGGCCTGCTGGACATAGACGAGACCCTGGTGATCCCGCAGCGCGGAGTGCGCCTGTCTGATGGGGAGGACAAGGTGGGGGAGGAAGGCACCGCACACTTACCTGAGCGGCAGGGATCAGCCTCCGTGCTGGGGAGTAGTGTATTTACTGCCGCTAGAAACTCCAGAGGCATGTGATATAGGTTCTGTATCAGTTCTTCATCTGGAAGCTCTCTGCTTGTAGTCAGTGAATGGAAACCACTGTATACTGCAGAGGATAAAGCTGCATTCACCCTGTGTATACCTCTGACGTGTGTCACTGTATAGCCAGACCCCATAGCATCTGTCCTCTATAGACTGCCCTTGTAGAGGAATGTATAGCGCACACATAGGGTTTTACAGGGCGCCTGGTATGGACCAGTGCGGTAGATTGTGTTATTTCATGTAGCGGAAAACGTATACTGACATATACCAGCCTAGCGGAGGGCGCAGGGCGATATTTTGGCCTCCATTGGGTGAAATGTTGTTGCAAGTGGCATTTTTAATGCTGCCCTTTCCAATTTCCAAAAAAGGGGTGCAGTGGAGGGCGCCCGACACATTTATCTTCATCTTAGGCGCATCCAGAGGCCGGAGTAAACCGCTTGTCTTTGATAAATCCTCCCCGAGCTGTGTATTCTTGGTGGGTTTGCAGTGTGGGATTAGAGGGATTTTCTACAAGATGGTAGACAACACTGGGGAATGAGCTCAATCACTGCTGACGTAGCAGATCCATCAGCCCAGCTATCTGTCTCCCCACCACCGGCTTTCCCTGGTAAAAGGAATGACCCCCAACCAGCGGCTGAAATGACACTGCTTTTATCGCTCATGCAGCCAATCGCTGACCTCGGAGGGGCACTGTTAATGCCAGTGATTGGCAGCAGCAGTCTCATGTTATTGCTGCTGCTAAATAAACCAAGCCCGGCATGGAGAACCGGAGCAACACCCAGCGCTGGAGCTGCTAGAGCAGCACTGAGATTTATTTTTTTCTTCTTTAAAGGCTATGTACACCTTCGGAGGCAATGTTTGTTTATGATCGCATTTTACTCATTTTTGGTCGAAAATCATATTTTCAATTGGTCTTTATTAAAAATATTGAGCTGTTTTGTCACAAAGGGTTAACTGTTTACCTAAGGCTACTTTCAAATCTGCGCTTTTGCTGGATCCGTCATGGATCCAACTTTTGGATGCCCATGCGACAATAGTGTCTCGGGCGGCTTTTTTTTATGCTGTCTTCGCCGCTTGGGAGTGGCTGTGGCTGCGCCATTGGCCTTGGTATATTCCCTTACGCCAGTTAAAGGTGTAAAAGTTGTTTAAAATCTCCACTGAGAGTGAAGCAGATTTTCACTCCGAAGGCACGGACTGCCAGACATGCGCCTGATCCTCAGGGGGGAATCAAAGACCGGCGTAAAATGCTGATTGTTGTAGATGACCCCCTGTCATATTATCCTCCGTGGGACTAGTATTTGTTGGTCTATCTAATTTTCTTACTGTGTGCCATCTGCTATTTGTTATTGTACCATGAGACCCTACAGGTGGCAGATGCCATGGGATGACTTGGCAGTGGCATATGTTTGGGGTATGCATGTGTCTGCCTCCTGGATGCTCCAATAGCTCATTGCATATGATAAAAGAATGCAGCTTCCTACAGAGAAAAGAAAGGTATCCTTTAAATCAGCTTAATCAACCCTACATGTCTAGTTGTATAGGGTTGATTCTGGTGATGGAGCCACTTTAAATTAAAACCTTCAGTATATGTTCCAAAAATATTCATAGACCCCATGCACACTCCATTATTTATTTATTTTTTTAAGGCTAGTTTCACACAAGCGAGTGTCACGCTCCGGACTCGCAGCGTAAGTATCAGACAGCTCCCGTCCTGACCTCCCACCACTGCCGGGGTCGCATAGCATTATATTGAATTATGATGCTATGTAACCCTGCAATATATTGGATAACACTAACATAATGCTGCCAGTGTTATCCATCACATTTCAGAACTGTAAGGGTTACATAGTATCATAAATCGATACAATGCTATGCGACCCCAGCAGTGCTGGAAGTTCAGGACGGGTGCTGCGCTGCAGACTCGCAGCGTGAGAAACTCTCATCTGCAAGGGGCCTAAGGGTTACATAGCCCGCCAGTGCTGGAGTCCGGAACGTGACACTCGCTCGTGTGAAACCAGCCTAGGAATGGCAGTCAATGACGTGTGCTGCTTTATGCTTGTACAGTGGCACAGGTGGGAGGATTCTGCTAAGGATTACTCCTGATTTATACTTTTAGAGGAGCCAAAAAATGTGACCAGAGCCTTACACATGGAGCATAGTTCACAGTCGTTACTTTGTGACTGTATTGTGTCTATATATAATTTACGTCCCTATTGATTTATGTTTTCCCTTTGTTTTCCATCAGGGTAAGTTTGACAGCGGCACACTTCTCTTGACCACTCATAGGCTAATTTGGAGAGACCAGAAAAATCATGTAAGTTCCACCATTTACCATTTTTGGTACGTTTTGGTTTAAAGAAGACAACATCTTGTAACGTGTTTTTTTAGTAACTACTTGTATCCCCCATGTAATAACAATTCTGGAGCTTCTATACTTATGACTCTATGTTGTGCCATTATTTCTGCAAGTTTACAGCTGGGGTGTGTCCCTTCACAGTCTGACACTGACAGCACTGATTGGATGGTGTCAGACCGTGCAGGGTCACAACCCCCACTGATGACACCCAGGTGGACCTTTATTCGTAAACTTCTAGCAGGAATAATAGAGTGGTACAGCCTCAAGTTATAAGAATAGATGCTCTAGAAATGCGATTTCATGTGGAATACAATTATTTACTAAAACAGATGACAGGTCCCCTTTAAGGAGTTTTCCAGAATAAAATAAAGTACTAAAAAGAGGGAACATGGTAAAAAATAACTACTCATTGGTAAATACCCTGCTGTTCCAGTGCCATGGCTTCTGTAGTCCCCTCATTATTAGTATATTATTTAGTATATATATTTTTTTCATCTTTGCAGCGATGCTGTACATTCACACATGACTGCTGTGGTCATTCACTTGCCTCAGTGGTGATGCCTGCATGTACGGCGCAAGACTGCTGCAGGGGTGACGTGGCCGTACACCATCACTGCAGAAACCAGGGGGGCCCCCAGAGCTTTGATGCTGGAGCGGCAGCGCTCTTACCTAGGGGAGTAAGGTTGCAGATCTTCTATAAAAACCATTTTTAGCAAGAAAAAAAAAAATCTTGCTAAAAAGATTCCTGCATCTTATAGTCCCTAGTCAGAGGGGAAGCAAAGGAGCGTAGCGAATAAATAAAAAAGCGGCACGTTGTCTCCTCCTCGTGTAGGACCCCCTGTTCACTGCCTCCTCGTGCTGCTTCAGTGGACCAGCTGCTGCTTGGTCTGTAGACTGCGGCCCGACTGATATCCAGAGCAGAGCCCATCACTGGTGCAGTTTGCAGTCTCCCTCCACCTTGTAGCTTGGTTCACCTGCTGAGGTGCCTGTATGTGACCTCTTCATGCTCACCCCTAACCTGGGACTTCAGACAAGTCGCCCAGTCCTCGTCCTGGATAATAACCATGGTGGATGCCCGAAGCAGTAAACTGCCATTGCTGCGGCTTATAGGGGGGAGCCTGGCCTGCATCTACCTGTCTGGGTCTTCCTTACTACCCCTAAAGAAGCCACTTTGTTCCACCATGCCATGTAAACTGCTGTTGGCATAAAAGACATGTACAAGTATAAAATATTAACCTCCCCTTTTTTTTTTTTTTTTTTTTTTTAGACCTTTTTTTTTATATTTCCTGCATTTATTTTATTTATTTTTAATCCTGGACAATCCCTTTTAAGGGGTCCCATCAGCACTGTCCCTTTTCTTAAGTAACGTCATGTGAAAAGGGGTGAAGCGAGCGGAGTTGTATAACTGAAGTTACCAATCTTTGGGCTCTTTCACACTAGCGTTTTTGTTTTCCGACATAGAGATCCGTCGTCAGGTCTTTATGCCGGAAAAATCCTGATCTGTTTTATCCCCATGCATTCTGAATGGAGAGAAATCCGTTCAGGATGCATCAGGATGTCTTCAGTTCAGGACCGGAACGTTTTTTGGCCGGAGAAAATACCGCAGCATGCTGCGCTTTTTGCTCAGGCCAAAAATCCTGAACACTTGCTGCAAGGCCGGATTCGGAATTAATGCCCAATGAAAGGCATTAATCCGGATCCGGCCTTAAGCTAAACGTTGTTTCGGCACATCGACGTTTAGCTTTTTCTCAATTGTTACCATGGCAGCCAGGACGCTAAAGTCCTGGTTGCCATGGTAAAGTGTAGTGGGGAGCGGTATATGTACAGTCCGGGGTGCTCCAGAGTGACGGCAGGGCACCCCACACGCATGGATCACGTGATTGCATGGATCACGTGATCCATGCGCGTGGGGCGCTCTGACGTCATTCTGGAGCGCCCCGGGAGCCGCACGGACTGTAAGTATACCGCTCCCCGCTCTTACTATGGCAACCAGGACTTTAATAGCGTCCTGGCTGCCATAGTAACCTGAAAGCATTTCGAAGACTGATCAGGATCCTGATCAGTCTTGTAATGCTTTCAGGCAACTTGCGTTCTGACGGATCCGGCGGGACGGAAGTGCCTGCCGTATCCTCAGAACGCAAGTGTGAAAGAGGCCTTTCCCTGTCTATGGATAGGTGTATGAGAGGTGAAATGCATTAAATATCAGGGTATGAATATTTAAAAAAAACAAAAAACATTTTTGGCGAAAACATTTCCTCCTACCCCTTCTTACAGCTCGTGTATGGTTTCTCTCACCCTCCATGGTTTTTTACCTTTAGCTGATCCCCTGAAGGTGGTAAGTCGTCGGTCAAGTGCCTAGGCTCCTCAGGAGACGCTCGTACTGGTCTCGGAGGGGGCACCACCATCTGTCATTTATGACATGTCCTGTGACAAAATCCACAACTGAGCTAATATCTATTAATAATAAAAGCTCTTTACTCTGCTATGTATATCTGTTCGTTAAAGGCTGGCTGGATTCAATTTTCCATCACATTATACACTGATCGTTTCCATGGTTATGACCACCCTGCAATCCATCAGCAGTGGTCGTGCTTGCACACTATAGGAAAAAGCACTACACTATCTACGGGCCCGCGATCCCGACCACCAGAGAGGCTGGTGCTTTTTTCTTTAGTGTGCAAGCACGACCACCGCTGATGGATTGCAGGGTGGTCGTAACCATGGAAATCAGCAGTGTATAATGTGATGGAAAAATGAATCCAGACAGCAAAAGGAGGCAATATGGACAATCACAATACATTAGTAAGTGCCTTGTATTAACTTTCTCTACATGATAAATGCCATTTGCTGAAGTGAGACAAAACTTTAATATGAGGAGGTGGACTTGGTTACTTCCAGCTTTCCTTTGCATTCCACTCATTTTCTTACCGTTTTTCTGCAGGATTTCTGCATTGCTGTTCCACTTTCTCAGATTGTGTTCTCAGAAGAACAAGCAGGAGGGATTGGAAAAAGGCGAGTATTGTGTAGTGATCCAAAAAGATGCTCGAAAGTGGCAATAAAAAAATACCCTTAGGGCATGCTCACACATGGAGGATAGGCTGGGGATTTCCATGTGGCAAATTCGCATTGCTGTGCTGTACCAGTAAAGTGGAAGAAACATTACAAAAACGCATCCAAACCCAGAAAAAAATAAAACGCTGAATAAATTCACCTGCGGTGCGCATTTGCAATCTGCAGATGTCGGTATATGTTGTGATTCTCCACCGCTTCTCCCGTTGTGATGCAGAAGTGAAATCCACAGCAAAATCCGCAAGTGATTCATGTGGATTTTGCTGCGGATCCGTGTCAGAATCTGAGCAGTGTTGAAGGTACCCTAACAAATAAAAGTACTTGTAAAAATCTTGGTAAAGTTCAGTTTTTGTTGGGGGTAAAGGATTATCAGTTTCCCGTTGATTTTATAGCACTGATGTATTCCGCAGCACGGTACAGAGATTGTAGATCAATCACATCGCCCCTGCCCCCGGTAATGCTTGGAAGTGTCCCCATGTCGCTCACACTAGGGTAAATTTCATAAGGAACCAAATGGAATTTTAGTAACTTTTTGTATTGTGAAATAAGAGGGCTCCCAAGGGAAGCCCACGCTAACATCAGACTCGGGACTTCAGAGTCCACATTCTTACCTTTGGTTGCTTTACTAAGGTTTTTTGTCATGTTCTCCAAAGCCTCTGCTGCTGTCAGATGTGCCGCAATTATAAAAAGCGCACCCTCTTAATAATTGTGGCGCATCTGTGCAGGTGTGTGCGCCAAAACTGATATCTACACTAGCAAGGGATTTCTGCTATAATCTATGCCAGTCTCCAAGCTATAGGCGCCCATTCCCCGCCCCACTACGCCAGCGTTTTGGAAACTGGGGCTCAGAACCTCGAAAAAGGTACCAAATTTTGTACAACCTGGGCGAACGGCAAACTTCGCAACTTATTGGAGCCGGTTTCCTGGCACACAGGACATGATAAATCCCCCCCCCCCCACCTCCCAATGTGTATATCTTAGACTGAAAAGCAGGCTGGACCAAGCATCATTACCGCATGACAGTAGGAATGGTTTCAGCACCACAACAAAATTAAAATCCTGCTTTATTCCAAATTGCATTAAAAACATGATAGTTCGAAACCACAGATACAAGACCTACCCGCTTATGCGTTTCAAGCCCCTTTCGGGCTGTTAATTTCACTAGAATATCCACCGAAGTTATGAAGAAGTGCCAGTCTCTAAATGTAAGACAGCTTCTTTGCTGTCTTACATTTAGACCATTTTCTACGCCTAAAACAGGCGTAAAAAATGATGAATGAGAAGGGCCTGCCGGCCCGTCCCCTTCCCCACCCACGCCATGCCCACAATTTTAGACCCAGGGCCCCATCACAGTGCGCCATTACAGATCTCGCTGAGGAAGGTCTTTATAAGACCGAAACGTCCAGGGACCGTACAAATAATTATTGTGGCCTTATACTTATCATATAGCCTGGATGTATACAACAATGTTATATTGAACACTGAAGAATACAAATAAAATGTGATTACTTGCATACAAATCAGTGTGCCGTGAACCTACCTCACACACAATTTTAGACCTGGCGTGAGCGGGGTGGAGTCGCAGATAGCGCCATCTGCGCCTGAAGTACTCCTAATTTATGCGTATTTCAGAATAGTAAATGACTCCCTTACTGCAGTATTAATAAAGTGTAACCATTGTTTTTTCACAGTGCCAAAATTGTAGTGCATCTCCACCCTCCATCTCCAAACAAAGAACCTGGACCATACCAAACCAGCCGCTACTCCTATGTCAAGTTATCCTTCAGAGAGCACGGTCAGATTGAGGTAAGTGGGCAGCAGGCTGTTATAGGGGTTATGATCTATCCACAGATAGGTACCACTGTTACTTTTTCATCACTTACGTATTTTGTCCAGGACTGCTCGATGGCATTAAAGGGGTTATCTCTCTCCAGTAAGTGGCATTTATCATGTAGAGAAAATTAATACAAGCCACTTACTAATGTATTGTGATTGTCCATATTGCTTCCTTTGCTGGCTGGATATATTTTTCCATCACATTATACCCTGCTTGTTTCCATGGTTACAGACCACCCTGCAATCCATCAGTGGTGGTCGTGCTTGCACAATATAGGAAAAAGCACCAGCCTATGTGCGCACCCATGGTCCCGGCCACCAGAGAGGCTGACACTTTTTCCTATAGTGTGCATCAGGATCGGTTGGGGTCCCAGTGGTTGTATCCCCACAACCCATTATCCCCTATCCTGTGGATAGATTATAACTTTTAAAGCCTGTCACAACAATCTTTATGGTATATTTTTCCACTGTGGGTGGAATAAACAGTGTTGAAGGGTTTTCCTATCTTAGACTTTTATGGCATACCCACACAAGATGCCAAGATACAGTGCCATCAGCTCCCCCTATGCCATCAGTTCTCTGTGCCATTAATCCTCTGTGCTATCAGCTTAACCCAATGCCATCCTCTGTACCATCAGCTCACTCCTGTGCCATTAATCCTCTGTGCCATCAGCTTACCCCAATGCCATCCTCTGTACCATCAGCTCACTCCTGTGCCATTAATCCTCTGTGCCATCAGCTTACCCCAATGCCATCCTCTGTACCATCAGCTCACTCCTGTGCCATTAATCCTCTGTGCTATCAGCTTACCCCAATGCCATCCTCTGTACCATCAGCTCACTCCTGTGCCATTAATCCTCTGTGCTATCAGCTTACCCCAATGCCATCCTCTGTACCATCAGCTCACTCCTGTGCCATTAATCCTCTGTGCTATCAGCTTACCCCAATGCCATCCTCTGTACCATCAGCTCACTCCTGTGCCATTAATCCTCTGTGCTATCAGCTTACCCCAATGCCATCCTCTGTACCATCAGCTCACTCCTGTGCCATTAATCCTCTGTGCTATCAGCTTACCCCAATGCCATCCTCTGTACCATCAGCTCACTCCTGTGCCATTAATCCTCTGTGCTATCAGCTTACCCCAATGCCATCCTCTGTACCATCAGCTCACTCCTGTGCCATTAATCCTCTGTGCCATCAGCTCTCCCCAGTGCCATCAGCTCACTCCTGTGCCATTACCCCCTTGCCATTAATCCTCTGTGTTATCAGCTCTCCCCAGTGCCATCAGCTCTCCCTAGTGCCATCAGTCCTCTGTGCCCTCAGCTCTCCCCAGTGCCATCAGCCCCCCCATGACATCAGTCCTCTGTCACATCAGCCCCCATGCCATCAGTCCTCCGTGCCCTCAGCTCCCCCAGTGCCACCATGTCCGCTCCTAGCATTCAGTCCCGGTGAAATACTTACTTTTCCTGTAGGGGCAGTGCGGACACTCCACAGCTCCTCCATCTTCTTCTCCGCGTGCTGCACTATCCTCCTGACGTCACACAGCGTCGGGTCATAGTGCGCACTTACGTGCACTATGTCCTGATGATTTCTCAGGATCCAGTGCAGCGCGGTGGGGGCCGGCTGGTGAGCATAGAGCGCGAGTAATTACTCGCACTCCATGGTCACATGACAAAAATTTGCACCGAGGATTTTTCTGTGTCAAGTTACTCGAGTACTTGTTGCAGCCTTAGTTGGGGGGGATGATTTTACATGGTTTAGTATAATGAGAATTTCCTCGCATACCATGGCCATTTACAGCAACACTCATAGATTGCCTTTGGTTAGAAATGTCTTGTAAATTAGTACTTACTTGCAGACACTTAACTTGTCCTATGTGCTTGGGTGCAGTTCAATCGCCGACTATCAGAGGAGCTGACACAGAAGAGGTGGGAGAGGGCATCGCCCTCCATTCAGATGAGCAGAGGTCCTCAGGTAAAGCATTGCACTAAAATCAAAGCATTATCACCATAATATATTCTATAAAAAAAATAAATAATAATCACATCAGCATATGTCCTTGGGTTGTCATTAAAGAGGAGCTGACATGTCTGTTTTAATACTTACTTGCCCCCCCCTTGTAATAATTCTGGATCATCTATTCTTATGACCCTGTGTCGTTCCTTTATTATTCCTACTAGATGTTATGAATGAATTGCTAGCAGTTTGTAATTAAGGTCCATCTGGGTGTTACCATTTGGGGAGGGGGGGGGGTCCCTGCACAGTCTTACATTATCCAGTCAGTGTCGGACTGTGCAGGGACACACCCCCAACTGGCAACAACCATCTGGACCTTAATTGCAAACTGCTAGTAATTCATTCATAACTTCTAAAAGGATTAACAAAGGAATGGTACATGATGGCCATAAGAATATGTGCTCTAGAATTATTACATGGGGAATGCAACTAGTTGCTCACGCAGACATGTCAGGAGAGGTGACGGGTCCTCTTTAAAAGGCATAACTCATTTTTAAAAACTTCTGACATGTCATAGTAAGTGGAGGTCCAGATGCTGATATCCAACTTTCCCTGATGTGATTAGTGGTGCGCCCACTGCTCCTCCATCACTGTCTAGGCGAGCTTCCTTTGCCTATACAGGCTTCTGCACGGTTCATCTTCTGCATGAATAGTCGGTTTGCCTGAAGCTGCACATAGTTGGCTTGTCTTATTCATCTTCCTCATTAGACCCCAGGAATTAAGGGAAGCTTAAAGGAGTATTCCGGTTATAAAAGGCCTAAGAAAGGATAACTTTCTTTATTCGGAATACCCCTTTAAAGGGGTTGTCTCATCTGAGACTATGGGGGCATTTCACTAGGATATACTCCCATTGTCTGATAGGTGCGGGTCCCACCGGTGCAGAAAACTGCAGAATGATTGTGCTGTGGATTTGAGTCTGCAGAATGTTCATTTTTCCGGTCAGAAAATTTCCACTGCTTGTGAACCCTTTCCAAATGTATTAAAGGGGTTGTCTCTCTCGCCTTAATCATTGCTAGGATATGCCACCAATGTCAGATAGGAGCATGTCCCACCTCTGCGACCTGCTGCTATGTCCAGAATGGGATCCTTGAATTGAATGGAGGGCAGCCGCTCTTGCGCAGTGCACCCTCCATTCATTTCTGTGAGAGTTCCATTTCTGGCCATCCCATAGAGGTGAACAGAGCCATGGTAGCTCTTGAGCAGTGCACTCTCCATTCATATCTATGTGACTTGTGAAAATAGCCGAGCGTTGGGGTGTGTCCCTGCACAGTTTGACAATGGCAGCACTGACTGGATAGAGTGAGACTGGTTAACACCCTTACTGCAGACTTCTAGCAATGAATTCATAACTTCTAGCAGGAATAATAAAGGAATGGCACAACATAGAGCCATAAGAATAGATGTTCCAGAACTGTTATTACATGGGGAAAGCATGAAGCTATTAAAACAGGCATGTCAGGAGAGGGGAAAGGTCCTCTTTAACCCCTTCAGGACACATGACGAACCGGTACGGCATGTTTCCCGAATCCTTAAGGACACATGACGTACCTGTAAGTCATGTGTAAAATTTTATTTTTTAGCCATAATACCCTTTATTTCTCCTTGCCCCTTTCCTTATATATCACAATGCATAAATCTGTTGGGAAGGTGATAATTCATGCCTAATTTTCTCCTTTTCTTTGTCCCTTTGTGCCATTGAAAAATACTAAAAATAAAGAATTTCCCAAAAATATACAATACAATATTTTTGCTGCCACTAGAGGGAGCTAACTGCAAATGGGTTTATGCAGCTTGTATTGAACCTAATGGGAGCTGCAAAATGTGTATGCAATAACAGTGGTTGTCGGCAAATGTCAGTAAACGGACACAGCAGACCAGTGGCCTCTCTAGAGCAGGTCAGCAATTGGAGATCTTGAAAATGGTTGGCAATTGCAGCACAAGCGGCATAACTTCTCATTATGCAATGATTTAAGCTTTGTCTATAAAAAACCAGAAACCCACTTGAAACGAGCCCCGTGTGAGTTTATGCTGTGATTTCTGGTATCATTTTGATGGGGGTGAGTAGGGCCTGAATGCTGGAAGCAGGTGTTACATTTACCAGCGTTTTGCACAATGCTCCAGCCTCTGATTGATGCACGTTTACAGTTTGCATCCTGCAGTCTACGAAGGTTTCTTTCATAAAAATCACGGTCAGAACTACGTTATCCTTCCTTCCTCTTTCCTTTTTGTTTTTCCTTACAAAGACAGGGAGAATAAAAGCTGTCGGGATTGTGGGCATTGAGCGGAAGCTGGAAGAGAAACGAAAAGAGACCGACAAGAACATATCCGAGGTTAGTATAAATGTGCACTGGTCACTGCCTCTGCCTTACTTTTCCACTGATCTAAGTGAAGTCTGTATTACACAGGCCGATTGAGCAAGCGATTGTCGGGAAGGGAAGTGTTCCTTCCCAGCAATCGCCTGCTCGCTCGTGGAGGAGACCGCTGCTATTACATGCAGCGATTTCCTCCGCAGCATGGGGACGAGCGATCGCTATGCCATCGCTTGTCCCCATGCTGTATAGTGTTAGATCGTAATTAGACAGCATGATCTGCCGCTGGGAAACGCTCTTAAAAATCACAATTGCCCAATGAACAAACGTTTGCTGGTCCATTGGGCAATCGGTGCCGCACCTGATGGGTTAACTGCCGATGATCACAGCTCCATGTCAGAGGCAGAGTGCAGGCTATGTGATTCTGCCACCGCACCCGCCTCCTGTATCTGTATTAGACGTTAATTATCATTAGTGGCACAGTGCGCCCTCTGCCCTCCCCAGTATTAAAATCACTGGTGGCAGTGGCCACAGGGTCCCCTCCCCTCCTCTTTATTGGTGGTACAGTGGCAGTTGTGATCGGAGCCCCAGCACTGTAATCCTGGGGCTCCGATCGGTTACCATGGCAGCCAGGACGCTACTGAAGCCCTGGCTGCCATGGTAATCTCCCTGCTGCTGTGCATACTATGCACAGGGCAGCAGGGAGAGTGTAAAGTCCTTTTCACCCGAATAGAGCTCTATCAGGGTGCGTAGGACAGGGGATGAAAATATCCCAAGTTCTAGCCCCTAAGGGGGCTAATAATTATTAAATAAAAAGAAAAACACCAAAATATTAAGAATATATTACCCCTTTTCCCAATTTTACATATATAAACAATAAATAAATAAACATATTGCCATGTCTGGAAAGTCCAAACTGTTAAACCATAAAAAAATCTCCTATGTGGTGAACGCCGTAAAAGAAAAATAAATAAATCAAAACTGCCCGATTTTCCATGTTTTATTTATTTTTTTTTTTTAGTCACCCAAAAAATAGGATAGGACTGTTCAATTATGGGCCGGACATTACATAACCCTAGTTCTGACCTAGCTGTTAGCAGATGTTGGGAGCAGTTGTTGCGCGAGGGCTCACACGCGGAGAACAGGCTCCAGACGCAGACCACCAGTAGAGAGGATTGTTTGATCCCAGACACAGGTGGCACCTTTATTACACAACCCTGTCTATGACAGGACCATTTCCAGGCGCTTACCAGAAGGAAATTTGAGGTCATTACATGTCCTGTCATTGACAGCCAGCCACTGTCACCTTTATTTCCAGTGGTCTTGAACGAGAAATCTGGACTACTACAGACTGTAGCAATGTTGTCTTCAGTCACCTAGGTTCAGCTTGAGATCCAGTGGTGGTCAGTTTAAGTATGGTGGTGTCTTAGCAAGCGCTTTAATCCTGCCTGTGCTGTGGAGCGACACACTGCCCCAACTGCTGGTGTGATGATCTGAGAGCCATTACTGACGACGTCAGTCAGAGTGTTGGTACCTTCTCAAACAGCTGGTGTCTGACCCCCCACTGTTCAGATACTGATGACCTATTCAGAGGATAGGTCTTCAGAATTGGAAAAACCCTTTAAGGCCTCTTTCACACTGGCGTTTTTGCTTTCCGTCCTAGAGTTCTGTTCTCGGGGCTCTAGGACGGAAAGATACTGACCAGGATTATCCCAATGCATCCTGAATGGAGAGAAATCCGTTCAGGATGTATCAGGATGTCTTCTGTTCAGTATGTGAACGTTTTTTGGACGTTGACAAAACCGCACCATGCTGCAGATTTTGCTCCAGCCAAAAATCCTGAAGGCATGCTGCAAGGACGGATCCGGAATTAATGCCTATTGAAAAGCATTAATCCGGATCCGGCTTTAAGCTAAGCGTCGTTTCGGTGCATCGCCGGATCCGACGTTTAGCTTTTGTGAATGGTTACCATGGCAGCCAGGACGCTAAAGTCCTGGCTGCCATGGTAAAGTGTAGTGAGGAGGCAGGGGAAGAAGCTACTACCTTCCGTGCGGCTCCCGAGTCCCGGGGCGCTCAACAATGACGTCAGAGCGCCTCGTGAGCATGGATCACATGATCGCATGGATCACGTGATCCATGTGCGTGGGGCGCTCTGATGTCATTGTGGAGCGCCCCGGGAGCCGCACGGACTGTAAGTATACTGCTCCCCTGGCTCCCCACTACTTACTATGGCAACCAGGACTTTGATCAGTCTTCAAAATGCTTTCAGTGTTACTATGGCAGCCAGGACGCTACTAGTCTTCAAATGCTTTCAGTTGTCTTGCGTTGTGACGGATTCGGCAAGCATTTCCGGCGATGGAAGTGCACGCCGGATCCTCACAACGCAAGTGTGAAAGAGGCCTAACTTTTAAGGTCTTTTTTTTTTTTTTTTTCCTACTCCCTGTGAATATAATGTTGTCCCCCCTGACCACAACTATTGTTTCCTTAGGGTATGTTCACACACAGAAAATACATGTCGCAAAGACATGTATTTTCTGTACAACGTGCTACAGATCCACGCAGTGGGGAAAATCTTAGAGCAGATGCTCCTAGCAAAAGGCCAATACTCATTAATTTTATTTTTTTTATGGAAAAATGTGTACAGAAAAATCCACACCGTATGAACTACAGCAGGATCCTCTCCCCCTCCTTGACTAAGCTCCACATTTCGAGAACATACAGAACAATGTGGGAAATGTCATATTCTGCTTTACATTTGTCATTCATTTCTTGGTGTGCCTCTACGATAGTGAATGACTGGTATCAGGCTGTCCTGTACTCTGTGGTCTGCTCGGTTATGGCGCTTGCCCCATGAATACAGCAAGGACTATAAAGAGGAGAGGGCCCATCCCTGTGTGGAGTTTGCCTTGTGTTTCTGTTGTGCTCTGCTGTGTGATGAGTTCACTTTCCCGATGCCTCCTTTACTTGAGGTTTCTGTCATTCCTGGGGATTTTCTTATTTGACGTCTATTATTCAGGTGTTATTTTTATTAAACCAAGCACAGACCATAAACGGCGAGAGCAACAATACCTAGATTATGCATTGTCAGAGCTTGACATGACTTGCTTTTTTTTGTCCTTCTTGTTGTTTGTGATGTACACGGTGTGGAATTGTTAACTAGTTCTATAGTATCTAATGGAAGACTATAGGACAGACTACACTCATGATTGTTAATGGTTAACTTAAAGGGGTTGTTCCGTCAGGAGAACCTTGTCTATCTCCCTTTTACATGATATACAGATCACAGGGGGGGTCTCATTCCCACGACCACCTCTGCAAGCTAGAACAGAGAGCTGCTAGTACCCAGTGGTACACCATTAAGGAGGTATTCTCATCTGAGACAGTGGGGGCGTATTACTAGGGCCCACAGTGGGACCTGCACCTATATCAAGAACGGAGGACTGGACGACAACTCAGACCTTCAAAAGGGAAGCGTACTTAACTGCACCCCACTGCTGGACATCTTGCTCTTTTATTCCTTGGCTGCTTCCCTCGGGTTCCCCACTGTCAACTTCCGATTTGACTCCGCCGCCTATGACTGGCTGCAGCAGTGACTGTCCCGGGGGCCCAGTCACTGTCGTTGCTAAGCCTATTCTTTTGTTTGCTGAGGGGGGGGAAAAAAGGGGGACTCAAAATCTGCAAGGTTTCGGGAGCAGCAGCTAGGTACTGTTTTGAGTGAAATAAAAATTGGCCTTCTCTTTTTGGACAATCTGTTCAACCCAAAATGATATTGTTGTCCCTTGTATTTGTTGTGCTGTGTGTCAGAAGAATCCCAGGTTTGTCAGGACTGCTGTGACTACAATGGACCCACGTGCACAAACTGCATGGTTAGTTTTTTTTCACTTTTCCTTTAGCTTCTATGTTTTTCCTGTCTGGACGCCCTCAGGACTGAGATCAGAGGTTTTGCAATCTTCATTGTTTTCAGAGTTGCAGATGTCAGTTGACTCCTTTTCCCCAGAACGCTTCCACTGCTGCAGATTTTTGTGGGATTGGCGTAAACGGCTTTACAAGCTAAGGTGCGGGGTCTTCACATAGATAATCTGTAAAAATATGTGAAATATGGCTGTGTATATATTTTATATTAGATTGTTCATATTTAACGTTGAGAGCCCTAACAGTGCTCCTTCATAAAAGAGAAAATCCCAGAAGTGCCATCCAGACCCCCTTTATGTTTCTGCCTCTACCCAAAAATGGCTGCAATTTTGATCTCATCAACAACGGCCATCGTACCCCCCCCCCCCCATAAGTCCCTGTAGTAGCAAACCTTTCCCTCGCTCCTCTGTTGTGACTTTCTGAAATGTAAAAGACTTGAGTGTCGACGGAGTACTCTACCTGCCAAATGGGTAACCTTGGAGGGTCTTCTTGTATAGCTTACAACTTAAAGGGGTTTTCCAGACTCCTAAAATTGATGACGTGTAGTGAACAGATAATAAAGTTGCATATGCTCGGCCTGGACGCCGAGACTCCTGTGCTGCACAGCATGGCGCCCCAAGATGGCCGACAGACACCACTTGGGAAAAATTACCTATTGCGGGCACAACTATCACTGCCCCGCCGCACTGCTTATTACCCTAGGAAACGGGAACAATAGTGTGGGGTGCAAGATACAGACGGCCACGGTGCAGCACAAGAGCTCACAATCTTACAGGTTTATACAATGGTCTCCCTTCCCTTCTTCCTAAAAGACACTGTGACATGTGTCCGTAATACTCCCAGTCAAGATGCTGGAGTAACTGAAGTTTGCAGTGAAGTCCCTTGTTGATCCAGGAGCGAACTATAAACCTATAACTAGTAGGTCCTGGTGTTGGGTAATTTCTGAATCTTTGTAGCACAATCCTTGCAGCCTGCCTCACCCAGAGTCCCTAACTGACTAACTAACTGCAGGCTAGATCAGTCTCTAGTTTTCTTCCAGGCTCCCACAATATACCGCAGTGCGTGCACGATCTGGCTTACCGACTCGGGTCTGTTCTTAATCCGATGGTGACTTAAACCAAATAACAAGTCTGTCCATCCACAATGATCCTCTCTTTCCTAGACAGTCATCAGTCAATTCCAACGGTGACTCTGGCCACTCCAGGTCTCACTGACACCTGGATGCCACTAGATGCTCCCCTCCAGCTCCTGTCTCTGCAAATCTGCTGAGCTATTTCCTGGTTCTTCTCCAGCGACCGTAGTAACCACACCTCTCAATGCATATTCAATTACTTGCAGTATGTTAGCTGTGTGGGGAAACAAAATGCAGGATGACAGTTCTAATAAAGTAATGTGTACAGAAACAGTATGAGCTGTTTCTCCATCTTACAGACGTATCCTCAGAATAAGTCATTTAATATACGATCAGCTGTTCCTTACAGCCTCTGGCGCCGGATCTAGCCCCGCCGTGGAGCAGTAAGCACAGGAGTGATGTGAATGGGAGCTAAATTGCAGTAACCCAGCACGGCCACTACAGTTAGAACAGAGCTGTGGTCCATTCACAGTGCTAGTTCCAGCTCCGGAGGCTGCAGGGGGCAGCTAATCGGTGGGGATGTGGGGCACCCACGGATCTGATATTCTGAGGATAGGTCATCAATATCATGAGCCTGGGCAATCCCTTTATTGTTTTTAGGACTTGGATAGACAAATAGCAATGGAATTTGTTCTAATTTTTTTTTTGCCACTAAAACAAACTAAATAAAAGTGTGTGTGTGTGTGTGTGTATATATATATATATATATATATATATAGATATATATATATATATATATATATATATATATATACACAAACGCCAAAATGAAGCAGCACTGTAGGGGTGTAGATGGGTGCAATTCCTCCGGAAAACGGACAATCTTCCTCACAAATAGTCACTCAGAGATGAGGCAGCACTCCAATGCAGGTAAAGGTGACCCAATTTTATTCCAAAGCTACGTATATACACATACCGATAGTGCTGCTATTTCTCTAGTTTGCTGTATAGTTGCCCATGTAGCTTGCATCTGCATTTAAATTACCTCTAGGAGGTGCTGTTTTATTTTTTGGTAGGTGCTGCTATTTCTCTAGTTTGCTATATATATATATGTATCACGTGTTTTTATGTTATTTATTCATTTTTTCCAATGGCTTTTATTTTTTTATTTTTTTTAATTATTTTAGAGAAGGGTATCTAAAAATTCCATTGCTACAACATACCGAGATTTTTTTTTTTAAACACCATGCAATGGGCACAAAAAAAGCACCGCAATTGGGGGAGAAAAAAACAAATCTTCCATATATATTAAAAAACGCACGTGTGCTGCATTTCATCATTCCTATAGACTTTCAGTTAATATCTTTACATTTTTCAGGAAAAAATGCCCCAAAATGTGGCAATAATCCGCACAAACACCATAAAACTGTGTGGAAACCCAGCCTTAAAGCGACTCTCCGGTTCAAAAAAAATATAAAATCAACTAGGGACAGAACGGAGCACTTCACTTGATGCCCTCTTTTTCATCTTTTTAGCTGTAGATCCGCCAGTCCCTGGGCTTCTCTTCTGCCATCCAAGATGGCCGCACCGCTTCTCAGCATTTGGTACGTCAGGTAATCTGAGAAGCTGAGCAGCCATCTTGGATGACTGAAAAGAGTCGTCAGATTTGCATATGAAAAGGAGAAAAGCTGGGCACCAGGTAAGCGTGCAATTCATTCCCCGGTTAATGTGATTTTTTTTTTTTTTTTTTTTGTTTAACCAGAGGGTTGCTCGCTATAGGAGCTAAGGGGGCTTATGTCATGGCCTGGCCCTGAATGCATCAATAAAAATCTACTGTGCGAGCAGATCTGAATTCTGTATCCGGGCCCGGCGTCCTGGCTTGTTTTTTCGCTGACCTCGTTCTGATTTCTCGCCCACAGTTTACTTCTAAAGGACGAATTGAAGTTAAAATGAGAGGCCTGTTTGTTGGGTGGATTAATAGCGGGACGTCCGGCTGCAGTGGTTGGCTATAGGGTGATTACTGGGAGAATGTACAGAGCTGTGGTGCTTCCTGCGGCTGCTGCCGCCCGCTGATAAGACCCCAGCGACGGTGTGTTTATTTGAGGAAGTTCCTGTTAGGTGTGTGCCCATTCCCCTTTGTCCTCACTGCTCTCCGTCTCTGGGAGCGATGAGTTGGAGCATGTTATTCATTAGGTTTGGGAAGCCCGTGACATGTTGACAAGTTCTGTGAAGCCTAAAGGCTGAAAACTGGATGACGAAAATGAACCAAACTTGTCAAAGGAGGTCCTGTCACCCTCCTGAAGAGTCTGTTATAGTCAAAACCCAAATTGCAGTTCAAATAACATGAAGTATCTTATTATTTTTTTGCCTTGTGCAATTCCTCAGTTAATCCTCCTAGAATTTTTGGGGAAAAACAGCTGGTTGTTATCCTTCCCCTTGTCAAACGGCTGATTGCACAGTGTCGGACACACCCACAGCTGGTACTACCCAGTTATCCTTTTATTCATACATTTCTATGAGGAATAACAGAGGAACAACACAATACAGATTTCTATGAATAGTTATATTATGGGGAATACAATTATTCATTAAACTAAACATGTCGGGGGAGATGATAGGTCCTTCTTAACCCCTTAACATGTATGTGATTGGCCTTAAAGTGGTTGTGCAAGAAAGGGGTGGGTGGTTTGGCAGACCCCCCCCCCACTTAACAAATCTGTAAAGGGAAGCTTATTTACCTGCTTTCCCGCACTGGCTCTTCGCACCTTCTCCTCCAGGCCTGTGATGCCTTGCTGGGCTCCTTCGATGTCAACATCCAGTTGGATGTCGCTGCAGCCAGTCACTGGTCATGCACATAACCATATGTATTTTGCGGTCTGGAAAACACGGAGCCGCAAAAAATACGGAAGCCGTCCGTGTGCATTCTGTATTTTGCGGAACGGAACAGCTGGCCCCTAATAGAACAGTCCTATCCGTTATGCGGACAATAATAGGACATGCTGAAACGGAATGCACACGCAGTAACTTCCGTTTTTTTGTGGACCCATTGAAATGAATGGTTCAGAATACGGTCCGCAAAAAAAAAAAAAGGGAACGGCCACGGAAACAAAATAAGTTCATGTGCAAGTCATGACGAATGGTCAGATGACACAAAAGGATCCGGTCTCTGCCGTGGTCAGTGATTGGCTGTGGCGATGTCAAATCGGATGTTGACATTGAGAGAGGGGAACATCGCAGGCCTGGAGGAGAAGGTGCGAGGATCCAGCGCTGGGAAGCGGGTAAGTAAGCTTCCCTTTACAGGTTCGGTAAAGTGGGGGTTGGTTTGCCAAAAAACCCTCCATTCTTGCACAATCGCTTTAAGGGGATGTATGGAAAACTATGTGCTGTCCGCATCCCCTTTTCTGGATCCGCACTTCCGTTTCCGCCAAAAAAATAGAACATGTCTTGTTCTTGTCCGCAATTGCAACCAAGATTATGCATTTTCTATTATAGTGCCGGCGATGTGCGGAACGCAGATTGCCGATGTCTGTGTTTTGCGGATCTGTGGAATGGGTATGGACGTGTGAATGGGTATGGACGTGTGAATGGGTATGGAACAGAATTGGCTTCCATAAGTAGTGGCATTGCCTTCAGGATCCTCATGAGGGAGACCATTTCTTTCCGGAGAATCGTTCCTAGAACGTTTAGTTTTATCCCTGTGACTACATGCTGCTTTCACATTCTGTTTTCCAGGCCTTTGAAGACCTCAGCAAGCTGATGGACAAGGTACGGCGTGATATCTGTATGAGCCCAGGTTCAGCGCGACCGTTTCCTGTCAGCAGAGCAATGAAAGACTGCTGTCTCCGTTATTTTTACAGGCCAAGGAAATGGTGGAACTGTCCAGATCGATAGCGAACAAAATCAAAGACAAACAAGGAGACATCACAGAAGACGAGGTATGAAAACACGCCAGGGTAAACGGGAACCATCGCACCGCAATATTTGTACGAGCCCTTGCTCCAGGAATAACATGATGAGAAATTGTGTCTGGGATAGAAACCTCTGCCCCTGTCCTGTCCATTGTAAATTTCCGCTATCGTGTGTAGATTTCATGATGTTTTCCCACATATTCGTCATGCTGTTTGATTTGTTCTGAAACGAATATGGAAAATCCTCTGCATACAGAGAGCCCCGCCGCCCGTATTCTAGGGTAAAGATCCTCTGCAGAACTTTAGCAATGCGACGAATGGATACTTACTAACCAAATTAACTTCTAAAAATGTGTTGAAATGTGTTAAATAATCTTAAAGGGGTCATCCCGTGAATAATGTAAAGAAAAATGAAAATCGGACAAAGGCCTCATGCACACGTCCGTTGTTTGCTATTCACTTTAATAGACATAAGATGCGCATCCGTTGCTCCGTTCCGTGGTCCTGAAAAAAAACAAAAAAAAACATGTCCTATTCTTCTCCGTTTTGCGGACAAGAATAGGCATTTCTATTATGGGTGGCCCGTTCTGTTCTGCAAATTGTGGAACCCACACAGGCGGCATCTGTGTTTTGCGGATCTGCAATTTGCGGACTGCAAAACACGGCATGGTCGTGTGCATGGGGCTATAATCTAAGACACGACGACCTCTTTCTAACAAGGCTAAAACCAGCCCTGTATCTCACATGGATCTAGAGATCTCTCCATTTATTGCTTCAGTTGTTCTGCTAGACTTATTTCAAGATGTCCACTTAAGGGGCGTGCCCTTTCTGCCTCAGCTAGTGGCAGTTGAAGGATGGAACTGAGCAGGTGTTTCTGTCTCAGCGAGCAAGATCCGAAGTCACTTTGTTTTAATGCTTTATGGAGATCCGTCTCTGTACAGCGTTAAAATGTATGCTCTCCGGCGAGGTGAAATTCATTATAGCTGAAGTCTCGTGGGACTCTGGTGATTAACTTCGGCCATTGATTTCTAAACTTAAAAACTGTTTTAAAACTTGGCACTTGTTGCTGACTTGTAGCTCGGAATAGAAGCCTTCAGATCCAAGTTTTAAACTGGTTTTCAAGTTTAAAAATTGAAGTCTAAAGTTATTCACTGAAGTCCCGGAAGACTTCGGTGACAACTAATTTCACCTCGCCGGAGCCCATACATTTGAGTGCTGTGTGGGGACGGATCTCCATACAGCAGTCAAACGAAGTTTTGACAGAAGCGACTTCAGATCTTGAATCGGAAGCTCGATTCGCTCAACAATAGTGAGGAGACCTGAAATACCCCTGGTATTGATTCTATCAGAGGATACAATCAGCCATTAGCTCTGTATACCTTGGTTTTTATTTCAAGTTGAACTATGTTTTTGTGGCTTTGACCCTATACACATTAGGAATATTTGAGGAAAACCCTGGACGGACCATCCCTCGATACTGGTGTTATGGGGACCTCTGCCAGGGACGAAAACACCTGTACAGGAAGTTTTAGGGCTCATACACATGACCATATGTATTTTGCAGTCTGAAAAACATGACGTCCGTGTGCATTCCATATTTTCCGGAACAGAACAGCTGGCCCCTAATAGAGCAGTCCTATCCCGGTCCGTAATGCGGACAATAATAGGACATGTTCTACTTTTTTGCGGAATGGACATACGGAATGCACACGGAGTAACTTCCGTTTATTTTTGCGGACCCATTGAAATGAACGGTTCCGCATTCGGTCCAAAAAAAAAAAAAAAAGGAACGGAGACGTAAAGAAAATAAGTTTGTGTGCATGAGCCCACGAAAAAAAGTCTCCTGTGTATTTCTAGGCATGACACTTTCTTTGGTCTGGAGCGCTGAATTCACGCAGCCTGTGTAGTCTGACGCTGGGCTCCCACTGTAACGACCAGCATTGAAGAGATCTCTGATAGCGGCTGCTGAACTCCCTCGATGCCGCAGCTAATGGCAAATATGGCATCTAAGCAGTTAGACAGGGCTCCCTGTCACCATTAATTCCCCGCAAATACAGTTGGAGAGTTGCGATGTTTTGCTATGGCAGCTGAAGGCTTAATAAAGTCACCCCCCCCTCCCTAAAATAAATGTTAATAAGTTTAATGTACCCCCAAGAATGGTACCAATGAAGACTGCATCTCGCTCCGCAAAAAACTGCTTAAAAATGAATGAGTTCTGGGTTTTGGAATGTGGCGACATAACGAGTAGTAAAAGACATATATAACTATATGTATATGGTACGGCCATAACTGTACTGACTTACAGAATAAGGCTAGTTTCACACTAGCGTTACGAAATATCCAGCATTGCCGGACGCTACCCAAATGCCCGCCAGCCCCATTAAACAGGACCTTTCACAGTTTTTTTTTTTTTTGTTTTTTTTTTATTTTTTATTCTAGATAAATACCTTTTCTTGCCCCCCGCTGATGCTGCCGCCCTGAATGGTTTTTTTTTTTTTTTTTTAAATATTGCTTCTACACCCCGCTGTGCTCCCCTGTGGTTTTCCCGCTCAGTATGTTAATACTGAACATCGGTACAGGGAGGAGACGCCAGGGTTTCTCAATGGGCATCTCCTTCTCCCTGGCTGTGCCGCGATCCAATTGCAGCAGAGAGCGTCACAGCCAGGGAGAAGGAGACGCCCATTGAGAAACCCTGGCGTCTCCTCCTCCCTGTACCGATGTTCAGTATTAACATACTGAGCGGGAAAACTACAGGGGGGCATAGGAGAGATATTTTAAAAAAACATTCAGGGTGGGAGCATCTAGAATAAAACAAAACCATGAAAAGGTCCTCTTTAACTATAATGAGTTCCGGACGGAGATCCGGCTGCAACCTGGCAAATGTGGCAAGACCGCTGCTGATCCAGAGAGCTGGGGCAGACTGTTCCCTGCCGGGTCTCTGTAACACTATCGTGAAACTTACCTACTACGTACCTTCAGAAGCTGAAAACCTGTATATATACTCACTGACATAAAGAATCCCGCACCCGGATAGAATTGTTGGATTGCTGTAAAACTTGACATGCAGTTATGTCTCAGGCAGATATGTAAATGACTACAGGCGTGGTGTGATTGGACACTGGGTCTTGCCAAAAGAGGCTTTCAGAGGCTACTTTTGGGTAGTGTACGTCTTGGTGACTGCGACATGCCTCCACCACGCACTGAAAGACATTTTGCCTAGTCTACAGCCTTTGAAAGGGGACGCATCAATGGATGCCATCTAGGTTATTCTCACCTACCTGTTAGGAGCAGTGGTTACGTGAGGAACAGGCACTGGACGGATCACCAGTAGAGATGATCACTTGATCTGCTGACAAGCGTGGGCAGGTCCCACAGTTTTGGTGACCACAACCAGACACAAGTGCCACCTCACACACACCTGTCTTTGCACGGACTATCTATAGGTGCTTAGCAGAAGAAAATGTGGTGTCACAGCAGCAATTACGTGTCCTGCTATTGACAGCCAGCCGCAGTCGCCTTTGCAGTGGTGTCATGAACGAGAAACTATGGATTGGAACCGTATCGTCTTTAGTGACAAATCCAGGTTGTGTTTGGGATCTGACGATGGTTGGGTTTGAGTATGGAGGCCTGGTGGTCAGCCCCTCAATCCTGCCTTTGCTGTGGAGTGACAGTCGGTCACCCCTAGTAGTGATATGGGGGCAGTAACAGCTCAGCGATATGTGCAGGACCTCCTGCAGCCACATCTGTTCCTCTGATCACAGGGCTTCCAACTGGTATATTTCAGCTGGATAATGCTCGCCCACATACAGTAAGGTTTCCTAGGAATGATTCCACCAGGTTACAACACTTCTTTGGCTGCCCAGTCACCAAATTTATTGCAAATTGAACTTTTATGGGACCAGCTGGGACGCCAGCTACAGAAATCTAAGAGTGTGCAGGATCTACAGACCCAGCTGTAACATCTGTGGGCAGATGTGCTGCAGGATACCATGCAGAACCTGTATGCCTCCATGCCCAACCGTGTCTCATCTTGTATCCAGGCTAGAGGCGGGCCAACATGGTATCCCCAATAAACATATCCTTTACTTCTATTCAGTGACAGCAAGCAGACGGTGATTGAAGTACAACTATATAAGAAAGTTTTCATTATACATACATACATACATACATATAAATTTACATAAAGCTTTTAAACTGCAGACTGATCTGATGCATTATCTATATGTCCCTTTTTGTGTGCTTGTAATCCGGCCGCTTTTATATGAAATTTCCGCATTCTTTTTGCAGACAATAAAGTTTAAATCCTACCTGCTGAGCATGG
Source organism: Bufotes viridis (assembly GCA_033119425.1). Classification (NCBI taxonomy): domain Eukaryota; kingdom Metazoa; phylum Chordata; class Amphibia; order Anura; family Bufonidae; genus Bufotes; species Bufotes viridis. Next base: position 449,043,178 of record CM065591.1, read on the forward strand.
GCATTGCCAATCCAGTCACAAGGGAAACCTATGGATCTGGCACCCACTACCACATGCAGCTGGCGAAACAGCTTGCCACAATGTTACAGGCCCCATTGGAGGTGAGTGGAAGTGTCTGATTTTTATTCTTGCATATTGGCAATGTACGAAGCTTTTCATATCCTATTGGTCGTAAAAAGGACTTATCCCAATTAGGAAACCCCCTGCCCAGTACCATAGCTGGTTGAGCGGTGCCGAACCACTGTAAAGGAGGGCACCTCTCTAAAGTCTTGGCAAGCTTATGTGGCAAATACACTGTATAAGGGTCCATACATAGGACCGTATTTTCTGTCTGTTCCAATCCACATTTTTCTGCGCATCGCAGGTGGACCCATTTTTTTCTATGGGGCGGCAAAAAATACGGACAGCACACAGATGTCATCCATGTGCTGCCCACATCTCTGTAGCCATGGCGCAAATTATAGAAGGTGTCCTCTTCTTGTCAGTTTTGCAGTCAAGAATAGGCGTTTTTACAATGTTGATGCACACGGACCACATCTGTATTTTGCGGATCCGTGATTAGAGGAGCACAAAACTGATATGGTCATGTGAATGTAGCCTAATACTGCATTTCTCCTGGAAATGGTGCATGGAAAATATGCAGACGCCAGCAGTTTCCCTGACCTAGGTGATCACATCCGATCATTGGGGGTTCCAATAGCTGTGCCCCCACAATCAGCACGTTATTGGGAGCAGTTCACCCTTTTGATGTAGAAGAATCACTTGACGCTGTTACACTGTACATGTCTGACTATATGGTTATGTAACAGGTATATGACTCCTTCCTCTTGGCCTTTTTATTTTATTTTTTATTTTTTTTTAGGAAAGAGGGGGCATAATGTCGCTTACAGAAGTATACTGCCTAGTAAATCGAGCCAGGGGCATGGAGGTAGGTCAGACACAGAGAAATTGGTCAGAAATTTTTTGGTCAATGCAGCTTAGCTTCTTAGCCATATTATTCTTGTTTAAAACGTTATTTTCATTATTATTATTATTATTATTATTTTATACATTATATAGCGCCTTCATATTCCGTAGCATTGGTTCCTGTCCCCTTTGATGCTCACGATCTCAATTCCAAATGAGCCCCTCCATATGTTTTTGGAGTTTGTGAGAAAACTCCACACAAACATGGGGAGGCAAAGGTACTGCAGTTTGTCAGATTCTAACCCGTGAACCAGTGCTGCATGGGAACTATGCTAAGCTTTAAAACGGACACTAAAGGATTGTCCAGGATTACTTTTACCGGATAGAAAGTGTTACTATCTCTTTTGGTTTGTTCACATGGGGCAGATACACTGTAGATTTTACCAGATCTCATCCATACACTGAGGAAAATGTCCGTAAAGGTATTCTGTCAGCTAGTTTTCGCCTATAGAGCTGTGTATATGCGCTGCTAGGTCGCCACTAGCACGTCCGCAATATACACTTTCCATAGCTCTGAATGCTTTTATTATATATAATACGCAAATTAGGCTAGTAAGGAGCCCAAGGGGCTATTACCAACATTTCAGTAGCCCAGCCACGGCAATTGTGAAGGAGCCCAGCACCGCCCTCGTCCTCCGAATCTCCTCCTTGCTCCCTCGTCACACAGTTAGAGCGCTGTAATCTCGCCCATGCCAGTTAGCGCATGCGTAGTTTTTTCCCTGGGGCTTATTCCAGCACAGGGAAGGAACACCATGCCGCACTGACATGTGGCGTACTCACACATGCGGGAGATTACGGTACTTCAACACTGTGACGCCGGGGGAGCAAGGAGGACATTCGGAGGATGCGGGGCGGTGCTGAGCTCCTTCACAGTGGGCGTTCCCCTTGGGCTCCTTACCTGCCCTATTTGTTTGTATGTATGTATGTATGTGTATATATAAGAGCTATAGGAAATGTATATTGTGGACGTGCTAGTGGCCATCTAGCCGCGCATGTACACAGCTCTATAGGCTAACACTAGCTGACAGAATACCTTTTAATTTAAATTGGTTTTCCCATCTCAGACAATGGGGTCACCTCTGGGACCCGCACCTATCTTGTAAATGCAGCCAGCAAAATAAAGGGAGAGCAGAGCACTTGCGCGGCTGCACTCCATTCATTTCTATGGGGCTGTTGAAAATCGCCGAGCTCTGGCTTGGCTATGTCCGTCGGTCCCATAGAAGTGAATGGAAGTAGTGGGTGCGGTGCACACCCATTCAATTTTATAGGGATTCCGAAAATAGCCGAGCGCGCCGCTCACCTATTTTCAGCAGGCCAATGGGAAAGCTTGGTGGTGGTCGGACCCGGCACTGCCGTCCAACACTTTGCCAGCTGCGTTTACAAGATAGGTGCAGGTCCTAGAGATTAGACCCACAGCTGTCAGACAATGGGAGCATATCCTAGCGATATGCCCCCATTGTCTGAGATGGGAATACCCTTTTAATACTGTCCCCAATAGGCAAACTTCTGATTCTGGACAGGTGGTAGATTTTGCGTATCTGACGGAATCGCTCTTTTCACAGTTGCTTTCTCCGGAGGATCTGGTGAACGCCTGCAAAATGTTTGAATCCCTGAAGCTTCCTCTGCGGTAAGATGTCCCCCCAGGCATTCATTTACTGCTTTCTTTCAGTTCCTCTTACTCCCAGCACTTTCCTTCCCCGCTCACAAATAAGCATTTGGCAGACTCCTGTATGAAATGGTGAGCGATGGCTTAGGGCAAACTTCCTGTCTAGCTTCCCATTCAGGACCGTTTGACCTGCACCAAACAATGAGACAATGGTGGCAGCTATTTCTCCGGCATGTAACAATGTAGTAAATGTAACAATGTTTTCTCTTTGCTTTCCAGGATATAAAACAATGTGCTCTATACAGTGCAGCCTTCTTAAAGGGAACCTGTGACCATGAAGATCTGCGGACAGAATATTATAGAGCAGGAAGAGCTGAGCAGATTAATATGTAATTTTTTGGGAAAAGATTCTACAAAATTAGTAATTTATTTTTTAAAATCTGCTGTTTCTGAGCTCAGTAGCCATGTGGACAGTCTCATTAATGATTGACAGCTATCTCTATATAGCAGTGTATACAGATAACTGTCACCTTTTCCCACAAAACTGTATATCAATCTGCTCAGCTCCTCCTTCTCTATAACATTTTGACAGGTTCCCTTTAAATGAAAAGGCCTATGCGAATTTCTGTAACTCCTTGTAATACGTGCAGAGTGATAATTTGGCTCAGCGGGGGCTATGCACGGCCAGAGGAACCAGTACACACTCTGGTCTGATCTTCTCTATCTTATCTTATTTGCAGGCTTCGCATTTTTGATAGTGGGGTCATGGTAATTGAACATCAGTCTCATAACGAAGAGGAAATGGTTGCTTCTGCTTTAGAAACGGTATATTCTACCTGAATTCATCATATGTTATGTTTCTAAGGCCACTTTCACGCTAGCGTTTTTGCGGATACGTTTTCTATTGCGTCAGAGAAAACTGATCCGTCCCCGTTGCCTTACATTGTTGCTTGTTGCAGCGTTATTCTGTCTGTGATGGGGGCGCAACCAAACGGAATACATCCCGGTGCACTCAGTTTCGTTTAGTTCAGTTTTGTCCCCATTGACAATAAATGGGGAAAAAACTGAAGCGTTTTCTTCTGCTATTAAGATCCTATGACGGAGTCACTGGGAGAGGAGCACTTACTTTTATATTTCTAGTTCTCTGGCAGGCAGTGCTTAAAGGGGATCTGTCAGAGGATTTGTACCTATGACACTGGCTGACCTGTTACATGTGCACTTGGCAGCTGAAGGCATCTGTGTTGGTCCCATGTTCATATGTGCCCGCAGTGCTGAGAAAAATGATGTTTTATTATATGCAAATGAGCCTCTAGGAGCAATGGGGACGTTGCTGTTACAACTTGAGGCCCTGCTCTCTCTGCAACTGCAGCACCCCTGCACTTTGACAGGGGCAGCAAGACACGATCACATTTACTCTCCCTGGCCCTGTCAATTAAAGTTCAGAGTGGGCATCAGTTGCAGAGAGAGCTAAGCCTCTAGGTGTAATGGTAACGCCCCGGTTACTCCTAGAGGCTCATTTGCATATGATAAAACATCATTTTTGATGGTACATATGAACATAGGGCCAACACAGATGCCTTTAGCTGCCAAACACAAATGTAACAGGTCAGCCAGTGTCATAGGTACAAATCTGCTGACAGACGCTCTAAAATGTATTGTATGCAATTCAAATAACTTGTAGTATGGAATCATAAAAAATGTAAACCACATTTAATGGTGTTGTCTAGTTTAGAAAACCCATTTTCAAATACCCTTTAAGGGCATCCTAATTTTTAGTAAAGAGTCTCATAATAATCCTAATTGGCTGAAGCCAGAGGATCTCGGTTCTGTTTGATTACAGTAAGCACTGTGTAATACTTAATTTCCCCTGTGGTGGCGCTGCAGGGGAATTCAACATTTGCTAGCAGAGAGCAGCTGATTGCTTCAACAGAAAACACAGTGATACACCTTGTGGGGGGGCCACCGTAAAGAAAAAAAAAAAGGGGGATTAAAAAAAGTTGACCACCCCTTTGGGGGTGCTATGTTCACTCATCTTTACGTTCGTGACATGTACATTTGTAGAACTAATATATACGTAAGAATTGTATGAGTCTGTTTTCCTTTCCATATTTGAACCAAAAACTGTAAAGGTGGTCTTCAGAGGGAACAAGGAAACGCTCCAGAAGAATGCTGTAGAATTGCTCCTATCCCCTCTACCGCGAATTTCATAAAAAAAAAATCCTCACAATCACTAGATCCCATGTCATGCCATTGGCGTGGCAGATTGCACGTATTCGCCACTGCTCCATTCATTCTCTGTGGAACTGATGGAGTCAGCAGACCTCGATCCTAGTGATCGGACCCCCACCAATCAGATACGTCTCTAGTGCGGAGCAACCCCTTTAACGCTTTCCTTCATTACTCATCTTTTAAACATTGCTATAACAATTAAAGATCTGTTTGCCTTGTTTGACCAGGTATCTGAAAGGGGCTCACTGACGTCTGAAGAGTTCTCCAAGATTGTCGGCATGTCTGTTTTGTTGGCCAAAGAAAGGTATTTCCCTTTGGTTAAATGTTGCTCCCCTGTCCATGCTGTTGTGGCATACTCTAACTGTATTCTTCTCTTGTGACAGATTGCTTCTTGCTGAAAACATGGGGCACCTCTGCCGGGATGATTCAGTCGAGGGGTTGCGCTTCTATCCAAACCTGTTCTTGACTCAGAGTTAGGCATGTGCTATAGTTACATGTACAGCAGTGGAATAATGATTGAAAGAGCACCGGACACCTTTAAAGTATGATGTTGGCCGTATACAGAGTGGAAAAGTCCTCCCCATCTATCTGTACAGCCGTATACACATATCTCATGATAAAGCAGAACCGATCAGTAAGAGAGAGTTGTTGAAAATAGTGCAAGCAAAATAGATTCAATATCCACAGCAACCATTTAATTTCTAAAGGGCTTCTTTATAGCTCCCTAGCACTCGTTTGGTATATTTTGCATAAATCAATAGTACAAGCAACCATAAGAAACTTTGTAATATATCTGATCAGAGAAAGTTGCCTTGTTTTAGAGATATCAGCTGTTTTTTCCTCTCTCCCCTCTGCTTTCTAACATATCTTTGACTCTGAAAATGATGAGAAATCCGTCTGGCGTCTGCTGCTCACTGAAAAATCCATCATCCTGTATAAGTCTATGGAGAGGGGACAGGGGGATTGAGCAGCAACTAGGGAATACAGGAGACCGGCACAACAGGAGAGACTGCACAGCTAAATAGATAACTTATATCGCAGGCCAAGTGCTATGTTCACATCCATACATTTCAGCACTTCTCTGTAATGTCCCCCATGATTCTGATGCTGCTACTAGGATTTTAGTCTATCATGCAGTAGATGGGAGCTAGTCTTCACTTACCAGGTCTGGGAGAATTACAAACTAGAGACACAACATGCAGAGGGGACACCTGCCAGATACAAGTCCTATAATGGCCAGAAATAATGTTATTCCTCATGTACAGATGATCACAGAACTTTGTCGCACACTGCGTATTGTATGCTGTGTATACCCCAATTATTAGTAATAACAAATCAGAGCAATTTATCTTGATCCAAGGTTACTTATTTTATTGCTGAATAGGGTTGTGCGAACTTGTATTTTAAGTTCGTCGTCCAAAGTTCGGGTTATCGAAGAATCCCGTTATGGATTCCACTACCACGGACCATACCGGAATTTGGAATCCATAAGGGGATTCTTCAATGAACCCGAACGCTGAACTTAAAAAAACAAGTTTGCGCAACCGTCTTTCACTGCTCTACTTCCTTCTTCTCCTCCACACAGAGCACAGGAGCTCCGCCCCTCATGTCACATGATCATTATACCAGGCCCTTTACCACCTCTTATCCAATCCAGTGCTGAGCCACGCCCCCTGCACTGATCACATGACGGTGACATCACCCCAGGTCCTTAGTGTTGTCCAAGGTTCGGGTTCATCGAAGAATCCCCTTATGGATTCAAAATTCCATTATGGTCCGTGGTAGCGGAATCCATAACGGGATGCTTCGATAACCCCAACACGAACTTTAGACGCCAAACTTAAAATACAAGTTCGCTCAACCCTATTGCTGATTACATTGAAGTTAAGCGGCAGTACGTGTGTTAACTTTTTCGGCACGCAGGCCTTCATCAGACACTAAAAGTGCAACGAAACAAATACAATCATATAACAAAAACTGAAAATAACAATACAATGACTGACATAACACTGAGAATAGCTGATAGTACACATACTGTATTACTGATTAATGCAAAGTTTGTTGGAAGTTTAGGTATGCTTTAAAGTGTATGTCCACCTTTTAAAAGGGTAGAGATGATTTGACTGGATTTGATCCCGTGCTGAGCCACGCCCCCTGCACTGATCACATGACGGTGACGTCACCCCAGGTCCTTCGGCTGTTCAACAGTTCAGGTTGGTGGCAGCCGCCCCTTATGGATTCCATATGCCGCTATAGTGGAATCCATAACGGGATGCGCGACTTACCACAACCCGAACACCGGACTTTTTTTTAAAGTTCGCTCATCTCTAGTCATTAGTATCTCATTAGTGGAGGTCTGACACCTGGGACCCCCACTGATCAGCTGTTTGAGAAGGCATCGGCGCTCCCAGCTCACCAAGCACAGCGCCGTACATTGTATAGCGGCTGTGCTTGGTATCGAACCTAGCCCCATTCACTTCAATGAGACTGAGCTTTAAGGGGACCTGTCAGCGCAAAATCTGCTTCAAAACCGCCAAGAACACCTTAAAAGTCATGGTTTCCTCAACGGTTGTCTTATATGGTTCTTCTGTCTTTCTAATAGAGCCCAAATCATCTTTATTCACTGCTGCCGCTGTATGCTAATCTGCGGCTTAAAGTCAAGGAGGCTGGCACCTTCTTGTCTCAAATCAAGGTTGCCGCTCGCAAATCCTGCCCTTTCCCCTTTAAATGATGTTTCTTAGCACAGACAGTGTCATCCTCTGGCCTCTCCTTGCCGGTGTCATCCTCTGGACTCTCCTTGCCTATGCTATGGAATGTCAATCAAGGGAGAAGGGGCAGTATTGGGGTGCAGCAACCTTGACTTTAAACCGCTCATTAGCTACAGTGGGAGCAGTGAATAAAGGTGATTTTCGCTACATTAAGAAGACAGAAAAAACATGTAAAAGCACCAACTGGTAAGGTTCTCTGGGTGGTTTGGAGGCCGATATCATGCTGACAGGTTTCTCTTAAATGATAAAACTCTGTTTGCTTGCAGCCACCACTAGAGGGAGCTCACTGCTTACTGTTTTATTATTGTATTCGATGTATAAACCATATGCAGTAGAACTCCCACAGTGCACTAATAGAATTCAGTCAGTAACTTTAGACCTGAATGGGGAGTAAGTAAAATGAGTAAATTGAGTTTATCTATGACTATCAAGACATTGAATGCAGCTTTTATAGTGCAAGTTAGGTTAACCCACGGTGTAAGCACCTGGTTTAATGTACATTTTTGTACTCTCTATTCCCTGAATATCTGCAGTGGAACGCTTTTGCATCTCTTCTTAGGGATCTCAACCAACCAACCAACCAGTACCCTGCTTTGCAAGAACCCCAAAACAGTTGTCAACAAATGGGTTTCAGTTCCTTTTGGAGGAGTCTCTGGTTTGGTTGCATACTTTCTCTACATGGGACATATTCAGAAAAATTAGTCCCCATACACCCGATGGCACTCGTCAATGAAAACCAGTGTTCCCACTCATCTCGAGACCATGAAAGACATGTTTCTCATCTCGGCCCCTGTGTTGCTGACAAGCTTTAGGCTCCGGTAGTGACTCATTCATTGACTGGCGCTCTCTTTCATTCACATTGTCGAGAGGACTCGACAGACGGGCAGAACAGGTGTCTCTCCAAAACATCGGGTCTTATTCAGTGCTTTTCCTCTGAACATTGTGCACTCTAGATTTTTTTTGGAGGGACTTCATATAAAATATCAGGCAACTGCACCATGAACAGTAGTTTTTTGATGTATGACTGGTAGCAGGTGCTATCCAACGCTTAGACAATTCCCTTTTTCCCTTAAATCACTGCAGCAGTCTGTACCCACTGTGTAATTTAAAGGAGTTGTCCAGACTTAGAAAAGTGTTTTGTTTTTTAGCCATACAAACAGCGCCTTCTTTTGTCTATGGGTTGTGTCTGGTATTGCAACAGCTGACATTTAGAATATAAAGCTGGGGAGGAATCTACATTTGATCTGTATGTAAGCTGTTTCTTACCCGGGTGAAGAAGATGATGAGCAATAGATCTATATGGGAAGGGAAGCACGGGATGATTTGTATTTTCCACATTTTGTATATTGTACATTTTATTGCAGCCATCATGGCTCAGTCCGTTACATCAATGTCTGAGAGCTTTTATCTGTTTTATCTTGGTTGCTTTACTGTCTCTCGCTATCCATGTCTGTAAAACATATTTTCTTAATGCTGTGTAATAAAGCAATATTTAAGAAATCTATATTGGTCTTTTTTTACGTTTGGTGCTGTACGTAGTGAGCAGGATTCGGTATTAACAGTGAGGGAGGTTGATGGCAGCATTCTAGATAGGAAAAGCTTCATTTCTTCTAGTGAACAAGAATTTATACAACCGTCCAAAAATGTTGAAATCATGTGGTACCACAGGGAGAACCAGTTCAAGCCTGGAGGACCATTCCCCAGGTGGGAGAACTTGATTTTCAAGATAATTGGTGGACATGGTTCACATGTACTTAATTCATTTTTTACCTTAAAGCAGGCATCCTCAAACTGCGGCCCTCCAGCTGTTGTAAAACTACAACTCCCACAATGCCCTGCTGTAGGCTGATACCTGTAGGCTGTTCGGGCATGCTGGGAGTTGTAGTTTTGCAACAGCTGGAGGGCCGCAGTTTGAGGATGCCTGCCTTAAAGACTCACACATCTGTGCACATCCATGCCTATGATGACATCTGTGACAAGTTGTCCATGAAGGACCCCCCTTTTTTTCCCTCTGTGTGTCATCCGTATTCAATTGGCACTGCTGGGCTGAACTTCTAGAATATCTCCTACCAATGGTTCGTTAACACCACAGCCCAAAGTGATGTCCTCTGTGTTGTGTGTGTGGTTTTTACAGGCCCATAGACTTCAATATGTGTGACTGATCCGTAATCATGGACAAAAATAGGGCATGCTTCCATGGAGTCTCCACTAGTGTTGAGCGATCTTGTTTTTAAGTTCTGCGTCCAAAGTTCGGGTTCGGATTATCGAAGAATCCCGTGATGGATTTCAAAATCCGTTATGGTCCGTGGTAGCGGGATCCATAACCGGATTCTTCGATAACCCGAACTTTGGGCACAGAACTTAAAACACAAGTTCGCTCGACCCTAGTCTCCACTGACCCACGTTCTGTAGAAAACCACTGACGTGTGAATACACACATTAAAGTCAAAGGATACATGAACGGTTTGTGCACAACAACCGGCACGCGTCCGCTATTCACTGCATTGTGAAAGAGGCAGAATAAAATTGTCCTCTGATTTCATGGCTCATTAGTAAAGGCTCCTTTACACTGCCTGATGATCTGCCGGTGTAACCGTGCCACTGATTATCCAATGAACGAGTGAAATGTTCGTTTATCGGGTAATAGGATCATTGGTGCGGTCACCTAAAACATTATTTGCCAGCAGATCGTGGTGTCTAAACAGCCTCTGCTGTCGGCAAACAATGATTATGGAGACGAGCTGTGGCATTAGCAGTGTGGAGGAGATGATTTTCAGGAGGTTACGCTTCCTTTTCGACAATCGTCTGCTCGGTTGTGCAGTGTAAGGCCCCTTTCACACGGGCGAGTTTTCAGCGCGGGTGCAATGCGTGACGTGAACGCATTGCTCCCGCACTGAATCCGGACCCATTCTTTTTTATGGGGCTGTGTACATGAGCGGTGATTTTCCCGCATCACTTTTGCGTTGTGTGAAAATCGCAGCATGCTCTATATTCTGCATTTTTCACGCAACACAGGCCCCATAGAAGTGAATGGGGCTGCGTGAAAATCGCAAGCAAGGGCGGATGCGGTGCTATTTTTCCCGCATGGTTGCTAGGAGACAATTGGGATGGGGACCCGATCTTTATAATTTTCCCTTATAACATGGTTAAAAGGGAAAATAATAGCATTCTCAATACAGAATGCTTAGTAAAATGTGGATAAAGGGGTTAAAGATAAAAAAAAATGAACTCCCCTTATCCACTTGATCGCGTAGTTGCGATCTCTTCTGTCTTCTTCAATCATGAGCTGTCGGCTAAAGGACCTGTGGTGACGTCACATCACGTGGTCCATCACCGTTCCCGCAACGCACCCGCATCCTATCCGGCCCCATTCCGCAACGCGCATGTGAAGTGGGCCTTAAGCTGTAGCACAATGAGAACATGTAGATAATATAGGTATTGAATCTCTTAGGACTCATGGACACGCAGTATGGACCTATACAGACTCCATGTTCCTGTATAACCTGCTTCAAATGGTGCCATATTTTGCTTTATTAAGATTACGGTACATTTTAAAGCGATTGTCTGTCTGATATTTTTTTTTTTTAGGGGTGAACTGCATAAAAAGAACATCTAATAATGCTCACCTCACCAATCCCCAGCCATTTCCCATCCAGCACTTTCAGAGATCCTGCTGGTCTCTACTTCCCGGTACCTCTTGACACACAGGAAATGTCTGCTCAGCCGGTTGGGATAGGTTCAACCTCTTTATAAAATCCTATGCTGCATAAAGAACCTCATTTGCATGGAAGAGTTCTGAACGTAATCTGACATGGGAAAATCTGTCCTTATTGAGAAAGTAGTGAAAGGTAGTGCAGCCTATGACAGAATTTGCATGTGGCAGTAGTGTGCTTGCTGGAAAAACCGCATTCGTTTTCCGTAATTTTGCGATGCAGCTTTTGGCCGCGTGTTCACAGATAAAACAAGTTCACCTCTGAAAACCACAATTGCAAAACCGCAGCAAAAGCATGTTGGCTTTCCATGCAATAATTGACTATACAACATGCTAATGCAGGCATCCTCAAACTGCAGCCCTCCAGCTGTTGCAAAACTACAGCTCCCAGCATGCCCGAACAGCCTACAGCAGGGATGCTCAACCTGCGGCCCTCCAGCTGTTGTAAAACTACAACTCCCATCATGCTCGGCTGTAGGCTGATAGCTGTAGGTTTTCCAGGCATGCTGGGAGTTGTAGTTTTGCAACAGCTGGAGGGGCGCAGGTTGGGCATCCCTGGCCTACAGGTATCAGCCTACAGCAGGGCATTGTGGGAGTTGCAGTTTTACAACAGCTGGAGGGCCGCAGTTTGAGGATGCCTGCGCTAATGCAACGTGAACCCAGCCTAAAGTTCACTTGTCGTCCGTCGTTCCCATGTTTTGCTCAGTGATTGGCGTGATTCAGACGTATGCGTTTCAGCCACTGCAGTTACCGTAGATATGGACAGCAACGCCATGTCAGTCATGAAGTAGTGATGGCAGCACGGACCCTAAATTTGGGCTGCTTTATCCGAAATACCCCTTAAACCTTATGCATAGATTGAAGGTGATCTAATAGGACCTCAAACTACCACGTTCTATATATAATACTATGACACCGGGGCGGGTAGTACGACTGCTACCTCTGCACCTCTTATTGCCCTATGTCCTGCGAGTCGCTATCCCTATTCTATGGATGCATGTCCACACCCCTAGTTAGCTTTCATTTACTAACATGCCTATGCTGCAGGACTGTTTGCTATGCCCATTAGTTTCCTTCCTACCCTTCCTGGTGGGCTTGCACTGCTCAGATGAGACATTCTCCCAGGAGAACGTCCCTATACTGAAATCTCTCTCTTTTGGCTTCCCCTTTGACTTAGTTTATGATAGAAGCAGCGAGGGGAGTAGTCCATCCTTTTCCCTCTCCACCCTTCCTTCAGGGAGGAGATTGTATTAGCTGTGACTTGTCTGGGGAAACTAACGAACAAAATCTATCAACTGGAGCAAAGCTGCAGCTCAGTCGGTGCCAGGGGGATGCCTGCAGCTGTGGAGTGCCCCTGGCATATTGCAGTAGCATGGCGGGAGAGGCATAGTGGTTCCAGGCTCCTGGTTAGATGTGACAGCAGTGGGATGCAGCAAGCCTTCCTCATTGGCTGACAGTCTACACATTGGAGGTAAGATTCACTTTTTATTTAGTACATGTGAACAAGCAAAGGCTTGCTAGCATGTCGGAGCCAGGGACGGAGATTTCTCCCCATTTTCCTGTGCACTGGATGGTTTCTTGACCATGGAAATACGCTGTCATACAATACTATATTTGCTTTTTGCTCATTTATTTTAGGTGTTGTTGGGTATTTTGTTACTTTTTTCATCTTTGAACAAATTATTAATATAGTAATAATGCCACTTGTATGCATTGGACTTACAGGATGTTTACAACTGCGCCTTTTCACCATGGTCTGTGCATTGTATTCCTCAGAAGATTGGGTTCAAGAATATGGAAAATATAAAATGATTACAAACTAAATCCTTTTGCTACTGGTTTAATAGCAATCACAGTCCCCTAGATTCTGGAGAAAAGTGAACGCTGCCCTTAGGAGCTTACGATCTAAAAGGATAAAGAGGGAGATGTAAAAGTTGGGGGGAAGGAGTAAGAGCCCTCCGCATAGGAACTTATAATCGATAAGGCACAATGGAAAGATACAAAAGCTGAGGGAATGAGTTCACTATATAGGAGCTGACAATCACTTAAGGTGATAAAACAATCAAGAACTCTGACATAGGAGCTCGCACTCCATAAGGAAAAAGAGGCTATTGGGATAAGGAAATGAGAAAATGTCCTCAATATACTGTACATATATGTAAGGGGATGTTCACACATGCGGATTTATTTTGATATTTTCTATTGGTTCCTCCAGCAGAAATGTTAGTCCAGAGAATTGTTTATTAGATTAGCCCCACTGCCATTCAGCGGGGCTGATTCTTGGTGAATGCGCAGAAGTAAGTAGCAGGTTAGGCTACTTTCACACTTGGGTTAGGTGCGGATCCGTCTGTTATTTGCACAGACGGATCCGCACCTATAATGCAAACGTTTGTATCCGTTCAGAACGGATCCGTTTGCATTGGCTTTAAAGAAAAATGTCAAAGTCAAAACGGATACGTTTTGAATTACATTGAAAGTCAATGGGGGACGGATCCATTTTCAAATGCACCATATTGTGTCATTGAAAACGGATCCGTCCCTATTGACATTGTGAGTCAAAACGGATCGGTTCGGCTCCGCATCGTCAGACGGACACCAAAATGCTGCAAGCTGTGTTAGAGGTGGAACGGAGCCGAACTGATGCATTCTGAACGGATCCTTATCCATGTGGTGAGTAGGTTTATGGCAGATTTAGGAAATGCAACCTATGCAAAATTAGGGGGTTGTTGTAAAAACTGGAGTAACATCTCTAGACGTATTTAAAGATGCTCCAAATGTATCCAGAAACATACCATGTTTGATAAATAAAGGCAACTCAGACTCAGGCAAAGCTGATTTCAAAAATCCCCTTCATGATAAATCTCCCCAATAAAGCGACCCTCCAGATCAAGAAAAATAATTCATGTTAACTGGGAAACAAACAGAACACGTACATGGAGCCCTTCTTTTCATCTTTTTAGTTGCAGATTCTACAATTTCCAGGCTCCTCCTGCCATGCAAGATGGCTGCACGCCTGCACAGCTTCTCAGGCTATCCGATGCACACTGTCCATTGGTAGACCAAGACACTTTCTACTTGTCCAGCCTGTCACAAATGCACCGAGACAAACGGACATCCCCGTGACAGTGAGTGGCAGGAGATCTTTGAGACTGGCAACACGTGGTTTGATTTGACATGTTTACCTTGTGGATCAATAGACCTCTGGGTTGTTTCTGGTACTGACCACACAATTAACCTCCAGGTGTTGCTATTTAGTCATTTAACTTTCCCTATTTATAGTTGTCTCTCCCACAATGCTGTGCGGTTTATAGCTTCAGTTTGACCTGTGGATAGCTGGTGTTTGGATCTCGGCTGAGTTCCTGGTGCTGCCATAGCTTTTTGGAAGTTAAGTGTTACCTTTCCTTTTTGTATTTTGGCTTTTCTGTGTGTTGCATTTCTTTGTTGTTTTGTATTAGGCCTTAGGGAGACTCCCGTTCATCCTTTCTTTTGGAAGAACAGAATGTCTCATTCCTGACATTAGTACCAGGGTCCTTTAGGGTTAGATAGGACTTTAGGTAGTCCTGTGTATGAACTCACCTACCTCTGGCATCTGTTCATACTGGTAGTCAGTCAGGGCTTTGATTAGGGTTTTTACCAGGAGGTGTCAATCTTCTTTCCCTAGATTTCAGGCCTTATTTCCTTTCCCCTTTCCCTCCTATGTTTGGTGTGGGGTTTCCCTCCCACACTAGAGCGTGACACAGTCCTGCCCTTGGATTGGCCAGCACTGGTCATGTGATCAGTTCTGTCCAATCCAAGGGCAGCAGGAAGTGTATTGTGCTTCTAAATGCATGGTATGTATCAGGTAGTCTAAGAGGTGGTGCGGCCAGAGAGGAGCCAGAGAACTGGCGGATTTGCAGCTCAAAAGGTGAAAAGCTAGGCACCAGGTAATTGTACTGTTTGTACTCCAGTTAATGTGTTTTTTTTTTCTTGAACAGGAGGATCACTTTAAGTCTATAATTTCCATAAAAATTAATAAACTCACTGAAACCCATATTTTATTGAGGAGACCTCCTTTATTTATTGACCTCCTTTTTTTTTATTGAGGAGACCTCCTTTAGTCTAAGACAGTGATGGCTAACCTCCAGCACTAAAGCTGTGGTGAAACTACGACTCCCGGCATGCTTTATTTATTTCTGTGGAGTTCCAAAAATAGCCAAGCAAGAGTGGATGCAGGGCCGGCGCGTCCTATAAGCGGACTAGGCCGCCGCGTAGAGCGCCCCTTGGCAAGGGGCGCTGCTAGGAGCGCCGGCCCTGCCTCATGCTGCAGCCGCCCGAGCGCTCTGAATTGAGCCTCAGGCGGCTGCAGCACTGCCCGGGCTGGCGCGTCCATGAGGACGCACCGCCCGGGCTCAGCATGAAGAGAGGAGCTGACAGGAGGGAAGCGCTCAGCGCTCCCTCCTGTCAGTCCATTGTAGCGCGGCCGAGCCCTGTATGGCCGCGGGTACAGGAGCATGTGTCTCCTGTACCCGGCCGGACTGACATGAAGTGCGCACACAGTGTGCACTTCCTGTCAATCCGTCAGGGTACAGGAATCTAAAGCTCCTGTACCCGTGGACTATAAAGCGCTCGGCCACGCTACATTACAGGCGGGGAGGGAGGGGGAAGAATGACAAGAGGGGGAAGAATGACAAGGGGGGAGAATGACAAGGGGGAATGACAAGAGGGGGAGAATGACAAGAGGGGGAGAAGAATGACAAGAGGGGGAGAAGAATGACAAGAGGGGAGGAAGAATGACAAGGGGGGAGAATGACAAGAGGGGGGGAGAAGAATGACAAGAGGGGAGGAAGAATGACAAGGGGGGGGGAGAATGACAAGAGGGGGGAAGGAAGAATGACAAGAGGGGGGGAGAAGAATGACAAGAGGGGGGGAGAAGAATGACAAGAGGGGGGGGGAGAATGACAAGGGGGGGGGGGAAATGACAAAGGAGGAGGGGTGAAGAATGATGGGGGGGGAGGGAGAGAATGACAAAGGTTAGCCATCACGGGCCTAAGGGCTTCTGCACAAGACGGCACTGTGTTTTGCGGTCTGCAAATTGCCTGTGCGTGTTCCGCAATTTGCGAAACGGAACAGGCCAACCCAAATGGAAAAGAATAGGACATGTTCTATTTTTTTTGCAGGGCCACAGAACGGAGCAACTGATCAATGGGTCCGCAAAAGAGCCACAAAAAATGTGTTGATGTTCATGAGCCCTAATACAAAAAGCAGACTCCTGAATCCAAATACGAAATATGAAGGTGATGCACCCTGTGCCCTTGAGTATGGAATGAAGTGCTCACTTGAATACATGCAACACTGAGAGGTATTTGGATTCGGGAGTCTGCTTTTTGTATCAAAAAGTCGGGCAGTCACTCACACCAACCCATAAGATTACTTATTTACAAATCTGTGGCGCAAAAAGACTGCTATAGGCAACACCTCCACTTTCTTTGTATTTGGGGTGGACAAACCAGAGCAGAACATATCCAGGATGGCGGAGGTTATGTACTTTGGCTACTGCTCCTCTAGGTCAGAACACCTCCAGGTATTATGTACCATCTACGCACAAGTACCCTACGGCGAGTAATGATATTCTTAGAGTATTTCAGGTATCCAGTGCACAGAATTCCAGACACCATCATAAAACTCAATCCAGTTTCTGCAAAACGTGATATGTCTGGAATGGTGTCATGTTTAATTCACAATTGCAGTCCAGTGGCTACTCCTGAAATATGGTATGTGACCCATAAAGTCACGTAATGGAAGCTTATATTGATTTACGCTGTAACTGTGTGGTCACCATATACCCCATGGCCTTGGTCTAAAGTGAATCTTAGGTGTATCATTCACATTTGTCTTTTGCAGGTATCTGGTCATGGAGTGAGATACACAGCTGGTAACAGAATGAGACTGAGCAGCTTCTCTTGTCTATCTCTGCTTGTTCTCTGGGGCTGGGGTAAGTTGTGCCATGTGTTGAGATACAGTGTATACCAGGGTGGTCCAAACATTTTTTTTTTTGGTGTGGTGGGCATGCATTCAGCTTCTTACTTGGAGGTGCACTGGGAAATTAAAGTGGCCCTGAAAAAAAAAAACTAAAAGTGGCCTCTATGTTGTAGGCGGGTCCAAAGCGGGGCAACAAAAGTAGGCAGTGACAAGGAGGCAGGGTCAGCAGTACCATAGTGCAGCACAAAATACCGCCCTAGCAGAACCAAGTACCATAGTGCTGCCCTAGTTACCACCCTAGAAGTTGTCCCTTTGTGGTGGCCATCAATAGCTGCATGTTCTGTCATCCTCCAAATGTCTCTAAATAAGGTATGGAGCCCCGCTGCAGTATCACATACCACATCTAGGTTGGTAAAATCGAGCCATCCCAAACCCTGCCCCTGGAAATGCCCAGACTCCACCCGAAACACTCAACTTATGGACAGGGTTGTAGTTAGCTCCCACCCATTTTCGGCCCGGGTCTATAGCCAGTCCGCTCCTGGCCGCATTGAAGTGAATGGGCCTGAGCTGCAATACTAAGCACAGCCGCTATCCAATGTACAGCGCTCTGCTTGGTGAGCATGGAGAAAGCCGCGGGGCTACTGTGAGCACCATGCCTTCACAAATATCTGAACGGCAGGGGTCCCAGGTGTCAGACCCCCAGCAATCAGATACTAATGACCTAACCAGAAGATAGGTCATCAGTAAAGAACTCTTGGAGAACCCCTTTAAGAGTGGGTTTACATGTAGGTTTTTGCTGCCATTTTCTGCGTTATTGTGTCTTTAGTGGCATTTTTTTTTTGCAGTAAAACCACCAGCTTTAGGTGTTAGCTGAACGTCTATGGCAAATATGAAATGCAGGACACACAAGTGTTTTTTGCTCATGGCGTTTTTGTTCATTAGGCGGTTTGTGTCTTTCTGGCTTCTTTTCAGAAATGCAGCATGCTGGAGCTTTTATTTCAGGCCTTTTCACATCACCTTCTGTATAGGGGAAAACGCCATTAAGAAAACACTACTTATAAAACACACAGGCTGAGATTGGTGTTGAGCGAACTTGTGTTTTAAGTTCTGCATCCAAAGTTCGGGTTTGGGTTATCGAAGAATCCTGTTATGGATTCCGCTACCACGGACCATAACAGAATTTGGAATCCATAACATGATTCTTCGATAACCCGAACTTTGGACGCAGAACTTAAAAAAACAAGTTCGCTCAACACTAGCTGAGATTGATCAAAACTGGTGTAAAGTAGAACTGGCTTAGTTGTCCATATCAACCAATCAGATTCCACCTTTCATTTTTCAGAGCTCCTTTGGAAAATGAAAGGTGGAATCTGATTGGTTGCTATGGACAACCACGCCAGTTCTCCTTTACATCTGTTTTAATAAATCTCCCCATCTGTCTTCGTACTGCCCCATAAGCAAACTTCAGTCACTAAGGCAACTCTGGTGGCTACAGCTTTTGTCCCGTCATCGAGAGGATAATTTGTATCCTATAATCCCCACTTCTGTAGGTCACTGCCACAGGATATGTTTTTGTCTTTAGGCTTTTGTTAACGATTTTTCTCTTCAGTTTTCAGTGAGCCCGGCCATCTCCTCCTGAAACAATCTCAGCACACTGCTTTAAGCAAATCTTCTGTCTATGTGGACTTCAACGTACTAGACAATTACAGCTTGTCAACAAATGCTTCAGTAAATCTTCTGGAAGTAAAGAGCAACCAAATAATTACCAGGAAAGAGCTCCCAGCCAACCATTCGCAGGGTGAACTGGAATTTGAGTGTATCTATTTCATATCAGCCGGACTCTATCAGTTTCAACTCAGCCTTGAGACAGAAAATGATAGCTCCATTTCCTTTATGAGCAGCCTCCTCAATGTCACCTGGCCAATTTTTCACATTGACCTGAACAGGACAACAAAAGATACGCTGAGATCTTTCCATGTTGGGGTCTTCACTAATGAACGGTTATGTTCTGGATTTCCTGATCGAGAACACAAACTTCTACTGGAGGTGGAGCACACACATAGCTTTCAGGAGGTGGAGGAACCAAGTGATAGATTTATGCTGTATAAGACGTACAAGGAGGTGCCGCTGTCCTCTTCTCAGTGGGTAGAGTTTGAATGTGCATCTGTGCGACCTGAAGCTTTCATTACAGTGTCCCTTAAACCCACGCTTTCCGAATCGGTCATCGCTCATATGGGGCCTGTCGACCTTGTCAAGACCTTCAAGTATAAGCTAGTCACCGTGATGGAAAAAAAATGCGATACCTCAATGGCTATTTCCATTATAGCGCCTCCATGTAATTATGCTGAAGGGAAAATAACTGTGTACAAAGAGTCGCCCAGGAGCCCGGGTGAAGATGTCACTACACTAGCAGAAATTGCTCTACAGAAAGGAGAGAAGAGCTGTCACTTCAACTGCACGTTATTTGAGATTGGGAAAAATAAGTATTGCTTTGAGTTTTTGATGTCGTCAAGTGGCATTTTGAGCAACTCCTTGCCACGTGCCAAGCAATGTGTGGAGATTCGGAGAGAAATAGGTGAGTAAGTGTATTGTTTCCCCTCCGCAATATAACATGTATATTTCTGCAATTAAAAATGTATCCCTGATTTTGAGGCACCTAGGCAGGGGTGCACCACCAATGAGGCCAGGTGAGGCGATCGCCTCAGGCAACACCAGGAAGGGGCAAGAGGGGGGCAGCAGAAGGGCCATGGGCAATGAGCACTTCCATCGTGGCAAAGGAGTTAGGTTAAGAAATTGGCATGGGGGGGGGGGCACCATTTCAGTTTTCGCCTCAGGCAGCAGAAAGGCTAGGTGCACCCCTGCACATTGGGGAGATTTATCAAAATGGTGCAAAAGTATATAGCAACCAATCAGATTCCACCTTTCATTTTTAACAGCTCTTTTGGAAAATGAAAGGTGGAATCTGATTTACACCAGTTTGATAAATCTCCCCCATAATGTACAACTGAAGTTTTAAAAACGTATTGAAACGTATCTCTCGAAATATCAATAGACTGTAATTGGGCAACCATGTTTCAAAAGTGCATAGTTTTGACTCCGTTTGTCACTGTTTCTGTCTTTTTTGTTTATTTAAAGGACAGAATAGAGTGGTATACCAATAAAAATTATAAAAATGTACACTTTTTTTTTTTACATTGCCGAGACCGATGGAAACGTAAGTCATTACGTTTTCATTTTTTATACATATCGTTTGTTTGTTTTCAGATGATGTTCAAATTGCTTACTGAAACGTATGCACATCCGTCAAATGTTTACATAAAAAAAGGAAGATATCCAAAAAATAGCATACGTTTGTATACGTTCTTTTCATGTAGGTCTTAATCTATACATTAAACATAGCACAAAATGAAATCTGAGCATCCCCTAAGCAATATTCATTAAAACTTTGCTTTTCCTCACATCTCATCTGAGCACACGTTCCCTCCCTTAGGTCAGTTTGGATCACTACTATATTTCAGGAATGTGAGATGTCGGAAAAATACTAGAGACAATGATTTAGTTCAGCTTTTGTTTCTTTTATCATATTCCCAGTGGCTCAGCGGTTTACATACATGTGGTTAGTATTTGGCAGCATTATCCTTAAATGCTATGAACACCTTTGAGGACAATTTTTTTAATTATTGAATTGTACTCATTTTGAGCTAAAAGTAATTTTTTCAATTGGTCTTTATTAAAAATACAGAATCCTTTTTTCTGTACAGAGCTGAGATGCTCTAGTAGCCGTCTTTTCTGTCAGACCAGGAGCTGACAGACTCCTTATCTCTGCTCTCTGACCTCATTATAGCTCAGTTATTTTCTTACTGATAAGAATGTCGCTTAAATAAGTGTTGTTGTCCTCTTAGTAGTTTAGAGATAAGGCTTATTAGATGACCAACACAAAAGTGAAAGTACTAGCCACACAGTTAGAAAAATAGTTAACCTTTTGTGACAGAACAGCTCAATATTTTTAATAAAGGACAATTGACCTACCTGGCCTACTGTAAATCAATACTGTTCGGTCTTCCCCTCTCTAAACTCTCCTCCCTTCAGTCTGTCCTAAATACTGCAGCCAGGCTTTATCTATCTGTCCACCCGCTATACTGATGCTTCTATCCTGTGCCAGTCACTTCACTGGTTGCCCATCCACCACTGAATACAGTTCAAACTTCTCACCTGCATAGCTCTCCACAGTGCTGCTCCTCCATATACCTCCTCCCTCATTTTCATCTACCATCCTTCTCCCGCTCTCCTTTCTGTTAATGATCTAAGACTAACATCCATAATTAGAACCTCTCACTCACGTCTCTAAGACTTTTCTCAAGGTGCACTAACTCTCTGACATGCACTGCCCCGGGCAATCAGGTTAATGCCCAAATTCCATAACTTTAAAGGTGCCTTTAAAACACATGTTTTTAGGCAGGCTGATCACATTCAATTAACTGACTCCTCCTGATTTACCCCTCACCCACGCTCATTCTTCAGAACTGAACACCATCATCCAACGGTAACCTCCACACTCAATGCACCAGCTTATGCGAGCCGGACCCTCACTCCTAGTGTTTTGTTTGTATATTACCCTGTAATTCTGTGATGTCTATTTTGGTTTGTACATGAACCCTCTGAATTGTAGACGCTGAGGAAGATGGTGGCGCTATATAAAAAAAGAATATTATTATTATGATTATTATTATAGGGTAGCCTTCTACAAGCTTCTCACAATACATTGTTGGAATTTTGGTCCATTCCTCCTAACAGAACTGGCAAAACGGAGCCAGGCTTGTAAGCCTCCTTACACATGATTTTTCTGTTATGCCCATACATTTTCGATGTGATTGAGGTCAGAGCTTCATTGTCTTCACTTTATTGTCCTTAAAGGGGTTGTCTCACTTCAGCAAAGAACATTTATCATGCAGAGGAAGTATAATACAGGGCACTTACTAATGTATTGTGATTGTCCATATTACCTCCTTTGCTGGCTTGATTCATTTTTCCACCACATTATACACTGCTCGTTTTTATGGTTACGACCACGCTACAAAGCAGCAGCGGTGGTCGTGCTTGTACACTATAGAAAAAGCACCAGCCTATGTGCACTCCCACAGTCCTGGCCACCGGCACTTTTTCTTATAGTGTGCAAGCACGACCA
This sequence comes from Bufotes viridis, assembly GCA_033119425.1. NCBI lineage: Eukaryota > Metazoa > Chordata > Amphibia > Anura > Bufonidae > Bufotes > Bufotes viridis. The sequence continues at coordinate 449,065,602 of CM065591.1, forward strand.
CCATGGATGGATTGCAGGTTGGTCTGTAACCATGGAAACGAGCAGTCTATAATGTGATCGAAAAATAAATCAAGCCAGCAGCAAAAGAAACAATATGGACAATCCCAATACATTAGTAAATGCCTTGTATTAACTTTCTCTACATGATAAATGCCATTTGCTGAAGTGACACAACTCCTTTAAGTCTCACTAACGTGCATGGACAACGTAGGCTGAATAGGGGGTCCTAATTTTTCTTCCTTGTAATACCTTCTATTTGTGACGTGTAGTGGTCCCTCCTGCAGCAAAGCACTCCCAATACATAATGCTGCCACCATGGTGTTCTTTGGCTGGAAAGTCTTTCTTTTTTTGTTCCATACATGACAATGGCCAATTAGTTAAATTTTTGTTTCATCAGACCAGAGGGCATTTCTCCATGAAGTAAGATGTGTCTCCGTGTGCAGTTGTAAGCTGTAACCCTGACTTTTTTTGGGTGGTTTTGGAGCAGTGGCTTCTTCCTTGCCGAGCGGCCTGTCAGGTGATGTTGCTATAGGACGTGTTTTACTGTTCATATACCTGTAGATACTTTTGTACCAGTTTCCTCCAACATCTTCACAGGGTTGTTTGCTGTTGTTGTTAAATTAATTTGTATTTTTCGCACTAAAGTATGTTCATCTCTAGGAGACACATGTCTGCTTCCTGAACACTATGATCGCTGTGTGGTTTCATGGCATTTATACATGCATATTATCGTTTGAGCAGAACTTGATACCTACAGCCATTTTGAAATTGCTCCCAAGGAGGTACCAGACTAGTGGGGTCCACAATTCTTTTTTCTGATGTCTTGGCAGATTTCTTCAGATTTTTCTATGATGTCAAGCAAAGAGGCACGTAGGCCTTTAAATACTGCCACAGGTACACCTCCAATTAACGAACAGAAACTCCTAAAGGCAGACTCTGACTGGCCCACAGGGGTCCAGGGAAATCTTCCGGTTGGCCCCTGAGCAAGATGGGCCTCTAGTTTCCCACCCTTTGCACAAGTGGCACATAACACAGTAGACTTACTGTACTACATACATATTTTCAATGTACAGCACCTCAACCAGCCTGTGTTCATATAAAAATGTATTAATTATATTTAAATGTATTTGTATGGTGGGCCCCCAAAATAACTTTTACTGGTGGGCCCTAGGTACCCAAGTCCGACACTGCCTAAAGGCGTGACATTATTTTCTGGAATTTTCCAAGCTATTTAAAGGCACAGTCCACTTGGTATATGTAACTTCTGAGTGAATAAAAGCTGAAATAAATCATTCGGGGAGATTCATCAAGACAAGGAAGTGTTACGACGCTCTTGATATCCCCTGTGATACCGGAGGAGATGCTTAAAGGGGTTATCTGAATTCTAAAAGATCCCCTCCAATGCCCGGGCCTCTCGTATACATTATGCTTACCTGCTCCCCGGCACCCATGTAGCTCCGGATCCTTGCACGGCTACCGGTGCATCTCCCCATCGCACATCAAAACATAGCAGGCCGCAATGGTGATGAGCCCCCTTGTGGCTGGTCACTGTTGCGGCCTACTATTGGCTGCTTATACCGTCACCGGATGTTTTGATCAGCTCGAAGGGAGATGCAGCGGCGACCGTGCAGGAATCCGGAGCGACGCGGGTGCCGGGGAGCAGGTTAGTATAATGTATACAAGGGTCCCAGGCATTGGGTGGAATATTTTAGAATTTGGATAACCCCTATAATTTATGTTGAGGCGCAGATCGCATCATAAATTAGGAGCATCTCCGGCACTCCCTGCTCCTAGACCAAAATGCAGTATAGATTTCTAGATAACTGGTGAAAAAGAAGATAAATCTGCCTGGCCAGCTGGTCTCCCCCATCCCCCCCCCCACCAAAGCTCCTTCTCGTAAAATGGCGAGGGCTGCAGTGAAACCCCATTAGTGCCTAAATTTAGGCGCAGTGGCATTTAAAAAGTCCCAAACAAAGAATCAGCAATTTTTTTTCCTCCAGAAGACTGGTGTACGAAGATGATAAATATCCCCATTGTCTCTAGTATTATTCCAACATTTCACATTCTTGCACTATAGTAGTGATCCGAACTGACCTTAGAGAGTGACTGTGTAGTAGGATTAGCTGTCTAAAACTAAGCTTTAATTGATGCGGCAACGATGTATGTAAACTTACAACTTCAACTGCACAATGTGTAGCATCCCCAAGTCAGGGCAATGTGTGGAACTAACCTGGGGAATGCCAGTGATGGAGAGGCCGGCACGCTGTTCCTCTGGGGCACTCTCTGGGTTCTGAAGGGACACAGCCAGGTGCAATGTGAGGTGCCCTTGGTGTTGTAGTTTAACGTGCCTATGGCCAAGTCCCTGATGTTTCGTGACGCCAGTGCCAATTAACGGTGGCACACCGTTTGCTGATAGTAGGAATAACTGAGGAACCACTTTATGATAAAACAGAACTGGAACTTTACTGAAGTACTTGATGGTTATCATACACGGACATAGATGGAAGCGCAGTTCCTTTGAAGACGGTTGGTTTCAGTAAATTACAGGTTACAGTACATACGGCAGTCTCTGACATAGCAAGGTGATCACAGAGGGTTAACACACAGGACTCTACCAGTACAGACGGCTTGCACTCTCTACCTGTCTGATCCTGGAAATGTAGACACTTTCCTCCAAGGCCCCAATGCCCTCAATCTGGCGTATATCCTTGGGATTAGATTAAGTACCTCCTCTGATATATGTAGTACCTCTTGCTGTCTTGGTTGCTGCTCTGCCTTCCCTCAGCTCACTCAGGCTGGTGACCAGAAATGCTCCTGCTGGAATCCTTCTCCTGTTTGCAGCCTCGACTAAGGAGGCAACACATCTCCACTAGTCCTAGGGTCTGGACTGCTCCTCCCAGGGAATGAATCTTCCTAGGCTGGACCCTCTCAGGCTATAGGGCCTGGGCTGACTTAAACAGGCGCAGGGCCTGAACTCTGGACACCTTCACAGGCTCATGGCCTGGGCTTAACCTTGCAGGCACAAGGCCTGGGCTTAGACTAACTGTGCCTTCCCTGACTGGGCCTTATATAACCTAGGGCTCCCTAGCTCCCTCTAGTGACTAGAGCTGGAATGAAATCCCTAGCAGGCCTGTACATGCAATACTCACAGTAACAGGGAAGTGCATAGCATTACATGTCATTACATCTGAAGATTATTTATACCAACCTCCCCATAAATAAAGGGGAAACGACAGCACACCAGTGACCCTTCTGTAGTGACGGGCATTACAGCTCCCGTACACTACATACCCCGCTGCTTTAAGGTGAGTACGACCTCGTACTCCAACAGGGCCCGCCCAACTGGAATTTTTCACCTGAAATACAAAAAGGACATGCAGGCATACATATTCATATATATCAGCATCATCTGCATAGATATCCATATCAGGTCCAGCTGGCAAAGGTGAAGTGCGGTGACAAGGGGCGTCGTTCTCTTCTCTCAGGATAGTGAATGGAACTGGGGCGCTGACCTGGCACAGCGGATGTTAATGAACCAGGATAGTCCATGACATTATATAAGTCCATAATAAAATATTATAAATTTTGGCTCACACTCAGGGAGTCCATGGAAATAAAGATCACAGAGGCTCGCACATGGGGAGTCCATCTCTGGGCACATAGACTTGGATATAAAATCTGCAATAAATACGGTCAGCAATACACATATAGAATTACAATACAGGACTCTGACAATACCAGGGCCATGTTATCCTGGCAAGTCCTGCGTACCTTTAAAGTGCTGACATGAAATTCCCTTTCAACCTGAAATGGGGGTTAAAAGGGGATAAGGTGCAAATAAAAGCACAACTTGGATTTGTTGAGAGATTTTTTTTTCAAAGCAGGCAGGATGTCCCGGAAACAAAACAGGGCAGACTGGGAGCAGTGGTTCACAGTGGCAACTTATCTTCACAAAAATGCCACCGGCCGTGGAGAACTGGCAGCAAGCTCCACCAGTCTGGAAAACTTAAAGGGACAGCTCCTGCAACACATCCTGATACTCCTGTGAGATTCAGCAGCATGGCCTAGCAGGCCTGCTCACAGGTGGGTGTCAAACTCCTCTGACTCCTCTCCAGAGGAACAATCACTGGACTCCCGCAGCAATTGTTCTGGCCTAGCAGGCCATATTTGGAAGCCGTCTCCCCATACTATCTTGATTGGAGGGGGTCTATCCAGCATAGCTTCCACTTCTGCCTCGGTTCTGGGGTACGGGACCCACTGGACACACCCAGCGTAACCGAGGTCCTCCACCCAGTATACCCGTCTTTGCAGTAATTCCAGAGCCGACGGTCCGCTTGCAGGCGGCTCCAGTGGAGGTGTATTAACCATTTCGGTGTTGACCGCTGCCAGTCGTCGGGCCTCAGCGCAGGCCTCGGACCGCAGGCAACTGTCTTGCATCTCCCGCTTTACCTCTCGCTGTACGGCCTCAGTAGGTGGATACTGATCAGCGGGGCTCTGCAGCACAATGGGCTCCCAGAATACATCGGGCTCAAAAAAGATCTGTCTATGCAGGTAAGTGGAGCAGGGCGGTTTGGATCCCGGAGCCGCAACTTGAGCTGACAAGACACCCTCATCCTCGTCTTCCCAGGTCTCAGGCCTTACCCTGGGGCGGATAACCGCAGTGGCATAGGGTCCCCTTAAACCTTCCGCGGGAGTATATTCCACTATTTCTCCTATCACGAGGTTATGCAGGCGATCGGGCAGATAGTGGCGCTTCACCGAGCGCCTATTGACATAAAGGTCTCGGCCTGTCCCCAGCTCCTGAATAAAGCCGAAACCCCGGTCCTTGTCAAAGGCCACCACTATACCGCGGCGTCTCTCCAACTGAGGCTTACCCTGGTATGGGTCTTCTTGAATGGACTTCACCATTTCTTCAAAGCGTTTTTTTCGCGTAGTAGTCTTTTTGGCCACCACGGCCCGTAGTTCGGCCATCAGCGTCGGCCATTGCGGGTGCCGGCGGCGGATCCCACGGCGATCAGCAGCTTGCTCTCGCAGGTGGATGGTCCAGGCTGGAGGGTCCCAGGTCTCCGGTGCAGGGGAGTCTGGTGGTGTGGCGCCCCACTCTCCTATGGGCTCTGGCTCGGGCATGCTAGCGTCCGGCGCCGCCATCTTCTCACCAGTTTCTTCTTTCAGCTCAAACACAGGCTCCTCCCCCGGGCTGGGCAGATCTTTCCTGGTCACAGGCCCGCCCCCTAGGTATAACGCAATAGGAAAGGCGGCCAAATTATAATCCACAAAGATGGGCGGTATCCCAGGGCAGTTTTCTCCTCCCCCCTGGAGGGTTTTGGCGCCAATTTTTCGCGCCACTGAGGATAGTGATGGCGCATGAAGAAGTCCAATGGCGCCGGCGGCCATCTTGGGCGCCATGATGCGGCTATTCACTGACAGCAAGCCGCGGTAGTAAAACAGCATAAAAGTCCACAAAAATGCACCCTGATGCGGCTATTTTCTTCCTCTAGATAGCGCAACACTGCACAGCGCTTTTTGGAGGTTTTAAGCACACTTTTCTGTACGTTTTAAGTCCGCAAAGTTCACTTCAAATAAACAGGAGTTTTGTCACTTGGCAAACTGGTTAAGGCACAAAGTTCACGTTTTGCGCACAGTCCGTAAAAACGTGCATATCCTGTTCGTGACGCCAAAATGTAGCATCCCCAAGTCAGGGCAATGTGTGGAACTAACCTGGGGAATGCCAGTGATGGAGAGGCCGGCACGCTGTTCCTCTGGGGCACTCTCTGGGTTCTGAAGGGACACAGCCAGGTGCAATGTGAGGTGCCCTTGGTGTTGTAGTTTAACGTGCCTATGGCCAAGTCCCTGATGTTTCGTGACGCCAGTGCCAATTAACGGTGGCACACCGTTTGCTGATAGTAGGAATAACTGAGGAACCACTTTATGATAAAACAGAACTGGAACTTTACTGAAGTACTTGATGGTTATCATACACGGACATAGATGGAAGCGCAGTTCCTTTGAAGACGGTTGGTTTCAGTAAATTACAGGTTACAGTACATACGGCAGTCTCTGACATAGCAAGGTGATCACAGAGGGTTAACACACAGGACTCTACCAGTACAGACGGCTTGCACTCTCTACCTGTCTGATCCTGGAAATGTAGACACTTTCCTCCAAGGCCCCAATGCCCTCAATCTGGCGTATATCCTTGGGATTAGATTAAGTACCTCCTCTGATATATGTAGTACCTCTTGCTGTCTTGGTTGCTGCTCTGCCTTCCCTCAGCTCACTCAGGCTGGTGACCAGAAATGCTCCTGCTGGAATCCTTCTCCTGTTTGCAGCTCGACTAAGGAGGCAACACATCTCCACTAGTCCTAGGGTCTGGACTGCTCCTCCCAGGGAATGAATCTTCCTAGGCTGGACCCTCTCAGGCTATAGGGCCTGGGCTGACTTAAACAGGCGCAGGGCCTGAACTCTGGACACCTTCACAGGCTCATGGCCTGGGCTTAACCTTGCAGGCACAAGGCCTGGGCTTAGACTAACTGTGCCTTCCCTGACTGGGCCTTATATAACCTAGGGCTCCCTAGCTCCCTCTAGTGACTAGAGCTGGAATGAAATCCCTAGCAGGCCTGTACATGCAATACTCACAGTAACAGGGAAGTGCATAGCATTACATGTCATTACATCTGAAGATTATTTATACCAACCTCCCCATAAATAAAGGGGAAACGACAGCACACCAGTGACCCTTCTGTAGTGACGGGCATTACAGCTCCCGTACACTACAAATGGAATGGAATAAAATGCTATTCAAAGTCTAGTCTTGTTGGGGGAGTCACTGTTAGTAGCAGGACAGAATTAGTGTACCGTTTTTTAGCTGAGTAGAATCAATGCTTATTAGCTTCATAATATATCTTTAAAGTATACCTGCGTTTCCAAAAAAACATTTGGATAATGGCTGTGCTTTTTTTTTCAATCATTACTGTGAAGGAACAGTTATGTTTGGTCTTTCCTCATGTTTTTTCTTCAACCATATTATTCCCTGTTTCAGATGCACAGCTAGATGCATTTCACTTCATTTGATTTCTGTTCATTGTCTCAAGAGGATGTTGGCCCATTGTGACACCACAGTGTTCCATCCATTGTCTCTGCAGGATGTTGGCCCATTGTGCCATCACAGTGTTCCAACCATTGTCTGTGGAGGATGTTGGCCCATTGTGACATATACAGTGTTCCATCCATTGTCTGTGGAGAATGTTGGCCCATTGTGCAATCACAGTGTTCCATCCATTGTCTCTGCAGGATGCTGGCCCATTGTGACATATACAGTGTTCCATCCATTGTCTCTGGAGGAAGTTGGTCCATTGTGACATATACAGTGTTCCATCCATTGTCTCTGGAGGATGTTGGCCCATTGTGACATATACAGTGTTCCATCCATTGTCTCTGGAGGAAGTTGGTCCATTGTGCCATCACAGTGTTCCAACCATTGTCTGTGGAGAATGTTGGCCCATTATGACATATACAGTGTTCCAACAATTGTCTGTGGAGGATGTTGGCCCATTGTGACATATACAGTGTTCCATCCATTGTCTGTGGAGAATGTTGGCCCATTGTGCAATCACAGTGTTCCATCCATTGTCTCTGCAGGATGCTGGCCCATTGTGACATATACAGTGTTCCATCCATTGTCTCTGGAGGATGTTGGCCCATTGTGACATATACAGTGTTCCATCCATTGTCTCTGGAGGAAGTTGGTCCATTGTGACATATACAGTGTTCCATCCATTGTCTCTGGAGGATGTTGGCCCATTGTGACATATACAGTGTTCCATCCATTGTCTCTGGAGGAAGTTGGTCCATTGTGACATATACAGTGTTCCATCCATTGTCTCTGGAGGATGTTGGCCCATTGTGACATATACAGTGTTCCATCCATTGGAGGATGTTGGCCCATTGTGACATATACAGTGTTCCATCCATTGTCTCTGGAGGATGCTGGCCCATTTTGACACGCACAGTATTCAATCCATTATCCCTGGAGGATACTCGTCCATTGTGACTTGAGCAGTGTTCCATGCATTGTCCCAGTTCTATGCATCGTCCCATTGTGACACAGGTGGAGTTCCATCCATTTTTTTCTGGTAAATGCTGGCCCATTATGACATAAGTAGTTTTCAACTTCAACTGCACAATGGAATGGAATAAAATGCTATTTAAAGTCTAGTCTTGTTGGGGGAGTCACTGTTAATAGCAGGACAGTATTAGTGTACCTTTTTTAAGCTAAGTAGGTTCAATGCTTATTAGCTTTATAATATATCTTTAAAGTGTATCTGAGTTTGCAAAAAACATTTGGATAATGGCTGTGCTTCTTTTTTCAATCATTACTGTGAAGGAGCAGTTATGTTTGGGCTTTCCTCATGTTTTTTCTTCAACCATATTATTCCCTGTTTAAGATGCACAGCTAGATGCATTTCACTTCATTTCATTTCTGTCCATTGTCTCAAGAGGATGCTGGTCCATTGTGACATATACAGTGTTCCATCCATTGTCTCTGGAGGAAGTTGGTCCATTGTGACATATACAGTGTTCCATCCATTGTCTCTGGAGGATGTTGGCCCATTGTGACATATACAGTGTTCCATCCATTGTCTCTGGAGGAAGTTGGTCCATTGTGCCATCACAGTGTTCCAACCATTGTCTGTGGAGAATGTTGGCCCATTATGACATATACAGTGTTCCAACAATTGTCTGTGGAGGATGTTGGCCCATTGTGACATATACAGTGTTCCATCCATTGTCTGTGGAGAATGTTGGCCCATTGTGCAATCACAGTGTTCCATCCATTGTCTCTGCAGGATGCTGGCCCATTGTGACATATACAGTGTTCCATCCATTGTCTCTGGAGGATGTTGGCCCATTGTGACATATACAGTGTTCCATCCATTGTCTCTGGAGGAAGTTGGTCCATTGTGACATATACAGTGTTCCATCCATTGTCTCTGGAGGATGTTGGCCCATTGTGACATATACAGTGTTCCATCCATTGTCTCTGGAGGAATGTTGGTCCATTGTGACATATACAGTGTTCCATCCATTGTCTCTGGAGGATGTTGGCCCATTGTGACATATACAGTGTTCCATCCATTGTCTGAGGATGTTGGCCCATTGTGACATATACAGTGTTCCATCCATTGTCTCTGGAGGATGCTGGCCCATTTTGACACGCACAGTATTCAATCCATTATCCCTGGAGGATACTCGTCCATTGTGACTTGAGCAGTGTTCCATGCATTGTCCCAGTTCTATGCATCGTCCCATTGTGACACAGGTGGAGTTCCATCCATTTTTTTCTGGTAAATGCTGGCCCATTATGACATAAGTAGTTTTCAACTTCAACTGCACAATGGAATGGAATAAAATGCTATTTAAAGTCTAGTCTTGTTGGGGAGTCACTGTTAATAGCAGGACAGTATTAGTGTACCTTTTTAAGCTAAGTAGGTTCAATGCTTATTAGCTTTATAATATATCTTTAAAGTGTATCTGAGTTTGCAAAAACATTTGGATAATGGCTGTGCTTCTTTTTCAATCATTACTGTGAAGGAGCAGTTATGTTTGGGCTTTCCTCATGTTTTTTCTTCAACCATATTATTCCCTGTTTAAGATGCACAGCTAGATGCATTTCACTTCATTTCATTTCTGTCCATTGTCTCAAGAGGATGCTGGTCCATTGTGACATATACAGTGTTCCATCCATTGTCTCTGGAGGAAGTTGGTCCATTGTGACATATACAGTGTTCCATCCATTGTCTCTGGAGGATGTTGGCCCATTGTGACATATACAGTGTTCCATCCATTGTCTCTGGAGGAAGTTGGTCCATTGTGCCATCACAGTGTTCCAACCATTGTCTGTGGAGAATGTTGGCCCATTATGACATATACAGTGTTCCAACAATTGTCTGTGGAGGATGTTGGCCCATTGTGACATATACAGTGTTCCATCCATTGTCTGTGGAGAATGTTGGCCCATTGTGCAATCACAGTGTTCCATCCATTGTCTCTGCAGGATGCTGGCCCATTGTGACATATACAGTGTTCCATCCATTGTCTCTGGAGGATGTTGGCCCATTGTGACATATACAGTGTTCCATCCATTGTCTCTGGAGGAAGTTGGTCCATTGTGACATATACAGTGTTCCATCCATTGTCTCTGGAGGATGTTGGCCCATTGTGACATATACAGTGTTCCATCCATTATCTCTGGAGGATGCTTGCCCATTGTGACACATACAGTGTTCCATCCATTGTCTCTGCATCCATTGTGACATATACAGTGTTCCATCCATTGTCTCTGGAAGAAGTTGGTCCATTGTGACATATACAGTGTTAGATCCATTGTCTCTGGAGTATGTTGGCCCATTGTGACATATACAGTGTTCCATCCATTGTCTCTGGAGGATGCTGGCCCATTTTGACACGCACAGTATTCAATCCATTATCCCTGGAGGATACTCGTCCATTGTGACTTGAGCAGTGTTCCATGCATTGTCCCAGTTCTATGCATCGTCCCATTGTGACACAGGTGGAGTTCCATCCATTTTTTTCTGGTAAATGCTGGCCCATTATGACATAAGTAGTTTTCAACTTCAACTGCACAATGGAATGGAATAAAATGCTATTTAAAGTCTAGTCTTGTTGGGGGAGTCACTGTTAATAGCAGGACAGTATTAGTGTACCTTTTTTAAGCTAAGTAGGTTCAATGCTTATTAGCTTTATAATATATCTTTAAAGTGTATCTGAGTTTGCAAAAAACATTTGGATAATGGCTGTGCTTCTTTTTTCAATCATTACTGTGAAGGAGCAGTTATGTTTGGGCTTTCCTCATGTTTTTTCTTCAACCATATTATTCCCTGTTTAAGATGCACAGCTAGATGCATTTCACTTCATTTCATTTCTGTCCATTGTATCAAGAGGATGTTGGCCCATTGTGACACATACAGTGCTCCATCCATTGTCTCTGGAGGAAGCTGGCCTATTGTGACATATACAGTGTTCTGTCCATTGTCTCTGGAATATGTTGGCCCATTGTGCCATATACAGTGTTCCATCCATTGTCTCTAAAGGATGCTGGCCCATTGTGACATATACAGTGTTCCATCCATTGTCTCTGGAGGATGTTGGCCCATTGTGATATATACAGTGTTCCATCCATTGTGTCTGGAGGATGTTGGCCCATTGTGACATCACAGTGTTCCATCCATAGTCCCTGGAGGATGCTGGCCCATTGTGCCATCACAGTGTTCCATCCATTGTCTCTGGAGGATGCTGGCCCATTGTGCCATCACAGTGTTCCATCCATTGTCTCTGGAGGATGTTGGCCCATTGTGACATATACAGTGTTCCATCCATTGTCTCTGGAGGATGCTGGCCCATTGTGACATCACAGTGTTCCATCCATTGTCTCTGGAGGATGCTGGCCCATTGTGACATCACAGAGTTCCATCCATAGTCCCTGGAGGATGCTGGCCCATTGTGCCATCACAGTGTTCCATCCATTGTCTCTGGAGGATGCTGGCCCATTGTGACATATACAGTGTTCCATCCATTGTCTCTGGAGGATGCTGGCCCATTGTGCCATCACAGTGTTCCATCCATTGTCTCTGGAGGATGTTGGCCCATTGTGACATATACAGTGATCCATCCATTGTCTCTGGAGGATGCTGGCCCATTGTGACATATAGAGTGTTTCAACCATTGTCTCTGGAGGATGCTGGCCCATTGTGACATATACATTGTTCCATCCATTGTCTCTGGAGGATGCTGGCTCATTGTGACATATACAGTGTTCCATCCATTGTGTCTGGAGGATGTTGGCCCATTGTGACATCACAGTGTTCCATCCATTGTCCCTGGAGGATGCTGGCCCATTGTGACATCACAGTGTTCCATCCATTGTCTCTGGAGGATTCTGACCCATTGTGACATCACAGAGTTCCATCCATTGTGTCTGGAGGATGTTGGCCCATTGTGACATATACAGTGTTCCATCCATTGTCTCTGGAGGATGTTGGCCCATTGTGACATATAGAGTGTTCCATCCATTGTCTCAGGAGGATGCTGGCCCATTGTGACATATACAGTGTTCCATCCATTGTTTCTGGGGGATGTCGGCTCATTTTGCCATATACAGTGTTCCATCTATTGTCTATTGAGGATGTTGGCCCATTGTGACATCACAGTGTTCCATCCATTGTCTCTGGAGGATGTTGGCCCATTGTGACATATACAGTGTTCCATCCATTGTCTATGAAGGATGCTGGCCCATTGTGACATATACAGTGTTCCATCCATTGTCTCTGGGGGATGTTGGCCCATTGTGACATATACAGTATTCCATCCATTGACTCTGAAGGATGCTGGCCCATTGTGCCATCACAGTGTTCCATCCATTGTATCTGGAGGATGCTGGCCCATTGTGACATATACAGTATTCCATCCATTGTTTCAGGGGGATGTTGGCTCATTTTGCCATATACAGTGTTCCATCCATTGTCTCTGGAGGATGGTGGCCCATTGTGACATATACAGTGTTCCATCCATTGTCTCTGGAGGATGTTGGCCCATTGTGACATATACAGTGTTCCATCCATTGTCTGTGAAGGATGCTGGCCCATTGTGACATATACAGTGTTCCATCCATTGTCTCTGGAGAGTGCTGGCCCATTTTGCCATATACAGTGTTCCATCCATTGTCTCTGGAGGATGCTGGCCCATTGTGACATATACATTGTTCCATCCATTGTCTCTGGGGGACGTTGGTCCATTTTGACAAATACAGTGTTCCAAGCATTGTCTCTGGAGGATGTTGGCTCATTGTGCCATATACAGTGTTCCATCCATTGTCCCTGGAGGATGCTGGCTGATTGTGACATATACCGTGTCCCATCCATTGTCTCTGGAGGATGCTGGCTCATTGTGACACGCACAGTATTTAATCCATTATCCCTGGAGGATACTCCTCCATTGTGACTTGAGCAGTGTTTCATGCATCGTCCCATTGTGACACAGGTGGAGTTCAATCCATTTTTTTCTGGTAAATGCTGGCCTATTATGACATAAGTAGTTTTCAACTTCAACTGCACAATGGAATGGAATAAAATGCTACTCAAAGTCTAGTCTTGTTGTGGGAGTCACTGTTAGTAGCAGGACAGAATTAGTGTACCTTTTTTTAGCTGAGTAGGTTGAATGCTTATTAGCTTCATAATATATCTTTAAAGTGTACCTGAGTTTGCAAAAAACATTTGGATAATGGCTGTGCTTCTTTTTTCAATCATTACTGTGAAGGAACAGTTATGTTTGGGCTTTCCTCATGTTTTTTCTTCAACCATATTATTCCCTGTTTCAGATGCACAGCTAGATGCATTTCAATTCATTTCATTTCTGTCCATTGTCACCGGAGGATGCTGGCCTATTGTGCCATCACAGTGTTCCAACCATTGTCTGAGGAGGATGTTGGCCCATTGTGAATCACAGTGTTTCAACCATTGTCTCTGGAGGATGCTGGCTCATTGTGCCATACACAGTGTTCCATCCATTGTTTCTGGAGGATGTTGGCCCATTGTGACATATACAGTGTTCCATCCATTGTCTCTGAGGGATGCTGGCCCATTGTGACATATACAGTGTTCCATCCATTGTCTCTGGAGGATGCTGGCCCATTGTGACATATACAGTGTTCCATCCATTGTCTTTGGAGGATGTTGGCCCATTGTGACATATACAGTGTTCCATCCATTGTCCCTGGAGGATGCTGGCTCATTGTGACATATACAGTGTTCCATCCATTGTCCCTGGAGGATGCTGGTTCATTGTGCCATACACAGTGTTCCATCCATTGTCTCTGGAGGATGCTGGCCTATTGTGCCATATACAGTGTTCCATCCATTGTCTTTTGAGGATGCTGGCCCATTGTGACATATACAGTGTTCCATCCATTGTCTCTGGAGGATGCTGGCCCATTGTGACATGTCCGGTGTTCCACCCATTGTCTTTGGAGGATGCTGGCCCATTGTGCCATCACAGTGTTCCATCCATTGTCTTTGGAGGATGTTAGCCCATTGTGACATAGACAGTGTTCCATCCATTGTCTCTGGAGGATGCTGGCCCATTGTGACATGTCCAGTGTTCCATCCATTGTCTCTGGAGGATGCTGGCCCATTGTGCCATCACAGTGTTCCATCCATTTTCTTTGGAGGATGTTGGCCCATTGTGACATATACAGTGTTCCATCCATTATCTCCGCAGGATGTGGCCCATTGTGCCATCACAGTGTTCCAACTATTGTCCCTGGAGGATGCTGGCTTATTGTGACATATACCGTGTTCCATTCATTGTCCCTGGAGGATGCTGGCTCATTGTGCCATATACAGTGTTCCATCCATTGTCTCTAGAGGATGCTGGCCCATTGTGACATATACAGTGTTCCATCCATTGTCTCTGGAGGATGAGGGCCCATTGTGACATATACAGTATTCCATCCATTGTCTCTGGAGGATGCTGGTCCATTGTGACATATACAGTGTTCCATCCATTGTCTCTGGAGGATGTTGGCCCATTGTGACATATACAGTATTCCATCCATTGTCTCTGAAGGATGCTGGCCCATTGTGACATATAGTGTGTTCCATCCATTGTCTCAGGAGGATGCTGGCCCATTGTGACATGTACAGTGTTCCATCCATTGTTTCTGGGTGATGTTGACTTATTTTGCCATATACAGTGTTCCATCCATTGTTTCTGGAGGATGTTGGCCCATTGTGACATCACAGTGTTTTCATCCATTGTCTCTGGAGGATGTTGGTCCATTGTGACATATACAGTGTTCCATCCATTGTCTCTGGAGGATGCTGTCCCATTGTGACATATACAGTGTTCCAAATATTGTCTGTGGAGGATGTTGGCTCCTTTTGCCATATATAGTGTTCCATCCATTGTCTCTGGAGGATGTTGGCCCATTGTGACATATACAGTGTTCCATCCATTGTCTCTGGAGGATGCTGGCCCATTGTGACATATACAGTGTTCCATCCATTGTCTCTGGAGGATGCTGTCCCATTGTGACATATACAGTGTTCCAACCATTGTCTGTGGAGGATTTTGGCTCCTTTTGCCATATACAGTGTTCCATCCATTGTCTCTGGAGGATGTTGGCCCATTGTGACATATACAGTGTTCCATCCATTGTCTCTGGAGGATGCTGGCCCATTGTGACATATACAGTGTTCCATCCATTGTCTCTGGAGGATGTTGGCCCATTGTGACATATACAGTATTCCATCCATTGTCTCTGGGAGATGCTGGCTGATTTTGCCATATACAGTGTTCCATCCATTGTCTCTGGAGAATGTTGGCCCATTGTGATATCACAGTGTTCCATCCATTGTCTCTGGAGGATGTTGGCCCATTGTGACATATACAGCGTTCCATCCATTGTCTCTGAAGGATGCTGGCCCATTGTGACATATACAGTGTTCCACCCATTGTCTCTGGAGAGTGCTGGCCCATTGTGACATATACAGTGTTCCATCCATTGTCTCTTGAGGATGCTGGCCCATTGTGACATATACAGTGTTCCATCTATTGTCTCTGGAGGATGTTGGCCCATTGTGACATCACAGTGTTCCATCCATTTTCTCTGGAGGATGTTGGCCCATTGTGACATATACAGTGTTCCATCCATTGTCTATGAAGGATGCTGGCCCATTGTGACATATACAGTGTTCCATCCATTGTCTCTGGGGGATGTTGGCCCATTGTGACATATACAGTATTCCATCCATTGTCTATGAAGGATGCTGGCCCATTGTGCCATCACAGTGTTCCATCCATTGTCTCTGGAGGATGCTGGCTCATTGTGACATATACAGTGTTCCATCCATTGTCCTTGGAGGATGTTGACTCATTGTGCCATACACAGTGTTCCATCCATTGTCTCTGGAGGATGTTGGCCCATTTTGACATATACAGTATTCCATCCATTGTCTCTTAGGGATGCTGGCTCATTGTGACATATACAGTGTTCCATGCATTGTCTCTGGAGGATGTTGGCCCATTTTGACATATACAGTGTTCCATCCATTGTCTTTGGAGGATGTTGGCCCATTGTGACATATACAGTGTTCCATCCATTGTCTCTGGAGGATGTTGGCCCATTGTGCCATCACAGTGTTCCATCCATTGTCTCTGGAGGATGCTGGCCCATTATGACATATACAGTGTTCCATCCATTGTCTCTGGAGGATGCTGGCCCATTGTGACATATACAGTGTTCCATCCATTGTCTATGGAGGATTCTGGCCCATTGTGACATGTCCAGTGTTCCATCCATTGTCTCTGGAGGATGCTGGCCTATTGCGATATGTCCAGAGTTCCAACCATTGTCTTTGTAGGATGGTGGCCAATTGTTCCATCACAGTGTTCCATCCATTGTCTTTGGAGGATGTTAGCCCATTGTGACATATACAGTGTTCCATTTATTGTCTCTGGAGGACGCTGGCCCATTGTGACATGTCCAGTGCTCCATCGATTGTCTCTGGAGGATGCTGGCCCATTGTGCCATCACAGTGTTCCATCCATTGTCTTTGGAGGATGTTGGCCCATTGTGACATATACAGTGTTCCATCCATTATCTACGCAGAATGTGGCCCATTGTGCCATCACAGTGTTCCAACCATTGTCCCTGGAGGATGCTGGGTCATTGTGACATATACAGTGTTCCATCAATTGTCTCTGGAGGATGTTCGCCCATTTTGACATATACAGTATTCCATCCATTGTCTCTGGAGGATGTTGGCTCATTGTTCTATATACAGTGTTCCATCCATTGTCCCTGGAGGATGCTGGCCCATTGTGACATATACAGTGTCCCATCCATTGTCTCTGGAGGATGCTGGCTCATTGTGACACGCACAGTATTTAATCCATTATTCCTGGAGGATACTCGTCCATTGTGACTTGAGCAGTGTTTCATGCATTGTCCCAGTTCTATGCATCGTCCCATTGTGACACAGGTGGAGTTCCATCCATTTTTTTCTGGTAAATGCTGGCCCATTATGACATAAGTAGTTTTCAACTTCAACTGCACAATGGAACGGAATAAAATGCTATTTAAAGTCTAGTCTTGTTGGGAGAGTCACTGTTAGTAGCAGGACAGAGTTAGTGTTCCTTTTTTTAGCTGAGTAGGTTCAATGCTTATTAGCTTTATAATATATCTTTAAAGTGTACCCGAGTTTGCAAAAAACATTTGGATAATGGCTGTGCTTCTTTTTTAAATCATTACTGTGAAGGATCAGTTATGTTTGGGCTTTCCTCATGTGTTTTTTTTTCAACCATTTTATTCCCTGTTTCAGATGCACAGCTAGATGCATTTAATTTCTGTCCATTGTCTCAAGAGGATGTTGGCCCATTGTGACATCACAGTGTTCCAACCATTGTCTGTGGAGAATGTTTGCCCATTGTGACATACACAGTAGGGATGTCCCGATACCAATACCAGTATCGGTATCGGGACCGATACCGGCATTTTCACGAGTACTTGTACTCGTGAAAATGCCGCCGATACCGCTGCCGATACCGGAAGTTCCGGTCCGGCAGCTCCCATACACTATTGAAGCAAACCTAACATCTATTATCGTGGCCAGAATTACTAACTATTAATTCGCAGTCTCCCTCAGGTTCGGCGCTCAGTCCCTCCATGCTCCTCCTGCCCCGCCTGCCTTCTTCATTCATAAAAGTGGGCGGAGCGGGCAGGCGGGACAGGAGGCGCATGGAGGAACTGGGAGCTGAAGCTGCCCGATTCCTCCCAGCACCTCACGTCACTCCTGCGCGCTCCGCCCATTTTATGAATGTAGAAGGCGCGAGGCAGGAGGAGGATGGAGGGACTGAGAGCCTAACCAGGGAGACTGCGCATTAATTAGTTAGTAATTATGGCCACATTAATAGAGATTAGGTTTATGTCATCAATAGTGTATAGAAGCTGTGGGGCCGGTGTATGAAAGAGTTAAGCTACACCGGCCCCTGCCAGTGTAAACTGCCCCCCCACACACATACACTATGATGGCACTTATGGGGGTCTGTGGATGACATTAATGGGAGATCTGTGGATGACACTTATATAGCATAATATGCTATATATGTGTCATCCACATAGCCCCTAACAGTGTCATCCAGAGATGAGCCCCCATTAGTGTCATCCAGAGATGAGCCCCCATTAGTGTCATCCAGAGATGAGCCCCCATTAGTGTCATCCAGAGATGAGCCCCCATTAGTGTCATCCAGAGATGAGCCCCCATTAGTGTCATCCAGAGATGAGCCCCCATTAGTGTCATCCAGAGATGAGCCCCCATTAGTGTCATCCAAAGATGAGCCCCCATTACAGCGTCATCCAGAGATGAGCCCCCATTACAGCGTCATCCAGAGATGAGCCCCATTACAGCGTCATCCACAGATCCCCCATAACAGTGACATCCACAGATCCCCCATAACAGTGTCATCCACAGATCACCATTACAGCGTCATCCACAGATCCCCCATAACAGTGACATCCACAGCGCCCCCATAACAGTGACATCCACAGCGCCCCCATAACAGTGACATCCACAGCGCCCCCATAACAGTGACATCCACAGCGCCCCCATAACAGTGACATCCACAGCGCCCCCATAACAGTGCCATCCACAGCGCCCCCATAACAGTGCCATCCACAGTGCCATCCACAGCGCCCCCATAACAGTGCCATCCACAGTGCCCCCATAACAGTGCCATCCACAGTGCCCCCAAAACAGTGCCATCCACAGATCCCCCATAACAGTGACCTCCACAGATCCCCCATAACAGAGACATCCACAGTGCCCCCATAACAGTGCCATCCACAGCGCCCCGATAACAGTGACATCTACAGCGCCCCCATAACAGATCCCCCTGGATGCACATTGGTTGGAAAACACTATTATATTCCCATTTATTAATTTATTAACACTTGTACAAAGGAAAAGAAAAGCCACAGCAACCAAATTCCAGCTTTAATTTTTTTCATTGCTATCAGTAACTGCGGTGCTGTTTATACGAGGTATCGGTAATTGGTATCGGCGAGTACTTAAAAAAAAGTATCGGTACTCGTACTCGGTCTTAAAAAAATGGTATCGGGACATCCCTAATACACAGTGTTCCATCCATTGTCTCTGGAGGATGTTGGCCCATTGTGCCATATACAGTGTTCCATCCATTGTCTCTGCAGGATGCTGGCCCATTGTGCCATCACAGTGTTCCATCCATTGTCTTTGGAGGATGTTGGCCCATTGTGACATATACAGTGTTCCATCCATTGTCTCTGGAGGATGTTGGCCCATTGTGACATATACAGTGTTCCATCCATTGTGTCTTGATGATGCTGGCCCATTGTGACATATGCAGTGTTCCATCCATTGTCTCTGGAGGATGTTGGCCCATTGTGAGATATACAGTGTTCCATCCATTGTCTCTGGGGAATGCTGGCTGATTGTGACATATACAGTGTTCAATCCATTGTCTCTGGAGGATGTTGGTCCATTTTGACATATACAGTGTTCCAAGCATTGTCTCTGGAGGATGTTGGCCCATTGTGACATATACAGTGTTCCATCCATTGTCCCTGGAGGATGCTGGCCCATTGTGACATATATAGTGTTCCATCCATTGTCCCTGGATGATGCTGGCCCATTGTGACATATACTGTGTTCCATCCATTGTCTCTGGAGGATGCTGGCTCATTTTGACATATACAGTGTTCCATCCATTGTCTCTGGAGGATGCTGGCTCATTGTGACATATAGAGTGTTCCATCCATTGTCCTTGGAGGATGCTGGCTCATTGTGCCATACACAGTGTTCCATCCATTGTCTCTGGAGGATGTTGGCCCATTTTGACATATACAGTGTTCGATCCATTGTCTTTGAGGGATGCTGGCCCATTGTGACATATACAGAGTTCCATCCATTGTCTCTGGAGGATGTTGACCCATTGTGCCATCACAGTGTTCCAACCATTGTCCCTGGAGGATGCTGGCTCATTGTGACATACACAGTGTTCCATCCATTTTCTCTGGAGGATGCTGGCCCATTGTGACATATACAGTGTTCCATCCATTGTCTCTGGAGGATGTTGGCCCATTGTGACATATACAGTGTTCCATCCATTGTCCCTGGAGGATGCTGGCCCATTGTGACATATACAGTGTTCCATCCATTGTCCCTAGAGGATGCTGGCCCATTGTGACATATACAGTGTTCCATCCATTGTCTCTGGAGGATGCTGGCTCATTTTGACATATGCAGTGTTCCATCCATTGTCTCTGGAGGATGCTGGCTCATTGTGACATATACAGTGTTCCATCCATTGTCCTTGGAGGATGCTGGCTCATTGTGCCATACACAGTGTTCCATCCATTGTCTCTGGAGGATGCTGGCTCATAGTGACATATACAGTGTTCCATCCATTGTCCTTGGAGGATGCTGGCTCATTGTGCCATACACAGTGTTCCATCCATTGTCTCTGGAGGATGTTGGCCCATTTTGACATATACAGTGTTCAATCTATTGTCTCTGAGGGATGCTGGCCCATTGTGACATATACAGAGTTCCATCCATTCTCTCTGGAGGATGTTGGCCCATTGTGCCATCACAGTGTTCAATCCATTGTCTTTGGAGGATGTTGGCCCATTGTGACATATACAGTGTTCCATCCATTGTCTCTGCAGGATGCTGTCCCATTGTGACTTATACAGTGTTCCATCCATTGTCTCTGGAGGATGTTGGCCCATTGTGACATCATAGTGTTCCATCCATTGTCTCTGGAGGATGTTGGCCCATTGTGACATATACAGTGTTCCTTCCATTGTCTCTCGAGGATGCTGGCACCTTGTGACATATACAGTGTTCCATCCATTGTCTCTGGGGGATGTTAGTCCATTGTGACATATACAGTGTTCCTTCAATTGTCTCTCGAGGATGCTGGCCCATTGTGATATATACAGTGTTCCATCCATTGTCTCTGTGGGATGTTAGTCCATTGTGACATATACAGTGTTCCATCCATTGTTCCTGGAAGATGCTGGCCCATTGTGACATATACAGTGTCTCATCCAATGTCTCTGGAGAATGCTGGCTCATTGTGACACGCATAGTATTCAATCCATTATCCTTGGAGGATACTCGTCCATTGTGACTTGAGCAGTGTTCCATGCATTGTCCCAGTTCTATGCATCGTCCCATTGTGACACAGGTGGAGTTCCATCCATTTTTTTCTGGTAAATGCTGGCCCATTATGACATAAGTAGTTTTCAACTTCAACTGCACAATGGAATGGAATAAAATGCTATTCAAAGTCTAGTCTTGTTGTGGGAGTCACTGTATGAAGCATGACAGAATTAGTGTACCTTTTTTTAGCTGAGTAGGTTCAATGCTTATTAGTTTCATAATATATCTTTATAGTGTACCTGAGTTTGCAAAAAACTTTTGGATAATGGCTGTGCTTTTTTTTTCCAATCATTACTGTGAAGGAACAATTATGTTTGGGCTTTCCTCATGTTTTTTTTTAACCATATTATTCCCTGTTTCAGATGCACAGCTAGATGCATTTCACTTCATTTCATTTCTGTCCATTGTCTCCAGAGGATGTTGGCCCATTGTGACATCACATTGTTCTGTCCATTGTCTCTGGAGGATGCTGGTCCATTGTGACATATACAGTGCTCCATCCATTGTCTCTGGAGGAAGCTGGCCCATTGTGACATATACTGACATATACAGTGTTCCATCCATTGTCTCTGGAGGATGCTGGCCCATTGTGACATATCCAGTGTTCCAACCATTGTCTCTAAAGGATGCTGGCCCATTGTGACATATACAGTGTTCCATCCATTGTCTCTGGAGGATGCTGGCCCATTGTGACATATACAGTGTTCCATCCATTGTCTCTGGAGGATGTTGGTCCATTGTGACATATACAGTGTTCTATCCATTGTCTCTAAGGGATGCTGGCCCATTGTGACATATACAGTGTTCCATCCATTGTGTCTGGAGGATGTTGGCCCATTGTGACATCACAGTGTTCCATCCATTGTCCCTGGAGGATGCTGGCCCATTGTGACATATACAGTGTTCCATCCATTGTCTCTGGAGGATGTTGGCCCATTGTGCCATCACAGTGTTCCATCCATTGTCTCTGGAGGATGCTGGCCCATTGTGTCATATACAGTGTTCCATCCATTGTCTCTGGAGGATGCTGGCCCATTGTGACATATACAGTGTTCCATCCATTGTCTCTAGAGGATGTTGGCACATTGTGACATATACAGTGTTCCATCCATTGTCTCTGGAGGATGCTGGCCCATTGCGACACATACAGTGTTCCATCCATTGTCTCTGGAGGATGTTGGCCCATTGTGACTTATACAGTATTCCATCCATTGTCTCTGGAGGATGCTGGCCCATTGTGACATCACAGTGTTCCATCCATTGTCTCTGGAGGATGCTGGCCCATTGTGACATCACAGTGTTCCATCCATTGTCTCTGGAGGATGTTGGCCCATTGTTACATATACAGTGTTCCATCCATTGTTTCTGGAGATTTTTGGCCCATTATGACATCACAGTGTTCCATCCATTGTCCCTGGAGGATGCTGGCCCATTGTGACATATACAATGTTCCATCTATTGTCTCTGGAGGATGTTGGCCCATTGTGCCATCACAGTGTTCCATCCATTGTCTCTGGAGGATGCTGGCCCATTGTGACATATACCGTGTTCCATCCATTGTCTCTGGAGGATGCTGGCCCATTGTGACATAAACAGTGTTCCATCCATTGTTTCTGGAGGATGTTGGCCCATTGTGACATATACAGTGTTCCATCCATTGTCTCTGGAGGATGCTGGCCCATTGTGACATATACAGTGTTCCATCCATTGTCTCTGGAGGATGTTGGTCCATTGTGACATATACAGTGTTCCATCCATTGTCTCTAAAGGATGCTGGCCAATTGTGACATATACAGTGTTCCATCCATTGTCTCTGGAGGATGCTGGCCCATTGTGACATATACAGTGTTCCATCCATTGTCTCTGGAGGATGTTGGTCCATTGTGACATATACAGTGTTCTATCCATTGTCTCTGAGGGATGCTAGCCCATTGTGACATATACAGTGTTCCATCCATTGTGTCTGGAGGATGTTGGCCCATTGTGACATCACAGTGTTCCATCCATTGTCCCTGGAGGATGCTGGCCCATTGTGACATATACAGTGTTCCATCCATTGTCTCTGGAGGATGTTGGCCCATTGTGCCATCACAGTGTTCCATTCATTGTCTCTGGAGGATGTTGGCCCATTGTGACATATACAGTGTTCCATCCATTGTCTCTGGAGGATGCTGGCCCATTGTGACATATACAGTGTTCCATCCATTGTATCTGGAGGATGTTGGCCCATTGTGACATATACAGTATTCCATCCATTGTCTCTGGAGGATGCTGGCCCATTGTGACATCACAGTGTTCCATCCATTGTCTCTGGAGGATGCTGGCCCATTGTGACATCACAGTGTTCCATCCATTGTGTCTGGAGGATGTTGGCTTATTGTGACATAAACAGTGTTCCATCCATTGTCTCTGGAGGATGTTGGCTCATTGTGACATATACAGTATTCCATCCATTGTCTTTGGAGGATGCTGGCCCATTGTGACATGACAGTGTTCCATCCATTGTCTCTGGAGGATGTTGGCCCATTGTTACATATACAGTGTTCCATCCATTGTTTCTGGAGATTTTTGGCCCATTATGACATCACAGTGTTCCATCTATTGTCTCTGGAGGATGTTGGCCCATTGTGCCATCACAGTGTTCCATCCATTGTCTCTGGAGGATGTTGGCCCATTATGACATCACAGTGTTCCATCCATTGTCCCTGGAGGATGCTGGCCCATTGTGACATATACCGTGTTCCATCCATTGTCTCTGGAGGATGCTGGCCCATTGTGACATAAACAGTGTTCCATTCATTGTCTCTGGAGGATGTTGGCCCATTGTGACATATACAGTGTTCCATTCATTGTCTCTGGAGGACGCTGGCCCATTGTGACATATAGAGTGTTCCATCCATTGTATCTGGAGGATGTTGGCCCATTGTGACATATACAGTATTCCATCCATTGTGTCTGGAGGATGCTGGCCCAGTGTGACATCACAGTGTTCCATCCATTGTCTCTGGAGGATGCTGGCTCATTGTGACATCACAGTGTTCCATCCATTGTGTCTGGAGGATGTTGGCCCATTGTGACATATACAGTGTTCCATTCATTGTCTCTGGAGGATGTTGGCCCATTGTGACATATACAGTGTTCCATCCATTGTCTCTGGAGGATGCTGGCCCATTGTGACATATACAGTGTTCCATCCATTGTATCTGGAGGATGTTGGCCCATTGTTACATATACAGTATTCCATCCATTGTCTCTGGAGGATGCTGGCCCATTGTGACATCACAGTGTTCCATCCATTGTCTCTGGAGGATTCTGGCCCATTGTGACATCAGTGTTCCATCCATTGTCCCTGGATGATGCTGGCCCATTGTGACATATACAGTGTTCCATCCATTGTCTCTGGAGGATGTTGGCCCATTGTGACATCACAGTGTTCCATCCATTGTGTCTGGAGGATGTTGGCCCATTGTGACATATACAGTGTTCCATTCATTGTCTCTGGAGGATGTTGGCCCATTGTGACATATACAGTGTTCCATCCATTGTATCTGGAGGATGTTGGCCCATTGTGACATATACAGTATTCCATCCATTGTCTCTGGAGGATGCTGGCCCATTGTGACATCACAGTGTTCCATCCATTGTCTCTGGAGGATGCTGGCCCATTGTGACATCACAGTGTTCCATCCATTGTGTCTGGAGGATGTTGGCTTATTGTGACATAAACAGTGTTCCATCCATTGTCTCTGGAGGATGTTGGCTCATTGTGACATATACAGTATTCCATCCATTGTCTTTGGAGGATGCTGGCCCATTGTGACATGACAGTGTTCCATCCATTGTCTCTGGAGGATGTTGGCCCATTGTTACATATACAGTGTTCCATCCATTGTTTCTGGAGATTTTTGGCCCATTATGCCATCACAGTGTTCCATCCATTGTCTCTGGAGGATGTTGGCCCATTATGACATCACAGTGTTCCATCCATTGTCCCTGGAGGATGCTGGCCCATTGTGACATATACCGTGTTCCATCCATTGTCTCTGGAGAATGCTGGCCCATTGTGACATAAACAGTGTTCCATTCATTGTCTCTGGAGGATGTTGGCCCATTGTGACATATACAGTGTTCCATTCATTGTCTCTGGAGGACGCTGGCCCATTGTGACATATACAGTGTTCCATCCATTGTATCTGGAGGATGTTGGCCCATTGTGACATATACAGTATTCCATCCATTGTGTCTGGAGGATGCTGGCCCATTGTGACATCACAGTGTTCCATCCATTGTCTCTGGAGGATGCTGGCTCATTGTGACATCACAGTGTTCCATCCATTGTGTCTGGAGGATGTTGGCCCATTGTGACATATACAGTGTTCCATCCATTGTCTCTGGAGGATGCTGGCCCATTGTGACATATACAGTGTTCCATCCATTGTCTCAGGAGGATGCTGGCCCATTGTGACATATACAGTGTTCCATCCATTGTTTCTGGGGGATGTTGGCTCATTTTGCCATATACAGTGTTCCATCCATTGTGTCTGGAGGATTTTGGCCCATTGTGACATCACAGTGTTCCATCAATTGTTTCTGGAGGATGCTGGACCATTGTGACATCACAGTGTTCCATCCATTGTCTCTAAAGGGATGCGGGCCCATTGTGACATATACAGTGTTCCATCCATTGTGTCTGGAGGATCTTGGCCCATTGTGACATCAGTGTTCCATCCATTGTCCCTGGATGATGCTGGCCAATTGTGACATATACAGTGTTCCATCCATTGTCTCTGGAGGATGTTGGCCCATTGTGACATCACAGTGTTCCATCCATTGTGTCTGGAGGATGTTGGCCCATTGTGACATATACAGTGTTCCATCCATTGTCTCTGGAGGATGTTGGCCCATTGTGACATATACAGTGTTCCATCCATTGTCTCTGGAGGATGTTGGCCCATTGTGACGTCACAGTGTTCCATCCATTGTCTCTGGAGGATGCTGGCCCATTGTGACATCACAGTGTTCCATCCTTTGTGTCTGGAGGATGTTGGCCCATTGTGACATATACAGTGTTCCATCCATTGTCTCTGGATGATGCTGGCCCATTGTGACATATACAGTGTTCCATCAATTTGTCTCTGGGGGATGTTGGCCCATTGTGACATATACAGTATTCCATCCATTGTCTCTGGAGGATGCTGGCCCATTGTCACATATACAGTGTTCCATCCATCATCTCTGGAGGATGCTGGCCCATTGTGACATATACAGTGTTCCATACATTGTCTCTGGAGGATGCTGGCCCATTGTGACATATACAGTGTTCCATCCATTGTCTCTGGAGGATGCTGGCCCATTGTGACATCACAGTGTTCTATCCATTGTCTCTGGAGGATGCTGGCCCATTGTGACATCACAGTGTTCCATCCATTGTGTCTGTAGGATGTTGGCCCATTGTGACATATACAGTGTTTCATCCATTGACTCTGGAGAATGGTGGCCCATTTTGACATATACAGTGTTCCATCCATTGTCTCAGGAGGATGCTGGCCCATTGTGACATATATAGTGTTCCATCCATTGTTTCTGGGGGATGTTGGCTCATTTTGCCATATACAGTGTTCCATCCATTGTCTCTGGAGGATGTTGGCCCATTGTGACATTACAGTGTTCCAGTTCCATCCATTGTCTGTGGAGAATATTGGCTCATTTTGCCATATACAGTGTTCCATCCATTGTCTCTGGAGGATGTTGGCCCATTGTGACATATACAGTGTTCCATCCATTGTCTCTGGATGATGCTGGCCCATTGTGACATCTAAAGTGTTCCATCCATTGTTTCTGGGGGAGGATTGTCCATTGTTACATATACAGGGTTCCAACCATTGTCTCTGGAGGATGTTGGCTCATTGTGCCATATACAGTGTTCCATCCATTGTGCCTGGAGGATGCTGGCTCATTGTGACACGCACAGTATTCAATCAATTATCGCTGGAGGATACTCGTCCATTGTGACTTGAGCAGTGTTCCATGCATTGTCCCAGTTCTATGCATCGTCCCATTGTAACACAGGTGAAGTTCCATTCATTTTTTTCTGGTAAATGCTGGCCCATTATGACATAAGTAGTTTTCATCTCAGAAGGATGCTGGCCTATTGTGACATATACAGTGTTCCATCCATTGTCTCTGGAGGATGCTGGCCCATTGTGACATATACAGTGTTCCATCCATTTTCTCTGGAGGATGTTGGCCCATTGTGACATATACAGTATTCCATCCATTGTCTCTGGAGGATGCTGGCCCATTGTGACATATACAGTGTTCCATCCATTTTCTCTGGAGGATGTTGGCCCATTGTGACATATACAGTATTCCATCCATTGTCTCTGGAGGATGCTGGCCCATTGTGACATCGTAGTGTTCCCTCCATTGTCTCTGGATGATGTTGGCCCATTGTGACATATACAGTATTCCATCCATTGTCTCTGGAGGATGCTGGCCTATTGTGACATCACAGTGTTCTATCCATTGTCTCTGGAGGATACTGGCCCATTGTGACATCACAGTGTTCCATCCATTGTGTCTGTAGGATGTTGGCCCATTGTGACATATACAGTGTTCCATCCATTGTCTCTGGAGAATGGTGGCCCATTTTGACATATACAGTGTTCCATCCATTGTCTCTGGAGGATGTTGGCCCATTGTGACATATACAGTGTTCCATCCATTGTCTCTGGAGAATGGTGGCCCTTTTTTACATATACAGTGTGACATATAGAGTGTTCCATCCATTGTCTCAGGAGGATGCTGGCCTATTGTGACATATACAGTGTTCCATCCATTGTTTCTGGGGGATGTTGGCTCATTTTGCCATATACAGTGTTCAATCCATTGTCTCTGGAGGATGTTGGCTCATTGTGCCATATACAGTGTTCCATCCATTGTCTCTGGAGGATGCTGGCCCATTGTGACATCGTAGTGTTCCCTCCATTGTCTCTGGAGGATGTTGGCCCATTGTGACATATACAGTATTCCATCCATTGTCTCTGGAGGATGCTGGCCTATTATGACATCACAGTGTTCTATCCATTGTGTCTGTAGGATGTTGGCCCAT
Source organism: Bufotes viridis (assembly GCA_033119425.1). NCBI lineage: Eukaryota > Metazoa > Chordata > Amphibia > Anura > Bufonidae > Bufotes > Bufotes viridis. The sequence continues at coordinate 449,093,991 of CM065591.1, forward strand.
TGTGACATATACAGTGTTCCATCCATTGTATCTGGAGGATGTTGGCCCATTTTGACATATACAGTGTTCCATCCATTGTCTCTGGAGGATGTTGGCCCATTGTGACATATACAGTGTTCCATCCATTGTCTCTGGAGAATGGTGGCCCTTTTTTACATATACAGTGTGACATATAGAGTGTTCCATCCATTGTCTCAGGAGGATGCTGGCCTATTGTGACATATACAGTGTTCCATCCATTGTTTCTGGGGGATGTTGGCTCATTTTGCCATATACAGTGTTCAATCCATTGTCTCTGGAGGATGTTGGCCCATTGTGACATCACAGTGTTCCAGTTCCATCCATTGTGTCTGGAGGATGTTGGCCCATTGTGACATCAAAGTGTTCCAGTTCCATCCATTGTCTTTGGAGATTATTGGCTCATTTTGCCATGTACAATGTTCCATCCATTGTCTCTGGAGGATGCTGGCCCATTGTGACATATACAGTATTCCATCCATTGTCTCTGGAGGATGCTGGCCTATTGTGACATCACAGTGTTCTATCCATTGTCTCTGGAGGATGCTGGCCCATTGTGACATCACAGTGTTCCATCCATTGTGTCTGTAGGATGTTGGCCCATTGTGACATACACAGTGTTCCATCCATTGTCTCTGGAGAATGGTGGCCCATTGTGACATCACAGTGTTCCATCCATTGTCTCTGGAGGATGCTGGCCCATTGTGACATATACAGTGTTTCATCCATTGTCTCTGGGGGATTTTGGTCCATTGTGACATATACAGTTTTCCTTCCATTGTCTCTCGAGGATGCTGGCACCTTGTGACATATACAGTGTTCCATCCATTGTCTCTGGAGGATGCTGGCCCATTGTGACATATACAGTGTTCCATCCATTGTCTCTCGAGGATGCTGGCCTTTTGTGACATATACAGTGTTCCATCCATTGTCTCTGGGGGATGTTAGTCCATTGTGACATATACAGTGTTCCATCCATTGTCCCTGGAAGATGTTGGCCCATTGTGACATATACAGTGTCCCATCCAATGTCTCTGGAGGATGCTGGCTCATTGTGACACGCATAGTATTTAATCCACTATCCTTGGAGGATACTTGTCCATTGTGACTTGAGCAGGGTTCCATGCATTGTCCCAGTTCTATGCATCGTCCCATTGTGACACAGGTGGAGTTCCATCCATTTTTTTCTGGTAAATGCTGGCCAATTATGACATAAGTAGTTTTCAACTTCAACTGCACAATGGAATGGAATAAAATGCTATTCAAAGTCTAGTCTTGTTGGGGGAGTCACTGTTAGTAGCAGGACAGAATTAGTGTACCTTTTTTTAGCTGAGTAGGTTCAATGCTTATTAGTTTCATAATATATCTTTATAGTGTACCTGACTTTGCAAAAAACTTTTGGATAATGGCTGTGCTTCTTTTTTCAATCATTACTGTGAAGGAACAATTATGTTTGGGCTTTCCTCATGTTTTTTTTCAACCATATTATTCCCTGTTTCAGATGCACAGCTAGATGCATTTCACTTCATTTCATTTCTGTCCATTGTCTCAAGAGGATGTTGGCCCATTGTGACATCAACTTGTTCTATCCATTGTCTCTGGAGGATGCTGGTCCATTGTGACATATACAGTGCTCCATCCATTGTCTCTGGAGGAAGCTGGCCCATTGTGACATATACAGTGTTCCAACCATTGTCTCTAAAGGATGCTGGCCCATTGTGACATATACAGTGTTCCATCCATTGTCTCTGGAGGATGTTGGTCCATTGTGACATATACAGTCTTCCATCCATTGTCTCTGAGGGATGCTGGCCCATTGTGACATATACAGTGTTCCATCCATTGTCTCTGGAGGATGTTGGCCCATTGTGCCATCACAGTGTTCCATCCATTGTCTCTGGAGGATGTTGGCTCATTGTGACATATACAGTGTTCCATCCATTGTCTCTGGAGGATGCTGGCCCATTGTGACATATACAGTGTTCCATATATTGTCTCTGGAGGATGTTGGCCCATTGTGACAAATACAGTGTTCCATCCATTGTCTCTGGAGGATGCTGGCCCATTGTGACATATACAGTGTTCCATCCATTGTCTCTGGAGGATGTTGGCCCATTGTGACATATACAGTATTCCATCCATTGTCTCTGGAGGATGCTGGCCCATTGTGACATCACAGTGTTCCATCCATTGTCTCTGGAGGATGCTGGTCATTTTTGACATCACAGTGTTCCATCCATTGTCTCTGGATGATGTTGGACCATTGTGACATATACAGTGTTCCATCCATTGTCTCTGGAGGATACTGGACCATTGTGACATATACAGTGTTCCATCCATTGTCTCTGGAGGATGCTGGGCCATTGTGACATATACAGTGATCCATCCATTGTCTCTGGAGGATGCTGGCCCATTGTGACATATACAGTGTTCCATCCATTGTATCTGGAGGATGTTGGCCCATTGTGACATATACAGTATTTCATCCATTGTATCTGGAGGATGCTGGCCCATTGTGACATCACAGTGTTCCATCCATTGTGTCTGGAGGATGTTGGCCCATTGTGACATATACAGTGTTCCATCCATTGTCTCTGGAGGATGTTGGCCTATTGTGACATATACAGTGTTCCATCCATTGTCTCTGGAGGATGCTGGCCCATTGTGACATATACAGTGTTCCATCCATTGTCTCTGGAGGATGTTGGCCCATTGTGCCATCACAGTGTTCCATCCATTGTCTCTGGAGGATGTTGGCCCATTGTGACATATACAGTGTTCCATCCATTGTCTCTGGAGGATACTGGACCATTGTGACATATACAGTGTTCCATCCATTGTCTCTGGAGGATGTTGGCCCATTGTGACATATACAGTGATCCATCCATTGTCTCTGGAGGATGCTGGCCCATTGTGACATATACAGTGTTCCATCCATTGTATCTGGAGGATGTTGGCCCATTGTGACATATACAGTATTCCATCCATTGTATCTGGAGGATGCTGGCCCATTGTGACATCACAGTGTTCCATCCATTGTGTCTGGAGGATGTTGGCCCATTGTGACATATACAGTGTTCCATCCATTGTCTCTGGAGGATGTTGGCCCATTGTGACATATACAGTGTTCCATCCATTGTCTCTGGAGGATGCTGGCCCATTCTGACATATACAGTGTTCCATCCATTGGTCACTGGAGGATGTTTGCCCATTGTGACATATACAGTATTCTATCCATTTTCTCTGGAGGATGCTGGCCCATTGTGACATATTCAGTGTTCCATCCATTGTCTCTGGAGGATGCTGGCCCATTGTGACATATACACTGTTCCATCCATTGTCTCTGGAGGATGTTGGCCCATTGTGACATATACAGTTTTCCATCCATTGTCTCTGGAGGATGCTGGCCCATTGTGACATCACAGTGTTCCATCCATTGTCTCTGGAGGATGCTGGCCCATTGTGACATCACAGTGTTCCATCCATTGTGTCTGTAGGATGTTGGCCCATTAGGACATATACAGTGTGCCATCCATTCTCTCGGGAGAATGGTGGCCCATTTTGACATATACAGTGATCCATCCATTGTCTCTGGAGGATGCTGGCCCATTGTTTCATATACAGTGTTCCATCCATTGTATCTGGAGGATGTTGGCCCATTGTGACAAATACAGTATTCCATCCATTGTCTCTGGAGGATGCTGGCCCATTGTGACATCACAGTGTTCCATCCATTGTCTCTGGAGGATGCTGGCCCATTGTGAGATCACAGTGTTCCATCCATTGTTTCTGGAGGATGTTGGCCTATTGTGACATATACAGTGTTTCATCCATTGTCTCTGGAGGATGCTGGCCCATTGTGACATATACAGTGTTCCATCCATTTGTCACTGGAGGATGTTGGTCCATTGTAACATATACAGTATTCCATCCATTGTCTCTGGAGGTTGCTGGCCCATTGTGACATATACAGTGTTCCATCCATTGTCTCTGGAGGATGCTGGCCCATTGTGACATATACAGTGTTCCATCCATTGTCTCTGGAGGATGCTGGCCCATTGTGACATCACAGTGTTCCATCCATTGTGTCTGTAGGATGTTGGCCCATTGTGACATATACAGTGTTCCATCCATTGTCTCTGGAGAATGGTGGCCAATTTTGACATATACAGTGTTCCATTCATTGTCTCTGGAGGATGCTGGCCCATTGTGACATATAGAGTTTTCCATCCATTGTCTCAGGAGGATGCTGGCCCATTGTGACATATGCAGTGTTCCATCCATTGTTTCTGGGGGATGTTGGCTCATTTTGCCATATACAGTGTTCCATCCATTGTCTCTGGAGGATGCTGGCCCATTGTGACATCACAGTATTCCATCCATTGTCTCTGAGGGATGCTGGCCCTCTGTGACATATACAGTGTTCCATCCATTGTGTCTGGAGGATGTTGGCCCATTGTGACATCACAGTGTTCCATCCATTGTCCTTGGATGATGCTGGCCCATTGTGACATATACAGTGTTCCATCTATTGTCTCTGGAGGATGCTGGCCCATTGTGACATATACAGTGTTCCATCCATTGTCTCTGGAGGATGCTGGCCCATTGTGACATATACAGTGTTCCATCCATTGTCTCTAGAGGATGCTGGCCCATTGTGACATATACAGTGTTCCATCCATTGTATCTGGAGGATGTTGGCCCATTTTGACATATACAGTGTTCCATCCATTGTCTCTGGAGGATGCTGGCCCATTGTGACATATACAGTGTTCCATCCATTGTATCTGGAGGATGTTGGCCCATTGTGACATATACAGTATTCCATCCATTGTCTCTGGAGGATGCTGGCCCATTGTGACATCACAGTGTTCCATCCATTGTCTCTGGAGGATGCTGGCCCATTGTGACATCACAGTGTTCCATCCATTGTGTCTGGAGGATGTTGGCCCATTGTGACATAAACAGTGTTCCATCCATTGTCTCTGGAGGATCCTGGCCCATTGTGACATATACAGTGTTCCATCCATTGTCTATGGAGGATGCTGGCCCATTGTGACATATACAGTGTTCCATCCATTGTCTCTGGAGGACGCTGGCCCATTGTGACATATACAGTGTTCCATCCATTGTCTCTGGAGGATGTTGGCTCATTGTGACATATACAGTATTCCATCCATTGTCTCTGGAGGATGCTGGCCCATTGTGACATCACAGTGTTCCATCCATTGTCTCTGGAGGATGTTGGCCCATTGTGACATCACAGTGTGCCATCCATTCTCTCAGGAGAATGATGGCCCATTGTGACATATACAGTGTTCCATCCATTGTCTCTGGAGGATGCTGGCCCATTGTGACATATACAGTTTTCCATCCATTGTCTCTGGAGAATGCTGGCCCATTGTGACATCACAGTGTTCCATCCATTGTCTCTGGAGGATGCTGGCCCATTGTGACATCACAGTGTTCCATCCATTGTGTCTGTAGGATGTTGGCCCATTAGGACATATACAGTGTGCCATCCATTCTCTCGGGAGAATGGTGGCCCATTTTGACATATACAGTGTTCCATCCATTGTCTCTGGAGGATGCTGGCCCATTGTGACATATACAGTGTTCCATCCATTGTATCTGGAGGATGTTGGCCCATTGTGACAAATACAGTATTCCATCCATTGTCTCTGGAGGATGCTGGCCCATTGTGACATCACAGTGTTCCATCCATTGTCTCTGGAGGATGCTGGCCCATTGTGACATCACAGTGTTCCATCCATTGTGTCTGGAGGATGTTGGCCCATTGTGACATATACAGTGTTTCATCCATTGTCTCTGGAGGATGCTGGCCCATTGTGACATATACAGTGTTCCATCCATTTGTCACTGGAGGATGTTGGTCCATTGTGACATATACAGTATTCCATCCATTGTCTCTGGAGGTTGCTGGCCCATTGTGACATATACAGTGTTCCATCCATTGTCTCTGGAGGATGCTGGCCCATTGTGACATATACAGTGTTCCATCCATTGTCTCTGGAGGATGCTGGCCCATTGTGACATCACAGTGTTCCATCCATTGTGTCTGTAGGATGTTGGCCCATTGTGACATATACAGTGTTCCATCCATTGTCTCTGGAGAATGGTGGCCAATTTTGACATATACAGTGTTCCATTCATTGTCTCTGGAGGATGCTGGCCCATTGTGACATATAGAGTTTTCCATCCATTGTCTCAGGAGGATGCTGGCCCATTGTGACATATGCAGTGTTCCATCCATTGTTTCTGGGGGATGTTGGCTCATTTTGCCATATACAGTGTTCCATCCATTGTCTCTGGAGGATTCTGGCCCATTGTGACATCACAGTGTTCCATCCATTGTCTCTGGAGGATGCTGGCCCATTGTGACATCACAGTATTCCATCCATTGTCTCTGAGGGATGCTGGCCCTCTGTGACATATACAGTGTTCCATCCATTGTGTCTGGAGGATGTTGGCCCATTGTGACATCACAGTGTTCCATCCATTGTCCTTGGATGATGCTGGCCCATTGTGACATATACAGTGTTCCATCTATTGTCTCTGGAGGATGCTGGCCCATTGTGACATATACAGTGTTCCATCCATTGTCTCTGGAGGATGCTGGCCCATTGTGACATATACAGTGTTCCATCCATTGTCTCTAGAGGATGCTGGCCCATTGTGACATATACAGTGTTCCATCCATTGTATCTGGAGGATGTTGGCCCATTTTGACATATACAGTGTTCCATCCATTGTCTCTGGAGGATGCTGGCCCATTGTGACATATACAGTGTTCCATCCATTGTATCTGGAGGATGTTGGCCCATTGTGACATATACAGTATTCCATCCATTGTCTCTGGAGGATGCTGGCCCATTGTGACATCACAGTGTTCCATCCATTGTCTCTGGAGGATGCTGGCCCATTGTGACATCACAGTGTTCCATCCATTGTGTCTGGAGGATGTTGGCCCATTGTGACATAAACAGTGTTCCAGTTCCATCCATTGTCTCTGGAGGATGCTGGCCCATTGCGACATATACAGTGTTCCATCCATTTTCTCTGGAGGATGTTGGCCCATTGTGACATGTACAGTATTCCATCCATTGTCTCTGGAGGATGCTGGCCCATTGTGACATATACAGTGTTCCATCCATTGTCTCTGGAGGATGCTGGCCCATTGTGACATATACAGTGTTCCATCCATTGTCTCTGGAGGATGTTGGCTCATTGTGACATATACAGTATTCCATCCATTGTCTCTGGAGGATGCTGGCCCATTGTGACATCACAGTGTTCCATCCATTGTCTCTGGAGGATGTTGGCCCATTGTGACATCACAGTGTTCCATCAATTGTGCCTGTTGGATGTTGGCCCATTGTGGCATCACAGTGTTCAATCCAATGTCTCTGGAGAATGGTGGCCCATTTTGACATATACAGTGTTCCATCCATTGTCTCTGGAGGATGCTGGCCCATTGTGACATATAAAGTGTTCCATCCATTGTCTCAGGAGGATGCTGGCCCATTGCGACATATACAGTGTTCCATCCATTGTTTCTGGGGGATGTTGTCTCATATTGCCATATACAGTGTTCGATCCATTGTCTCTGGAGGATGTTGGCCAATTTTGACATATACAGTGTTCCATCCATTGTCTCTGGAGGATGCTGGCCCATTGTGACATATACAGTGTTCCATCCATTGTTTCTGGAGGATTTTGGCCCATTGTGACATCACAGTGTTCCATCCATTGCCCCTGGAGGATGCTGGCCCATTGTGACATATACAGTGTTCCATATATTTTCTCTGGAGCATGTTGGCCCATTGTGCCATCACAGTGTTCCATCCATTTTCTCTGGAGGATGTTGGCCCATTGTGACATATACAGTGTTCCATCCATTGTCTTTGGAGGATGCTGGCCCATTGTGATATATACAGTGTTCCATCCATTGTCTCTGGAGGATGCTGGCCCATTGTGACATCACAGTGTTCCATCCATTGTCTCTGGAGGATGCTGGCCCATTGTGACATCACAGTGTTCCATCCATTGTGTCTGGAGGATGTTGGCCCATTGTGACATATACAGTGTTCCATCCATTGTCTCTGGAGGATGCTGGCCCATTGTGACATATACAGTGTTCCATCCATTGTCTCTGGAGGATGCTGGCCCATTGTGACATATACAGTGTTCCATCCATTGTTTCTGGAGGATGCTGGCCCATTGTGACATATACAGTGTTCCATCCATTGTCTCTGGAGGATGCTGGCCCATTGTGACATCACAGTGTTCCATCCATTGTCTCTGAGGGATGCTGGCCCTCTGTGACATATACAGTGTTCCATCCATTGTGTCTGGAGGATGTTGGCCCAGTGTGACATCACAGTGTTCCATCCATTGTCCCTGGATGATGCTGGCCCATTGTGACATATACAGTGTTCCATCTATTGTCTCTGGAGGATGCTGGCCCATTGTGACATATACAGTGTTCCATCCATTGTCTCTGGAGGATGCTGGCCCATTGTGACATATACAATGTTCCATCCATTGTCTCTGGAGGATGCTGGCCCATTGTGACATATACAGTGTTCCATCCAATGTCTCTGGAGATTGTTCGCCCATTTTGACATATACAGTGTTCCATCCATTGTCTTTGGAGGATGCTGGCCCATTGTGATATATGCAGTGTTCCATCCATTGTCTCTGGAGGATGCTGGCCCATTGTGACATCACAGTGTTCCATCCATTGTCTCTGGAGGATGCTGGCCCATTGTGACATCACAGTGTTCCATCCTTTGTGTCTGGAGGATGTTGGCCCATTGTGACATATACAGTGTTCCATCCATTGTCTCTGGAGGATGCTGGCCCATTGTGACATATACAGTGTTCCATCCATTGTCTCTGGAGGATGCTGGCCCATTGTGACATATACAGTCTTCCATCCATTGTTTCTGGAGGATTCTGGCCCATTGTGACATCACAGTGTTCCATCCATTGTCTCTGGAGGATGCTGGCCCATTGTGACATCACAGTGTTCCATCCATTGTCTCTGAGGGATGCTGGCCCTCTGTGAAATATACAGTGTTCCATCCATTGTGTCTGGAGGATGTTGGCCCAGTGTGACATCACAGTGTTCCATCCATTGTCCCTGGATGATGCTGGCCCATTGTGACATATACAGTGTTCCATCTATTGTCTCTGGAGGATGCTGGCCCATTGTGACATATACAGTGTTCCATCCATTGTCTCTGGAGGATGCTGGCCCATTGTGACATATACAGTGTTCCATCCATTGTCTCTGGAGGATGCTGGCCCATTGTGACATATACAGTGTTCCATCCATTGTCTCTGGAGGATGTTGGCCCATTTTGACATATACAGTGTTCCATCCATTGTCTCTGGAGGATGCTGGCCCATTGTGACATAGACAGTGTTCCATTCATTGTATCTGGAGGATGTTGGCCCATTGTGACATATACAGTATTCCATCCATTGTCTCTGGAGGATGCTGGCCCATTGTGACATCACAGTGTTCCATCCATTGTCTCTGGAGGATGCTGGCCCATTGTGACATCACAGTGTTCCATCCATTGTGTCTGGAGGATGTTGGCCCATTGTGACATAAACAGTGTTCCATCCATTGTCTCTGGAGGATGCTGGCCGATTGTGACATATACAGTGTTCCATCCATTGTCTATGGAGGATGCTGGCCCATTGTGACATATACAGTGTTCCATCCATTGTCTCTGGAGGATGCTGGCCCATTGTGACATATACAGTGTTCCATCCATTGTCTCTGGAGGATGTTGGCTCATTGTGACATATACAGTATTCCATCCATTGTCTCTGGAGGATGCTGGCCCATTGTGACATCACAGTGTTCCATCCATTGTCTCTGGAGGATGTTGGCCCATTGTGACATCACAGTGTTTCATCAATTGTGTCTATTGGATGTTGGCCCATTGTGACATCACAGTGTTCATTCCAATGTCTCTGGAGAATGGTGGCCCATTTTGACATATACAGTGTTCCATCAATTGTCTCTGGAGGATGCTGGCCCATTGTGACATATAGAGTGTTCCATCCATTGTCTCAGGAGGATGCTGGCCCATTGCGACATATACAGTGTTCCATCGATTGTTTCTGGGGGATGTTGGCTCATTTTGCCATATACAGTGTTCCATCCATTGTCTCTGGAGGATGCTGGCCCATTGTGACATATAAAGTGTTCCATCCATTGTCTCAGGAGGATGCTGGCCCATTGCGACATATACAGTGTTCCATCCATTGTTTCTGGGGGATGTTGGCTCATTTTGCCATATACAGTGTTCGATCCATTGTCTCTGGAGGATGTTGGCCAATTTTGACATATACAGTGTTCCATCCATTGTCTCTGGAGGATGCTGGCCCATTGTGACATATACAGTGTTCCATCCATTGTTTCTGGAGGATTTTGGCCCATTGTGACATCACAGTGTTCCATCCATTGCCCCTGGAGGATGCTGGCCCATTGTGACATATACAGTGTTCCATCCATTTTATCTGGAGGATGCTGGCCCATTGTGACATATACAGTGTTCCATCCATTGTTTCTGGAGGATTCTGGCCCATTGTGGAATAACAGTGTTCCATCCATTGTCTCTGGAGGATGCTGGCCCATTGTGACATCACAGTGTTCCATCCATTGTCTCTGAGGGATGCTGGCCCTCTGTGACATATACAGTGTTCCATCCATTGTGTCTGGAGGATGTTGGCCCATTGTGACATCACAGTGTTCCATCCATTGTCCCTGGATGATGCTGGCCCATTGTGACATATACAGTGTTCCATCTATTGTCTCTGGAGGATGCTGGCCCATTGTGACATATACAGTGTTCCATCCATTGTCTCTGGAGGATGCTGGCCCATTGTGACATATACAGTGTTCCATCCATTGTCTCTGGAGGATGCTGGCCCATTGTGACATATACAGTGTTCCATCCATTGTCTCTGGAGGATGTTCGCCCATTTTGACATATACAGTGTTCCATCCATTGTCTCTGGAGGATGCTGGCCCATTGTGACATATACAGTGTTCCATTCATTGTATCTGGAGGATGTTGGCCCATTGTGACATATACAGTATTCCATCCATTGTCTCTGGAGGATGCTGGCCCATTGTGACATCACAGTGTTCCATCCATTGTCTCTGGAGGATGCTGGCCCATTGTGACATATAAAGTGTTCCATCCATTGTCTAAGGAGGATGCTGGCCCATTGCGACATATACAGTGTTCCATCCATTGTTTCTGGGGGATGTTGGCTCATTTTGCCATATACAGTGTTCGATCCATTGTCTCTGGAGGATGTTGGCCAATTTTGACATATACAGTGTTCCATCCATTGTCTCTGGAGGATGCTGGCCCATTGTGACATATACAGTGTTCCATCCATTGTTTCTGGAGGATTTTGGCCCATTGTGACATCACAGTGTTCCATCCATTGCCCCTGGAGGATGCTGGCCCATTGTGACATATACAGTGTTCCATATATTTTCTCTGGAGCATGTTGGCCCATTGTGCCATCACAGTGTTCCATCCATTTTCTCTGGAGGATGTTGGCCCATTGTGACATATACAGTGTTCCATCCATTGTCTTTTGAGGATTCTGGCCCATTGTGATATATGCAGTGTTCCATCCATTGTCTCTGGAGGGATGCTGGCCCATTGTGACATCACAGTGTTCCATCCATTGTCTCTAGAGGATGCTGGCCCATTGTGACATCACAGTGTTCCATCCTTTGTGTCTGGAGGATGTTGGCCCATTGTGACATATACAGTGTTCCATCCATTGTCTCTGGAGGATGCTGGCCCATTGTAACATATACAGTGTTCCATCCATTGTCTCTGGAGGATGCTGGCCCATTGTGACATATACAGTGTTCCATCCATTGTTTCTGGAGGATTCTGGCCCATTGTGACATCACAGTGTTCCATCCATTGTCTCTGGAGGATGCTGGCCCATTGTGACATCACAGTGTTCCATCCATTGTCTCTGAGGGATGCTGGCCCTCTGTGACATATACAGTGTTCCATCCATTGTGTCTGGAGGATGTTGGCCCATTGTGACATCACAGTGTTCCATCCATTGTCCCTGGATGATGCTGGCCCATTGTGACATATACAGTGTTCCATCTATTGTCTCTGGAGGATGCTGGCCCATTGTGACATATACAGTGTTCCATCCATTGTCTCTGGAGGATGCTGGCCCATTGTGACATATACAGTGTTCCATCCATTGTCTCTGGAGGATGCTGGCCCATTGTGACATATACAGTGTTCCATCCAATGTCTCTGGAGATTGTTCGCCCATTTTGACATATACAGTGTTCCATCCATTGTCTCTGGAGGATGCTGGCCCATTGTGACATATACAGTGTTCCATTCATTGTATCTGGAGGATGTTGGCCCATTGTGACATATACAGTATTGCATCCATTGTCTCTGGAGGATGCTGGCCCATTGTGACATCACAGTGTTCCATCCATTGTCTCTGGAGGATGCTGGCCCATTGTGACATCACAGTGTTCCATCCATTGTGTCTGGAGGATGTTGGCCCATTGTGACATAAACAGTGTTCCATCCATTGTCTCTGGAGGATGCTGGCCCATTGTGACATATACAGTGTTCCATCCATTGTCTCTGGAGGATGCTGGCCCATTGTGATATATACAGTGTTCCATCCATTGTCTCTGGAGGATGCTGGCCCATTGTGACATATACAGTGTTCCATCCATTGTCTCTGGAGGATGTTGGCTCATTGTGACATATACAGTATTCCATCCATTGTCTCTGGAGGATGCTGGCCCATTGTGACATCACAGTGTTCCATCCATTGTCTCTGGAGGATGTTGGCCCATTGTGACATCACAGTTTTCCATCAATTGTGTCTATTGGATGTTGGCCCATTGTGACATCACAGTGTTCAATCCAATGTCTCTGGAGAATGGTGGCCCATTTTGACATATACAGTGTTCCATCCATTGTCTCTGGAGGATGCTGGCCCATTGTGACATATAGAGTGTTCCATCCATTGTCTCAGGAGGATGCTGGCCCATTGCGACATATACAGTGTTCCATCGATTGTTTCTGGGGGATGTTGGCTCATTTTGCCATATACAGTGTTCCATCCATTGTCTCTGGAGTATGTTGGCCAATTTTGACATATACAGTGTTCCATCCATTGTCTCTGGAGGATGCTGGCCCATTGTGACATATACAGTGTTCCATCCATTGTTTCTGGAGGATGTTGGCCCATTGTGACATCACAGTGTTCCATCCATTGCCCCTGGAGGATGCTGGCCCATTGTGACATATACAGTGTTCCATATATTTTCTCTGGAGCATGTTGGCCCATTGTGCCATCACAGTGTTCCATCCATTTTCTCTGGAGGATGTTGGCCCATTGTGACATATACAGTGTTCCATCCATTGTCTCTGGAGGATGCTGGCCCATTGTGATATATGCAGTGTTCTATCCATTGTCTCTGGAGGATGCTGGCCCATTGTGACATCACAGTGTTCCATCCATTGTCTCTGGAGGATGCTGGCCCATTGTGACATATACAGTGTTCCATCCATTGTCTCTGGAGGATGCTGGCCCATTGTGACATATACGGTGTTCCATCCATTGTTTCTGGAGGATGTTGGCCCATTGTGACATCACAGTGTTCCATCCATTGCCACTGGAGGATGCTGGCCCATTGTGACATATACAGAGTTCCATATATTTTCTCTGGAGCATGTTGGCCCATTGTGCCATTACAGTGTTCCATCCATTTTCTCTGGAGGATGTTGGCCCATTGTGACATATACAGTGTTCCATCCATTGTCTCTGGAGGATGCTGGCCCATTGTGATATATGCAGTGTTCCATCCATTGTCTCTGGAGGATGCTGGCCCATTGTGACATCACAGTGTTCCATCCATTGTCTCTGGAGGATGCTGGCCCATTGTGACATCACAGTGTTCCATCCTTTGTGTCTGGAGGATGTTGGCCCATTGTGACATATACAGTGTTCCATCCATTGTCTCTGGAGGATGCTGGCCCATTGTGACATCACAGTGTTCCATCCATTGTCTCTGGAGGATGCTGTCCCATTGTGACATCACAGTGTTCCATCCATTGTCTCTGGAGGATGCTGGCCCATTGTGACATCACAGTGTTCCATCCTTTGTCTCTGGAGGATGTTGGCCCATTGTGACATATACAGTATTCCATCCATTGTCTCTGGAGGATGCTGGCCCATTGTGACATATACAGTGTTCCATCCATCGTTTTTGGAGGATGCTGGCCCATTGTGACATATAAAGTGTTCCATACATTGTCTCTGGAGGATGTTGGCCCATTGTGACATATACAGTATTCCATCCATTGTCTCTGGAGGATGCTGGCCCATTGTGACATCAGTGTTCCATCCATTGTGTCTGTAGGATTTTGGCCCATTGTGACATATACAGTGTTTTTACACAAAGGCCTTATTAGGCAAAACCTATACTATCTCCCAAAACCAAAATTAAAAATCTTTTGTATTGTTCATAACCTTTATTAAATACTGAAAATGATGAGCGACACACATTAAAAACCTAGTGATGTCTCGCTTGGCTGAATTAGTCAAGCATATGGGGTAACCATATGGGGGTTGTGCACTAACTCCCAAAATGGTATACTAGAGGCGTATAGGGAGACACCCTGCTAGCGTCTTGGCTATATGCAGCACTAGTTTTGAGTCATTGCTGGTCAACTCACTGTGCTATATAACACCCTATTTGTTCGAATACTGAATCACACACGTGTGTACTTGAATCACTGCCTAGCCAAACTATTACACATTGCTCCCTCACATCGCTGATCTCTTATCGCAAGATGCTGTTCAATTGCTATTACTTCAAGCGAGACCTACACTAATAGCTTTAAAACACTAACTGCCCCCCGACATGTTTCGCCATTACATGGCTTCTTCAGGGGAAATGGGCAGCAGGTGTCTCCCTATACGCCTCTAGTACACCATTTTGGGAGTTAGTGCACAACCCCCATATGGTTACCCCATATGCTTGACTAATTCAGCCAAGCGAGACATCACTAGGTTTTTAATGTGTGTCGCTCATCATTTTCAGCATTTAATAAAGGTTATGAACAATACAAAAGATTTTTAATTTTGGTTTTGGGAGATAGTATAGGTTTTGCCTAATAAGGCCTTTGTGTAAAAATAGTAATACCTAATCCCCCAAAAATTAGTGCGTAGTTTTTGGGTTTATATACAGTGTTTTATCCATTGTCTCTGGAGAATGGTGGCCCATTTTGACATATACAGTGTTCCATCCATTGTCTCTAGAGGATGCTGGCCCATTGTGACATATAGAGTGTTCCATCCATTGTCTCAGGAGGATGCTGGCCCATTGTGACATATACAATGTTCCATCCATTGTTTCTGGGGGATGTTGGCTCATTTTGCCATATACAGTGTTCCATCCATTGTCTCTGGAGGATGTTGGCCCATTGTGACATCACAGTGTTCCAGTTCCATCCATTGTCTGTGGAGAATATTGGCTCATTTTGCGATATACAGTGTTCCATCCATTGTCTCTGGAGGATGTTGGCCCATTGTGACATATACAGTGTTCCATCCATTGTCTCTGGAGGATGCTGGCCCATTGTGACATATACAGTGTTCTATCGATTGTCTCTGGGGGATGATGGTCCATTGTTACATATACAGTGTTCCAACCATTGTCTCTGGAGGATGTTGGCCCATTGTGACATATACAGTGTTCCATCCATTGTCTCTGGAAGATGCTGGCCCATTGTGACATATACAGTGTTCCATCCATTGTCCCTGGGGGATGTTGGTCCATTGTTACATATACAGGGTTCCAACCATTGTCTCTGGAGGATGTTGGCCCATTGTGCCATATACAGTGTTCCATCCATTGTCCCTGGAGGATGCTTGCCCATTGTGACATATACAGTGTCCCATCCATTGTCTCTGGAGGATGCTGGCTCATTGTGACTTGAGCAGTGTTCCATGCATTGTCCCAGTTCTATGCATCGTCCCATTGTGACACAGGTGGAGTTCCATTCATTTTTTTCTGGTAAATGCTGGCCCATTATGACATAAGTAATTTTCATCTCAGAAGGATGCTGGCCTATTGTGACATATACAGTGTTCCATCCATTGTCTCTGGAGGATGCTGGCTCATTGTGACACGCACAGTATTCAATCCTTTATCCCTGGAGGATACTCGTCCATTGTGACTTGAGCAGTGTTCCATGCATTGTCCCAGTTCTATGCATCGTCCCATTGTGACACAGGTGGAGTTCCATTCATTTTCTTCTTGTAAATGCTGGCCCATTATGACATAAGTAGTTTTCATCTCAAAAGGATGCTGGCCTATTGTGACATATACAGTGTTCCATCCATTGTCTCTGGAGGATGCTGGCCCATTGTGACATATACAGTGTTCCTTCCATTGTCTCTGGAGGATTTTGGCCCATTGTGACATATACAGTATTCCATCCATTGCCTCTGGAGGACGCTGGCCCATTGTGACATCACAGTGTTCCATCCATTGTCTCTGGAGGATGCTGGCCCATTGTGACATCACAGTGTTCCATCCATTGTGTCTGGAGGATGTTGGCCCATTGTGACATATACAGTGTTCCATCCATTGTCTCTGGAGGATGCTGGCCCATTGTGACATATACAGTATTCCATCCATTGTCTCTGGAGGATGCTGGCCCATTGTGACATATACAGTGTTCCCTCCATTGTCTCTGGAGGATGTTGGCCCATTTTGACATATACAGTGTTCCATCCATTGTCTCTGGAGGATGTTGGCCCATTGTGACATATACAGTGTTCCATCCATTGTCTCTGGAGAATGGTGGCCCATTGTGACATATAGAGTGTTCCATCCATTGTCTCAGAAGGATGCTGGCCCATTGTGACATATACAGTGTTCCATCCATTGTCTCTGGAGGATGCTGGCCCATTGTGACATATACTGTGTTCCATCCATTGTTTCTAGGGGATGTTGGCTCATTTTGCCATATACAGTGTTCCATCCATTGTTTCTGGAGGATGTTGGCCCATTGTGACATATACAGTGTTCCATCCATTGTCTCTGGAGGATGCTGGCCCATTGTGACATATACAGTGTTCCATCCATTGTCTCTGGAGGATGTTGGCACATTGTGACATATACAGTGTTCCATCCATTGTCTCTGGGGATGCTGGCTCATTTTGCCATATACAGTGTTCCATCCATTGTCTCTGGAGGATGTTGGCCCATTGTGACATCACAGTGTTCCATCCATTGTCTCTGGAGGATATTGGCCCATTGTGACATATACAGCGTTCCATCCATTGTCTCTGAAGGATGCTGGCCCATTGTGACATATACAGTGTTCAATCCATTGTCTCTGGAGGATGCTGGCTCATTTTGCCATATACAGTGTTTCATCCATTGTCTCAGAAGGATGTTGGCCCATTGTGACATATACAGTATTCCATCCATTGTCTCTGGAGGATGCTGGCCCATTGTGACATATACAGTGTTCCATCCATCGTCTCTGGAGGATGCTGGCCCATTGTGACATATACAGTGTTCCATACATTGTCTCTGGAGGATGTTGGCCCATTGTGACATATACAGTATTCCATCCATTGTCTCTGGAGGATGCTGGCCCATTGTGACATCAGTGTTCCATAATTTGTGTCTGTAGGATGTTGGCCCATTTTGACATATACAGTGTTCGATCCATTGTCTCTAGAGGATGCTGGCCCATTGTGACATATAGAGTGTTCCATCCATTGTCTCAGGAGGATGCTGGCCCATTGTGACATATACAATGTTCCATCCATTGTTTCTTGGGGATGTTGGCTCAATTTGCCATATACAGTGTTCCATCCATTGTCTCTGGAGGATGTTGGCCCATTGTGACATCACAGTGTTCCAGATCCATCCATTGTCTGTGGAGAATATTGGCTCATTTTGCCATTTACAGTGTTTCATCCATTGTCTCTGGAGGATGTTGACCCATTGTGACATATACAGTGTTCCATCCATTGTCTCTGGAGGATGCTGGCCCATTGTGACATATACAGTGTTCCATCCATTGTCTCTGGGGGATGATGGTCCATTGTTACATATACAGTGTTCCAACCATTGTCTCTGGAGGATGTTGGCCCATTGTGACATATACAGTGTTCCATCCATTGTCTCTGGAGGATGCTGGCCCATTGTGACATATACAGTGTTCCATCCATTGTCCCTGGGGGATGTTGGTCCATTGTTACATATACAGGGTTCCAACCATTGTCTCTGGAGGATGTTGGCTCATTGTGCCATATACAGTGTTCCATCCATTGTCCCGGGAGGATGCTTGCCCATTGTGACATATACAGTGTCCCATCCATTGTCTCTGGAGGATGCTGGCTCATTGTGACTTGAGCAGTGTTCCATGCATTGTCCCAGTTCTATGCATCGTCCCATTGTGACACAGGTGGAGTTCCATTAATTTTTTTCTGGTAAATGCTGGCCCATTATGACATAAGTAATTTTCATCTCAGAAGGATGCTGGCCTATTGTGACATATACAGTGTTCCATACATTGTCTCTGGAGGATGCTGGCCCATTGTGACATATACAATGTTCCATACATTGTTTCTTGGGGATGTTGGCTCATTTTGCCATATACAGTGTTCCATCCATTGTCTCTGGAGGATGTTGGCCCATTGTGACATCACAGTGTTCCAGATCCATCCATTGTCTGTGGAGAATATTAGCTCATTTTGCCATTT
Organism: Bufotes viridis; assembly: GCA_033119425.1. Taxonomy (NCBI): domain Eukaryota; kingdom Metazoa; phylum Chordata; class Amphibia; order Anura; family Bufonidae; genus Bufotes; species Bufotes viridis. The sequence goes on from CM065591.1 coordinate 449,112,867, forward strand.
ACAGTGTTCCATCCATTGTCTCTGGAGGATGTTGGCCCATTGTGACATATACAGTGTTCCATCCATTGTCTCTGGAGGATGCTGGCCCATTGTGACATATACAGTGTTCCATCCATTGTCTCTGGGGGATGATGGTCCATTGTTACATATACAGTGTTCCAACCATTGTCTCTGGAGGATGTTGGCCCATTGTTACATATACAGTGTTCCATCTATTGTCTCTGGAGGATGCTGGCCCATTGTGACATATACAGTGTTCCATCCATTGTCCCTGGGGGATGTTGGTCCATTGTTACATATACAGGGTTCCAACCATTGTCTCTGGAGGATGTTGGCTCATTGTGCCATATACAGTGTTCCATCCATTGTCCCTGGAGGATGCTTGCCCATTGTGACATATACAGTGTCCCATCCATTGTCTCTGGAGGATGCTGGCTCATTGTGACTTGAGCAGTGTTCCATGCATTGTCCCAGTTCTATGCATCGTCCCATTGTGACACAGGTGGAGTTCCATTAATTTTTTTCTGGTAAATGCTGGCCCATTATGACATAAGTAATTTTCATCTCAGAAGGATGCTGGCCTATTGTGACATATACAGTGTTCCATGCATTGTCTCTGGAGGATTCTGGCCCATTGTGACATATACAATGTTCCATCCATTGTTTCTTGGGGATGTTGGCTCATTTTGCCATATACAGTGTTCCATCCATTGTCTCTGGAGGATGTTGGCCCATTGTGACATCACAGTGTTCCAGATCCATCCATTGTCTGTGGAGAATATTAGCTCATTTTGCCATTTACAGTGTTCCATCCATTGTCTCTGGAGGATGTTGGCCCATTGTGACATATACAGTGTTCCATCCATTGTCTCTGGAGGATGCTGGCCCATTGTGACATATACAGTGTTCCATCCATTGTCTCTGGGGGATGATGGTCCATTGTTACATATACAGTGTTCCAACCATTGTCTCTGGAGGATGTTGGCCCATTGTTACATATACAGTGTTCCATCTATTGTCTCTGGAGGATGCTGGCCCATTGTGACATATACAGTGTTCCATCCATTGTCTCTGGGGGATGTTGGTCCATTGTTACATATACAGGGTTCCAACCATTGTCTCTGGAGGATGTTGGCTCATTGTGCCATATACAGTGTTCCATCCATTGTCCCTGGAGGATGCTTGCCCATTGTGACATATACAGTGTCCCATCCATTGTCTCTGGAGGATGCTGGCTCATTGTGACTTGAGCAGTGTTCCATGCATTGTCCCAGTTCTATGCATCGTCCCATTGTGACACAGGTGGAGTTCCATTAATTTTTTTCTGGTAAATGCTGGCCCATTATGACATAAGTAATTTTCATCTCAGAAGGATGCTGGCCTATTGTGACATATACAGTGTTCCATACATTGTCTCTGGAGGATGCTGGCCCATTGTGACATATACAGTGTTCCATCCATTGTCTCTGGAGGATTTTGGCCCATTGTGACATATACAGTATTCCATCCATTGTCTCTGGAGGATGCTGGCCCATTGTGACATCACAGTGTTCCATCCATTGTCTCTGGAGGATGCTGGCCCATTGTGACATATACAGTGTTCCCTCCATTGTCTCTGGAGAATGGTGGCCCATTGTGACATATACAGTATTCCATCCACTGTCACTGGAGGATGCTGGCCCATTGTGACATATACAGTATTCCATCCATTGTCTCTGAAGGATGCTGGCCAATTGTGACATATAGAGTGTTCCATCCATTGTCTCAGAAGGATGCTGGCCCATTGTGACATATACAGTGTTCCATCCATTGTCTCTGGAGGATGCTGGCCCATTGTGACATATACTGTGTTCCATCCATTGTTTGTAGGGGATGTCGGCTCATTTTGCCATATACAGTGTTCCATCCATTGTTTCTGGAGGATGTTGGCCCATTGTGACATATACAGTGTTCCATCCATTGTCTCTGGAGGATGCTGGCCCATTGTGACATATACAGTGTTCCATCCATTGTCTCTGGAGGATGTTGGCACATTGTGACATATACAGTGTTCCATCCATTGTCTCTGGGGATGCTGGCTCATTTTGCCATATACAGTGTTCCATCCATTGTCTCTGGAGGATGCTGGCCCATTGTGACATATACAGTGTTCCATCCATTGTCTCTGGAGGATATTGGCCCATTGTGATATATACAGCGTTCCATCCATTGTCTCTGAAGGATGCTGGCCCATTGTGACATATACAGTGTTCAATCCATTGTCTCTGGAGGATGCTGGCTCATTTTGCCATATACAGTGTTCCATCCATTGTCTCAGAAGGATGCTGGCCCATTGTGACATATACAGTATTCCATCCATTGTCTCTGGAGGATGTTGGCCCATTGTAAGATATACAGTGTTCCATCCATTGTCTCTGGAGTATGCTGGCCCATTGTGTCATATACAGTGTTCCACCTATTGTCTCTGGAGGATGCTGGCCCATTGTGACATATACAGTGTTCCATCCATTGTCTCTGGAGGATGCTGGCTCATTGTGACATATACAGTGTTCCACCTATTGTCTCTGGAGGATGCTGGCCCATTGTGACATATACAGTGTTCCATCCTTTGTCTCTGGAGTATGTTGGCCCATTGTGACATATACAGTATTCCATCCATTGTCTCTGCAGGATGTTGGCCCATTGTGACATCACAGTGTTCCATCCATTGTCTCTGGAGGATGCTGGCTCATTGTGACACGCACATTATCCCTTGAGGATACTCATCCATTGTGACTTGAGCAGTGTGCCATGCATTGTCCCAGTTCTATGCATCGTCCCATTGTGACACAGGTGGAGTTCCATCCATTTTTTTCTGGCAAATGCTTATTCATTATGACATAAGTAGTTTTCAACTTCAACTGCACAATGGAATGGAATAAAATGCTATTCAAAGTCTAGTCTTGTTGGGGGAGTCACTGTTGGTAGCAGGAATGAATTAGTGTACCTTTTTTTTAGCTGAGTAGGTTTAATGCTTATTAGCTTCATAATATATCTTTAAAGTGTACCTGAGTTTGTAAAAAAACTTTGGATAATGGCTGTGCTTCTTTTTTCAATCATTACTGTGAAGGAACAGTTATGTTTGTGCTTTCCTCATGTTTTTTCTTCAACCATATTATTCCCTGTTTCAGATGCACAGCTAGATGCATTTCACTTCATTTCATTTCTGTCCATTGTCTCAAGAGGATGTTGGCCCATTGTGACATCACAGTGTTCTGTCTATTGTTACAGGAGGATGCTGGCCCATTGTGACATCACAGTGTTCCAACCATTGTCTCTGGAGGATGTTGGCCCATTGTGACATATACAGTGTTTCATCCATTGTCTCTGGAGGATGCTGGCCTATTGTGACGTGTATACAGTGTTCCATCCATTGTCTCTGGGGGATGTTGGTCCATTGTGATAAATACAGTGTTCCAGTGTTCCATCCAATGTCTCTGGGGGATGTTGGTCCATTGTGACATATACAGTGTTCCAACCATTGTCTCTGTAGGATGTTGGCCCATTGTAACATCACAGTGTTTCTTCCTTTGTGTCTGGAGGATGTTGGCCCATTGTGAGATATACAGTGTTCCATCCATTGCCTCTGGAGGATGCTGGCCCATTGTGACATCACAGTGTTTATTCCATTGTCTCTGGAGGATGCTGGCCCATTGTGACATCACAGTGTTTCTTCCATTGTCTCTGGAGGATGTTGGCCCATTGTGACATATACAGTGTTCCATCCATTGTCTCTGGAGGATGTTGGCTCATTTTTGCCATATACAGTGTTCCATCCATTGTCTCTGGAGGATGTTGGCCCTTTTTGACATATACATTGTTCCATCCATTGTCTCTGGAGGATGCTGGCCCATTGTGACATATACAGTGTTCCATTCATTGTCTCTGGAGGATGTTATTCCATTGTGACATATACAGTGTCCCATCCATTGTTTCTGGAGGATTTTGGCTCATTGTGCCATATATAGTGTTTCATCCATTGTCCCTGGAGGATGCTGGCCCATTGTGACATATTCAGTGTCCCATCCATTGTTTCTGGAGGATGCTGGCTCATTGTGACACGCACAGTATTTAATCCATTATCCCTGGAGGATACTCGTCCATTGTGACTTGAGCAGTGTTTCATGCATTGTCCCAGTTCTATGCATCGTCCCATTGTGACACATGTGGAGTTCCATCCATTTTTTTCTGGTAAATGCTGGCCCATTATGACATAAGTAGTTTTTAACTTCAACTGCACAATGGAACGGAATAAAATTCTATTTAAAGTCTAGTCTTGTTGGGGGAGTCACTGTTAGTAGCAGGACAGCATTAGTGTACCGTTTTTTAGCTGAGTAGGTTCAATGCTTATTAGCTTTATAATATATCTTTAAAGTGTACCTGAGTTTGCAAAAAACATTTGGATAATGGCTGTGCTTCTTTTTTTCAATCATTACTGTGAAGGAACAGTTATGTTTGGGCTTTCCTCATGTTTTTTCTTCAATCATATTATTCCCTGTTTCAGATGCACAGCTAGATGCATTTCACTTCATTTCATTTCTGTCCATTGTCTCAAGAGGATGTTGACCCATTGTTACATACAGTGCTCCATCCATTGTCTCTGGAGGAAGCTGGCCCATTGTGACATATACAGTGTTCCATCCATTGCCTCTGGAGGATGTTGGCCCATTGTACCATATACAGTGTTCCATCCATTGTCTCTGGAGGATGTTGGCCCATTGTGACATATACAGCTTTCCATCCATTGTCTCTGGAGGATGTTGGCCCATTGTGCCATCACAGTGTTCTAACCATTGCCCCTGGAGGATGGTGGCTCATTGTGACATATACAGTGTTCCATCCATTGTTTCTGGAGGATGCTGGCTAATTGTGCCATATACAGTGTTCCATCCATTGTCCCTGGAGGATGCTGGCTCATTGTGCCATACACACTGTTCCATTAATTGTCTCTGGAGGATGTTGGCCCATTGTGACATATACAGTGTTCCAAGCATTGTCTCTGGAGGATGTTGGCTCATTGTGACATACACAGTGTTCCATCCATTGTCTTTGGAGGATGTTGGCCTATTGTGACATATACAGTGTTCCATCCATTGTCTCTGCAGGATGTTGGCCCATTGTGCCATCACAGTGTTCCAACCATTGTCCCTGGAGGATGCTGGCTCATTGTGACATATACAGTGTTCCATCCATTGTCCCTGGATGATGCTGGCCCATTGTGACATATACAGTGTTCCATCCATTGTCTCTGGAGGATGTTGGCCCATTGTGACATATACAGTGTTCCATCCATTGTCTCTGGAGTATGCTGGACCATTGTGACAAATACAGTGTTCCATCCATTGTCTCTGGAGGATGTTGGCCCATTGTGACATATACAGTATTCCTTCCATTGTCTCTCGAAGATGCTGGCCCATTGTGACATGCACAGTATTTAATCCATTATCCCTGGAGGATACTCCTCCATTGTGACTTGAGCTGTGTTCCATGCATTGTCCCAGTTCTATGCATCGTCCCATTGTGACACAGGTGGAGTTCCATCCATTTTTTTCTGGTAAATACTGGCCCATTATGACATAAGTAGTTTTCGGATCACCATTGTTTCTGTAGGATGCCGATCCATTGTAAATCTGTTGGAGTTCTATCCATTTTCTCTGGAGGATGCTGGCCCATTGTGACACATGCAGTATTCACTCCATTTTCTCTGGAGGATGCTGGCCCATTGTGACACATGCAGTGTTTACTCCATTTTCTCTGGAGGATGTTGGCCATGTTTTACATATACAGTGTTCCATTTATTGTCACAACAGGATGCTCACCCATTGTCATATGCGCAGGGTTCTGTCAGTTGCCCTTGCAAGATGCTGAACCATTGTGACACATACAGTGTTCCGTTCCATTGTCACAGACGAATGCTGTCACATTTCGATACTTGCATTGCTCTATCAGTTGTCTTTGAAAGATGCTGAATTATTGTGACAAGCGCAGTGTTCAATATGTCTGTGATGGTTCTCAGTGTTCCAGGCATTGTCCCTAGATGATGCTGGCCTATTGTGACAAACGCAGTGTTCAGTTAATCGTCACAGGAGGATGCTGGTTCATTGTGACACAAGTGGAGTTCTGCCTAATTTCCCTGGAGGATACTTGTCCTTTGTGACATGCACAGTGTTCCATCCATTATTGTGAGATGCTCAGCGTTCCGACCATTGTTCCTTGCAGGATGTTGGCCCATTGTGGCATATGCAGTGTTCCATCCATTGTCACAGAAGAATGCTGGACCATTGTGACACACGTAGTGTTTCTACGGCGATTGTCCCTGCAGATTGCTGGCCCATTGTCACATCGTGTGCAGTGTTCCATCCATTATCCCTGTAGCATAGTGGCCCATTGTGACACTCACAGTGTTACATCTACTCTCCTGAGGGACGTTGGCCCATTTCGACATGCACCGTCTACCGTCACTTGAAGGAAGGACCTCAAATTTGAGGGAAGGACCTCCAAGGTGGAATTCTCTGGAATACTGCATGCACCATGTGTAACACAGGAAAGATTGTAGATGCTCAGGGAGTTAAATCTGTGGCTTTAGTCTAGGTGTAGGGCAGAAAGGTTTGGATTATTTGAGCACTGGGCCAACTTTTGGTTGGAGTACAAACTTCTTCCAAAGATGGTTTGCACCTGAATGGAAGTCTGCTGTGCTGGGGGAGAAAATACTAGCGGGGATGGCTTAGTATTTAAACAGTGCATGAGAGGGAAGTTAAGGCAGAAAATTAAGTGGTAGATAGGTAAGGGATGGGTCAGAAAATATTGGTGGGTGGAGAAATGGATTATGGGGTGCCTATTAGGGCAGTAGATAGGGAGAGCTACATGTCATTATCCAACAATATAAAACGAGGTACCAAAAACATCTCAGATATTTACTTTCTAGGAACTGAATGTGGAAAATGAAAGAGTAACTTAAAATGCATTTTCACAAATGTGTCTAACAAAGGAGTCTATTATACTAGAAGAACACATAGATATAGTTTGTGCTGAGCTGTTTATCTTCAGGGTTTTACACTCTTTCGGAAAGACAGGGCCAATAGAAAAGGCAGTGGCGGAAACCTTATGCATAGAATCACAAAAGGAAATAAACATGGAAAAAAAATACTTGGTGTATTCTATAGACCCCCTAACATCACTGAGGAGATGGAAGTTCAGTTGTATAAGGCTTCTTTCACACTTGTGTTTTGCCTGATCAGGCAGGGTTCAGCAAAAAAGCTTCTGTTACTGATAATACAACCGTCTGCATCCGTTATGAACGGATCCGGTTGTATTATCTTTAACCACTCCCGGACCGCCGTACGCAGGATTGCGTCCTGCGGGCGGCCGGGATCTTCTGAGTGGACGCATCGGCGCGTCCTCTCGCGAGACCCGTGAGTTCACAGGAACGCGCGTCTGGAGAGTTAGACTACAGCCTGCCAGCGATGATCAATCGCTGGCAGGCTGTAGATGCGATATAAATCGCATCAAACATGTATACCAGACGCTGTTTTGTGAACAGCGTCTGGTATACCTGCTACCTGGTCCTCTGGTGGTCCCATTTGCAATTGCGGACAAGAATAGGACATGTTCTATATTTTTGCGGAACGGAAGTGCAGACCCGGAAGCGCGGATCCGTAATTCCGGATCCGAGCGGTACAAAGTCTGTCCCCATAGAAATGAATGGGTCCGCAATTCCGTTCCGCAAACAGAATTGCGGACGTGTGTATGGGGCATAAGGGTCCCCTATCACCACCAGTTAGTTAGCGCCCAGCCCACTGCACCGCAGTCACTGATTTTGGCAGAGATTTTTTCATCCACATTGATTGATGCGAATGAAAAAATCTGTGCCGTTCATTTTTTTTTTTTTTAGCGCAGAGGCTGAACGGAAAAAAAAAATCTCATTACCCGTATGCTCAATATACGGAGAATCGCAGAAACTCCTAATGCTGGCCATACGTGTAATGATTGCGGAGACCCTCAAATGCCAGGGCAGTACAAAAATCTCCGCTAACTTGTGCCAATTTTTTTTTTTTCTGTGAACTCGCCATGCCCCTCACAGAATACCTTGGGGTGTCTTCTTTCCACAATGGGGTCACATGTGGGGTATTTATACTGCCCTGGCATTTTAGGGGTCCTAAAGCGTGAGAATCCAAATGCGTAAAAATGGCCTGTGAAATCCTGAAGGTACTCATTGGTTTTAGGGCCCCTTTGCGCATCTTGGCTGCAAAAAAGTGTCACTCATGTGGTATCGCCGTACTCAGGAGAAGTAGGGCAATGTGTTTTGGGGTGTATTTTACATATACCCATGCTGGAGTGTGAGAAATATCGCTGTAAACGACAACTTTTTAAAAATTTTATTCAAAGTTGCCAATTTACAGAGATATTTCTCTCACCCAGCATGGGTATATGTAAAATACACCCCAAACACATCGCCCTACTTCTCCTGAGTACGGCGATACCACATGAGTGACACTTTTGCAGCCAAGATGCAAGGGCCCAAATTCAACGAGTACCTTTTAGGAGGGCATTTTACGCATTTTCTTCTCACGCTTTAGGGCCCTAAATGCCAGGGCAGTATAAATACCCACATGTGACCCCATTTTGGAAGAAGACACCCCAAGGTATTCGCTGAGGGGCATAATGAGTCCATGAAAAATTAACCTTTTTGTCAAAAGTTAGCGGAAAGGGAGACTTTGTGAGAAAAAACAATAAAAAATCAATTTCCACTAACTTGTGCCAAAAAAAAAATCTTCTATGAACTTGCCATGCCCCTCATGGAATACCTTGGGGTGTCTTCTTTCCAAAATGGGGTCACATGTGGGGTATTTCTACTGCCCTGGCATTTTAGGGGCCCTAAAGCGTGAGAAGAAAAATGCGTAAAAATGCCCTCCTAAAAGTTACTCATTGGTTTTAGGGCCCCTTTGCGCATCTTGGCTGCAAAAGAGTGTCACTCATGTGGTATCGCCGTACTCAGGAGAAGTAGGGCAATGTGTTTTGGGGTGTATTTTTACATATACTCATGCTGGGTGAGAGAAATATCTCTGTAAATTGACAACTTTGAATAAAAAAATGTAAAAGTTGTCGTTTACAGCGATATTTCTCACTGCAGCATGGGTATATGTAAAATACACCCCAAAACACATTGCCCTACTTCTCCTGAGTACGGCGATACCACATGAGTGACACTTTTTTGCAGCCAAGATGCGCAAAGGGGCCCTAAACCCAATGAGTACCTTTAGGATTTCACAGGGCATTTTTATGCATTTGGATTCTCACACTTTAGGGGCCCCTAAAATGCCAGGTGAGTATAAATACCCCACATGTGACCCCATTTTGGAAAGAAGACACACCAAGGTATTCCGTGAGGGACATGGTGAGTCCACAGAATTTTTATTTTTTGGCACAAGTCAGCGGAAATTTTTTTTTTTTTTTTTTTAATTTTGTTTTTACAAAGTCTCATATTCCACTAACTTGTGACAAAAATAAAATTTTACATGAACTCACCATACCCCTCACAGAATACCTTGGGGTGTCTTCTTTCCAAAATGGGGTCACATGTGAGGTATTTATACTGTCCTGGCATTTTAGGGGCCCCTAAAGCGTGAGAAGAAGTCTGGAATCCAAATGCGTAAAAATGCCCTGTGAAATCCTAAAGGTACTCATTGGTTTTAGGGCCCCTTTGCGCATCTTGGCTGCAAAAAAGTGGCACACATGTGGTATCGCCGTACTCAGGAGAAGTAGGGCAATGTGTTTTGGGGTGTATTTTTATATATACCCATACTTTGTGTGAAAAATATCTCTGTAAACGACAACTTTTAAAATTTTTTATACAAAGTTGACAATTTACAGAGATATTTCTCTCACCCAACATGGGTGTATGTAAAAATACACCCCAAAACACATTGCCCTACTTCTCCTGAGTGAAAAAGGGGCCCAAATTCCAACGAGTACCTTTAGGTTTTACATGGCGGCTCACAATTTAGCCCCGCCCAAAATGCCAGAACAGTAAACACACCCCACAAATGACCCCATTTCGGAAAGTAGACACCCCAAGGTATTCACTGAGGGGCATAGTGAGTCCGTGGGAGATTTTTTTTTTTTTTTTGCCAGAAGTTATCAGAAATTGAAACTTTTTTTTTTTTTTTTTTTCTCAGAAAGTGTCATTTTCCGCTAACTTGTGAAAAAAAATGAAATGATACATGAACTCACCATGCCCCTCCGCGAATACTTTGGGGTGTCTTCTTTCTAAAATGGTGTCATTTGAGGGGTATTTATACTTTCCTGACATTCTAGCACCTGAAGAAACATGACAGGCGCTCAGAAAGTCTGAGCTGCTTCAAAATGCCGAAATTCACTTTTTTGCACCATAGTTTGTAAACGCTATAACTTTTACCCAAACCAATAAGTATACACTTATTGGACTTTTTTTATCAAAGACATGTAGAACAATAAATTTAGAGAAAAATTTATATAGAAATGTAGTTTTTTTAAAAAAAATTTACAACAGAAAGTGAAAAATGTCATTTTTTTGCAAAAATTTCGGTAATTTTTGATTAATAGCAAAAAAAGTAAAAATGTCAGCAGCAATGAAATACCACCAAATGAAAGCTCTATTAGTGAGAAGAAAAGGAGGTAAAATTCATTTGGGTGGTAAGTTGCATGACGGAGCAATAAACGGTGAAAGTAGTGTAGTGCAGAATTGTAAAAAGTGGCCTGGTCATTAAGGGTGTTTAAGCTAGGGGGGCTTAAGTGGGTAAAATAGCAATTACAGATCTGGCATGAACACCATTGAAAGTCAATGGGGGACGGAACCGTTTTCTATTGTGTCAGAGAAAACGAATCCGTCACCATTGACTTGCATTGTAGGTCATGCCTGATCTGTTTTGCTCTGTATCCCATGATGGAAAGAAAACCGCAGCTTGCTGCGCTTTGGTCTCCAGTATGGGAACGCAACGGAACATGATGCATTTTGGAGCATTCTGTTCAGTTCAGTTTTGTCCCCATTGACAATGAATGGGGACAAAACAGAAGCGTATTTCTCCAGTATTGAGATCCTCTGCCAGATCTCAATAACGGAAAAGTGAAATGCAAGTGTGAAAGTAGCCTCAACCCTTCATTCTGTTATGCCATTCGCCATATTGGAAAAATATTTTTATATTTTAATAGTACGGCGTTTTCAGACACAGTGATGCCCATGATGTTTATGTTTTTTGTTATTTTTGTATTTGTTTTTTTAATCTACAGAAAGGGGGGTGATTTAAACTTTTAGATTTTTTTTTATTTTTATATTTTTTTTTAACAGTTTTTTACTTTTTTATAGTTTTGTGTTTGAGTCTACGAAATTCTGTATTTTTTTTATTCTGTATCAATATTTATATTATACTGTATATCCATATCGGTACAGAATTGCTCATTTCTTATGTTGGCCTGAAATCAATTACCAACATCCTCATTGGCCACAGAGAATGCTAGTAAGAAGCCCGGAAGCGTGAGATTCTTGGTTTTTCACCCTTTAGATGCCATGATCACACTTTATTATTGCCATTCGCAGTCATTAGCTGTCAATCGTCGCTGGTCTCCGCTGTTTGAAACAGCGGAGACACCCGTCGGCCATGGCGCCCGATGCATGCGTTAGCGGACGCCATGTTTGCCCATTGCTCCAGCGCCTTACATATATAGCTCTGGTAACGAGGGGGGTTAAATAAAAACATATAATGTCAATCAGTTGCTTATATGGCTAGCAGGATATTGTCATGTATTAAATGAGGCATGAACTCGCGGGGCAGGGATGTAATATCGCCACTATACAAAGCATTGGTGCGGCCTCATCTGGAATATACAGTTTTAGGCACCAGTCCATAGAAAGCACTCTGCAGCTGGAAAAATTACAGAGGAGAGCTAAACTGATAAGGGGCATGGAGGGTCTTAGTTATAAAGAAAGATTAAAATAATTGAATTTATTTAGTCTTCAGAAGAGACGTCTAAGGGGGGACATGATTAAAGGGGTTCTGCAGTTTGTTACAACTGATGATCTATCCTCAGGATAGATCATCAGCATCTGATCGGCTGGGGTCTGACACCCGGGACCCCCGCCGATCAGCTGTTTGAGAAGGCAGCGGCGCTGCAGGAGCGCCGCGGCCTTCTCACTGTTTACCGCTGCTCTGTTTACTGAATGGAGCTTAGCGGGGCACTAGCAGAGGTAAACAGTGAGAAGGCCGCGGCGCTGCTGCAGCGCCGCTGCCTTCTCAAACAGCTGATCGGCGGGGGTCCCGGGTGTCAGACCCCGGCCGATCAGATGCTGATGATTTATCCTGAGGATAGATCATCAGTTGTAACAAACTGCAGAACCCCTTTAACCTATACAAATATATAAATGGGCCATACAAAAAATACGGTGATATACTGTTCCATGTCAAATCTCCTCAAAAGACAAGGGCACTGCCTTCGTCTGGAGGAGCGGTCTACCTGATGACATAGTAATGGCAGGAACAGTTGACAGTTTAAAAAAAAAAGGATAATTTCTTAGAACTAAATAAGATGAATGCTTATGTTAATGTGTAGAAGTCTAGTTTTCACTCCCCTTTACTAAAATTCACACCTCCACCCATATCTTAGTTGGACTATATCGACTTATGCCTTTTTTATCTGTACAGGCTATGTAACTTTTGTATTCATTAGGATTAATGTCCTGATTTACTTTGACTTTACACGCCTGTGAAAATTAAAATCAATATTCTGTTTTTCTTTTTTTTTTTCTTTTTATCAGAAACGTGGAGCCTGTGGCAGCCATGGAGTTCCTGCAGCGTTACTTGTGGTGATGGCCACAGAGAACGGTACAGAAGTTGTCTTTCATCATCACCCATAAATGCTCAATGCAATGGGAACATGAAGGAGACATCCCTCTGCTCTCTGGAGGACTGCCTGAGTATGTCAGCTACTTTATATTTAATTTTGATTTCTAATATGTGGTATGTGGAACAAGGATGCACCTAGAATCTTTCTGGTGGGGACGGGCTTGATCCCCAGTTACCCCACTGTGTTATTATCTCCATTTCCTGTCCGTCATCTGTCAGGATAATTTTTTTTTTTTGTAAAGGAGAATAATGGGTTAAAAAACAAGCTAAGCATTACACAAGTCACCAATATCCCACTGCTGCCATGCCAACACTCAGGGGAATAAAAATCGCGGTCGCAGAGAGTGTGACCACAACCGGGCCTGGCGGGGGAAGGGGGCCCGCTGCACTCACATGTAATGGGGCCCAGCACTGTCACTGTACTTCATACCGGGCCCATCAGAGCGCTCATCTCGACTGTATCACATGCGGTCCAGGATCTATCAGACCCCAGGGCTGTCCTACTAGTATTATTCACAAATGAAGTGGGTGGGCGGAGCCTGACTGATGTTAATCAGGCTCCACCCACACGCTTTATTTGTGGGGGCAGTGGAAGGACATTTTTGGGGGCAGTGGAGCGACATTACTGGGGGCACTATAGGGATATTACTGTGGGCACTATAGGTACATTAGTGGGGAGATATTATTATTACCAGAGACCAGGGGTGTTATGATCGTGGTCATAGAGGGTGCTACCGGGCCCAGCGTGGCTCCCAATCCAAAGTTTGCCCTGGGGCCCATAGAACTCTAGATACGCCACTGCCAACACTTACAGATCTGCACTTCCTGGTCCAGTTTTAACCCACAGGAAATGGAAAGAAATGCCTGCTCAGCCAATCACTGAGACATGTCACCGCTGCATGATTTTTACTTATGTGACAATGGCACTAAAGTATAATTTATACTGGTAGTTCTGTATAACATTGTTATTTACTGTGTGCCATACTTAATGCCATTGGGCACTGTGGTGTAGTTATTTGTACACGTTCTGACAGTACACATTATGGAAGCCAAAGGGGTATCTATAGAATATACTGCATAGAGCGCCATCTAACATAAGGCTACCCTGCATGTGACTTTATATAGTGGCCCACAATGTGGTTGCCTAACGCTTTACAAGTGATGGCGTATCCTGTGTGTAGGCCTTGACTTTTAAAGGGTTGGACAACCTCTTTAAATATGTTTTTCTTGCACCTTGATTACTGTGCATTGATTAATATAATCCATTTTAGGAAAACTCAATTGAGAACCAAATTACTGTCACTGTTGCCACTTACAGTGTTCTAAATGTTTATACACTATTTCAAATAGGAGTAATTCTCCACAATACTGTATTTCACCCATGGAGGACATTTTAAAAGGATCAGGCTTAAGATTTAATTCATTTTGTACCAAATAAGTATATACTACAGTTAGCCATACACATGATAGTTCTTGGACGGAAATGTTTTGGCCAATAGCTATTTCTCGACTTCTCTATGAACATAAACACTCTACCACAAACATAAGCCAGTCAGGACGCCCCCCCCATAAACACAGATTGTCAGCGGATCATACAAATGTCACTAATGTATATGGGCAGCTTCTATTGTGCACTGACAGTTTCTGTGAGGGAAATCTAAAATTCTTCAAAAAAAATTTTTTGGGGCCTATAGGCCTACTTTACTTCTACGTGTAAGGGTTGGTTGTAAATAAAATGTGCTATTTTGTGACCAATCACATTCTGCTTTGTGCCTCCAGACTGATGAGTCTTTTTTCTTCTTTTTGGTTCAGCTGTGAAACCTTCAAGTAAATCTACCACAAATACCAAAGATGACCCCAAAACTAGCAATACAGTTACTATCACTGGCATTTCTCTGTGTCTTTTTATCATCTTCATCACCATTGTGATCACCATCTGGAGGAGGTTCTCTAAGGCGGGCAAGTGCAGTATGGTGACCAGACACAACTCTTCTCATTCAGTCAGCTGTCGTAAAAACTCTGATGAGGAGAACATCTATCAAGTGAGGGAGAGCTTCTCAGATGTAGGAGATGGTCAACAGGAAAGCATGGAAGAAGAAGTTCATATACCTTTAAACTACATGCAAAGCACACGTGTGACTGAGGAACAAACTACGGCGGAGAATGACTGTTCACAAGCAAATAATCAGAAGTTAATACCACCCATCTTCAGTTATCGTCTTGCTCAACAACAGCTAAAAGAGATGAAACAAAAAGGTCTCACAGAGGCCACTAAAGTGTACCATGTCTCTCAGAACCCATTGGCAGATACTGCAGTAGATATTTCACTAGCCCCTCCTTTGGTGCCGGAAAACTTAGAAGAATCTGCAGCAAATAAGTTTAGGATACAGTCTCCATTCTTAGAAACAAAGAACAGCCATATCCAAAATGCCAGTGAGAGGCCTAGTTCAAGGTTTCCACCAACACATGGTCCCAGTCAAACACTACCTAAAATATCTCCTGTTAGGACCAGTGATGCTAAAGGAAGGTATGACAGAAGCTATCAAAAAAGTAACTTTAGAAGAACCTCTAGTTTCCACGAAACTAAACATATTAAACCCTACAGAGAAAGAAGTTTGACATCACTATCTCCAAGACATACAATGGTTTATAACTCAAGGACCAAGATGTGGGAATATTCCACAGTAGAGAGACCTAAAAATAAACCTATAAGACTAGAGAAAAGCCCAGAAAATCTTACAAGAGGCATCTCCTTCCCTCTTGATGCCATTAGGCCGTCACCAAAAAGTCATTACCTACAGCCAGGGGAGAGTAAACCTGATTTAATAAGTAGCAGGTATATCGCTGGTAAATTGAAATCAGAGAGAACAGAACAAAACCGAATGCGAAAAGGTCCTTCACCAGTGGAGAAGTCTTGGAACCGGGGTCAGGATTGCTCACCTTCCCCTAAAGATAACTACCAACGTAAGAGTGCTCACAGTCCATCACATTACCGGAGACAGAAATGTCAGAGTTTTCCATGGGGTGCTGAATATTCCTTCTATGATAATTCCACCTTTAGACTCACAGATGCTGAGCAACAGATGCTTGACTTACCTGGGTATTTTGCCTCTAATGAAGAGGATGAGACAAGTACTCTAAGTATCGAAAGACTGGTCCTCTGATTATGCAATCATGGCCTCGACAGTTTATTTCTTTGTATATTTTGCACATTGACAGACACGGTTGTTATATGTCACATTGTACTGTGGTGACCACAACAAGAATGAGAATACAACACATTCAAACATAACAATGGTGTATGCATTCATTAAAAAAAAGTATGTCTCTAAAAAGGAAAAACAAATGCAAACCACATGCTATACCTCATTGTTTTAAAGAAACCTAGAAGTGAATGGTAAAAGTAAACAGAAGAAATCTTACCCACACTGATTGTCGGTCTATAGGATTTTCTGCAGGCCCCTGGGAAAAAAGTCTTGCACATAATTTCCTCTTGTCACCTTCCATTTTCACGAAATAATGGTTGGTGCTTAGTAGTGATGGGTGCGACTATTCGAATCGCGAATTTTAATTGCGAATATCACCACTTCAAGTATTCACGAATATTTAGAATATAGTGATATATATTCGTAATTTTCGAATATTCTAGATTTCTTTTCATCTGAACCCATAATCCCTTCTTGCTTGTGGGTGGGCCAATGAGAAGGCAGCACTGTCTTTGTCTGAGCAATTTGCCCACCCCTTTAGTATATAAGAACCTCCCCAGCAGTCATTGTATGCAGTATTTTGCAGCTCTGAGAAAGACAGCAGTGTTATTGCTGTGCTCTGTGCTTTCCTGTGTCATTACTTTAGTACATTAGTTAGTTAGTATGTGTATGTGTATATATATATATATATTACAGACCAAGAAAAATAAGGCAGCACTCCGTATATAAAAAAGATGTGTCTCCTTTATTCACCCATGTGGGCAGACGTTTCGGCTCCAAACAACTGAGCCTTTCTCAAGGTTCCATTCTATCTAAGTACAGCACTGCCGTGTTTGCTGTCACCTGCAGGTAAATTACATTTATTAAAACAGTTGCATAGAAATATTATCATTGCACTATATAAAAGACCTGGATAGAAATACACAGATGACATTCAGGTTAGCCCATTAGAGAGAGTAGCAGGGTGAAGAAGTGGTAACACCACTCTGGGGTGTTACAGTTGCATACATTTTTCCTAGAGGAGCATTGCCTGCCCTATAAGACTTCTAACGTCTACTAGGTGCTCTCCATAAAGATAAATAGTACCCCCTGAAAACTGACAAAGGCCTCTCAAAGCTTTCACTGATGAGGGGAAATCACCCCAAAACAGCTGCAGTAGCTTTTGCTGCTCAACCTTTGTTTTGTACCATCTGATTTTGTTCAGGGATCTTGCCAGAATGTGTGCTGTGTATCTTATCCCTGAGCCAAGGGGGATTGTTTGGGTATATTGCTCAGGCTTCTCCACCTGCTGCTATTGGGGAGAGGCTTAGTGCCATGATATTTCCTCTTGTTTTTGCAGTGATTGGTGTGAGCATTTTAGGCATCAGCTGCATCAAGCTTCAGCCGGAGATAACTGGGTCTGTTTTGTAATCCAGATCGATGTTGATGCTGGATTGGCGAAGATCATTACTTTGACCTACCTTGTGCACAATAAAATCTTTGGAATCCTGTATGTAGAACAGAGGAACTTCCTTTGCCAGGAAGATCATTCATTGCCCCCTTGTTTTGATTGATTTCTGCTTGCCATTCTTTGCACAAAAATTTGATGGAAAATGTCAATCTGTCACGGTACGTTTGTGGGTAATACACTCCACACCGAACACAGGAGGGAGGGGGGAAAGGTACTCGGCCTGGAAACTGGAGAACAGGAAAAGGTCACCACCTGGTAAGTCCTTAAACCGCTCCCTGACTGCTACCAGTATGAACAGACCTCGAGGGTTGGAATGTTCATACGCTGGAGCCTAAGGCCCTGTCTCACCCTACAGGGCCCTGGAAACAGAGTTAGTACAACAGGTGACCTGTTACTTCCCAGCTGAAGGAACAGGGACCCCCTCAGGCCTAATACCAAAAGGGAAGGCAAAAACCACAGACAAACAATAGGAAGAAATGACACTTAACTCCGAAGTATGCGGAAGAGCAGGAACTCAGAGGAGAACCAACACCAACGCTTTCACAGCCAAAAGGAGCTATCAACTGCATAGCCTGATGGGTGAGGCCAGACTAAATAGGAGTTGGAATGACAATAGGTGTGGTCATGAGCAGCAACAACATTGAACAAAGTGAAACCAAAGGGACTGTCAGGTAACATCACGTGCAGCCAGTCTCTTAGATCTCCTGACCCCTGACTGGAGGGACCATGACACAATCATTCTGAGCTTTGTGGACTAATCTTCACTTTGCTTTATTATGGGGGTATGTTTTATTTATTTATTTATTTTGGTTTTAACTTGTTTACTGCCAAAAATATAAAGACAAAACATATGAGATACAGATGGGGGTATGTTTTAATGGTCCTCTTTATGTACCATCCTCACATACCTTTGTAAGAAATTTTGGCTTTCCCTTCAAAACATTGTTTATATGCAACATTTGAGAACAAGAAAAGTCTATGGACTGGAAAATATAAATTTAGTGTAAGGTTTCATCCAGATGTCAATAAACCTGGAGGTTTCAATTATCCTTCTTAAAATTTCACCATTGGCAAAAATATAGAATACCTGTTTTTTCCTGGAAAGCCCCAATTATGTAGGAATTGCAGTCTTTGGATATTCCCAGGATAGTAATATGGTTGGCAATTTCCCAAAGTGTAACCAAAATGGGCACAAAGTAAAAGGACTGTAAAAATGAAATTGTATGTAATTGATGTGAGGGGATACCTTAAAGAACTGTCCTCTGAGGAAAAGGTCCTATGCAGAGTCATCAAGGTATAAGGGGACTGAGGATCCAGAGTTCCCTGCTGGATCAGATGTTGCTGTGGAAGCTCCATGCTCTGATGAGGTATCTGTCAGTGAGAAGGGGCTTAGATGGAAATAACACCTTTGGAGCAGGAACTTCATCATTCATTAGACAGGATACCTGGAACCCTTGTTCTTTACTGGAATGAAGAAGCAGCGAGCCCAGAAGAGCTGGGAGGGGTCAAGGGGACTTTAAAGGGAGTCTTTCACCCCCATATGGCCATATAGAGTGTTTACTCCGCCCAATAGCACAGATATAGAAGAATGTAAGGGTACCTTTATCTTTTTCTTCATACTTGAAGTAGGTGTAACAAGCAAGAACTCAGAGGAGAACCAACACCAGCGCTTCCACTGCCAAAAGGAGCTATCAACCGCATAGCCTGATGGGTGAGGCCAGACTAAATAGGAATTGGAATAACCACTTAATCTACACCTGTAACAAGAGGTGTGGTCATAACCTGCAACAACATTGAACAAAATGAAACCAAAGGGACTGTCAGATAACATATCACGTGCAGCCAGTCTCTTAGATCTTTTGACCCCTGTCACTGGAGGCAGTGGCATACACACAATCCATGGGGCCCCGGTGCAAAACTGATCCATGGGGCCCCCTCTCTGTCGCCGACCCATTTCTGAGAGCGCAGCTAATGGCCATGTCAGCCCCAGTTTACTACTAAAATTAAACGTTTTGGCTAAATAAAGTATATTACAAAAATGTAACCTATCACTTGCCATTTCCGTGCGGCTAATCCGCTGCGTGAAAGAGTGCCAAGCCCCGCTCCAGACAGCAGAGAACAGAGCACAAACAGGATTGATAATGCTCCGTGCCTCTCTGTGATCTTTTAACTACAAAATCACGGTGACAACTTTATCTCACTGTGATTTTGTAGTAAAAAGATCACAGAGTGGCACAGAGTATTATCAATCCTGTTAGTGCTCTGTTCTCTGCTGTCTGGAGCGGGGCTTGGCACTCATTCACACAGCAGATTACCCGTACAGGATGTTAAAGAGCCCTAACCCCAATGCACGGCTACACTCACCCAGTCCTAACTAATAAAATCTGGTCCTACCTCATCCAGAGTGTCGCTGGTGTCGGCGTGATGTCCGCTGGATCCAGAACAAGGTCCCTGTGGTGAGAAAAAAAGAATAATTACATAAGTAAGGGATGGCGACTGACCCTGTGAAATCACCAGCAGGGGGCGCTGTGCTGGCCTTTAAGACTGAGCCATGCCAATATATAGCAGGGTAATCTAGTGCTACCACACAGTACTAATGCCCACCTTGAGGCCCCTCACAGTACTAATGCCCACCTTTGTTCCTGTAACAGTAGGTATACTCAGATATGTGCCCCCTCACAGTAGTTATGCCCAGTTATGTGTCCCCTCACAGTAGTAATGCCAAATATGTGCCCCCTCACAGTAGTAATGACCAGAATATGTGTCCCCTCACAGTAATATGCCTAGATATGTGCCCCCTCACAGTAGTAATGCCAAATATGTTCCCCTCTCACTGTATTAATGCCAGATTATGTGTCTCCTCACAGTAATATGCCCAGAAATGTGCCCCCTCACAGTAGTAATATGCCCAGATATGTGCCCCCTCACAGTAGTAATGCCAGATTATGTGTCCCCTCACAGTAATATGCCCAGATATGTGCTTCCTCACAGTAGTAATGCCAAATATGTGCCCCCTCACAGTATTTATGCCCAGTTATGTGCCCCCTCAAAGTAGATATGCCCAGATATGTGCCCCCTCAGAGTGGTTATGCCAGATTATGTGCCCCTTCAAAATATGTATGCCCAGATATGTGCCCCCTCACAGTAGTTATGCCACATAATGTGTCCCTCAAATTAGATATGCCCACATATGTGCCCCCTCACAGTAGTTATGCTTTCATATGTGCCCCCTCAATCCTCATAGTTATGCCTTCATATGTGCCCCCCCAAACAGTAATGCCTGATTAGGTGCCCCCTCAAATTAGTTATGCCCCCCTCTTGCCCTTTGCCCCCAGTCTGCAGCCTTAGAAAAAAAAAAACATACTTACCGTCTTCCCTGATGACAGGCTCCCTCACTCATCTCGTTGCTGGCTGTGCTGAAGGCAGATTCCCTGGTCTTCAGATCTCCTCCCACAGCCAGCAGCGCGATCTGGGGCCAGCAGGGGGAGCTCCTGAGCTGTGAAGATCAGTGAAGCAGGGATGAAACAGGTTTCCCTGCTTCACTACGGAAAAGAAATGCCGGCCGGGTGTGTGAGTGCGGGCACCCCCCCCCCCTCCCCTCCACATTATACATGTAATTGAGCGCTCTGTGCTGGGCCCCATCAGAGCGCTCCATTACATGTGAGTACAACATGATTTAGGGTAGCCTGCTGGCTTGGGGGGGGGGTCCATAGGCGGCCGGGCCCCCTGGAGTGCCGGGCCTGGTCGCAACTGCGACCCCTGCGACCCCTGTAGGTACGCCACTGACTGGAGGGACTGTGACAGTAGTGATGAGCGGCAGGGGCAATATTCGAATTCGCGATATTTCGCAAATATTTGTGCGAACATTCGCCATATATTCGAAAATTTGCAAATTCGTAATCTCTAGACATTATTTTCTTGTTTGCGAAAATTCACATAAACATTTGCATATATTAGCATAAAAATGTGCATACATTAGCATAAAAAAATCGCATAAACTGGCATTTAAAAGATACCTTTTAAATACCAGCTTATGCGAATTTTATGCTAATTTATGCGATTTTGTATGCTAATGTTTGCAAATTTTTTATGCGAATTTTCGCAAACAAGAAAATAATGACATTATTTTCTTGCTTGCGAAAATTTGCATATAAAAAATTTGCATAAACCGAATATTTGCAATTGCGAATATATTTTGCGATATTCTAAATATTCGCGAATTCTCGAAGTGCTGATATTCGAGATTAAAATTTGCAATTCGAAAATTCGTGATCAACATTACGTGACAGTACCCCCCCCCCCCACCCCCCGCCCCTCTACGGGTGGCCTCTGGACACCCAGGACCGACCTTCCTGGATGAGCTCTGTGGAAGGCTTTAACAGAGGACTAGGACTGACGTCAGCCGCTGGAACCCACATCCTCTCCTCTGGTCCATAACCCCTCCAGTGAACGAGATACTGGAGGGATCTACAGAGAACTCGAGAGTCCACTATCCTGGCGATCTGAAATTCCAGATTACCGTCCACCATGACAGGAAGGGGAGGCATGGAGGATGGTTCAACAGGTTCGACATATCTCTTTACCAACGACTTATAGAACACATTATGAATTTTCAAAGCCTGAGGAAGTTCAAGACAAAAGGTCTACCGGGTTAATAATGGCAGTTATCTTATATGGTCCAATAAACCTTGGACCCAACTTCCAGGAAGCTGCTTTCAACTTAATGTTTCTTGTGGACAGCCACACAGAATCACCCACTCTCAGGTCCAGACCATTCATTTGTTTCCTGTCCACATTTATACTTGTTGCCCATTTTTTTTAGATTATTTTGAATTTTCTACCAAATAGATGACAAAGAAGAGGAAAATCGTTCCTCTGCCGATATACCAGAAGTCTCCGTACCAGAAAATGTGCCAAATTGCGGGTGGAACCCATATGCCCCCAAAAATGGTGACTTATCAGTGAACTTCTGTCTACGGTTATTTATGGAAAACTCGACTGAAGGCAAAAATGAAGTCCATTCTTCATGGTTCTCCAAGACAAAACATCTCAAATAGGTCTGACTCTCCAGATTCTGGTTAATGTGCTGAGTCTGTCCGTTCGACTGCGGATGAAAGGCCGAAGAGAAGGACAATTGTACCCCCAGACGAGTACAGAACGCCTTCCAGAATTTGGAAACAAACTGAGTTTGTACCATGAAATTACATAGTATTCCTTCTGATGTGGTGTCTGATAGGGGGTATCAGACAGCACATCAGAAGGAATACCATGTAATTTCATGATTTTGTCGACAAACACTTGTGCAAGAGTTTTAGCATTAGGTAGACCAGGCAATGCTATAAAGTGCACCATCTTACTAAAACGATTAACAACCACCAAAATCACAGTTTTTCCTGAAGAATTAGGTAAATCTGTGATAAAATCCATTGATAAATTAGTCCAAGGTCGGGACGGGATGGGCAACGGAAGTAAAGATCCTGAAGGCCAAGTGTGTGTCACATTTGCACGTGCACAAGTACTACAAGCTGACACACAGTTCTCAACACACTTGCGCAACCCTGGCCACAAGAATCTACGAGAGATGAGATCAACAGTGGATCAGCTCCCAGGATGACCTGTGAGAACCGTACAGTGATGTTCCTCAAACACTTTGGGACTTAATTCAAAAGGACCAAATAACTTCCCTGGAGGACAAGAATCCGAAGCATCTCCCTGGTCCTCCATCACCTCTGCCTCAAGGTCGGGATATATGGCAGATATAAGTACCCCCTCAGACAATATCAGACCTTCCATTCTATTCTAATCCTCTTTTGGAGAGAAGTGGGCGAGTCTTACTTCCTGCAGGAAGGGTGGGGACCAGTTAGCTTCAGTCTAGCTTACCCTTCTTCCGAATCACCCCCCCCCCCCCCCAGGAAAGCTACATGACAAAGCATCAGCGTTGACATTCTTAACCCCAGGGCGATAGGTGACGATGAAATTAAATCTGGTAAAAAACAATAGCCATTTGGCCTGCCTTGGTTTCAGTCATTTAGCCGACCCCAAGTAAGCTAGATTTTTGTGATCGGTAAGCACAGTAATAGGATGAATTGCTCCCTTGATGGCAAGAAACTCTCTATTACCCATGTCATAATTTCTCTCTGCGGAAGAGCGCCATTGCACATGGGCGCCATTTACTAGGTGAAGAACCTTGAAACAAAACTGCTTCTACCCCTACCTCGGATGCGTCAACCTCCACAATGAATGGCTGTGACAAATCCGGTTGCACCAGTATAGGAGCAGAAGGCAAAACATTCCTTCACCGCTGAAAAAGCTTGTAATGCCACATTTAAGGTAGTAGTTGGTGAACCCCAAAAACCGCATAAGCGCATTAAAATTTTCGGGTCAATCCCAGTCCAACACAGCACGGACCCTCTCTGGATCCATACGCAAACCTGAAGGTGAGAGTAGATAACCCAGGAATTTGCACTTCCTGAACTGCAACTACACACTTCTACATCTTAGCATACAATTTATTCTCTCTTAGGATTTGTAAAACCTGTCTCACGTGATCCTGATGAGTCTCCATGTCTGGAGAAAAAATTTGTATATCATCCAGATACACAACAACAAACCTCCCCACTAGATGGTGAAAGATATCATTAACAAAATGCTGAAAAACCGCAGGAAGCATTGGTTAACCCAAACGGCATGACCAGACTCTCAAAATGACCCTCTGTGGTATTAAACACCATCTTCCATTCATCCCCTTCCTTGATCCTGACCAGATTATATGCCCCCCTTAAATCCAACTTGGAGAACACCTTGGCATCAACAATCTGGTTAAACAAGTCAGGAATCAAAGGAAGGGGGTATGGATCACGGGCCGTAATCCAATTGAGCTCAATGAAGTCCAGACATGGCCTAAGAGTTCCGTCTTTCTTCTTTACAAAGAAAAACCCTGCCGCCACTGGGGACTTGGAAGGTCTAATATGTCCCTTAGCCAAACTCTCAACAATATGCCCTCGCATGGCCGCTCTTTAGGGTTCAGAAAGGTTATATAGCCTAGATTTGGGCAACGTTGCTCCGGGAATAAGATTGATATGACAATCATATACCTGATGTGGGGGTAACCCCTGGCAACCACTCTAAGTGAATACATCAGAAAAATCTGAAATGAAGGAGGGAACAGCGTTAGTGGTCAAGACAGAAAGAGATGTATTAAGGCAGTTGTCCATGCAATAATCACTCCAATCAAGAATCTCTCTTGCTTGCCAGTCAATGGTAGGATTATGTTTGCTCAACTATGGTAAACCCAGAACCAACAGAGCAGGCAGACCCTCCAGCACAAGACACGAAATGATGAAAATCACTCTTAAACGGATGTCCTACACCATCTGTGACAAACATTTCTGAGTAAGTGGTGCGGAGTCTATTGCAAACACCAAAATATTTTTCTCTAATGCACTTGTTGTCAACCCATGCATTCAGACGAACTGACCATCGACTAGGTTAAACACTGCCCCACTGTCAATAAAAACCTCAATTCCCTCAGTTTTGGAATCGGGTACTACCAGTAAATGACAAAAGTAAGTTCTCTGACTCCCCACCCACACCCCTAAGAGTAAGATAGGAATTAGATGTTTTCTTTTGTTTTCACCTTGACGCTGTACGTATGGACAACCATTAACAAAATGTCCCCTTTTTCCACAGAAAAAACATATTCCCTTCTTATGACTAACACTCTTGCAAGTAGGTCCAGGGGTAGCTCCCCCTAACTGCATAGGTTCTTCACCAGGCATAAACTCGGAAGTCTCTCCACCAAGAGTGTCAGAGGAATCCGCCATATTATATGATAGTTCATCCTGAGAGTGAAGGACCTTAGATCTCTCTCTCAGGTGTTTATCTATGTGTACAGCAAGGGACATAGCCACTTCCAATGACTCAGGATTTTCGTGAAAAGCCAACGCGTCCTGTAGCTTCTCTGATAATCCCTGGCAAAATTGGCTACGGAGAGCTGGATCATTCCACTCCGTATCCGTAGCCCAACTCTTAAATTCAGAGCAATAGATTTCTACAGAATGCTCTCCCTGCCGTAAACCACGTAATGGTCTCTGCCAGGGAGATCTGATCTGGGTCATTGTAAATAAGACCTAGAGCTCTGAAAAATTCATCTACCAAACGGAGGGACAGTGATCTGGTCCGTAGAGGAAAAGCCTACGACTGAGTGTCCCCTTTAAGCAACGAAATAATAATACCAACTCTTTGACTCTCATCCCCAGATGAGAGCAGACGTAACTTAAAGTACAATTTACACTACTCTCTGAACCGAATGAAATTATTGCTTCCCCTGAAAATTGGTCCGGAAGTGCAACCTTAGGTTCAGGACAGGCCTAGTAACTACTGGTAAGACAGTGCGCAGGCGCGGGATCTCGGACGGATTGTAGGTTGAAACAAGGGAATAGGAGGGCGGGTATAAGCACAGGCTGGACGGGGAGACGTTCAAAAATGGCAGCGCAGCCTGGACTCCCATACAGTAAGCACCGCCCCTGGGCACCTTCAAGAGCTTATTTGCATAAGGATTAAACTTCGTTAGGACCCGAGCTACTTGAGAAACCTTGGCACATAGCTCGGGCTCAGACATGTCCTCCACAGTAGAATATGTTGGCTAATTCTCAATTTTAACATCAGAATGAGGATTTAGTAAGACCGCAGAGTGCACCTGTCTTTTCTATTGTTATTGTTATATTGTTTATCACATCCACACAATTGCCATCTTGTGTAGGATGTCTATTGTGGTACTTGTGGTCCGCTGCGGGCATCCTCCATTGTATGCATTTTTGCTGAGGATCGCCATTAGCAATGTGCCACAAGTGAAGGATCTGCTCCCCTGTATATAGATGCACAACTGCATTTGGCTTTGAGCATTTCCTGCCTGTTTAACACCACGCCATTTTTTCAGTTGTTTTGTATTTTGAGTTGTCTGTAGGTGTATAAACTCCTAGGTAAATGTAGCCTGTTTTCCATCCACAGGCTACATTTAGGTGCACCTGTAAGGCCTGGGCCATATCAGCCAGTCTTGGGTGTGCTCACAGCCTTCTCCCTCCTCTCATTGCAGGCATGGATACATGCTGGAGGTGACTGGGAAGTCTGCTGCGAGTCGGCCTTTACACTCCTGTAATTTAGCCCACTGGCCCCTGGTATTGCCCATACGGCACAGATAGGTGAGTGTTAGGACCCAAGCTACTTGAGAAACCTTGGCACGGTGCTCGGGCTCAGACATGTCCTCCACAGTAGGTTTTAACATCAGAATGAGGGTTTAGTAAGACTGCAGAGTGCACCTGTCTTTTCTATTGTTATTGTTAAAAATGAATTACGCCAGCAACGGAGGCAATATAGACAATCACAATACATTAGTAAGTGCCTTGTATCAACTTCCGAAGTGAGACAATCCGTTTAGGGTACGTTCACACGACGACATTTGTCGCGTGACAAATAGAGCACAACTACACTGCAACATGTGTCACGCGACAGTTTGTTGCATTAATGTCGAGTGACAATTTTTATAATGGTAGTCTATGGTGTCGCAATGCAACATGCGAAATGCTGTGACTGCGACGCGACAGATGCAGAAAAATCCATCTTGAATGGATTTTTTGCGACTGCCTTGTCGCAGTCGCAGCATGTCGCATGTTGCAATGCGACACCATAGACTACCATTATAAAAATTGTCGCGCGACATTAATGCAACAAAATGTCGCGCGACAAATGTCGTCGTGTGAACCTAGCCTTAATGTTAAATCCTTTAAAATCAACTCCAAACCTAGGAGGACTTGGATTTTTTTTTATCTAAGTGCTGATATATACTGTCTGCAAGAATGTGGAATTCCTAGCCCGTTGCCAGAGGAAGACTGGCCTTATGTAGGATCCCCAAGTCAGAGCAATGTGTGGGACTAACCTGGGGAATGCCAGTGATGGAGAGGCCGGCACGCTGTTCCTCTGGGGCACTCTCTGGGTTCTGAAGGGACACAGCCAGGTGCAAGGTGAGGTGCCCTTGGTGTTGTAGATTAACGTGCCTATGGCTAAGTCCCTGATGTTTCGTGACGCCAGTGCCAGTAAACGGTGGCACACCGTATTTATAGTAGGAATAATGGAGGTGCAGACTTGTATCTTGAAACAGAATTCCAACTTTACTGAAACAGTGGTAATACAGAAGGCACTCTCTTAAACAGTTCTTTTGCAGACAATTGGCTTTGGTACAGTCTCAATTACAGCAGGCTTATATCCAGCAAGGTAAACAGAGGGTTAAGTAACAGGACTTTTGAATTGCAGGTGAACCTTACTTTCTTCCTGGCTTGTCCTGACTGGCAATTATACTTCAAGGCCCCAATGCCCTACTTCTGGCTTATATCCTTGAATCTCCAGTTTGCTGCGTACCTCCTCTGACATTACAGTACCTCTTGCTCTAGGGATTGCCTCAGCTTGACTCCTGCTGACTTGCCTAGGCCCGTGACATGTGGCCTTCACAGGCGCGTACATACAGGGGTCGCAGCAGTCGCAGTTGCGACCGGGCCCGGCACTCCAGGGGGCCCGGCCGCCTGTGGACCCCTGCAGTAGCGCTGTACCGGGGCCCTCACTGGGGTGCCAGAATAAGCGCTGACACCATACTGCGGCGGGGCAAGGGAGCGCATAGTTCCCTGCCCTGCCGCTGGTCACCGCTATAGGCTGCAGGCCTAATAGGCCTGAGGCCTATGCGGTAGTGAAATCCCGGCACAGGCGTGCGCGATGACGTCATCACGCACGACCGGGGACGGGACGCAGCAGCACAGAGAAGTGTGAGCGTCTTCTCTGCAAGCAAGCGCAGGTAAGTATTTAGCTTTTAGGTTTTTTTATCTCTTTTTTATTAATTTTTATGTGACAACTTTGGGGGACATGTGGGGAAAAATTATTATGGAGATAATGGAGGAATTACTTTGTGGGGGCAAATGATTGTGGGGGCAAATTACTATACGGCAGTGGGGGAACTACAGAGTGAAGGAAACTACAGAGTGGGGAAACTACAGTGTGGGGGCAATGTGGGGGAAACTACTGTGTGAGGGGAAGTGTGGGGGGCAAATTACTATAGGGGCAGTGTGGGAGAAACTACAGGGTGAAGGAAACTACAGAGTGGGGGAAACTACTGTGTGAGGGGCAATGTGGGGAAACTACTGTGTGGGGGCAGTGTGGGGAAACTACTGTGTGAGGGGCAATGGGGAAACTACTGTGTGGGGGCAGTGTGGGAGAAACTACTGTGTGGGGCGGTGTGGAAACTACTGTGTGGGGGCGGTGTGGGGAAACTACTGTGTGGGGGCGGTGGGGAAACTACTGTGTGGGGGCGTGTGGGGAAACTACTGTGTGGGGCGGTGTGGGGAAACTACTGTGTGGGGGCAGTGGGGAAACTACTGTGTGGGGAAACCACGGTGTGGGGGCAGTGTTGGGGAAACTACGGTGTGGGGGGACATGTGGGGCAAATGATTATGGGGGGCAAATTACTATATGGGGCAATGTGGGGAAACTACAGTGTGGGGGACATTACTATATGGGGTCAGTGTGGGGAAACTACTGTGTGGGGGAAATTAGTGTATGGGGGCAGTGTGGGGAAATGACTGTGTGTGTGTGTGTGGGGCAAATTACTATGGGGGGCAGTGTGGGGGAAATTACTATATGGAGGCAGCATGGGGGGCGTTGCTATTGGGGAAGCACTGTAGGGGCAATTCTATTATTTTTGGGGACACTATACAGGGATTACTGCCTGGAGCACAATATAGGATGTTTTTAGCGTACAGGGGGTGAAGGCAGGTTAGGGGTGGGGGGCGGCGATGGGGAGGGGGCCCCATGGATCAGTTTCGCACCGGGGCCCCATGGATTGTGTGTACGCCACTGGGCCTTCACAGACTCCAGGGTCTGCACTAACTCTAGCCTGCCCTGGCCTAGCTATATATAGCCCTACTCAACAGTTCCCCTAGTGGTCTAACACCTACATAACAATCCTCACATTACTGCAGGCCATTACATGTAAACCACTTAAAGGTACATAACATTATTGGTAGTAAACGGGTATTAAAGTGCCCGTATACTGCACTTATTGCCAGTTCACATTGTCTGGCTCATGTAAAAACAAAAATGGTGGGTTGGGGATTTTCTTGGGAAATAGAAACCTAAAATAAGAGAGTTAAGCCTCATTCACACATCCGTGTCCGTGCTCAAATCCGTTAGCAGGTGGTCAGTGATGCATCCGCGAAGCTGTCCATGAAGGATCCATGTTGGGTCCGTGTGTTTGTTTTTTGCTGTCCGTGTTGCATCTGTGTTTCACTGACACTGAACAGCTGAAAAATTATTTTCAAAGCATCTCTTCTTAATGATCCATGAAACACGGATGCAACACGGATGGCATCCATGTTGCATCCATGGTTTTCACTGACCCATAGACTATAATGGACATGATGGATCAGTAAACACAGACAAAATAGAGCATGCATTCGTGCTAAAAACACTGACCCATGGACCGTGTCTAAATACACACTTTAAAATGAATGGGGACGTGTGCTGTCCATGGAGAACACATACAGCACACGTCCGTGAAACAATGACGTGTGAATGAAGCTTTACACTGTAGTAGAGACAGCAAGATGTGTTATTGATGGGGTGTGTGTAAAAGGGTGGAGGATTAGGATAATTAACGCATATGGGCTCACTGGGAAACAAGCAAGCAAAGCAAAATAGAGTTGATTTGTTGGATAAAATAGCTGTTTTGGTGCTGGGGAGGATTCCTACAATCATAGGCGTGCGCAGCCTATTGCATTAGGGTCTGCACCCTAAAGCACAAACACACACGCCACACGCGCGTGTGTGTATGTATATATATATATATATATATATAAAAATAAGATTACAAAATAGGAGAGTATTGCGGTATGCAGGGATACCTTTGTATTGTACTAACCTAATACTTAAAAGACAAGCTTTTAAGAGTTTTCCTTTCCTCCTCGGTATTGCTTCAGACCTGAGAAAGAGAGAAACACTCTCGAAAACTTTTCTTTATAGTTTAAAGGGTTTCTGTCACCAACTTTTGACATTATAAGCTGTCTGACATTAGCTATGTGCTAATGTCAGACCAGCTTGATAATGTCTTTTTTATAAAAATCCGCTGTATATATAGTCTGAAAAACTTACTTTTATATTATGTAAATTAGCCTCTAGGAGCAGGGGCGTTGCCCTGCTCCTAGCGGCTCCATCCGGCAACCTGCTGGCACGCCCTTCACACTTTGATTGACAGTGCAGGGCAGCGATCCTCCTGCACTGTCTCGTTCTGAAATCGCGCGCCAGCGCTGGCTCTGTATTCGGCGCAGGCGCGGTGAGCAGAGGACAGCAGGCACCAGCGTCCTCTGCTCACCGCGCCTGCGCCGAATGCAGAGCGGCAGCGCGGGCGCGATTTCAGAACGAGACAGTGCAGGAGGATCGCTGCCCTGCACTGTCAATCAAAGTGTGAAGGGGCGTGCCAGCAGGTTGCCGGACGGAGCCGCTAGGAGCAGGGCAACGCCCCCCCTGCTCCTAGAGGCTAATTTACATAATATAAAAATAAGTTTTTCAGACTATATATACAGCGGATTTTTATAAAAAAGACATTATCAAGCTGGTCTGACATTAGCACATAGCTAATGTCAGACAGCTTATAATGTCAAAAGTTGGTGACAGAAACCCTTTAAAGCAGTTTCAGCACTATAATAAAACAAGTTACTTAAAAAAGAAGCTATTCAGTCATCTGCTGTGCCGTCCTCTGCTTGCTTCCGCGGATCTTCCCCTCCTTTCAGTCTCTCCTCTATAGGGGATCTGTGGATGACACATTGCTATGGGGGATCTGTGGATGACACACTTATAGAGGATCTGTGGATGACACACTGTTATGGGGGATCTGTGGATGACACACTGTTATGGGGGATCTGTGGATGACACACTGTTATGGGGGATCTGTGGATGACACACTGTAATGGGGGATCTGTGGATGACACACTGTTATGGGGGATCTGTGGATGACACACTGTTATGGGGGATCTGTGGATGACACACTGTAATGGGGGATCTGTGGATGGCACTGTTATGGGGGATCTGTGGATGACACCCTGTTATGGGGGATCTGTGGATGACACCCTGTTATGGGGGATCTGTGGAGGACACTGTTATTGGGCATCTGTGTTTGACACACTGTTATGGGAGATATGTGTATGACACACTGTTATGGGGGATTTGTGGAGGACACACTGTTATGGAGGATCTGTGGATGACATGCTGTTATGGGGGATCTGTGGATGACACTGTTATGGGGGATCTGTGGATGACACGGTTATGGAGGATATGTGGATGACACTGTTATGGGGATCTGTGGATGACACACTGTTATGGGGGATCTGTGGATGACACACTGTTATAGCGGATCTATGGATGACACTGTTATGGGGGATCTGTGGATGACACTGTTATGGGGATCTGTGGATGACACACTGTTATGGAGGATCTGTGGATGACACACTGTTATGGAGGATCTGTGGATGACACTGTTATGGGGGATCTGTGGATGACACTGTTATGGGGGATCTGTGGATGACACTGTTATGGGGGATCTGTGGATGACACGCTGTTATAGGGGATCTGTGGATGACACTGTTATGGGGGATCTGTGGATGACACTGTTATGGGGGATCTGTGGATGACACTGTTATGGGGGATCTGTGGATGACACACTGTTATGGGGGATCTGTGGATGACACACTGTTATGGGGGATCTGTGGATGGCACACTGTTATGGGGGATCTGTGGATGACACTGTTATGGGGGATCTGTGGATGACACTGTTATAGGGGATCTGTGGATGACACTGTTATGGGGGATCTGTGGATGACACTGTTATGGGGGATCTGTGGATGACACGCTGTTATAAGGGATCTGTGGATGACACTGTTATGGGGGATCTGTGGATGACACACTGTTATGGGGGATCTGTGGATGACACACTGTTAGAATATAGTTATTAGGGCAGTTGTTTTATTGTATTTTATGGTAATCTTTTTTCCTCCAGTTATTTTGGACAAGATATTGTAGAATTTATACCAGTGGTAAATGATGGGGTGTAATTATAGTCCAGCTCATAGCTTGCATAGATTTGACTTTCTAATGCGCGGACTGCCAGAAGATGAGTCAATTTCTTTAAAGTGTAACTGTCATGTTTCAATCAATTTTAGCATGTTACTGCTGCTGCAACATTATGCATAAAGCAGTCTTTAGTTTCTTCACATAACACTATTTTCCTTGAGTTTTTCCCTTAGTTACAGCTGTTTTAACCTCTACAATATGAGGATCTTCTCAAGATGGCTCCTCTGCCAGTTCTCTGAGGCCAAAACTGCCTTCCCTCATTACACACACACAGACACACACACACTTGCTGTAGGCAGCAGCTTCCTGCCAGCCAATCAGATTGGATTACTTAGAGACACACCTCCTCACTCTGAAGCCTAATGCACTGCTCCTATGTCTTCTGTTTATACTAAAAGGAAGTCAGAGAAGCCATAGCAATGGTCTTTTAGGGGACCAGCGGAAAGAGACAGGGGAAATTAATGAAAGCTGTTCTTATGAGGTTATTACAGATTTTTTGACAATCGTTGACAGACTAACTTAGGTGTACAGTCGTGGCCAAAAGTTTTGAGAATTACATAAATATTGAAATTTGGAAAAGTTGCTGCTTAAGTTTTTATAATAGCAATTTGAATATACTCCACAATGTTATGAAGAGTGATCAGATGAAATGCATAGTCCTTCTTTGCCATGAAAATTAACTTAATCCCAAAAAAAACTTTCCACTGCATTTCATTGCTGTCATTGAAGGACCTGCTGAGATCATTTCAGTAATCGTCTTGTTAACTCAGGTGAGAATGTTGACGAGCACAAGGCTGGAGATCATTATGTCAGGCTAATTGGGTTACAATGGAAGACTTGACATGTTAAAAGGTGGGTGATGCTTGGAATCATTGTTCTTCCATTGTTAACCATGGTGACCTGCAAAGAAACGCGTGCAGCCATTATTGCGTTGCATAAAAATGGCTTCACAGGCAAGGATATTGTGGCTACTAAGATTGCACCTCAATCAACAATTTATAGGATCATCAAGAACTTCAAGGAAAGAGGTTCAATTCTTGTTAAGAAGGCTTCAGGGCGTCCAAGAAAGTCCAGCAAGCGCCAGGATCGTCTCCTAAAGAGAATTCGGCTGCGGGATCGGGATCACCAGTGCAGAGCTTGCTCAGGAATGGCACCAGGCAGGTGTGAGCGCATCTGAACGCACAGTGAGGCAAAGACTTTTGGAAGATGGCCTGGTGTAAAGAAGGGCAGCAAAGAAGCCACTTCTCTCCAAAAAAAACATTAGGGACAGATTGATCATCTGCAGAAAGTATGGTGTATGGACTGCTGAGGACTGGGGCAAAGTCATATTCTCCGATGAAGCCTCTTTCCGATTGTTTGGGGCATCTAGAAAAAGGCTTGTCCGGAGAAGAAAAGGTGAGCGCTACCATCAGTCCTGTGTCATGCCAACAGTAAAGCATCCTGAAACCATTCATGTGTGGGGTTGCTTCTCATCCAAGGGAGTGGGCTCACTCACAACTTTGCCCAAAAACACAGCCATGAATAAAGAATGGTACCAAAACACCCTCCAACAGCAACTTTTTCCAACAATCCAACAACAGTTTGGTGAAGAACTATGCATTTTCCAGCACGATGGAGCACCGTGCCATAAGGCAAAAGTGATAACTAAGTGGCCCGGGGACCAAAACGTTGACATTTTGGGTCAATGGGCTGGAAACTCCC
Organism: Bufotes viridis; assembly: GCA_033119425.1. Taxonomy (NCBI): domain Eukaryota; kingdom Metazoa; phylum Chordata; class Amphibia; order Anura; family Bufonidae; genus Bufotes; species Bufotes viridis. The sequence goes on from CM065591.1 coordinate 449,147,300, forward strand.
CAGATCTTAATCTCATTGAGAACTTGTGGTCAATCCTCAAGAGGCGGGTGGACAAACAAAAACCCACTAATTCTGACCAGCTCCAAGAAGTGATTATGAAAGAATGGATTGCTATCAGTCAGGAATTGGCCCAGAAGTTGATTGAGAGCATGCCCAGTCGAATTGCAGTGGTCCTGAAAAAGAAGGGCCAACACTGCAAATACTGACTCTTTGCATAAATGTCATGTAATCGTCGATAAAAGCCTTTGAAACGTATGAAGTGCGTGTAATTATATTTCAGTACATCACAGAAACAACTGAAACAAAGATCTAAAAGCAGTTTTGCAGAAAACTTTGTGAAAACTAATATTTGTGTCATTCCCAAAACTTTTGGCCACGACTGTACATGCCTAGCTATAATAAACTAGCAAATAAAAAAAAACATGATAGTTACACTTGAAGTGGTCTGTACCTATATAGGCTAATGCTTTTTTTTAAACTTTGATTACTTTGATTTATTTTGTATTGAATTACATGTAAAATATATCACGGAGGTACTTTCAAAGCTCCTTTTCATACATTCTGTTAAATTTAATGGAGAAATTTACACATTCATTCCGTCCCCGCTCCCAACATTGAGAAATGACGGACGCCTGATCTTCATTGTAGTGAATTTTAGGGAGTACCATAGCCCGTGCCAGGTGGACCATACAATGCCGTTGTCGTGTTGTCCTGTATAATTGCCATTTTTATAATACAATCCATTTAAATTTGCTTTATGACACCTGTAAAGACAAGGAAAAGTAAGAAATGTATAATTATTTTTCAGCAATGTGATAATGTGTTTATAATATCTATCATTGATAAAACAATGGGGGAATTTATCAAGAGACTGGCCTCAGTATTTTGGTGTAAAACAAGGTCCCCAGTTTTGATGCATCCCATATTTGCGTGAAAATTTGTAGCATTTCTCTCCTACTAAGTGGACGGGGTTAATCAGGAAGGGAGTGAAGTTTCCCACAGAATTATCATTTTTAATGAAAATAGTGCAAATTCTAATGCAAATTTACTCCTGTGCATAACAGCCGATTAGTTTAGCAGTAATATAGAATTCATATTGTCTGTAGTACAGTCCAAGATGCTCCAAGCTTACTAAGAGGCTTTCACACCGACGAAATTCAGTTTAAGACTTCCGTATGACACAACAGTCATAATAAATTCCCCGCATGGTAGAAAAGCATCTTATAACAAGATACAGTATATATGTGACTTCTGTTTTTGGTTGATATCTATTTATTATAGCAATCTTGTCACATCTGTTTTGGAGGCTCGTTTGGCTCTGGCCTAGATATATGATTGTGTAGTTTGCAGGATATGGACAAATATACAGGATATGAATTTAATACCGTGTCTTCTCTCAGTTTTGCCTAGGCAATGTGATGTGACGTTCATCGGGCTCATAGCCTAAGTGCAGCTCAGCCCCATTGAAGTGAATGGGACTGAGTGCGATACCAAGCACAGCCACTATACAATGTACGGTGCTGTGCTTGGTGAGCGGAGCACCGCTGCCTTCTCAAACAGCTAATTGGTGGGGGTCCTGTGTGTCGGACCCCAACCAATCAAACACTGATGACCCATCTAAAGGATAGGTCATCAGTTAAAAAATCTCGGAAAACCTTTTAAAGTGCAATGTAGATTTCTGTACTTCAAAAATAATATTTTTAAAAAAAATTAAGCAAGTTGCTAAAGGAAGATTCAGAGTTTCCCATTAAAATTATTCATTAGGGAACCCATTTTGCTTACAATTTTCTTTGACTGTTCTATTTGCTAACTATGGGGCTGCTATCTTTAGGTGAGCAACAAATGCTGGGTGGACCTTCGTGCCTCTAAAGACCACAGGAATTACTTGCTGTTGGCTTTTATTTCCAGACCCAGAAACTACCGTAAATCAGAAATATAGTTACTGGTCCCCAGTATTCTTAGGTAACTTTTTGTCCCAGCAGGAACCCTCAGGAAAGGTTTTGTCAGACTACTTTTTCTCCACTTGGAGTAGGTATTCACATTTATGACCTCTTTGGTTTTAATTAGTATGGCTTTACTGTACCAGCAACAGAAAAGTCTGTACAATACTGTTCTTTTGTATAAAAACTCTGTCATGGTCTTCAGTATGAAAACTTGACATCTGGAATGTTGCTGCTCTTCCCATGGATCAGCTATATTCTGTGTGGCAACCTGGCAACAAGTGTTCAGTTCCCCTACAGCGCTACCACAGGGTAAATGTATTATTACACAGTCTTATGTTGAAGTCAATGGGCTGTTTGAGTCCTCCAGAGAGACTGATGCTGTAGCTATGCATCGGCTGGCGCTCTGGAAAGAGTCCTGAGTGGGGAAACCTACTCTATTAGCTAAGAAATCTCTCATAGGGATTTGGGGATTTTCTAAACCCCAGAAACCCTTTAAAAGATGGAGATAACTTGGTTGGCTCTAACCACTGGGCATCGTACTGATCACCAGTTTCTAGAACATAACCAGGAGGAGTTGAATGGAGCCCGGTTACGCATGTTCAGTGTTGTATTCACAGTTGCTGTCCTCAACTATCTTCATCAATGCCATAGAATTTGAATGAAGTGGCAACATGCATGTGTCAGAGCTGCTCCATCCAACTCCTCCTATGTGGCTGTAACTGGGTACCTGTTCTGGTGGTCGGTGGAGAGCCTCAGGCGATAACTGATTATTCCTGGAATCCCAATTTAACATAATATTAGAGAAAACAATCATGATTGATGGCTATCTTCTCAGTTGCTGAGATCTCTTTTAAGCATTTTCTCTTTTTGCTTAAATTTCCCCCGGCATATTCCTCAGTGCTTCACGGACGTTATAATCACTTGCTGTCTCCTGTGGAGCTCAGAGTCTAGATTCCCAATCAGTATGTCTTTGAAGATATGAGAAAACCGGAAAACCCGGAGGAAACCCACACAAATATGGGAGAACATACAAACTCCATACTATGTAATGTCCTTGCAATCCTTTTAGAAACATCAGGCGTATATATGTTACAAGAAAATTTAGACTAGAACACTCAGAATCACAGGTGCATATCCATCCAGCAAGCAAACATGATTGATAAAAAATGGCTGCACACCATTACACATTGAGCTAAAAAATGGGGATCATCAAAGTGATATTATACCAACTATAAATAATTTTATGGAAGCTCTTAGCGCACATTTAACGTGTCGGGCCCATCTACCAGGTGTCAAGGTGGTTTCCGCAGATGGGTCCCTAACACTGATATAATGCCTCTCTTGGACTTACCTAAGCCTACAATTTACAGGGCAGTGTAGGAACCAGCTACATTAGTACTCTACCTCGGGCTTCTGAGCAGAGTACTAATGTAGCTGGTTCCTACACTGCCCTGTAAATTGTAGGCTTAGGTACGTCCAAGAGAGGCATTATATTAGTGTTAGGGACCCATCTGCGGAAGCCACCTTGACGCCTGGTAGATGGGCCCAACACGTTAAATGTGCGCTAGGAGCTTCTATTAACTTATTTATAGTAGGTATAATAACACTTTGATATAGAATGATCCCCATTTCTTAGCTCTAGTGTTTGCATGTGTAATGGTGTGCAGCCATTTTTTTATCAATCAGGCGTATATATGTGTTACAGTTACCTGTTAAACCACCAGCCACATTTATTTTCTCTAGCGCAGTTTCCCTTGATGAATCTATCATTGTCATTTTCCGCAGTGCTGAAAGGCATCCCTTTGAGTGACGCGGACCACTGTTCTGCAAAGTTACTTCCTCCATCCAGCGCATCTCCGGCATTGCCAGAGTAAGAACCCAACCACAGCTTGTACTTGTCCTGCAGAAAAGTGCGGAGCATGTATTAGACGTGAAGTAATATGTCATTCATGCCAAACACCGTGGCTGCTGTACAACATGGCAGATATGATAACTATGTGGAGATTGCTATTCTATGTAATTCTGTAAAGCAGCTTGACGTTTAGGACAGGGCTTAGGCATAGACCTACTGCGTGTGATAATAAGTATGCCTGTAAATCCTACTTGTCAACTCTCCCGAAACATCTGGGAGGCTTCAGGAAGAGTTGGAAAACCTATCGGCCATCCTGGAGATTAACCCCTAGTTGTGTGGCATCTGATGACAAATACAGAGGATGGGGGTAGTTTCCATGGCACCACAAGGCTTAGCAAAAAAGGGTCACGACGCTGGGTCATGTGACACATGGATGACACGTCACCGTCGTGAGTTGTAATTTGCTGTGGCAGCCACGTGACCCACGTCAAACAGGATGTTCATGTGGGTAGTTATGGGACCAGTGGCGCAAGAGTGGGAGCGATGGAGCTGGAACCATGAAACGGAGTCCAGATAAGTATGCTAACCATCGCAGGTCTGGCCACTGGGGAAGGGGGGAGTCTGTAAAAAAAGGCAAGAAATGTGTACATACCCTTTAAGGTCATAATTAATTTGGAATAGTATATGCACACTTTTTGTGAAATGCAACTTAATAATGATAATTTCATTTAATAAGGAGTAATCAAGTCAACTATATCCAGTATAATAAGATTAATAATGGGAATGCAGGGCAGCTCCATGATGGGTCACTAGTGCAGTGGCTGATTAGACTGCAGCAATGGAGCTGCCCAGCCGTCCTGTCACGTCTTACCTCTTCGCTGGTAATTCTGAAGCTGTCATAAATTGCATATCTTGTATTCCCATGCCAATCCATGAGATCGATCTTTAGAGATATTTCTCCTGCACAGTGATAGAAACAGCAGAACAATTAGTCCCAAGCTCTTGTATCTGCCCTGAAAGAGGAGTTCAGTTCTAATGAGATAACCAGGTAGTGCAGTTAAGGTGGCCATACACATTAGTCTAAATGGACGCTTTCAACCACCCGATTGTTCTTTGGTTGAAATATATTAACAACTGATTGTTTTAGCCAACCGATGAGAAAAAGTCTGAAAAGAAGGAAACAAGAGAACAACGGTTGGAATTTTCGTCCAACAGTCGACCAATATGTATCCACTGTGTATGGCTGTGTCTGCTTGATAATCTGTCAGCTCTGAAACACTCTCCAAACTAGAGTACGTGGTATATAGAGTAAGTGGTGCTGTGTCCAATTATGTAAGTTTTATTTTCATACTCACTTGCATTTCCACACTGTGCGCCCACAAACCAGCAGTAAAATGCATTGACAGGACTCCTATTTGAGTCCTCTCCATTATGTGAGGGAGCTCAGGAGTCCTGTCAATGCACTTTACTGCTGGTTTGTTGGAGCACAGAGATGGAATGCAAGTGAGTATGAAGATAAAAATTACACAATCGGACTTCACACCACTTACACTATACACCGCTTACTCTAGTTTGGAGAATGTTTGGAAGCTGACAATAATCCCATAAGGAATATGGATGTTATAACGGTACCTTTGCTATTGTGTAATCTTAAATTTATGTGAAGGTCTAAAAGTTCGTGATGGCAAGATGCAATAAAAATTACACTTACGACCGTTCGTCAGGCGATAAATGTGATCGTTCCCCAACCAGTGTTCATCATTTCTGTTCTTAAAGAGACCAAAGCCTTCTTTATACTCCTTCCAATTCCTAAGTATCAGTGGGAGGCAAATATGGTATAAGCAATGGTTATAAGCGTGCTCCAGACAAAGGCTATCATAGCATATAACGTCATCATAGGTAGAGGTGTGTGATACTACTGTCCACTTCCAATTTTAGAAGGTCAGGTATCTTAATTGTGATTGCTAGGAATGACCATTCCATAATAGAGTAACCTATACATATAATACTGGATAACTCTGTAATTAGGTTTTCAGAATTACAGAATTGTGAAAGTGTTCTAAGATTAATTAAAGCAGTTTTCCAGGACTAAGGTTGATGGATGACCTATTGATAGGATAGGTGATCAAAATCAGATTATATGGGGTCTGACATCTGGCACCCCTACCAATCAGCTGTTTTCAGCAGAAACTATACAGTGGACAGAGCCATTCATTCAAGCGAATGGTCGTTGAGCTGCAGTACCCTAGAACGGCCACTACACGGTGTACAGAGCTGTGATGTTCTGGCTCCATACACTGGTTACTTCCTGGAACTGCAGCTTCAGGTAACAGCTGATGGGCAGGGGTGCCAGGTGTCAGACCTCCACCGATCTGATATCGATGCTTAATTCTATGGATGTCATCAATATTTTAGTCCCCCAAAATATCGTTTAAATCTTTATTAAGACGTCCTATCATTTTGTGTCTACAGCTCTAAGCATTTCTATGGTGCACATTGTGCGGAAGCCGCCGTGAAGTGGCACTTGGGCCCGACATACTTTTGATCAAAAATGTGCGCAAAGAGCTTCCTTCATTCCTATTTCTGGAATGAGCCCCTTTTTGGTTTTTCTGTTAGTTTGTGATGTATTGTGCGGCCATCTTTTAACCACCCCCATTGTATAATGTACAGACGCACTTTTGAAGAACTGTAGCAGAGATTCCCCTGCTGCTGGGGAATTTGGGAGCTTACTGCAGCCAGCTACCCCTAATGGCAGCTGCAGGCGACCAGAATTATGGGAAGCAAGGGATTTGGATCCATGTAACTATGATCTGAAGATATATTAGCAGAAGGTATTAGACCTGCTTGGAAAAACCCCTGCAATTCACCTGTAGATACTGTAAGAGGGCGCAAGGTGCCGTCATGGACGGAAGATACGTGTCACCGAGGTTCCTGGCCTCGGTGAGGTGAGAGCCGGGTTTTATGTGTCAGCAGCAGCTAGTGCTGCTTGACATTGATAGTTAGTTTGGCTGCAAAGCCAATCCGGGCCGGCTTTTACTGGGAGTAGGCAAAGAGTTGGGTGGGTGCCTACTCCCCACGGTCCAGGCCGGACTTTGCGGGGCTTTTTAAAGGCAGCCACATCAGCAGGTGTGGCTGTGATTATCCTGGAGCTGCTGCTAGTGTTGTGTTGCTCTCTGGGCTGGAAGGATGAGCCCAGCAAGGAGTCGTGCAGTCGGATTATCCTGCGGCTGGGCCGACCGCCAGGTGCGAACGCGCACCTAAACATCTCACGGGTGATTGAACCTGGTTTTGGACTCTTTGGTTTTGCTTTTTTGTGTTTGCTGAGTGTGAATTAACACCAAGAGACTGTTTATCGTTTATTGTGTGCAAGTGTGAATAAAACACTGTTTATTGCACTTTCTGGACTTCTTGTTTTGCCTCTGTACTGCACCCGCACTGCTATCTACCAGAGCGACTCCCCACATTTGGTGTCGGATGCGGGCATGCGCAGTGAGGCTGGCGTAAACGCCGAAGTTTTTCCAAAGTGAATGTCATATGTCAAGCCGGCAAGGTTGCAACACGTGAACTCTGACAAGATGGAGGCAGTTGTAAAGGCCTCGTGGAGGCCAATTTACAGCAGCGGGAGGCCAACAAGCAGCAGCAGGAGACAAACCAGCTGCTGTTGCAACATGTAATGGCTTTGCAAGCGACTGGAGCCTCTCACCGTGCCCATGATGCCCGGAAAGCGGTCCGTGCAGCAATTCCCAAGATGACCCCGAGGATGATGCCGAGACCTACCTGGCAGTCTTCGAAAAAGTGGCCGTGAGGGAGAAGCTGCCCCGTGACCAGTGGGCTGAGGTGGTCGCTCCGCTCCTGGCTTCCGACCCCAGCAGGTGTTTTTCGACTTGTCGGACGCACTAAGCCGGCCGATTATGACACTGTGAAAGGAGAGATCCTAGCCAGACTGGGGTGAACGTGCTGGTCCGCGCTCAAAGAGTCCACCAGTGGGACTTTAAAACGACTGAACCTGCTAGGCCGCAGTACTACGATCTGCTGCACAGGCTGCAAAAGTGGCTGCAGCCTGATCTACTAAGTCCCACTGCCATGCTGGATCGACTGTTGGCGGACATCTTTGGAGGGCCCTGCCTTATCCCCTCCAGCACTGGGTCGGCCAGGCGTCTCCGGTAAGTGCCCTGGAGATGGTCGACCTGGTAGAGCTGCTACGAGGCCACCAGAAACCTGCAGGGGAGTCTTGCTGGGAAGGGGCCAGTCAAACCCCGGAGGCCTCCACCCCAGTTCCGACGACCGGCGACAGAGAGACCTGCACGGAATGTATCCCCTGCGGATCCGCCTCCCGTGGTATGCTGGAGGTGTCAGGAGCCAGGCCACATCAGGGCCGACTGTCCGCATCAGGGTGAGCCGATGGATGTGAATCCACGGGTATCGCCACTCCCTGTATGCACGGAAGCTGTGTGCAACTGGCACCCGTGAGGGGCAGGACAATAACCACCTGTGTCAGGTAGAGGTGGGAGATTCTCTGGCGGTGGCCCTGCTGGACCTCGGGAGTTTAGTCTCCTGGTAAGAGCTGCCCTAATACGGCCTGCGGAGTATACCGGCCGTAAAGTCGGGGTCCTATGCATCCACGGAGACTTAAAAGACTACCCCACTGCATTAGTGACTTTGTCCACAGCTGCTGGTAAGTGGACCCACGAGGTGGCTGTCGCTACCAAACTCCCACATGAACTGATACTTGGGAGGGACTTCCTCGGTTTCCCGGCGCTGTGGCCGGCTATAAAGGTGTCTGATGGGCCCGAGACAGGGGTAACTCCTAGTAGAGTGGCCTGATACCACTGGAAGGCCAGAACCCTGGGAGCCCGAATCTGAAGGGCCAGCGGTAGGGTGACCACTGCTCCAGCGGTAGAGGGGGAGACAACCCCACTGAGTGTAATGGTGGGAGACACGGAGGACTTGCCCCGGGACCTGAGTTGGCAGACCTCAATGTCTCCGGGAAAATTTTGGGACCGCACAACACCGGGACCAAACCCCAACCAGGGCCTGGGAAAGTGTTGTAATGATTGACGGTAAACCCCAGAAACCTGGGGCTGAATTAATGTTTCCACGATTTATTATTCTTCAGGATATGTTGTATCGGGTGAACCAAATCCGAGGTGAGCCAGTTGAACAGTTGGTGGTGCCCACCGCATATCGCAAGCTTGTTATGGAGCTTGCCCACCAACATGTTCTTGGGGACACATGGGGTGGCAGAAAACGCAGGACCGCGCACTACAGCGATTTTACTGGCCTGGTTTGTTTAAGGAAGTAGAGGAGTTCTGTAAGTCCTGTCCGACCTGTCAGGTAAATAGCCCCCAGCCACATTACAGAAGTCCCCTGGTCCCTCTCCCAATAATTGAGGTCCCATTCGAGCGTATTGCCATGGATCTGGTCGGACCCGCATCGAAGTCTGCTAGGGGTCACCAACATATCCTGGTGATTCTGGACTATGCTACTCGATATCCAGAGGCGGTGCCTCTTCGACACACATCGGCTAGGCTCATAGCAAAGGAGTTAATGGAGATGTTTACCCGGGTGGGCCTACCTAAGGAGGTTCTGACGGACCAAGGGACCCTTTTATGTCTAAGATTATGAGGGAATTATGTAAACTGTTGCATATAAAGCAATTATGGACGTCCGCTTACCATCCGCAAACGGACGGCCTTGTGGAAAGATTTAACCAAACTTTAAAAATATGCTAAAAAGGGTGGTGTCCCGAGATGGGAAGGACTGGGATCTGCTTCTGCCCTATCTCATGTTTGCAGTGCGAGAAGTGCCCCAGGCCTCTACTGGGTTCTCACCCTTCGAACTGCTTTATGGCAGACGCCCACGGGGCCTGTTGGACATCGCTAAGGAAGCGTGGGAACAACAGCCCGTCCCCACAAAAGCGTAATTGAATATGTTACCCAGATGCAGGAACGTATGGAGAGGGTGTTACCGCTGGTCCGGGAGCATATGGAGGCAGCACAACAGGCCCAAAGTAGAGTCTATAATCGTCAGGCTCGGGTACGAGACTTTAATCCCGGAGACCGAGTTTTAGTTCTGGTACCCACCCTTGACAGCAAATTTCTAGCTAGGTGGCAGGGGCCCTATGAAGTGCTCGAGAAAGTGGGGGAAGTAAATTACAAGGTGCACCAGCCAGGGCGGCGGAAGCCGGAGCAGGTGTATCATGTGAATTTGCTGAAGCCATGGAAGGATAGGAACTCGTCCAGCGATGACAGTCCCCGGCCAGGGCTTCTAGGTGAGAAGGATCCAGCCCCTTACCTCGAAGTCCGGGAAGCAGCAGCCACCGTAAAAATTTCAGATAGCCTATCCTCCAAACAGGTCCAGGAAGTTAAGGAGTTCATTAGTCGGAACACGGATGTGTTCTCGACCTCCCTGGGCGCACATCCCTAATCCAGCATGACATTATCACTGAGCCTCAGGCCAAAGTCCGGTTAAAGCCGTATCGGGTACCCGAGGCTCGGCGACAAGCCATTGTGAAGGAAGTGCAGCTGATGCTCCAGTTAGGTGTCATCGAGGAGTCAAAAGTGATTGGGCCAGTCCGATAGTCTTAATACCCAAGCCGGACGGGACATTGAGGTTCTGTAACGATTTCCGCAAGCTGAATGAGGTGTCCAAGTTTGACGCATATCCCATGCCGAGGGTGGATGAGCTCATTGAAAAATTGGGCCAAGCCAGGTATTTTTCTGTCTTGGACCTCACTAAAGGGTACTGGCAGGTACCCTTAACGGAGGCTGCCAAGGAAAAACTGCTTTTATCACACCGGAGGGGTTGTATCAGTACAAGGTATTACCCTTTGGTCTACATGGCGCCCCGCCACGCTTCAAAGGCTTATGGATATTGTGCTTCGTCCACATCGACGGTACGCCTCAGCGTATCTGGATGATATCATTATCCATAGCACCGACTGGGAGAGTCACCTACCGAAGGTACAGGCCGTAGTGGACTCCCTTAGGAAAGCTGGCTTAACTGCTAACCCAAAAAAGTGTGTGATAGGGTTAGAAGAGACCAAATACCTAGGGTATGTCATTGGGCGGGGGTGGTCAAACCTCAGGTAAACAAAATTGAGGCAATTAAGAATTGGCCCCGACCTGTCACTACGCGGCAAGTAAAATCATTCCTGGGCATGGTGGGATACTACATGAGGTTTATTCCCAACTTCGCTACAATTGCTGCTCCATTGACAAGCCTTTTAAAGGGACGCAGGTCAGTGTCGATCCAGTGGAATGAGCAGGCGGATAAGGCTTTCTCTGCTCTGAAGTCGGCCCTGTGTGGGTCCCCGGTTTTGGTGACGCCCGACTTCAAGAGAGAGTTTGTGGTACAGACCGATGCCTCTGAAGTGGGCCTCGGGCTGTACTCTCTCAGGAAATCAATGGGGAGGAGCATCCCGTGGTTTTCCTGAGTCGCAAACTCACCCCAGCCGAAACCAGGTACAGTATAGTGGAGAGAGAGTGCCTGGCCATCAAGTGGGCACTAGAGTCTCTCCGCTATTATCTGCTAGGGAGAAAGTTCCGCCTGGTGACCGACCATTCCCTCTAAAGTGGATGTGCCAGGCGAAAGACAGGAATGCTCGGGTCACCAGATGGTTCTTGTCCCTGCAGAACTTCAAGTTCACAGTGGAACACAGGGCAGGCCGCTTGCAAGGAAATGCGGATGCACTGTCTCGAGTACAGTGTTTGGCGTGTGTTCACCCTGTCGGGGCTGAACAAAGGGGGAGGTATGTAAGAGGGCGCAAGGTGCCGCCATGGACGGAAGATACGTGTCACCGAGGTTCCTGGCCTCGGTGAGGTGAGAGCCGGGTTTTATGTGTCAGCAGCAGCTAGTGCTGCTTGACATTGATAGTTAGTTTGGCTGCAAAGCCAATCCGGGCCGGCTTTACTGGGAGTAGGCAAAGAGTTGGGTGGGTGCCTACTCCCCACGGTCCAGGCCGGACTTTGCGGGGCTTTTTAAAGGCAGCCACATCAGCAGGTGTGGCTGTGATTATCCTGGAGCTGCTGCTAGTGTTGTGTTGCTCTCTGGGCTGGAAGGATGAGCCCAGCAAGGAGTCGTGCAGTCGTCCTGGAAGCCTGAAGGTGGATTATCCTGCGGCTGGGCCGACCGCCAGGTGCGAACGCGCACCTAAACATCTCACGGGTGATTGAACCTGGTTTTGGACTCTTTGGTTTTGCTTTTTTGTGTTTGCTGAGTGTGAATTAACACCAAGAGACTGTTTATCGTTTATTGTGTGCAAGTGTGAATAAAACACTGTTTATTGCACTTTCTGGACTTCTTGTTTTGCCTCTGTACTGCACCCGCACTGCTATCTACCAGAGCGACTCCCCACAATACATAGGGGTTCATTTTTTAACCTTTGCTCCACTATCTGCACAAAAATACCCCTAATCTAGGTGAATTTCTGATCATAAATGACCCCCGTAATACATACATATATAGGGATTAAATAAAAGACACAACTGTAATAAACCAACATTTCCATAGAGATTTTACTTTTTACCTGTTAAAACTAACTTTTCCATTGCTGCGACGCTGAATAACAGTCCACCCTCCTCCATCAGACATGTCGCAATACACTGTGAATGGCTCCGTCTGAGGGTCCGGCTGTACACGGTAGTAGCCACTTTGCTTCTTCCCCCTTTCAAAAACTGCTGAGCAATCTGCGGGAAATGTTGAGCATACGTTCATTAATGCTGTAACGTCATGTCATATAAATCCATCACACAGTGCATTCAGGGCTGAGAAATTACTGCATAATAATACAGATGAAAATCGCGGATCTTCAAAATATGGATGCATCCCCTACTTTTCACTGGCCCCATTGTAAAAATGCCTATTTTTGTCCGCAGGATGGACAAGAATAGGACATGTTCTATAACTTGCTGTATGGATGCGGACAGCACATGAATGAGATCTGTGAGGTGTCTGCATTTTTCGTGGCTCCATAGACATGCTTGAAGAAGGCTGAGGTTAAGCCGAAACGTTGCATCTACTGGATTGCGAACTGTGGCTTAAAGGGTTCACCGTGTTTTCACCTTATTGCAATTATTAGTGATTTCACGTAGAGATGAATAAGTCCCTGTGAAATCTGCAAAAACATGCGGATTGGATGCAGACAGAAAATACAGTCATTTGAATGTAGACTTTGGGTAAATGCATTATGTGATCCTGCAATTAGAAAACAAAATGTGCCCTAGCTGACAGTGTTGTATTATATTGTTCAGGCCCCCCAGAGCATTTAACTTGGGGGACACATGGGGGCAATGACACCAAAAGTTTTTGTATTTTTGTATGGTTTTGCTTCTCTCCCCCCCCCCTTCTTTTTTGTTTTTCCCGCTCTTTTATTTCAGATTTACCTCAGGTGATAAAGGTTCTGTCAGAATCAGCTGGTTTTATCCTGTTTTACCTGAGCCTTGGATGACGGACATGGATCTTAACTGATTGGTGCAGCTGGTTGCTGGGGGAGATTTCCGGACAGCTGATTGGTTTTGTTGCCAGTGGCAGGAAAATGATGGTCCTTATAAGAAGGGTTTCGGCGGCACTTCTGGGCCAGTGACAAGAAGACCGTAGCGTCGCCCCGCCCTCCCTCCCCTAATTTTATGCTTTATGTCGCTTTGCTTTATTAGAGGGGCTATATCACTCAGCTATTGCTGAGTGGGATTTCGGAATTTATCCGAGTTTGGCCTCATGCACACGAACGTATTTTCTTTCCGTGTCCGTTCCGTTTTTTTTGCGGACCATATGCGGAACCATTCATTTCAATGGCTCCGCAAAAAAAATGGAAGGTACTCCATGTGCATTCCGTTTCCGTATGTCGTATGTCCGTTTTTCCGTTCCGCAAAAAAATAGAGCATGTCCTATTTTTTTCTAGTTTGCGGACAAGGATAGGCATTTTTACAATGGATCTGCAAAAATAATGCATCCGCAAAAAAAACGGATGCCATACGGAACGTCATCCGTTTATTTTGCGGACCGCAAAACACATACGGTCGTGTGCATGAGGCCTTTTTAAGGGTTCTTTATCTAATGAAATTGAAGTTTTAATTATTTATTAATTTATTTACCCTTAATAAAGCATTGCGGCCATTTTTATTCCAACAAGAGGTGTCTTGTCTTTATTAGTTATTATGGTACATTTAGAAGTTTGAAAGGCGTCATTTGCCTCCATGGCATGACTACCAAAATGGCTGCTTTTAGTGCACATTGATTTAGGTTTAACGTCCCTTTAAAGGGGTTCTCTTGGATTTACATTAGTGATAATTTATCATCAGGATAGGTCATCATTATGAGATTCGTGGTGGTCTGAGTTACCGCACTGCCCTGATCAGCTGTTTGAGGAGGTCGCAGCTTTTCTGTGAGCGCTGCGGCATCCTCACAGTTTACTAAGCACAGCGCCGTACATTGTATAGTGGTCAGCCCTATTCAAGTGAAAGAGGCTGAGGTGGGCCTAGGCCATGTGACCAATGAACGTGACTTTTTATGGCCTAGGAAGAGGCCTAAGCTTTTACAGATTGCAGCGGCCTCTTCATACAGCTGAGGGGTAGGGGTGCCAGGGTTTGGGCCCCTGCTGATTTTCATATTTATGACCTGAGGATAGACCTTTAATATGTAAATCCCAGAGAACCCCTATTAATATGATTTTCTTCTAATCTATGCAGATAGTTGACAAGAAGCTTGTAAAGTTGTATTCTTCCCCAGAGACTGTAACTGCACCTCCAGGTCTGGGTCATAAATATTGGACACCCGTACCGCTGTTCACAGTACACACCTCCATCATGAACAATGAGGTTCCCACTAGTCGGAGGAATTTGCACATTTTCAATTCTACTTTTAGCCAAGTTGCTTTTATAATATTTGCTCTTGACGGAGTGATAGTTGTTTTCTCCAAGGTCTTTCAGCTGCAGCCTCCCCAGCTCCAACTTGTTTTCCAAGACTTGTATGCGGTGGAGAAGTTTTGCATTGTCCATACGACAGATGTCTATGTCCTTTCCAGAGAAAGAGAATCGATGATATACATGGTACCAACACATGAGCAGAATTTATAGCTAATACCCATCGCAATCACCAGAACCAACAGTAGCTCCTCCAGCTTCAACAAAGTCAGGGACACACTGGAGATAAAGGCCCTCATTTATCAACAGGGGACAAATTGAAGATCATCTTCACATTTGTCTATTTTTGTAAAGGTAATGTTCTGTGCGCCAAATTACTGAAAGTGGCACACAACACTTGTCAAATTCAGAAGAGGCCAAACTATCCCATTCTGACTGATTTTCACCCTGGAGGTCAGGAGTGGAGTGAAGGTGAGACAATTTTCTGGGACTTTCCCTCTGATAAATGGCGTCTCTGTGAGTTTTTTTTCTGTTTAAAGAGGATCTGAAACCTCCCCTGTCTATGTAGCAACTACTTGCATCCCCCATGTAATAATTCTAGAACACCTATTCTCATGACTGTATGATGTGCCATTCCTTTAGAGGAAGAAGTTATAAATGAATTGCTAGCAGTTTGCAATGAAGGTGCAGCTGGGTGTTACCAGTTGAGGGTGTGTCCCTACACAGTCTGATGCTATCCAATCAGTGCTACCAGTGTCAGACCTTAATTTCAAACTGCTAGCAATTCATTCATAAGTTCTAGCAGGAATAATAAAGGAATATACCGTTAGTCATAAGAATAGATGATCCTGAATTTTTATTACATGGAAAATGCAAGTAGTTACTAAAACAGACACGTCAGAAGAGGTGAACGCTCCCCTTTAACCCCTTTATACTTTGAGATGTCAACAGTTTTTTGCTTTTGCATCACTGCATACCAGTTGCTATCATTTTTTACCTTTCCATTGACATAGCCATTGGTTTTCCTAGTACATATACTAAATTGATATGCTTTTATACATTTTTGGAGGTGTATGAAAAAACTGAAATTCTGCAATTTTTGTCATTTAGTTTTTAACTTTTTCATGTTTTACTATGTTTTATCTTTTACTACTTTTGCGCAATAACATAATTTGTCTTTCTGTTGTCATATTCTGAGAGCCATAACTTGGAGGGTTTGCATTTTGTGGTACAAGTTTGGGGTACATATGAGTTTTTAATCACTTTTTTATTCCTTTTTTTTATTTTTTGGGAGGAGAGGCCAACAAAATACAGCTAATCAGAATTTTTTTTACAGCGTTCACTGTGCTGGATAAATTATATGGCACCATGATACCATTTTGGGTAAAGCAATTTTTTTCAATAGTAAAGGACTTGATAAGGTAAAAGAAAAACGGGAAGTTAGTTTTTTTAGTTTTCTAAAGCTTTAATTAGCTTTTCTTCTAGTCCAAGTAGGGATCTTGAACATGTGGTCCTCTGACCACTTATATAATACACTACAGTCAGTCTCGTACTGGGGTACCTAGGGCCCACCAGTAAAATTTATTTTGGGGGCCCACCGTAAGTATACATTCAAATATAATAAATAATTTAGTAAGTTTTTTATATGAACATAGGCTGGTTGAGGTGCTGTACATTGAATATATGTATGTAGTGCAGTAAGTCTATGTGTTATGTGTCACTTGTGCAGGGGGTGGGAGACTAGGGGCCCACCTTGCTCAGGGGCCTGCCAGGGGATCCCCCTGTACCCCTGTGGGCCAGTCCGAGCCTGACTACAATACTTCATTATACGCTATAGATAACGCTGACAGGCATTCAAAGGCAGGGCCTAATAGACGTACAAAGGTGGCAGACCTGTGGGCCTACATTAGGCATCTAGCTGCCATGACAACCCAATGGGGTGACAGGGGGAGACCCTTTCTTCTGTCTAACAATTTAGATGCTGCAGTATCTAAGGGGTTAAATGGCCAGGACCGCAGATATCTCCGATCCCTGATATCACTGCAGACTGTCAGCTGTAATATTCCTCCTTCACTGCAGATGGTGTATGGTCAGCTCCAGAACCTGTACAGTAAAGGTATGGTGTGTGGCATTAACTACCTAGCCAGTTTATTGAAAGTTGATTTTTTTTGTTCATTTACATTATCTTGATTTATATACTGTATAATTTACAATGAAATTTTGATATGTTAGAAAAAAAAAATTCCAGTGGTGTCTATGAATATATTAAAATATAATTTTTTCATCTAAAAGGCAATTAGAGCACTGTCCACTAGATGTCACTTTGCCTCCAGTTTTTTACTTGTTGCTGTAGTTAAACTGTTCCATCTTAGAAAGCGAAGCACAATGATAAGTCGTGTTCAGACGTGGTGGGCTTGCTGAAAATGTATAGTACATGTGGATAGGGTTTTGATAACCTCATCTACATGTAATGGGGAAAAAATCTGCACAGAAATCAGAGCACGCTGTGGAAATCGCTGTACTCAGTAGCTGACAGTGTAACCACAGTGACCATTAGCAATTAATCAGGGATCTCAGGTTCTTGTGTCATTATGCTCTTGTTGCCCCCTAGGTTCTTATTTCATAGAGCAAAAACATGTTAGCTGTAAAAGTGAAGCTAAGTAGCAAGAGCCAGAGGCCATTAAAGGAAATGAGTCACCATATGTTTTTTTTCTTTTTGCCAGTTAAAACCAGATAATAACACATCTGTTTTGATTTTCCTATTTTCAGATTTATTTATTTATTCTGTTTTCTGAACATGATTATAGGGGCGGCCATCTTGCCTGAGCTGTGCTTAACAGCATTTAGAAAGCATTAATGAAATTGCTTTACAGCAGCTCCATGGGCCATAGACACAATGGTCAGGAGGGGACCTCATTGACTTCTATGGGAGAGTTTTCTGGGCATGCTCTGTGACCTGTGCAGAGGTCATTGTACAAGAAAAGAATAGATAAGCCTTGAAAATCACCTATTGTGAATGGTGGATCCAGCCTTATCTATTATTCTAATCCTGCCTGTAATGGTATCACCTCTGTGTATAGATAAGCAGGTAACTGCAGTACAGGGATCTATATGTTAAACATAAAAAGACACCTTTCCTTTAATAAATTCCATGTAAAACTGTACATTAATGTAACTGATGAAGAACAGATATACTGAACATATATACTCAACGATTTCAGCACCTCTAGTCCAAAGATGGAGAAAAACGCATTATTATATATTTCATTTTGGCTTCTGTTTGTCACTTCTGATCTGCAAATGTTTGTCCACCGCACGTATTGCTTAGGAATCAAGGTCATTAACATCTGGATTTTGCTAGATTAATTCCTCTCCTCTTAGCAAACATGGTCATAGGTGAACAAGCCAATAAAATCTAAGAGGCATCTTGTTGTTTGCCGAGGCATGTCTTATTATAGTGTGCAATAATGTGACCATTGATTGACACAGTATTAACCTATGTCCATCAGGGAAGGGAGCTTTCGTCATGGTTTACTGAAGGATCAGATTGATAGATTATCAAAAAAGAGAACAATCAAGTGTGTATTTCAGAGGATGAACTGTAGGTGTAGCAAACAATGAAGAATTGTAAATTCCACTTACACTGAGCCTTGGGGCAGACAGGCCATAGCGTGGGAGAAGGAAAGCCAAAATCAACCACATTGTCGACGTCATTCCCATCAAGAAAAACTGTAGGTTTTGTGTGGTCACTGTTAAAGGACAATGTTAGAGTAATTTATTATTCAAAAATCACTGAAAAAAGGTTTAGAGTAGGACCAGCCTGACTGAGACCACCTTGGCGCTGGTAGGCAGGCACAGATGTGTTTTGATCAAGCTATATTGGTTGAGATTTTATATTTTGTCATAGTAAAGGCTTAGTCCAAATATAGTGTTTGCATCTATTGTATTAGTGCATTATTTTTTGTTATTTTTGTTGAGGAGAACTGCATGTAGCGTTAGGTACAGGTCAATGGTTGATCCTGCGACCACCATTCTTGAAAAGCTTAAAGGCTATGCACACCTTTGGGGGCATTTTTTTTTCATTATTACAATTGTACTTATTTTGAGCTAAAAATAAGTTTTTCAATTGGTCTTTATTCAAAATATGGATTCCTTTTTTCTGTACAGAGTTGACATGCTCTACTAGCTGCCTGTGGATTTTCTGTCTTTTCTGTCATTTGGGGAGCTGTCAGGCTCCTTATCTCAGCTCTCTGACATTATAAACACTCATTATAGCTCAGTACTTATCTTAATAATAGGAATGTGGCTTAAATTAGTGTTTATGACCTCTTAGTAAATTACAGATAAGGGTTATTAAATGATTGACCCACAGTGAAAGTACCAGTCACACAGTTAGAAAAACTGTTAAACCATTGTGACAGACCAGCTCAATATTGTTAATAAAGGCCAATTGAGATATGATTTTTAGCCAAAAAGAGTAAAATGCAATTATAAACAAAAAATTCCTCTGAAGATCTACATAGTCTTTAAAGCATTTTCTGGAATTACTATAATTATTAACAGATATGCTCATGTAGTTACTTACCTCATGGGCAGTACATCTTCCCCATGCTTTTCTTTTTCACTCTGGACTTTTCTGACCCGTTTTCAGCATGCAAACAAATCACTCTGATTGGTTTACATCTTGTATATAGAACTTCCTGTTGCTAGTTTATTGCTCCTCCCACCCAGCTGGTTACATAGACACTCCCCTATCACTGACACACCCATGGACATGATATTACAGAAAAGAAGAAAGATCTGCATGGACATGTGACCACAGCCCAAAGGGTTAGACAGGAGCAATAAAAGGAAAAGAAATACATTAAAAATTACAGCTGATTATTTAAAGGAGGTTGATCCAAACTGGAAAACCCCTTTAAAGGGGTCCTTGGCTTTGGACAATCCCTTTTTGTTTGAAGGGTCCTCGACAATAAAGTGTCCCACTGCAGGCAAATCTATGAGATAATCTGACACAAACTTTTGATGCAAAGTAAGCCAACCAATCAGAGATAAAAGTTAGAGAAAAGTGTCTAGCCATGTTAACTTATCATCCGGCATCAGCCGCTGTGATAAATGTGGTGCATCTTTAGATTGTCTAAGAGGGTAATTTTTTTAATCTGTTGAACGAGAAAAGTGAAGTGGCTGTTTTGTCAGTGGAGTAGGCACTGAGAAAAATTCATGAAGTGTTTGCAAAATTTTTTATGTGGACTGCGTCCAGCAGTGTGTGATTACTAACGGGTGGACAGGTTGATTGGAGCCATCATTTGCAAATAATAATAAAAAAAGTCTGAAAAAAATCAAGTGTACTCCAGTTCCCTTGTGCTGTACAAACCTTTAGAATAAATACAATTAGACTTTAGATTGTAACAGTCACTAAATAATTCATGCAACAAATTTAACAAATGGCATGACATTTTGTAAATTTGTCACAAAAATTGCACAACGCATTCAAGACCAGGTCAATTTTCATTTTTGTTTTTTCCTCCCCACCTTCCAAGAGCCATAACTTTTTTACTCTTACATTCAGATACCCATATGGGGGCTTTTATGTGGGACTAGGAGAATCCTTTATTATGACGTCCTACACCAGAAACTGGTGTAAAAAAAAGTTGCACACTCATAGTTTGAAACTTATTGAATGCCATTGCGCCTAAATTTAGATGCATGTGACGTTTCTACACCACCTTCCCCATTGTTTCCTGGTTGAAAGACGATTGAAATCTACTTTAGTCAGGGGCTGGAGTAGATTTCAATCTAGCGCATGGACATGCACATAATTTATAATGAGGCTTGCGCCTCGTTAAAAATTAAGCGGATCCTCTGGTGGCGCCGGGGATATCAAAGACCGGCATATAACGCTAGTCATGGATAAATGACCACCAAGTTGTGTCTTTTGATAGCACAATTCAATTTACCATATTTTATGTTCAAAAATGGCCAATGTTTGTTTTTGTTTTGTTTTATGTTAAAAATGATATGAAGCCATGTAGCTTTTAAATGGCGCTCTTCTTCACTCAGCTACCAGGCCGTGCTGGACAGGGTTAACAAAATACTTCTGTGTGAGAGATTAAGGCCTCTTTCACACGGGCGTCATGTTTGACGCCCGGATAAGAGGCGGGTGCGTTGCGGGAATATGCGCGTTTTTCCCGCGCGGGTGCAAACGTTTGCAACACGTTTTGCACGCGCTTAAGAAAAAACGCCATGTTTGGTACCCAACCCGAAGCCGGACTTCATCACTGAAGTCCGGTTTCGGGTCTACTGGAGAATTGATTTTTTCCCCTTATAACATGGTTATAAGGGGAAATAATAGCATTCTTAATAAAGAATGCATTGTTAAATGAAGAGGAAGGGGTTAAAAATAATTAAAGTTAACTTACCTTAGCCACTTGATCACGTAGTTGCATCTTACCATGGTGATGGACCATGTGATTGGACCATGTGATGTGACGTCATCACAGGTCCTTTAGATCATAGATGCTGCAGGGAAAGAGAGGAGAGATCGCGACTACGCGATCAAGTGGCTAAGGTAAGTTAACTTTTATTATTTTTAACCCCTTCCTCTTCATTTAACAATGCATTCTTTATTAAGAATGCTATTATTTCCCCTTATAACCATGTTATAAGGGGAAATAATCAATTCTCCAGAAGACCCGAAACCGGACTTCAGTGATGAAGTCCGGCTTCGGGTTGGGTACCAAACATGGCGTTTTCTCTCACGCGCGTGCAAAACGTGTTGCAAACGTTTGCACCCGCGTGGGAAAAACGCGCATATTCCCGCAACGCACCCGCCTCTTATCCGGGCGTCAAACATGACGCCCGTGTGAAAGAGGCCTAACTCTGTAGATCTACGGTACAGCTTCACGTTGTAATCAGCAAGCAGTTCCTTATGCAGGACTATCCCCTTCCCACACTGTTAGTGATCTCTACTATATTTTTTATTTTTTATTATATATGGATACTGTTTCTAATTTTGATTTCTGCGATGTGCAATACATTGTACTGGAATACTTTTATTCCTTTGAACTCCAATAAATGATTTTTGAAACTAAAAATGATATGAAGACCTTACTCTGTGGGTCAATACAATTATAGCAACACCAAACCTATATAGTTTTAATTGAAAAAGGAAAAGATTTTTTTTTGCATCATTATATTCTGACACATATAACTTTTTGATATTTCCATCTACAGAGCTATCTAAAGGGCTCTTTTTTTGCAGGGTGAGCTTAGTTATTATTAGTATAATTTTGGGGTACATACAACTTTTTTCATAATTTTTTTATTCAGTGGAAGAAGTGACTAACAGTGATTCTGGCATTTTAATTTATCTTCTTACGGTGTTCACCATACAGTATAAAAACTTTTATATTTTAATAGTTCCGAAATCTTTGGATGTATACCCACAAAAATACACAATTATGTGTATTTTTTATTGTTTATTTTTATATGTACATTGTAATGTTATATGTATGTTTGTTTTTTTTTTAGTTTTTCTGGGGGACTTCAACATGCCATGATTTCATTGCTTATATCATAGACTACAATAGCATACTACTGCACTCTGTGGCATTTTAACCGGCTTGCTATTAAGCCCAGCTGCAGGCAAGGCTTAATAGGCTGTTTTCTCTGGCAGGCCTTCACAAGGCACCAGGCTGTCATAGAAACTGATCACTTTTGACTGTGGCATCTAAGGGCTTAAATGACTGGGATCATAATTATTAGAGATAAGCGAGTCGACATCGGATGTTTCATATATTCAATACTGTACGGAGTGAACTGAACCCAAGTTCGCTAAAAGTTTTTTAACAGTAGAAATTAATTTCTGAAGTTATTACCCGAAGTCTTGCGAGACTTCACAAATTAATAACTTCGACTCATAGGAACCAATACATTCTAATACTATACAGAGCGCTTGCTCCGTGCAATATTCTAACAAAGTTTTATGATAATTGACTTTGGATGTTTCATCCGAAGTCGATTCGCTCATCCCTAATAATTATCTCTGATTCCAGTCATTGCTGGTGGGTGTCAGCTGTATTACCCACCTGACACCTGCAGTATATGGAATGGGCTGAGCCTGTGAGCCCACTCCACACCCATGCCGCACTACTAATGTAATGGGGATTCATTGCTCCCAAATAGCCTTCCTTCATTTTCTTAGCAGGAAGATGCTTATATGCTGTTCATAAGGGATAACTGCTGTGTTATTTACTACAATGGAGAGATTTTCTGATATTGCGAGATATTGAGCATGACTGATCTCATTATAAGCCTATTGATACCAGCAAACATAAAACTAAAACAATAAAGTGAATGTTGGCACTACCCTCCTCTGCTCCAATCACTGCAATACCATCAAACTCTATGGAACTTGTCCAAGGATGGCAAGCAATGAATAAGTGGTGCTGTGCATCAAATACTGTACTTTACAGTCCAATCTTCAAAAGATGAAACAATGCAGCACTTGAAGTGCAAGATGCCAAACAGCGCAGGATTCCTGCGGAAGCGCAGTCAGTGCGAAATGGCCGTTGCATCTGTTTGGCATCTTGCACAAGCCTATGTATTTTCTGGATTTATGAATAAAGATAGGATTTTTTGGTGAGTGCCGCATTGTTACATCCGTTGAAGATAAAACTAAAACAAGACCAACACTGGGAAAGTACATTGAAATTGGGTACATTCTGACTATAGGATGACATGTTCGAAACTTTGTAAGTTGTGTGCAGACAATCCAGATTCCTAGATTTCCCACAGGGATTTACACGCCCGGTACGAGAGGAGAACTGTGGACTGGTTCCTGCATTTTTACAAGTCTGTAAGTCACAAGCTGAAATAAGAGGATTCACCCAAAACCGTTCAACAAATCGGTATAAAACGAGAGCCCATTAATGCACTTACCTTGTGTAAGATCCTGGAGCTTCAGCCCATAGGAAATGGCTAAAATTTGTAAAAACAGCAACGCTTGCTACATATTTGTGTGGTAATAACAGCCCGATTGCATCAGTATGCATCCACATGTTTTCTATTACAGAGAATCTAGAGCCGGAAGAGTAAACCTTTCAGATACAGTCTTTTAAGGAATTTTATACATTGCTTCATGACATTTCCTGATATCATTTATCACATAGTTGTGAATGAGAGGTTTACTGCTGCCATGGCAGGACATTATGCATGATACAAGCTAGTGATTGCATTCTGTTGTAGTAAGGATCTGTATGATCAGGATCAAGGAAGTAACGAGGAATCAGTGCATACCCTGGTGTGGGGCCCTATCCAACATCAGCAGAACATGGAAATGGAAAGGTCATGATTATTAAAGGGGTTTCCAGGATTTTACTACTGATGACCTATCCTCCGTATAGGCCGTCAATATACGATCAGTAGGGGTCCAACAGATATTGATGGCTTTCCTAGACAACCCCTTTAAGGATTACATTTGTTCTTCTATGTGTATATGCTCAGACACTCTTTCCTGCTTCATCATGTACAATAAATGCTAAGGTGGGTTCACACGTGGCGGAAAAATCTGCCAGAAAATATGTAAGTGCGGATTTTTCCAAAGGTATGGGTTTTGGTGCCGATTTCTATGCGGATTACATTTGAAGAGATATTCTGCTTTACAAAGGCCACGACACATCCTTATATACACAGCAGAATGTCCTTCCACAGTGGAACACAGGGTAGGGATTGATGCTTTTCAACCCTATAGGATAATATGGGGAAAGTTTTTATGTGGCGGTTTTCCGTGTGAAGACACCCTACTAAACCTAGGTTCACATATGTGGCATGAACTCCAGTAGTCTGTTCCAGCAGAGAAGCAGGCCGGCGCAGTTTACTGTATCCGATATAAATGCCGGCTTCTAGACTGCAGTATTTTTGTCTGACGAAAGCCAGCATTTATACCGGAAAGTGTCCGGATGGCCGATGGATACCATTATAGTCAATGGAGATCTGGTAGTACGCAGTAGTATCTGGCTATGCCGGATACCGTAAACTCCAGTACTCTTTTCCTCTGCTGGAATACCGGAGTTTGTGCCGCATAGGTAAACACAGCAATACCCTTGCTTTAACAAGCTGGTGCACTCTCTTTTGACTGTTGCTGTAATAGTCACCATGGATTAAGTAGTTCACAAAACATCCAGATAAGGCCGAGTTCACACTTCAGGTATTTGATCAGTTATTTCCATAAGTTATTGTGAGCCAAAGCCCGTAGTGAAGCCTAACTCGGAGATAAGGTATAATGGAAAGATCTTCACCTGTTCTGTAGTTTTGGCTCACAATAACTGATGGAAATAACTGACCAAATAACTGAAGTGTGAACTCAGCCTAACGTGTCATTCAGATAAAATGTGCACACAGTGTCCAGAAATGTATGGTAATACTGTAACTGATATGCATAGCTCCATACAGCATGCAGATAAATAGTGCATACAATATCCAAGTTACAGTTTAACATACAGTGCCCAGATAAACCATTGTCCAGATACCGTAAATAGTGCATATGTAAGGTGCAAGATGATGGGCGGCAAACAGAGAGACAGGGTTGTGATTTACACCCCTTTAATGAAGAGGATGCGCAAAACAGATTGAAACAGTGACTGGTAAGATATAACAACATCAATCATCAATAGAATGCTTGAATGGTCACTAAAACTAGGAAACCACTCTTTTTTTTATTTATTTGTCTTCAAAAATTCTCAATGGGTACCCCAGTTGCATGTCCAAGATGTGAAAACTCTAAAGCGGATATTATCCATATGTGGTGGCGCTGCCCTAAAATACACCCATTTTGGCAGGGTCTCATTGAAGTGATTGGAGATACTTTTGGTTCTAAGGCCTCTTTCACACTGGCGCTTTTCCTTACCGTCCTAGAGTTCCGTCCTCGGGGCTCTAGGGCGGAAAGATACTGATCAGGATTTATCCTAATGCATTCTGAATGGAGAGAAATACGTTCAGGATGCATCAGGACGTCTTCCGTTCAGTATGTGAACGTTTTTTGGACGTTGACAAAACCGTAGCATGCTGCGGATTTGTCTCCGTCCAAAAATCCGGAAGACATGCCTTAATGCCGGATACGGAATAAATGCCCATTGAAGTGCATTAATCCGGATCCGGCATTAAGCAAACGTCGTTTCGGCGCATCGCCGGACCCAACATTTAGCTTTTGTGAATGGCTACCATGGCAGCCAGGACGCTAAATTCCAGGCTGCCATGGTAAAGTGTAGTGGGGAGGCAGGGGAGAAGCATACTTACCTTCCGTGCGGCTCCCGAGTCCCGAAGTGCTCCACAATGAAGTCAGAGCGCCCAATGAGCATGGATCACATGATCACATGGATCACGTGACCATGTGCGTGGGGCGCTCTGACGTCATTGTGGAGCGCCCCGGGAGCCGCACGGTCTGTAAGTAGCTTCTCCCCCGGCTCCCCACTACTTACTATGGCAACCAGGACTTTAGTAGAGTCCTGGCTGCCATAGTAACACTGAAAGCATTTTGAAGACTGATCAGTCTTCAAATGCTTTCAGTTGTCTTGCGCTGTGACGGATCCGGGGGGCATTTCCGGCGACGGAAGTGCACGCCGGATCCACACAACGCAAGTGTGAAAGAGGCCTAAGCTGTCTTTATTGATTTTTATTTACGTATTGGGTGAAACTCCATGTAATCTCTCGGAAGTTAATGAGATTATGGTGTATAAATCCTTCTTTATGGCCCACTTATTAGTGGTCAGAAGGTGGATGAGAACAGATGTGCCCACTGTTAAAGAGTGGACGAATATGAAGAGTCTTTATAGTTCCATTGAGAAAGCTGGTTATATTAAAACAAATAAAATGCATATTCATCAAAGATTATGGAGTAAATGGAAGATATTTATGGAGAAGGTTAATGGATACAGTTTATTTATTTTTTTCTCATTCCCTCTTGGTCTCTGAGGGTGGGTGGCATTGGGGCCGGGGGTACTATTTCTAAAATGTATCCATATATGCTTGTTTTAATGTCTTTTTGTATAGCTAATGTTGGAATAAAGAATAATAAATTAAAAGAAAAAAAAGAATAATAATAATAAAAAAAAAAAAGAAACCACTCTTGATGGAGCTGATGACAACAATATCCTGCTTGGCCACCACATGCACAAGTTCCCTTTTCTTGGGAAGTCTGTTCCAGGTATATGACTTGCCTATGTTCTCCCGAAGTTCTGTGGCTTGTACAGTCCTTGGGTCCCTTTAAGTGCTGCTTGCTGCCAGCTAGTTCTTTCACTCTGCTGCTGATACTTTGCAGAGATCACCAGGTCCTGTCATCTCGAGGCTCTGTATGCTTTGGTACCCAAGCTTTGGCTCTGAATAAGCTACATATCTGGTCTCTGCACACACGTGCACACACTGGAGCAGTATTGCCCCTTCCTAACCAGGCTGAATCTCCTTCCCTGACCATCTTGACCAAGGATCAGGTGCCCTCTGCTGGAGTTAGATGTTACAGGAGCATCTCTGTGTTTTACACATATAGCATTCATATCTATAGTGTATACAGCATCCAGATAGACAGTGTCATACAGCATCCAAAGAACCTGTGATTGCCCTGATGTTGGTTAAGTAGATTTATAAAGGACAAGACCATTGCTGGTAATGTATCCTGATATTGTCCAATAGTCTGTAATGACAAATAAAAATAATATATATAAATCAGCATTATATTCATTTCGCAATAAATCTCTTCTCAGGTTATGTTGGATATACATATAGGATGTCCATACACCTAGGTGTATCGTCACCAGTTTTTCAAAGCAGATTTTCAACTTCATAGTTTTAGGTTTAGTATGTTTAATGTGTTTCACCTGCAAAAAACACACAGGCATTATCTACAAAGAAAACCATGGTGATGGGCAACATTTTTTGGCTATACATCTAGGTGTATGGCCACCTAAAGAAATTAGATAATCACTCTCCAAAAGCACACAGCTCAAAAAGGCCAAAAGAAGGAAGAGAAGGTGCTCAAAGGGTGAGTATGAAATGAAACAGTGCTAAACACAGGGATGGTTGTGCTCACCCTCTTGTGTTAGGCACAACACTAATAGAAAGCCTTTTGGTATTAATGGTCGGTGCTGCCTTTGGAGTATGGGTCCTCACTAGAAGAGGAACTTTTAAGACAAGTGGTGGATATGATCTTAAGACCCACCTACATAGGGACATCCCTTGGTGCAAAAACACGACCAGGATAAATGGTAACTTCTTTATTCAAACCTCTAAGAAATAGACAACGCGTTTCAGAGTCTGAAAAGCTGGTTGGAGGTCCTGCTCTGGAGGTGCGCTGAGAAACAGCACATAGGACCCACATCCAGCTTTTCACTGAAACGCTTCGTCTGTTTCTTTGACGTTACCATTTATCCATTCTGGTCATATTTTCACACCAAGAGATGTCCCTGTCTAGGTGGGTCTAAAGACCACATCCATCAATCTTCTCCACAAGCGCACAGAGAAGATATACTAGTAATACTAGCATGGTCATAATGAACAGAGATTTGTAACAAGTGAATGGTACTAAGGGCTTATTCACACACATTAGTGATTTGCATTCTTTGAATTCTAAATGCGTATTTTGTATATGTCCATTAGTCTGTTTTTGGACAAAAATTAGCCATTCTATTCAATGGACCTGTGGAAACCACAGACAGCACATAGATGCCATCCATGTGTGGTTTCTTTTTCACGGATCCATTGCATTAAATGTTTAAGCAATGTTTGTATCTGATTGGCGGAGGTCGGACACCCCACTCCCCTGCTGATAAGCTGTTTCAGTGTAACTACACTGCTCTGTTTGTTGTGCAGTGGAAGTGACTGCTTACTGCAGTGCTGCTCCCATTCACTTCAATGGGAGCAGCACTGTAGTTACCAGCTCCATCCACTACACAATGGGCGGATCTGTGCAGTACGGACGAGGCTTCTGGCACTAAAGCTACTGCAGAACAGCTTATTGGTGGGAGTGCATGATGTCGGACCTCCACTAATACCATGTTGAGGCCTTTTCATGTATGTGTATATGTATGCAATCCAACATGCATGTATACATGCGATGTATACAGTCAACGATCAATGGTGGTCCAACTGCTTGGACCCCTACCAATTATGAGGATCCCTAAGTTTCTTGTGTGAATGTAGAGGTGGGCCCACCTACATGTGTAAAGACCACTCCATTAAATTCTGTATGACTGCTGTGTACAGCACTTGGCTGTCTGCTTCATAGAAATGAATAAACTGATGGTCACACACATGCTCTGCCACTTCATTAACACAAAGGTCTGGAGGACCCGTTCTGGTAATAAGTGGGTCAGGGTCCCAGTGGTTGGATGCCTCTACAATCATTCAGTTATCTCTGATCTTGTGTTGAGCCTTGAGGTTGGGCCTCCATGGATCTGGATCTGGCAGTTTTTCCAGCACATTCCACAGATGCCCAATTGGATTGAGATCTGGCAAATTTGGAGCCAAGTCAAAATCTTATTTAAACCATTCCTGAACAATTTGTGCAATATGGCAGAGGGCTCATTTGTTGGGTGATTGCATTGTTCATGCGGCACCTAACAATCAAGGGAGCTGTACGGGGATGAACAGTTGTAGTAACAATCCTCATCCTCATATGACCTCAATCATTGCATCCCTTACGAGCGACCAATGACTGGAAATTAACATTTGTTCGCTTTAGTTTTTGCTTGATCTATCATCTCCTGTAAACAAGCCCTTTCTTCTGATTCTCAATGAAATCTTGGGTAGACGGGAATGGTCATAGCCCTTATATCTAATAGACAGTTTTTTTCAGGTAGTAGTGAGCAGCCTTGCTTCCAGGGCCCCTATGCAGCTGCACAGCTTGCTGTCTAGTTCGCTACTAACTTTATTCCAGTATGACGTCTTTATATTAGTTCCTTGGAATCGGCAAATTCTCTGTTTGTGTTTCAGTAAATTTGCATGTGTCCCAGGGACAGGACACTTTTCTTTTAGCCATTGTTTCCTCCTTGTAATCCACTGAAAGGAGATTGGCACTAATGACTGTGATACCAGGGGTGATAACAGAACCTCAGGAAGTGCTAGGGGATGTGTAATCTCTTTAGTATTCAGAGGTCCAGCCCACATGGTTTAGGAATATAGGCCGCCTATGAAGGTCCAACTGAACTGCTGGGCATACATGTAAGCCCATTTGCACAAACAAGTTAAAGGCCGTGTTCACCTTGAGAAATTATATTTCATTTAATCTACTTACACAGTTTGGCACTTATTTTTAGTATGTTGCATTACTTATTTTATACTGGATTATAACCTATATAAGACCCCAGAGCTGCATTCATAATTCTGCTGATCATCATTTTAATGGTCCACAACCTTGTCATCAGACATATATTGAAAGGTTTTGCCTCACTATAGACAATTTTATTATGTAATCACCTTAAAACTAAGTGGTAGTTTGCTAGGTCAGCTACCAGGCTGGGCATAAGAGACCTAGGGGTGCATACAGTGCCTTATGACTGCAGTGCCTGCCTGACAACGAGGCGACGTGCGGGTACTATAATCCATTACACATCAGAATGCATGGTGATCTCCATACACATAGCACATGGTGCAGGGTGTAACCTGAATGGCTGTAAGATTTGATGTTAATATCGATATTCAGCCATTAACATACTGTAAGTATCAGATACACACCATTAGTGGGACGGAAACAAAGGAAGGTGCATGGTATATTTTTTCTGTATGCACCCCTAAGTCTCTTATGCCCAGCCTGATAGCTGACCTAGTGGACTACCACTTAGTTTTAAGGTGATTACATAATAAAAGTGTTTTTAGTGATTTTCTTTTCAGGCAGTAAATTCTATTATTTTTGCATACCTTTTTTTTTTTGTGTTTAGTTCTACTTACTGTAGACAACCCCTCTGCATCTGAAAAACTGAGAGGCTGTACGTTTGCAGATGAATGGCCGTCTATGTAATATAGAGAAGACTTTAGTCTGCCAGAGCAGAAGTTGTTCCTACAAAGCAGTGCTTCATTGTGGCTCACCCATGTGCTGTTACTATGGCCTCTATGGCTGTAGAGGGCACTGTTAAGGGGGCGGGTTGTTGTGGAAATTACTATTAAGGAGATGGGGTACTGTGGAGGTCACTAAGCGGCTGCTGTGGAGGTCACTGTTAAGGGGGCGAGATGCTGTGAAGGTCACTGTTAAAGGGACGGTCCGCTATGGAGGTCAGTGTTAAGGGGGCAGGGAACGGTGGAGGTTACAGTTAAGGGGTGGGGTGTTGTGGAGGTCACATTTTAAGGGAACTGAACTCGTGGAGGTCATTGTTAAGGGGGTGGGTCAGGGGCCTAGCTAAAGGCTCATGGGCCCTGGTGCAAGAGTTTAGCTTGGGCCCCCCTTCCCTCAGTGCTTTGTGTGTCTTCCTATGTGGCACAAGTGTCTTTGGGCCCCTTTAGGCTCCTGGGCCTGGTAGCCACTGCTACCTCTGCACCCCCTATAGCTACGCCCCTGGGGCGGGTTATTGTGGAAATCACTGTTAACGAGACAGGGTGCTGTAGAGGTCACAAATAAAGGTCTGGCCGCTGTGGAGGTCACTGTTAAAGGGGCAGCTGCTGTGGAGGTCACTGTTAAGGGTGGCGGGTTATTGTGGAAATCACTGTTTAGGAGACGGGGTACTGTGGAGGTCACTAATAAAGGGGCGGCCACTGTAGAGGTCACTGTTAAAGGGGCGGGCACTGTGGAGGTCACTGTTAGGGGAAGAGGGGATTGTGGAGGCCACTATTAAAAGGGCAATGGGGTACCGTGAGTTCACTGTTAAGGCAGCGGGGTACAGTGAAGGTCACTGTTAAGGGAGCGGGGTACTGTGGCATTCAATGTTAAAGGGCCAGTCGCTGTGGAGGTCTCTGTTAAGAGGGCTAGGAATCGTGGAGGTCACAGTTAAGAGAACTGTAACCTATGGTCAGTGTTAAGGAGTGGGTGCTGAAGAGGTCACTGTTAAGGGAGCGTGTCCCTGTGGAGGTCACTTTTCAAGGGGGTGGGGTGCAGTGGAACTCACTTTTAAAGAGGCGGGCTGCTGTGAAGGTCAAAGTTAAGGGGGTGGGCTGCTGTGGAGGTCCCATTATAAGGAGGCAGGGTACTGTGGGGGGGGGGGGTGTCAGTGTTAAGGGATGGGGGGCTGTGAAGGTCACTGTTAAGAGGGCAGGGTATTGTAGATGTCACTGTTATAGGGAATACTGTCGATATCTTTTAATGACACACACAAACAATAGGTCATCAGTATCTGACTGATGGGGGCCTGTTTAGCTGTTTGAAGAGGCTGCGGTGCTCCTTTGAGTTCTGCGGCCTCCTTGCTGCATACCAAGCACAGCGCCGCACATTGTATAGTGTCTGTGCTCGGTATTACAGCCCAGGTCTATTCACTTGAATGGGACTAAGTTGCACATAGGCTATGTAACCGCTGAACGTGATGTCACTGGCCTAGGAAGAGGCCTCTTCAAACAGCTAGCGTGGTGCCAGGAATCAGACCCCCATTGATCAGATATCGAATAACTACCCTGTGGATAGGCCATGAGTATTTTAGCAATTCACATACAGCCTAGTCCTAGAGAGAAAATTCCATTGGGAAGTGCAGTTCCCAGCTGGAGGGTCATAGACTTGGCGTCCTGATCTGATCTGGGAACAATCATCGTAATAATCTCATGACAAAAATTCCTAAGACAACCAAGTCTTGAAATATCATTCGGCGACACAAAAAAGAAAGGGTTAAAGTTCACGTTGTACATGCTAATAATCTCAGCGGTGTTACATAGTTACAGGCATAATGTCAGGAACATGGTTATTCAGAAAATAACACATGACAGACTCAGCAGAAGTCAACAGAGGAAGTGGAAAGTGCTGGGTTTGCACTCAAAAAAGAGGGAAGGGGGGGGGGGGCAGAGGAAGAGGGAGACAGCAGGAAAGCTGAGGAAGACACTAAACCAACTTCCCGAAAGTCCATGTGATGGAAAACAAGGGTGAGTGGAAGTAAAGAGGAGAAAGGATTAAGGAGAAGAGGTAGGTGCGGCAGAGGTGAGCTGAGACTTGTGCCAGTGTTTTTGTTTCTTTCGCCCCCTCCCTCCCTCCCCTTCCCAGTCCCTAAGTCCTTCCTCCCTAATCAAGTTCATTCAAGACCTGCGAGGAGGTGACATGGCTCTGGAGACATCTGGGTGCAGCCTTCCTGCAGTGTCACTTTATTGATGAGCTGTGGACAGGCGGTGAGGAGCTGCTGGTGGAGGTAAGACTATATACACTCATTATACGTGAACATACAATTACACTACACTATTAGCACTCACAGGCAAATGCTGGGAGGAACTTGGCAGCGACTTCTACGTAAGGACGGGGCCATGAGCAGGATGAGATTTTTCTTCAGAACTGAGCCTCCAACATCTTGGAAGAGTTATTACAACGAATAGTGAGACGAGGCAGATGTTATCCGTGATCAGGGCCGAATGTCCATTGTGGGCCGTTCTCATCTAAAAAGTACAATGAGATCTGAAGAAATAAGCAATTACTAGAAAACATGGATACAACATAAGACATGATCTTCTGTCACCTATAGAATTCAACGTACATAACTATGTACCATGAGTATGTAGACACGAGACACGTAGAATCTGTGCACATATATACATAGCCTCAGCATGGCGGCAGTTTACCTATAGAATCTAGTGCACATATATACACATCCTCAGCATGGCGGCAGTTTACCTATAGAATCTAGAGCACATATATACACATCCTCAGCATGGCGGCAGTTTACCTATAGATTCAGTGCACATATATACACATCCTCAGCATGGCGGCAGTTCACCTATAGAATCCGTGCACATATATACACATCCTCAGCATGGCGGCAGTTTACCTATAGATTCAGTGCACATATATACACATCCTCAGCATGGCGGCAGTTTACCTATAGAATCTAGTGCACATATATACACATCCTCAGCATGGCGGCAGTTCACCTATAGAATCCGTGCACATATATACACATCCTCAGCATGGCGGCAGTTTACCTATAGATTCAGTGCACATATATACACATCCTCAGCATGGCGGCAGTTCACCTATAGAATCCGTGCACATATATACACATCCTCAGCATGGCGGCAGTTTACCTATAGAATCCGTGCACATATATACACAGCCTCAGCATGGCGGCAGTTTAGCTATAGAATCTAGTGCACATATATACACATCTTCAGCATGGCGGCAGTTTACCTATAGAATCCGTGCACATATATACACATCCTCAGCATGGCGGCAGTTTACCTATAGAATCTAGTGCACCTGTATATGCATCCTCAGTTTGTACACATATTTCAAGTATTGAATCCAATACACGTAGATACACATCCTTAGTATGTACACACATCACATACAGAAGCCAGTATACACATACAGTATATATACTCACTCTGTACACTCATCTCATATAGAATCTAATGCGTATATATACACATCTTCAGTAGGTAACATGTCACATATAAAATCCAATAAATATAATTACACCCTCAGTATGTACATACATTGCATAGAATCCAGCACACATATATACTGTACACCTCCTCAGTATGCCTATACATGTCACATACAATACGATGAACACATCTACACAACTATATAATCCAGTGTACAAATTTACATATTCCTAGAATGCACATACGTGCCCCTTATACTGTAGAATTCGATGCATATATATATACACACACACATCCTCAGTATGTACATACACATAACATTCACATACTGAATATACACATCCTCAGTACATACACTAGCGTCACATACAGAATCAGTTCACATATCTACTAACTCTCAGTATGCACACACTTTCTGGAGAATATGGGGATTTTTGATTTCTCCCCCCTCTATTATTCCTCCTTCAAAATTAGTCATCTGTTCTTGTGAATGGAATTTGCAGAAGCTGTGACCTATAACCTTATATACAGGACTCATATATAGGATATGTATGTCTTTTCATATAATGAAGACATAATGCTGGTTTGGTAGAGTTAGTAATCACATCTTCTGTATGATCTCTGTCATTATCATCAGTGCCTGAATATGTTGATTATCA
The DNA here is from genome assembly GCA_033119425.1 of Bufotes viridis. Taxonomy (NCBI): domain Eukaryota; kingdom Metazoa; phylum Chordata; class Amphibia; order Anura; family Bufonidae; genus Bufotes; species Bufotes viridis. The sequence continues at coordinate 449,182,104 of CM065591.1, forward strand.
GGTGCGGGTTACAACATAAACTATGATTTTGCATGTGATTCAGTTAATTGTAATGCATCTAGTGATAATCACCAAGTCAGAATAACCTGAAGTGGTCTATCAGTATTCAGTAGTAATAATTCAGAGAAACTGGTATTTGTATTTTATTTTATTTTTGAAGATGTTTTGTTAGTCATCTGACTTGCTTTCTCAGTTTCTCTTATTGATGACTAAGCAAAAAACCTTCAAGAAGAAAATAAATTCTGCTTGCTCTGACTTCTGGCCCCTTTACACTACCCGCAAATCAGGCAGATCGTATGAATGCTTGTTAGCGATACCAATGATTCTGTATGGGGACGATTGATGGCATTAGTGATCACTCCTCCCCATACTGTGGAGGAGATCGCTGCATGTAAATGTAATGGTCTCCTTCACTGATGAGCAGGCGATTGTCAGGAAGGAACGCTTCCTTCCCGACAATCACATTCTCCATTGTACCATGCCCTGCATGAAGGAAAACCTTCACAGACAGACCTGGACTGATAATTATCACTGTCTGTGCAATTGAAGTACATAATGCATATATGAGTCGTAAAAGTGCTGTGAACAGATCAATTACAGCCATCATGAACACGCGCACAAACATTACATGCACACTGCTCCGTGACATGTTAACTGTGAGCAGCTTAGATGATGTGTATTATTTTTTTTTTTAAATGCATCATGACAATTTATACATTTGAAGCAAATGAAACTGACACCAGATAAGGCTACTTTCACACTTGCAGTAGCCTTTCCCGGATCCGTGCTACCGCAGGTTCACCGTGCTGGCGGAAGTCCTCTCCGGCCCCATTCACTATAATGCGGGCGGGCTGGATGTCCGGCCATAGCACGGCAAACATGCCGAGAGGCGGCCGGACAAAAACTGAAACGTGCTGTCGTTTTATTCCGGCCGCCTTTCGTATCGCTGTAATCGTATTAACCCAGAGAATAACATGCCACATGGTGTCAAAAAGTGGCGTTCAAAAGTTTGTTATGAGGCCCAGTCCTTTCTAGTTATGCCGCTGCCCAAGGTGCTGTATTGGTGGGACCTTTACTAGGCGAATTGAGTTTATTCTTTAAAGGGGTTCTGCAGTTCATTTTAAACTGATGATCTATCCTCTGAATAGATCATCAGCATCTGATCGGCAGGGGTCCGACACCCGGGACCCCCCGCCGATCAGCTGTTTGTGAAGGCAGCGGCACTGGCAGTAGCGCCGCGGCCTTCTCACTGTTTACCGCAGGCCCAGTGACGTCACGACTAGTATCAAGGGCCTCGGAGGGGCTAAGCTTCATTCGAGTGAATAAAGCTTAGCCCCGTCCAGGCCAGTCATACTAGTTGTGACGTCACTGGGCCTGAGGTAAACAGTGAGAAGGCCGCGGCGCTACTGCCAGTGCCGCTGCCTTCACAAACAGCTGATCGGCGGGGGTCCCGGGTGTCGGACCTCTGCCGATCAGATGCTGATGATCTTTCCAGAGGATAGATCATCAGTTTAAAATTACTGCAGAACCCCTTTAAGTGTGTCTTCTCCTCACAGAATTGGAAAAAATTGTCGGACTCCTCCTTTAACTCATTATTGCAATGCATTTTGAGCAGCATAGTTGCAGAAGATGCCTAAAGATCCCTTTACATAGGTCGATGATCGGGGCATTTATCTAAAGAAGCATTCCTATGAACGCTTCTTCACGATATTTGCCCAGTCTAAAGGTGCCACTGATCACCCAATAAACTAGCAAATGATTGAAATATATTTACTGGGGCCAAAGCAAGTTCACAGCAAAATCAGCCAAGTCAGTGCAAACTGAATGATCATCCGGTGAAAACACAGCTAGTGCCGATCACTCTAGCAATTGCCTGTCCTCATACAGAAGTGATTGCGGCATGTATGTGCGGCTCTCACCTCCTGTATCGGGAATAAATGGTTTCTTCATGATAACTGATTGTTGGGTCAGCCTGTGATAATGGGCCTTTATTGGTACTTTGGTACACTATCTTTTATAATGTGGCTACTTTGTATATGGATACTGTATCATTGTTTCTACAGTCATGTTTATTTTGGTTTATGGGTGCACCTCACTATGGACATAATTACACTATTGCAGTGACTAGGAGATTGCTGTTTGTGTGTTCACATCTGCATTGGAGACTCTATTCGGAGCTTACTTTGCAGATTCTGTCATATTTGACAGCATATGAGTGGCGGTACCCTCTGACAGACATTGGATTGCCAGTATCCAGTCTGCCATCCACTGTCTATGGTCAGCACTGAAAGCGGTCGGATCCCATTGTAGTCTGTCCTCCTGGAGTTCACAATGGAAATGTCAACGTAGCCTAATTTTGACACAAATTTTGACACCGGATCCTTTTCCTGCATCTCACTTATTTTCAGCACAAACAATTCTCATGTGATACTGGTAAAATGCGTCCCGCAGTGTGTGTGGCCGTGTCTATTGTCTGTGTGTGTGCCATTGTGCTTGCCTGGGGTTATTAACTCAATTACAGATCATTACATGGCTGGAACAGATACGAGACAATGCAATTTCACTGCTATTGATACCAGACATTGAACTAGTGCTCATTATTTACCATTTCCTATCAGCCTTTGCATTGGATGGGGACTAGCGTTGCCACCTATTCACACCTACAGTACATACTGGCTAGGTGTCAGACACTGACTTAAAGGGGTTGTCTCACTTCAGCAAATGGCATTTATCACGTGAAGAACGTTAATACCAGGCGCTTACTAATGTATTGTGATTGTCCATATTGCCTCCTTTGCTGGCTGGAATGATTTCTTCATCACATTATACGCTGCTAATATCCAGGGTTTATGACCACCCTGTAATCCAGCAATGGTGGTCATGCTTGCACACTATAGGAAAAAGCATGGGCCTCTCTGGTGGCCGGGACTGATGGAGTGTGCGCATAGGGGGGCACTTTTTCCTATAGTGTGCAAGCACGACCACCACTGCCGGATTGCAGGGTGGTCGTAACCATGGAAACAATCAGTGTATAATGTGATGGAAAAATTAATCAAACCAGCAAAGGAGGCAATATGGACATTAGCCTTGTAATAACTTTCTCTACATGATAAACCCCATTTGCTGAAGTGAGACAACCCCTTTAATACTGTGAGTGGCACAGATTACTTATCTGGTGGCAATATTGTTTGTAAATTTAGTGCTGCCAGGACTTCTGTATGGAAGACGTGTGCCATGAAGAAGCTTCAGTGCCCCCCGACCAGCTGTTCTGCATTTGTTTTGGGGCTGGAAATACTGTAGGCTCCAGAACAACACATCTCTGTCCACTGTGTAGCTGACGGAGCTGGTTACTGCAGTGCTACTACCACTGCAGTAACCAGCTCCAACCACGGTACAATGGGTGGAGCTGTGTAGTCCCAGCGCCAATTTCCAGCCCCAGGGGTACTACAGAACAGCTGATTGGCTGCGGTGCAGGGAGTTGGATCCCCGCTGATCTGGTAATGATGACTTTTACTAAGGATAGGCCATTGATAGAAAAATATTGGAGTAGATTTATCAAAACCGGTGTTAAAAAAAATAGCTTTTTTTCCCATAGCAACCAATCAGATTCCACCTTACATCTTCCAAAAGAGCGCTGAAAAATTAAAAGGTGGAATTTGATTGGTTGCTATAGGCATCCAAGCCAGTTTTCCTTTACACACCTTTGATAAATCTCCCCCATTGAGTTTAACTCAATATTATACTCTGAGTTGATGCATTAATTAATACAGTTACTATTATTGTAACGGGACGCCGTGTTCATTGTATGTACACACGAGTACGGGGAAGTAACGCACAAGTCACTTGTGACCTAGAACGGCACAGAGATGATTGTTGCTTTATGAAACACAGATTATAGGATAAGGAAGACTTGAATCAACACGGCAAGATCACTTTACAGACACACCGTAATCCCAATTTTTACTGGATAGCGCCAGAAATAGCAGATACCTTGGCGAAATACTATAAATTTTACAGCATGACCATGCTTTTAAATATGAATTTTACAGCGATAGACAGCACTCCGTTTTATGCTTGTGAAATCAGTGAATTTTTTATTATTCAGCCGGTCATAATTAAGCAATGTTTCGGGTCATACAAGAAAGACCCTTCATCAGGTCGAACTATAGCGCTATAGTTTGGCCTGATGAAGGGTCTTTCTTGTATGACCCGAAACGTTGCTTAATTATGACTGGCTGAATAATAAAAAATTCACAGATTTCACAAGCATAAAACGGAGTGCTGTCTATCGCTGTAAAATTCAAGCTTGAGTTCCTGAGGTGGAGCCGGGAATAAACTTAGACGTGCACCCGGAATTTGCCGGACTATAGGTGTCCGTGCTGTGACCCTGTGAATTAAGGCATGCTTTTAAATATGAAGATATGTAAGTAAAGCTCCATGTATCTAAACATATAAACATTTGCTCTAATCAAGGACAAGTATACATATCAGTTACACCTTTGTATAATAGTTCCTATACACTGCAATGCAGATTCCTAGATGTGTCCAGTAGGTATAGACATATGGCAAAATGTTCTTTAGAATCCAAATTCAGTTATCCCCGCTCCCTTCAAGTTGACAGAGGGCCGACATAATACTGATACTCAGCATCATCAGAACTATTTAATATTACAGCACAGCTACAAGCGACTTTCTTGAGGAACTGTGCTGCCAAATATTGACTGAACTGTATGTATGTCCGTGTCTGCAAAACGGATGTTCAACAGATAATTGCTTGTTCAACTGCTGCGCAGCCATTAACTAACTTCTATCTAATGTGTATGACCACCTCTACTACTAGAAGCACCGGTAATTAGAGATGAGCGAACATTAAAAAAAAGTCCGTTGTTCGGCGTTCGGGTTGTGGTAAGTCGCGCATCCCGTTATGGATTCCACTATAGCGGCATATGGAATCCATAAGGGGCGGCTGCCACCAACCCGAACTGTTGCACAGCCGAAGGACCTGGGGTGACGTCACTGTCATGTGATCAGTGCAGGGGGCGTGGCTCAGCACGGGATCAAATCTTCCCCATTATGATTTCTAATTAAAGGAGAATGGGAGTCATTAAGTATCGGGGGATTAGTAACAAAGATGAAAGGTTCACTTTAGGGTTTGTACACATGACATTGGGGCAGGATGTTCAATGTGCACAATTGGAGTGTGCTGCCAAATGTATGCCTCCTATGTATGGCTATATGCCTATTCAAAAAAAGTGTAGTCAACACAAAAAAAGGTATCCAGCCACAAACCAGCTAAACCGAGGCAGATGTGTGACATACAGCTGGTCAGTGGTCAAGTAAACCCCTTAGACGTATAACCAGGAACACGGTCCAAGTATATGTCGTATCTTTTAGCTTTATCACTGCGACAGAGGATGATACCTACAAAATATATGGTTACCAACATGTAGCTGGTAAATTCAGGGCATGTAAGCCCAGCCCTGGGCGGGACCCAAACCCGCCAAGGCTTACACAAGCCCCACCCATTTTGGCCCGGGGCATCAAAAATCTTTGAAAATTGGGGATAGACCCTTGCAAATTTGGGACGGTTGGCAACTATGTCAAGTCACTGGTACCTGCAATCTTGTATGAAATTGTGAGACAACATCCAGAATCAGTCACAATAGATTTTAATCCTTAATGAATCCTCAATTAAGGGTTGAAACCCCACCCTTGTCATGCGGAAATCTCTGAGAACTGTAAGGCCCCTTTCACACGAGCGAGTTTTCTGCGCGGGTGCAATGCGTGAAGTAAACGCATAGCAGCCACATTGAATCCTGACATATTCATTTCAATGGGTCTGTGTACATGAGCGTTTTTTTTGCGCATCATTTCTGCGCTGCTTGAGAATCGTAGCATGTTCTATATTCTGCATTCTGGACTCATAGAAGTGAATGGGGCTTCAGTGGAAAACGCATTGCATCCGGATGTAAGGCTACATTCACACGACCTCATGTGTTTTGCAGTCTGCAAATAGCGGATCTGCAAAAAAAACCCGATGATGTCCGTATGGCATCCGTTTTTTTTTGCGGATCCATTGTAACAATGCCTATCCTTGTCACGGACAAGAATAGGACATGTTCTTTTTTTTTTTCCGGGGAACGGGAACGGACATACGGATAGCACACGGTGTGCTGTCTGCATTTTTTGCAGACCCATTGAAATGAATGGGTCTGAAGCCTATCCGCAAAAAAACGGAACAGACACGAAAACAAAATACGTTCGTGTCAATCCAGATGCAGTTCAGATGGAATGCGTTTTTCACTGATGGTTGCTAGAAGATGTTGCTTGCAAACCTTTTTTTTTCCCACACGTGAAAAAGCATCAAAACTGATTGCACCCGTGCGGAAAAAAACGGAAACACTGAACACAATTGCAGACAAAACTGATTGAACTTTCTTGCGAAATGGTGCGAGTTTCACTGAACGCACCCTGAACGCATTCTGACACAATCCGTACCGCTCGCGTGAAAGAGACCTAAGGCTTTATTCACACATCAGTGTTTGGCCTCATGCACACAAACATATTTTCTTTCCGTGTCCATTCCATTTTTTTTGTGGACGGTATGCGGAACCATTTATTTTATTGGGTCCCCACTAGAAACGGAAGGTACTCCAGGTGCATTCCGTTTACGTATGTCCGTATTTCCGTTCTGCAAAAAAATAGAACATGTTCTACGGTATTAGGGCCAGCTGTTCTGTTCCGCAAAATACAGTATGCACATGGCGTCATCCGTATTTTTTGCAGATGTTTTTTGCAGACCGCAAAATACATACAGGCGTGTGCATGAGGCCTTTTGGTCAGTGATTTCCATCAGTTATGGTGAACCAAAATCAGGACTGGAGCCTCCACAGATATAAGGTATAAGACTAGATGTACACGTCCGTTAAACCCGGACGTGACCAGTCCGTGGTGACCAGGACTGGATTTCTTCTTTACAGCAGGAGCGCACGGCGCCATTGGTTGCTCCCTGCCGCTGCTGCAAGTATTACTGTCCTGCAGCGGCGGCAGAGAGCGCACGGTGTCATAGCAACCAATGACAACGTGCGCTCCTGCTGTAAAGAAGAAATCCAGTCCTGGTTACCACGGACTGGTCACGTCCGGGTTTAACGGACGTGTGCATCTAGCGGCGCCTAAGGGAAAGATCTGCACATGTTCTGTGCTTAGAGCAGAACCTGGTTTCGGCTCAAAATCACTGATGGAAATCATTGACCGAACACTGACTTTGTGAATAAGGGCTCATGCACAGTCTGCAAAACACGGATCCGGAAAATAAAATGATGACGTTTGTGTGAAATCCGTGTTGCATCATTTTTTTGGGGGCGGATCCATTGTAACAATGCCTGTCCTTGTCCGCAAAATGGACAAGAATAGGACACATTTACTTGTTTTTGCGTCCCCATTAAAAAGAAATGGTTCCGTATACAGGCCGCAAAAAAAACGGAACTGACATGGACAAAAAATACTTTCGTTTGCATGAGCCCCAAGGCATAACTCATCCTGGAGGATTTTACTTTCTCTGCAAAGGAATTAATGATGTCATGACGGTGTACTACTGCAATCAATTAAAGGGAATCTGTCATGTCCAAAGGCAATTTCATAGTAAGCATACCATGTATGGTAGCTGCTCGGAAACATATCCATACCTTGGTTTTTGGTGCATTGTGGGCGGATCCACTCCATTTTGTGCACCTGGTTTTCCGTGCATCATTGCTACCAGCTCTGAAATCTCAGGAATTATCAATTAAACAAGAGGGGGGCATATGTGGCATTACTCGCCAAACACTGGTACAAAAATTTACATAATTTTGATTATATAAAAATAAAAGGAAACATTCCTTAGGATCAGAGGGCTACATTTTCACAATAAAGGTATAATTATGTTTTGGGGCACTAACCCTACATGCAGGGGTGCACCTAGCCTTTCTGTTGCCTGAGGCGAAAACTGAAACGTTGCCCCCCCCCCCTTCCCCAATGCCAATTTCTTAATCTAACCGCTTCCATTGCCTTTTGGCTGCCACCCCTACCTGGTGCTGCCTGAGGCGATCGCCTCACCTGGCCTCATTGGTGGTGCACCCCTGCCTACATGACAGTCAGCATACTTTGAAACTGATTTTGGAGGCGATAGACTCCCTTTGTCCGTACACATTGACCGGACAGTCGTATAGCTGAATCTTCATTGTCGTTGCTACTTCTTATGGAAACTTTCTACCCAGATGAATACCTATGTTTAGTATAAGATGTACGTTCTGTTTAATTTCTATTCATATACGGTAATTTATCAGCCTTCAACACATTAATTATATAGTCTGTCAATGTTATGTATTGGAATATGGAAAATTCTGCTTATTGCATGGGGAGTTCCTATGCAATCATTAGGATTGGCAGAAGTTTCAGATGACACATATTTAGGTTCAATTATTTATCAGGTTTAGGCCTCTTTCACACCACCGTATGGCTTTTTTAGTGTTTTACGAGCCGTTTTTATCGGATCCGTTTTTCCGTTTTTTGTTTTTGTTGTGTTTCCGTTTTTTCCGTTCCGTTTTTCCGATTGGCATATACAGTGATTACATAGAAAAAATTGGGCTGAGCCTAAAATTTTCAATAGATGGTTCCGCAAAAAACGGAACGGATACGGAAGACATACGGATGCATTTCCGTATGAGTTCCATTTTTTTGCAGACCCATTGACTTGAATGGAGCCATGGATCATGATTTGTGGGCAATAATAGGACATGTTCTATCATTGCACGGAACGGAAAAACGGAAATACGGAAACGGAATGCACACAGAAACACTTCAGCTTTTTTTGAGGGTGTTAGTTGACACCTACCAGCTAACCTAAATATTATTGCAGACTTAGTACTTAAAAGGGTTTTCGGAGACTTTACTACTGATCAGAAGGGGTCTGACACCCGGGATAGGTCAACAGTAGTACAGTCTTAGAAACCCCCTTTAAAGGGGTTGTCCTATGAAAAATATTCAACCGTTTTTAAAAGAGCACCTGGATCTAAATACTTTTGCAATGGTATGTAATAACATTTTTTGCATAGCCACTGAGTGATTCACATGCTCAATTTCATCCTTCAACTGCCTCCTGAGCTGTTATAGGGGGAGAGCTGCAGCAGAAAGTACAACCCCCTGAGCTGCAGCAGAAAGTACAACCCCCTTGAGCTGTCAGCTTCATATAAACCTAGCAGAGCAATGAATGGGGAGATCTCTGGATCCATGTGAGGTGCAGGGCTGGTTCTAGCTTTGTTAGGAAGAGACTGTCATGTACTATATAAGATGTCTGATTCTCATTTTTTACATTAGTCATGGAATAACCTATTTAATGGAATTGGAAATGGTATTCAATAATGGCAGAAGCCTCTTTCAGCAGGATAGTATGCACCGTCACACTGAAAAAATGTTCAGGAAATATGACAAAGAGCTCAAGGTGTTGACCTGGCCTCCATCTTCCTCAGATCTCAATCTGATCAATGATATGTGGGATGTGCTGTAAAGTCCTAACCACGGAAGCCCCACTTATATATTAAAGTATATGGCTTGATAGGTCACTCACAGCTGTTATGGGGAAATGAGGGGGACCTAGGAGATATTAGGCACGTGGCTTGAATGCTGGAACTGATTGATGTATGTTCTTTTCTATACCTTATCTTATGAACTTGGTGCCCATGTACCCACATGCGTGTTTTTATTCTCCAGATCCCTTTTTTTATAAAGCACTACAGATTATGTCAGTTGGTAGACGTAGGAAATAATAAAGATCCAGAATAAATTAATTTAATTGAGATTATTGGTCACACCTGTGACTTGTGCATTATCTGTGTTTATGGTGTCTTCGAATATTGCTAAGATTGTATATAAGAAACTGCAACACAGGAACACGATCGAATGCTTTAGTTTTTTTTTTCCATTTCCTCTTAGCTCCGGCATTCATTGACAAGATGTCAACGGTAACATTTGCTCCCAGGGCAGAGGTCGTTGAAGTCAATGGGTGAGTGATCAGCTCAGATAATTTTTAAAGAGTTTATAAAATTATAAGTATTAACATGAATAGAGAGAGTATCCAAGGTAAAGACTTGACTTCATTCAATTTTTACTTGCTTCTCCATTCATCAGTCTTTTGAGGAACATTTACAAAATAAGATACAAGGTAACATTTATATGGAGCAAAAACTCTACTATATCATCATAGGTTTTCATAAGGAGGCACATAATTCTTGCGACTTTTAGACCATATTCACATGACTGTGTGCATGAAGCCAGTGCAGAGCTACATGCAATACATATACTGCCATATCGTGCCTCCCTATGGGGCTATATTGCAGATATGTTCTCCCCTAAAAGCAATGCTCGGCTCTTTCTATGCTTAGGAGTCATGTGGGCGCTGCCTCTCAGTGATTGACAGCTAACTCTACATGACTAGGCACACAGGGAAGGCTGTCAGTCACCGACAGAACCGCCTGCATGACTCCTAAGCATAAAAAGAGCAGAGGTGGAAATGAATAAAATATAAGTTATACTGAATCTTTTCCTAATAAAACTATACATGAATCTGCTCAGCTCCTCCTGCTCTATATCATGCTGGCTGCAGATTGGACTGCATTTTCATGATGACATGTTCCCTTTAAGGTGGCTTTGAAGGGAAAATCCCTTTAACAATAGTACAATGTTTTATGTAATCTGTGGGGAAAACCTGAGGGCAAATTCCTTGCTGTGTTAATGCAGAGAAAATAAAGCACTTAAAATAAAGTATTACAAGGTACCTGACCGTCCATCGACTACAAACTGTGCAGACAGCATTATCTTAGACAAACAGTAATGAGACCTCACTATGGACTATATATACTGATCCTTGTTGACATTCTTTATTGCTTACTTTGTATTTCACCCCATAGATTTGTCTTATCAGTGTCAGAAGTCATGTATCTGCTGAGCGAGCAAAGTGAATATCAGTGACAATTAGGAAACGGCAAATGATAAGCTGGAAAAATATGTTGCCGCTTTGGTCTGGTGTGCTGAAATTATCATATTTCTAATCACAACGAGCAAATATATCCTGTACTCGGGTGTTCCCGATGTAAACGTCCAACAGGCCTATAGCGTTCTATTGGCCAGGTGTATAGTAGGTGGTAGTAATAGTGGCAGTAGCCATGGTGGAGGAGGTAGGGGCAGTGGTAGCGACAGATACTGCTGATACTGTGGGCACAGGCTCAACGCGTGCCAGACCTAGACCCAGCTAGTTTGTCGCTAGCTCTGTGCAAGGATCTCCCTTAGGTCTCATTCAGACGGCAGTATGTGTTTTGCAAAACACGGATACTGACCCGTGTGCGTTCTGCAATTTTCAGACCGTACATGGCCATCCTCTCATAGAAAATGCCTATTCTTGTCCGCAATTGCGGACAAGAGTAGGACGCGCTCTATATTTTTTCCAGGGCTGTGGAACGGAACAACGGATGCGGACAGCACACGGTGTGCTGTCCGCATCTTTTGCGTCCCTATTGAAATGAGTAGGTCTGCATACAGCCGTCAGAATGAGACCTCATGGTGACTTTTCTACACAAGGTTGGCACACAAAACCACTGCTGTGTGCAAGATCTGAAGGATTAAGCCGTGGGCATTTAACCCTTAGGCCCCTTTCACACGAGTGAGTTTTCCGCACGGGTGCAATGCGTGACGTGAACGCATAGCACCCGCACTGAATCCTGACCCATTCACTTCAATGGGGCTGTGTACATGAGCGGTTTTTTTCCTGCATCACTTCTGCGTTGCGTGAAAATCTCAGCATGTTCTATATTCTGCGTTTTTCACGGCTCTGGCCCCATAGAAGTGAATGGGGCTGCGTGAAAAACAAGCAAGTGCGGGTGCGTTTTTCACTGATGGTTGCCAGGAGATGTAATTTGTAAACCTTCAGTTTTTTATCACACGTGTGAAAAACGCATCAAAATGCACTGCACCCGCGTGGAAAAAACTGAACAACTGAATGCAATCAGAGGCAAAACTGAATGGCTTTGCCTGCGAAATCACACAGTTTTCACTGAACGCATCCACAACGCATCCGGACCTAATCCGCACACGCTCGTGTGAAAGGGGCCTTAGGATACCGGAGGTTTTTTCGTTTTCATTTTTCTTCCCTATCTTGAGCCATAACTTTTTTATATTTCTGTTCACATAGCTGTATGAGGGCTTTTTTTTTGCAGGACAAGTTGTAGTTTCCAATGCCACCATTTATTATGACATACAATCTAGTGGGAAGTGGTAAAAAAAATTCCAAACGGGGTGGAAACGGTGTTCCGTTTGCGGCAAAACTGACCCATGCCCTTTATTCTCAGGGTCAAGATTACAACAATACCACATATGTATAGGTTATTTATGTCTAAAAAGTATAAAAATAAATTTAAACGTTGATTTTTTTTTTTTAACAATATTATGACCCCCATTACTTTTTTATAGTTATACCTACTGAGCTGGGTGGGGGCTCATTTTTTGCGGGACAATCTGTAGTTTTTATTGATACCATTTTGCAGTGTATGACTTTTTTTATCACATTTTATTACATTTTTTGTGTAAGAGAAGCAATGAAAAAATGGCAAATTGGTCATTTTGACCCTTTTTTCCGTTACACCATTCGCCGTATTGGAAAAATATTTTTATATTTTAATAGTACGGGTGTTTTTGGTCATGGTCATACCCATGATGTTTATATTTTTTATTTATATATTTATTTTTTATTATACGGAAAGGGGAGTGATTTAAACTTTTTTATTTTTTTATTTTTTTTTAATATATTTTTTGTTGTTTTTCAATTTTTTGTAATGATTTTAAAGCTCTTATTTGAGCATACAAAATCGAATTTATTTTTTTAAAATTCTGAACAATCATGGAATTTTAAAAGCCAGTTATTGCTTAGGATTGCTCATTTCTTATGTTGGCCTGCCACCTGGTGGCCAAAATAAGAATTGCTGCTTCAATGCCCTCAGCCTCTTCAGCGAGGCTAAGTGTATTGAAATCAATTACTGGCATCCTAACTTGATCGCAGCATCTTAAGGCTTTAATTACCGCCATTGGCATTATTGCGAAATGGTTAAACACAAACATAGGTACCAGGGGGTCTACTGCAGCACATGAAGTGGCATCATCAGATCCTGTGGGAAAGTAGAACTGGCCAGCATTCTAATAATTCAGAACAAGTCTGTCCTCCTTCTCCCGATTTTCTTTGTAGCAACCAGGCTGTATTCCCAAGTAGTACAGTTTTATTGTTTTTATTGAGACATTCATATTGGAATGTGTGACCATGAGAAAACTATTTGCAACCATCTTGTGTGCAAGCTGAACTCAGACCTGGCCAAGTGGCTAGTGATGGAGTTGCTGCCATACAACTTAATTGTGGTAAATGTGGCACAGTTCCACACCTTCACCAAACTTTATTTCTGTTCTATATATTACTACTTTTGGCCATCTGTCTGTAAAAAGTGTCTGATTTTATAATACAGTTCTGTGCACATAATGCACCATTACCAGATGTAGTGGGAAAATAAAACTGGCCAGAACAAGTCTGTCCTCCTTCTCCTGGTCTTATTAGTGACAACTAGGCCGCAACCCCAAGCAGCAGTGTCCTTATTCTTGTCTTTGTCATTTGTTTTGTTTTGTCGTTAGTCATCGATCATGGAATGTATGTCCAGATCCAACTTTACATGCTCAGCAATCCGTTTGTGAGCAAGCTGAACTCTTACTTGGCCAAGTTGCTGCCGATAAAGTTGCTGCTGTACCACGTGTTAAAGGGGTTTTCCAACAACCGAGACCCCTGCCGATCAGCTGTTTGGGAAGGTCATCAGTATCAAAATCTCGTAAAACCCCTTTAAGTGTGGTGTAATTTGCCGTCTTCCCCAAAATGTAATTCTTCTCTAAGATGTACAGTATTTTTGCTTAATAAGAAATATTTTTCCCTCGAAAAACGTGGGAAGTATGGCAGTGTGTCCTAAAAAGCGAATTCTAATGAACGCTTTCATTATGGAAGTTCTCATTAGTATGCAAGAACCTGGTCTTCTTCCAGGAGCCGTGCTACACTGTGTCCTGACTGTTTATAGCATCAGGTCACAGTGCAATGTGGAGCTGGCAGAAGACCAGGGAGAGGTGAGTGCAGGAGGAGCCTACTGGATCTGCAGACTGGCAACGCTGTCTGGAGCATGAGAGGTAAATTAATCTATGTCCTGTCTAATCTGAGGTCTGATTTGGGGAGTCTGATCTGATGGTGTAATAAAGATTGAGGGTCTGATAAAGTTTGGGGTTCTGATACAGATCGGGGATCTGATTGAGGGATCAAATCTGAGGTCTGATAAAGTAGTGGGCTGGTCCTGTGATCCCGTGGTTAGTTAGTTGAAAGCGTGCTGCTAAAAAGCATGCCAAAACAGAAGCCTTATCCAGGAAAACACCATTCCTAAGAATGCAAAAATGCCAGAAAGCAACTTTACTCAGGATTATTCCCTGAGAGAAAGAAGCACTGGACATTTTCAGAAGGAAGAGGACCAAAGAGGACATGCTGGACTGAGACAGTAATATAAACGCACATTTATGGCAATAGACTTTTCTGCATATGCAAAGGGTTAATTGCTTCTGGTGCCTGCCACACTTCTGAGAGGGACTGGCCATCTGAATTAGAAGTGCATCCCGCAGACTGGGCATTGCAGAGAAATACTGAGAGTGACTGCACACCTTTAGGCTTATTGCACACGAACGTATGGGTTTGCGGTCCCCAAAAAAACGGATCCGCAAAAAATACGGATGACATCCGTGTGCATTTGGTTTTTTGCGGAACGGAACATCTGGCCCCTAATAGAACGTGATGCGGAAAAGAATAGGACAAGTTCTATCTTTTAACTGAACGGAAATACGGAAACGGAATGCACACGGAAAAACACTTACGTTTTTTTTGCAGACCCATTGAAATGAATAGGACTGTATACGGAACATTAAAAAACGGCCCGTACACTCGCAAAAAAAAGTTTGTGTGCAAGAGGCCTTAGTCAATTTTGCTAGTATCTATAGAAAGAGACTCAGTGAGGACCATCACTACAGCTACTTCCGATATTCAGCCTTTGGAAAAAGTCCATTATGTGATATACCTCAGCCTACTGCTTGTATTTGTACTTCAACCCCCATCATCTGTTCAGTAAGGAAAGACTTTATTTCAACCAAACGGGCCAGGTTATTGCCTCTACCATACACTGGGCCTCTCCACCTGCTCTCCTGCCTTGCCCCCTGCTACTTATCAACCCAATATCAAGGGCACCCTAGCCACCAGCAGTGCAGAAAAACGTGTGTAATTATCCTGAAAATGTGAAATGCAATATCCATACAGAAAATGCTGATTTTCCTCTAATGTGAACTTCCAGAAGTTTCTCAACTAAGGAGACGTAAAAGTTAATTAAGTAAGTGAAATGAGTCACTACTGCTGACAACACGTAGTAAATGACTCACAGAGTGGTTGTGACTGCCAGTAACTCAGTTATCGTCATTATTATTAACTCATGTAATAACAGTCCTGCGATGGGCACACTGATTTGCATTTGTTTGGTTTCCTTTAAGTAGAATTGAATACAGGTCACCTGTTTTTGTGGACCAATGTATTTAACCATAGTTACACAGCAGTGTACAGACATTGGCGTAGGAAGCCCAAAAATCTGGGGGGGACAGCACTTATGGGGCCCCTGTGTCCCCGCCCACCCTCAAGCCACACCCACATATCTCTCCGCCCCCCCCCCCCAAGTGCCAAAAATCTCCCCCCCCCCCCTTATGGGCCAGTGGGTCCGGTTTAAAAAAAACACACACACACACAAAACAAGATACTTAACTTGCCTCCATCCGTCACAGCAATGCGATGCAGGCCTCTTCCGGCCTGCTGTGTCCTGCGCTGTACGGCTCACAGACGGCGTGATGACGTCATCACGCCACCTGTACCAACATCTGATAGGCTGCAGGTCTAGTGCCGGCAGCCTATCAGAGGAGCAGGGAAGGGAGACGCCTCTCCCTCTCCTGCTCTGCAGCACAGCCATCTGTATCGCTGTCCTGAGGACGGCGATACAGATGACTATGGAGATCAACGCTTCCACAATGGAAGCGTTCATCTCCCTGTGCCCCGCCACCGCCGCACACATTGTCCCGCTGCTGCTGGGGGGAATTTTTGCATATCTGTCCCCCCCCGCATTATTTCCTGGGGGGGATCCGACCCCCCCGTCCCCCCCGCTTCCTACGCCCGTGTGTACAGATCTAGTAGGGTTTATCATTTGGCAGAAGTCACCCTGATAGGTTATATGACTAATGTAATTCTGTTACACGTTGATATTGTGACCTATATTGTTCATGTATTAACAGCCATTAAATACAAGTTGTTCATTAAGACTCCAGCTTACTTCTGATGCGAAGTCTGAACCAACTTTAGCAAAAATGAGGTCCAGCCCCCATTAAGTCCACTAAACATCTTAATACAATCACTAAAGGGAGTCTGTCACCTACTTTGCACATTATTACCCTGCAGGTGATCTAAACAGTTACCTTTCTTTCTTGTTTGATGTTAAAAAAAAAATACAAAAATTGAAGATATATTCTAATGACTTGCAAGTGCCCATGGGCATTCCTCACTGATTCAAGTACACATGCCGTTTGGAGATTGCAGTTGATCTCTCCTCAAATGTCTCATTGTTCACACGACTGTATGGTTTTGCGGTCCGTTTTTCACGGATCCGTTGTGTTTCCGTTTCCGTTCCGTTTTTCCGCAAAAACAGGAACTTTGTAATCATTGCAAACACACGTGCAAAATGGGCTGGGCATACCATTTCTACAGCATGGATCCCCAAAAAACGGATGACATACGGACATGTGTTCCGTATGCATTCCGTTTTTTATACGGACCCATTGACTTGAATGGAGCCACTGACCGTGATTTGCGGACAATAATAGGATCTGACTCAAAATGTTGCGGAACGGAAAAATGGAAATATGGAAACAGAATGCATACGGAGTACATTCCGTTTTTTTTTGCGGACCCCTTGAAATGAATGGTTCCGTATACGGAACACAAAAAACGTAAAAACAGTAAAAAACGTTCATGTGAACGAGCCCTAAGCGAGCCCAGTGTCCTTACGTCACTGACTCTGTCACTTCACTGCCCACTGTGGAAACTACATTAGTGAACTGACTGTGCATAAGAACACTGGGTTGGATTACAGAGAGATATGGGAGGAGAGATCAACGTCAATCTCTGGAGGGCGTTGGCACCTGCAAGTCATTAGCATGTATCGCCAAACTTCTTTTTTTTTTTTTTAAATCAAATACACAGAAAACAGAAAGAAATGCGTGATCTGTTAATTGTTTATATCACCTACAATGATGACAGTTTGATATGTGTAAAGTAGGTGACTCCCTTTAAACCATCTGACTATTCTGTCCTATGTAAGGACCATATTACAAGATCAGGCCTGCCGTCCTCTGCCCTTCTATAGGGAAGAATATTCAAGTGACTAAAAAAACCTTCATAGCACTGTTCAAACTATGAGCACCAACCAACCCTCTTGTCTGTGTATGGTCATGTCTGAAAAAAAACATTATTCGTTGACCAGCTCTTAATACTATGAATATTACGATAGGTAAGCACTGCTTATTAACGAGCTAATTAAAGGGATATTCCAACTCCAGATATTTATGGCATTTCCTCAGGATAGGATACTTTGTCTCATTCTACATATGGACACCTCCAGCTCTCTGCTTCTTTTGTCTGAGGCATATTGGAATATAATAAAATGTTGCTAGAAGAAATATTTCTTCTGGCATCTCCAAAATAATTTGCTCTTGGAGAAACATAATATCAGGTGTTATTATATATTTATTATTATTATTATTATTACTACTTTCATCATTATTATTACTATTATTATTAATACTACTTCTGCCCTTTATTTATACCAGGTTTAAAAAAACAGAAGAGAAAGTGCAGATTGATGATGGGAAGAATGAAACAGAGGAGCCAGCAACATGGACCAAGTAGGTGTTGACTGAGAGCTTTGACTACACAGTATACAGTATATATTATATATTCACATGTATTATTATAAGCACTCCTGTGTAACAGAAGCCTGATAAATGATACGTGTGACAGAGTGGATGAGACACATATCTATTTCAGAGCATCCTAGGTAAAGGTATCAGTACTACCCCGAGTTTATTTATATAGACAGCAGTGTATAAAGGAGATATGGTGATACATTGGGGTGATGACTGGAGCCGGACGTTGGAGTAACATGCTCCGAGTCCTAACTTATTAGGAGGAGCATGCCTGTTAATAAATTTGGCACATCTACGGGGTGTCCAGAAAGCCAAATCTACACCTTATATGACCCAGCGTGGATGTATAACATAATTGACGCAATTTCTGGCATAACGTATGGTAAATCTTGTCAGGCTGTGGAGCCCACGGCCATCCTGATAAGCCTCTTTCATTTTTCTTGCTGCAAAAAATGATAAGGGAAGCACAACGGGAGAAAAGTCACGAATTTTTGCATTAAATGTGGACTGCTCAAAAACGTGCATCTTTAGTATCCAGCAATGGTCCATCAGTTTTTATTAGACCAAGCTGTTTGGTCCAGATGACGGGAAAACAAAATGGACTTGATCATAGATAGCCATGGGGGAAAAGTGTGTTTATGACCCAACAAGGAAAGTTTTAACATGATTAATTTCATATTCATAAAATGAAGGAAGCCTTGATAAAACAGGAGTGTCCTTAGTTCAATAAAAAAAAAGTGCAAAGAATAAATGGTGCAAATATTAAAGAAATTGATGGTATCTCATAATATGAACCATGTTTGTCTTATTGCATGGGCTAAGATACCCTCAGGACTGGCTATCAGTAGTTGATCAGCAGGGGTCCGACTTCCCGCTGACCAGCTGTTCTGCAGGAGCTCCAGCATTTGAAGGCAGCGCTGGAACTACACAGCTCCGTCTTCCATGATTTGTGCCTTGGATGCGCTGGTTAGTGCAGCACTGCTCTCTTTCCCCTCGATGGGAGCAGCGCTGCAGTACTAGCTCCTTCCACCGCACAATGCGCAGAGCTGTGTTTTTCTGGCACTGAAGCTACTGAAAAATAGGCGAGTGGTGGGGCTGCTGCTATCTTTTCTGTCTTCTTCTTACTATTATGGTAAAAATAAGAAATATTAAAATACAGGGCATTCTGTAAGGCCTGGTTCACATTTCCGTGTTCATTTGAGATCAGTGGAAAATCCGTACATTTCATTTCTGTCCATGAAGAATCCGTGTTTGGTTCTTGTCGCTGTTGTTTGCTCTCCGTCTGTCATACGTATTCCATGGACACTGCTAGCCTGTAAATTAATTTCCAAAGCATCTATTAGCATTTAAAAAATGGACCAAGCATGGATGCCATCCACTTTTCATGGACCCATAGACTTCAAAAGAGCGTGTTTGGTCTGAATTATGGTGCATGTCTCTGTGATTTATTTTCACTGACCCACCGTCGGTGAAAAACTACTAGTGTGTGAACACATTAAAATCAATGAGTAAGTGTGTCGTCCACAGAAAATGCATATGTTCCTGAAAAACGGAAATGTGAACAAGACCTTAGGGTAAAGAAGCTGTGATGTCAGAAGTGACTTTAAAGTTTTGACTTATATGTTTTCTATGGTGGTCACATAACCCTACATTGATATAATATACTATACTTAGAACAGCATTTATCCTAGATGTATACATATTTTTTTATTTCATTTTACCTTCTCTTGATTTTCAGCAAGCTGAGAAAATCGATATCTCCCCTTGTCATGTCATTTGGATTGAGGTAGGATATTTTTTTTACTTAACTGAAATCAATCTAAAGGGAAATAAAATTAGATATACAATTTTTTTAACTTCATAAGACGCACCTGATGATAAGACACAACCCAGGTTTTGAGGAGGAAAATAAGAAAAAAATATTTTTCATCAGACCTCAGATCAGACCCCCATATCAGATCCTCAGATCAGACTTCTAAATCAGGAACTCAGTTCAGACCCCCATCAGACCTGCATGTCAGACCCCCATCAGACCTGCATGTCAGACCCCCATCAGACCTGCATGTCAGACCCCCATCAAACCTCCATGCCATACCATCAGACATCCATGTCAGACCCCTAACAGACCTCAGATCAGACTTCCATGCCATACTCCCATCAGATCTCGGATCAGACTTCCAGGCCAGACCCCTATCAGACTTCCAGGCCAGACCCCTATCAGACTTCCATGCCAAACTCCTATCACATTTCCATGTCAGACCCCTATCGCTGTATGCGGTCAGGGCCTGCAGTGCAGCAATGCCCCAGAGAAGAAGACAAGGGAGGATGAGTATCAGCGATTCACCCGCTGCCTGCTCCTAATGCATATTAGTGAGTGCTTATATAATGGAAGCGCTCACTAGCTTTATAAGACATATGGCCACCCCCCCCCCCCCTTCCCACACACACACAAACACTTTTGGGGGAAAGAAATGCATCTTAGCCTACATGCACACGAGAGAAGACAGATCACAACTATGCGATCAAGTGGCTAAGGTAAGTTAAGTTTTATTATTTTTAACCCCTTCATCTTCATTTTCTTAAGCATTCTTTATTAAGAATGCTATTATTTTCCCTTATAACCATGTTATAAGGGAAAAAAATAAATTCTCCAGAATACTCTACCCGAAACCGGACTTCAGTGATGAAGTCCGGCTTCGGGTCTGGGTACCAAACATGGCGATTTTTCACACGCGCGTGCAAAACGCATTACAAACGTTTGCACCCGCACGGAAAAATCACGCATATTCCCACAACGCACCCGCCTCTTGTCCGGGTGTCAAACATGACGCCCGTGTGAAAGAGGCCTAAGGGTATATTCACACATCCCATTCATCTGAAAGGAGCTTGTAGAAATCTGATCGCTAACTGCCGAAACAATCCCATTCACCCATTCAAATCAATGGAGCTGATGTTCAGTCTACATGTGAATATTCCCAAAATCTAGCCATACATATTAGATTACTGTCGACCAAACTGGACTATTTTGATTGTACTGACTAATGTTAAAAGGGGTTGTCTCACTTCAGCAAATAGCTTTTATCATGTATAGAAAGTTAACAGAAAGCACTTCCTAATGTATTGTGATTGTCCATATTTCTGCAGTTTCTCCATATCATAAAATATGAAACAAGGACTCACGCACAGTCCCTACACATACAACTAATGTATTTGCTGAAGGTGTAATACCCATTTAAGCTGAATTGTGAATGAACATGTTTGGTGATTAGAGGTTTATATGTCAGGTTCTGTTCACATGTGATGGACATAAAATCAGTGCGGATTTTGATGCCATTTGAAATTGATTTCACCCTATAAAAAAAATGGGAGAGAAGGGGAACCTAAAACATAACTTTTAATAATTATAGTAAAAGACTGAATCCAAAAGTATATATGACAACTGTGATTAAACAAGGACCGTCTCACCGGTATGATGCTCACTTCATAGGACTTGACATACCCAGATATGTAGACACTAGATGGATGAGTCACTAGCTGTCCAAAGGGTCAATTGTCGTCTAAATCTAATAGGGACCAGGGGCCAAAACAGGGAGGGCCCTGAGGGAAGCAAAGCAGTATATGAAGGTATAGTCCTATCTCTACAGAACCCTAGCAATTCTATTATGCCCTGAGAGTCCTAACTACTGCAGAGTCATCACCCTGATAAGAGCGACCCCGCCTGGAACCTGTCCCTATTAGGAGTCCCTACAAAACCCTATCAGGGGGAGAGGGAAGGTTAACAACAGAACTAGCTAACTCCTGACAAGTAACAATAGTCTAGCTCAACTACATTGGAAGGAGATAGCTATGCAAAAATAGAGTCAAAAAGCAGTCCCGACGCGTTTCTTTATTTATGGTTATTACCCCAGAATCATCAGGGGACCAGAGTAAGCCTATTCCAGTAGACAGGTAAGTGGCAGCATAGTCAGCCCTATGCATCAGTGTGAAAATCTATAGAAATAATTCTATTTAAGCGCTGATTGTGTTCCACAGCATGTGAGAATCTGATCTGCTTTGCTGCTACTGTAATCTGCTGAGGATTTTCCACCCGCATATCGGGACACAAAATTCAAAGCATATCTGGTATGTGTGAACATACCCTAAAAGGGTTGTCTTATCTGAGGCATTGGTAGCATATCACTAGAATGTACAGTAAGATGCATGTAAGTCTTATCTTTGAAACCTGCATCTTTCTCTAGAACTAGTCCCCACAAAGTGTGAACAAGGGCAAACATGGCCATCTTCCATTCTCTTCAATGCAACTACTGGCTTGGCTTTTCCTGGAACCCCTATAGTGGTGAATGTAAAAGAGGGCGTGCATACGCAGTGCATTCTCCATTCACTTCTACTACTGCATTCCGATTATTTAAGGAACACACGCTGACCCGCACCAGTCTGACATTGGTGGCATTTCATAGCAATACCACCAATGTCTCAGGTGACACAACCCATGTATTGAAACTGCATGAACCGCTAGTATTTTCATTGCATTTTTCCTTCTACTTTTTTGCTGCTGCCTGATTTTTGCAGAGTTATAAACAGGAAAGCATAAACGCTCAGTTACACATTTAACGTAAATCATATTATGACGTCTGCAAAAACAGTTCAGTGCGGCCAAATACCAAGAAGGAGTCTGTCCTTATTCCATGTTCAGCTGGAACCGCACTAGACAACATTTTGCCAGTGAGGGAAACATTTGAGTTTACAATACAGATGAAATGTAGACTTAGGTGGAGCAGGGCTTTCCGTGACAATGCTAGAGAACAGTTACCCTCGCCTCGATGACTAATTCAGTTTAGTACCAAATCCTCCAGGTTTGATCTTGCTGATTTGAACAGACCACAGGGTAGTTTAAGCCACTTTGTATGCTAGACCTCTTTTAGCTAGGAAAGCCTTCCATGCCACCAACCTTTGTGAGACTTGTCCTGGCCACATACATTAGAAAATTGTTGACATTCAGATTTAGTATCATGTGCCATGGTACTACGGTCTTTATATGTGCCAGAGAGACCTATGTCTCTCACATCAATGCTTTAGGGTTACCCCTCCACCTCCTGTTGGCATCCATTCTAAAAGGATCTACCAGCAATCTAGTGTGTATAAGGTCAACATGACTTTCCTTCACATCTGCTGTGGAAGCAAATGTGGTTCAGCGACATGTCTGATCTTTTGTTTCTCAAGAGATACTTTAAGTGGCACCAGAGACAGTAAGCACCTACGCTTGAGTGATCCAAGCATGCAAATTTATGAGATAAGAGGATCACCTGAAGAACAGTTTTACCGGATGATACAGTATCTACAGTGTATGGCCACCATACATTAAAGATGCCCATGTATGAAGGGCATGTGTGGGGAGTCAAGTAGAATAGCTGCCAGCCGTTTTACCAACAGCAATAGAAAATCATGAGCATAATCATGTGCAATTTCACTTTTTTAATGGGGCATAAGATAGAAGAACAAGACTGTTCCATACACCACTGTGGCTGTTCTCCCCCTGACAAAATGTATTTTTAAAAGAAAGAATAGCTCCGCAGACTGCACTATTCTCACCCCCAAAACACCAAAATCAACAAAACCCTCAACAATACAGGTCATAATAGAACCATTCACAAAAGTATTAACTGGATTTGAGGACACCACCACCACTTATATGTTATGAGTTCTAATGTGCTATTCTTTTTTATTTTTTCATTTCAGGGTATTTGGGGTTCTCCTTATCATTGTGGATTTTGTGTTTGTAATTGTGGATCTCTCGGTTACGAACAAAAGCAAAGAGACAGCAATTATCATAAGTAGCATTTCCTTATCCATTTCACTCTTCTTCCTGTTGGATGTTCTGCTGCACATTTTTGTGGAAGGGTACGTGACAAATGCCTGCAATATCTTTATGTGTTAAACTTGAATGTGTCTATAATAATAAACTGGGTAGTTTCTTAAATATTCAACTTAGTTTTCTTTATATGAACATAGACTGGTTGAGATGCTGCACGTTGCATCTATATGTAATGCAGTAAGTCTACTGTGTTATGTGCCACTTGTGAAGGGGGTGGGGGAATAGAGGCCCACCTTGCTCAGGGGCCCACTGTGGGGTTCACCTGTACCCCTGTGGGCTAGTGAGAACCTGCTTGTTATAACTTTCTCAGGCTGCTTTCACATTTGCAGCAGCAGCAGCAGGGTTCGGCAGGCTGTTTTGGTGGGGGAACAGCCTCCCAGATCCGTGCAAACGCTAGCCCACTGTGCCGCCGGAAGTCCGCTTCAGCCCCATGTTGTAGTTTTTGTCCGGCCGCCTCTCGGTATGTTTGCCGTGCTAAGGCCGGACCTCCGGCCCACCCCTATTATAGTGAATGGGGCCAGAGAGGACTTTAGGTGGCACAGTGAGCTAGCGTTACCACGGATCCGGCAGGCTGTTCCCCAACCGGAACAGCCTGTTGGACCCTGCTGCCGCCAGTTTGAAAGTAGCCTTACTTGTGATAATAATTATAGCTGCTTATGAATATTCCAGCATTATTGCTCTGCACAGAATTGCACCTGTCAGGGCAGTAGTTTCACCTCAGAGCTTATCTTCCTGTGGATATGAATATTCATAATTTGCTGTGTGAAAATAATCCAGCACTCATATTGCTCCAATGTTCTCCTTCCTATCCACCTAAGCATACAGTACATAACCTGTATAGCAAAAAAGATTTGATTCAACATCATATGAACCAGAGAAACCACCAAAGTAACATTCAACTGAAAGTGAGACCTGAGAACTACAACATCCTAAAAAACTTATATATATCTCAATGAATCATGCAATCTAGTTCTCTCTCTAGAAGAAAACAAGGATCAGAATGACTCAAGAGAAACATGTCTGACTTTGTTGACTTGCCTTGTGGGGTTCTCTTTGGGGTGCTCTTTATCATTAGGGAGACTAAAAAAAAATATGCATGTATGCAGTATTGTATTCCTGGCAACACCACTCTTGGTTTCTAGGAAGAGTATATCGCAAATCATATGTCCTATTTCTTCTGGCATTAGATGGAATATCCCCTCTTTTCTTTTTTTCTTTTTGTCAGGCGAGCTCATTTGCATACCTTTGGTTTTCTGGGAAAGATATTCAAATTATGTTTGAATGAATTCCTTTCTATACATTCACATGGATCTTGATATGTAGTATTCATGACTACCAGGAGTTTCTCTTTAAATGGTAAAAAGAGAATATTCAAGGGAAGGCAGCGCCACTTTTCATGAGAGCAGTGTTATAAGATCTCTGTGAATTATTTAGGTGATGACCTGCCGTGACTTCTTCCATTTCCTCATATTTCCTCATTATGCTCAGCACACTGTGATAATCTATCCGACTGTCGCACATTGTTCTCTGCTCCTCACTCTCCAGATCTTAATTGATATAAACATGTCATGTGCTGCTCTGATTGACTCCATTCATCTTTTTGTTGCTCCCAATGTTTTTCTCACAGATTTCAGAAGTACTTTAGGTCTAAGCTGAACATTTTTGATGCTGCCATTGTTCTGGTTACTCTCATAATTACGCTGATATACGCCTTCACGGATTTCAGTGGAGCTACCAATATTCCAAGGTATAATATTATTTTCCAAGGGATAGTTTAATCTTAAAGGGGTTTTCCAGGCTCCTGATATTAATTACCTATTCTCAGGATAGGCAAAGGAGAAGAAAAAATGGATGGAGACAGCACATCCTCAAGTGAAGATTTATTCCAGATGCAACGTTTCGGCTTAGAGCCTTTTTCAAGCATGCTTGAAAAAGGCTGTTAGCCGAAACCTTGCATCTGGTATAAATCTTCTCTTGAGGATGTGCTGTCTCCATCCATTTTTTCTTCACCTTTGCGGATCATCTGATCAATGTGGGCTAGCTTACCACTCCCCTGGAGACGTGCACCCATCATCCACCAAACTAGGGGTGCTGTACACCCTTCTCTTTTTTTCTATTCTCAGGATAGGTCATTATTATGTGATTGGTAAGAGTCCAACACCCCTCACCGATCTGCTGTTCCCTGCAACCTCTTGTGATGGAATTAGCACTGTGAATGGAATAGGATGCACAGCTCTAGTCACAGTGCACTGCAGCTCAGCTACCATTAAAGTGAAAGGAAGATGCAGTAACTCTAGACCAATGTTTCCCAACTAGTGTGCCTCCAGCTGTTGCAAAACTACAACTCCCAGCATGCCCGCACAGCCAAAGGCTGTCCGGGAATGATGGGAGTTGTAGTTTTGCAACAGCTGGAGGCACACTGGTTGGGAAACACTGCTCTAGACGACCACTAGACTTAACGGAGCTGTTCTTCTTGTTCCATTCAACATAAGGTACAAAGTGCTGTTGTAATGGCATAGCTCTGCTTGTCTTCAACTAATACACTTACTATACATTTTGTTAGTGTGTATCCTGGTTATTCACTTATTTAGCAACTATAGCATATGATAGAAGAGCTATTGTGCCAAAACAAATTTGAACATAGTTAGGTTAGGCAATCCCTATCCATATGACGCAGCTTAAGACCCCTACCACCATCATAAGCCATAGTGGACGGCTGATAACAGCTTTCTCCATATTTAGAAAGAGGCCTATGGAACAATTCATGAATCATGCAGCTAAAGATGGGTTTACAC
This sequence comes from Bufotes viridis, assembly GCA_033119425.1. Taxonomy (NCBI): domain Eukaryota; kingdom Metazoa; phylum Chordata; class Amphibia; order Anura; family Bufonidae; genus Bufotes; species Bufotes viridis. The sequence continues at coordinate 449,208,873 of CM065591.1, forward strand.
TGCACGATGTTACAGCCAACAGCCGAGGACAAGGGATCGGTATTGCTGTTTAGACAGCACGATCTGCTGCACAGAAACGATGACTGATGTGCCTGCCTGAACCACAGGATGACCCGATGAACTAGCGTTTTGCTCGTTTATTGGGTGATTAACGGCACATTTAGATGGACAGATTGTCGGAAACGAGCATTCGCAGGAACTGTTGTTCCCGATAATCTGCCCGAAAATCGGGCAGTCTAAATCCACCTTTACTTTGGTGGGCTTACATGTTATGTTATCAAGTATGGTGGGCTTCTTGGTAAAGTAATCAACCCAATGAGCTGTTTGTCCATTTGGTTCCTGTTCTTCCACATGGTGATACCTGATGATTGAAACTTAAAGAAAATGTGTCACCAAAAATGTTATCTGCCAGTTAAAACCAGATAGCAACACATATCCCTTTTTCCTAATCTGATTTTATTTTCAGATTTTTTTATTTTCAGATTTTTTTAATTCTGTTTTATGAACATGATTATGGGGGTGGCCATCTTGCCTGAGCTGTTCTTAACAGCATTTACAAAGCATTAAAAAATGTTGATTATGGCTGAAGTAATCAATTTTCCTCAACTTTAATATTTAGGCAGCTTTGTTTTCTATTATCAAGAAATTAGGCCTTTGTTCTTTAAATGGAGAAAGAAGGGTGGCTGTTGATTTGCTGCTGCTTAGGGTGTTAATATCTAGAGTTATAGTCAATACCATACAATATGCATACAAATATATACATCTTTTAACTAGTCGGATATATTCTTCCAGAATGGTTAACTTCTTCCGAGCCTTGAGAATAATTATCTTGATCAGAATATTCCGTCTGGCTTCTCAGAAAAAACAGCTTGAAAAGGTCACTCGTAGAATGGTGAGTTTGGGGTCGCTAAAACTTTGACTTGGTACGTGTTACTCACCTGTTCTGGGATCAAATGAATTACTCATATAAAAGTTACACAGACTAATGAAACGGCTAATGAAAGCCATGACTTTTGCAGCATTGATAGCATCTGCTGTAACCACAGAGTATGAGGAGCCTTCACTTGTCGCTTTGTCTGTGTTGCCAGTTGTGCAACTCTGTTTGTAAGTTGTCAGTTTGGGTGAGGCCAAGTTCATGTCACCGTTTATTTTTCCCGTTATTTTAAATGCAAAAAAGGCCCGTATCCAGGTCTTTTTTTATTCGTCTAAAATAACGGATCTCAGGGGGAAATGGCTAAAACTGATGACAAATGTGCATAACTGATGCTTTTAATACAGGATCCATTTTTTTTCTTTATTTTTCTGTTCTTCTGACGGACCAGAAGAACAGAAAAATGAACGGTAATGTGAACCCGGCGTAACAGGACTTTGTTTTCCATCCTGCATAACGGAAACCAGACGGATCCGCTATGCTTGCCCATAGACTTCTATTATGACGGACCAAAATGGAGTGCCTCTTAAAGGCTTCCGTTTTGCATGCCGTCTACAAATTCCATTAGATTCCGTTATAAGTGGAATACCCTAACACAAGTGCGAACCTGCCCTAACGAGGGCTGGGTCGATTATGACAAAAATGTAAATGTGATTAATTGAAAATGTAACCTTGATTTTAATTATAGAACAATTATTTATGAGTGGTGGCTTGGGGCATGACCTACCACGGGGTGTTATACGACACCAATAGATTGACCATATTTTGAGTTCTATAAGAATTTTCTGGGAAGTGAGGTCACAAAAAAAGCTATTTTGGCATAACTTTTATTTATCTTTTTATGGCGTTCACTTGATGGGATAGATCAGGCATCAGCAACCTTCGGCTCCCAGATGTTGTGAAACTACAATTCCCAGCATGCTCCATTTATTTCTATATAAGTTCTTAGAAGAACAGTGCAACTATGCATGTTGGGAGTTGTAGTTTCAAAACAGCTGGGAGCCAAAGGTTGCCTACCCCTGGGATAGATCATATGATATTTTTGTAGAACCAGTCATTATGGACATGGCGATATTAAATATGTTAATTTTTTAATAGTTTTACTTAATAAGAACATTTTTTTTTTAAAAAGTCATGTTTTTGTGATGCCATTTGCTTAGAGCCATATTTTATAAAACATTTTTTGGCTATGGTCTTGTGTGAAGGCTTGTTTTTTGCAGGATGAGGTACTATTTTGTTGTACATATGACTTTTTGATCGATTGATATTATGGGGCACATTTGTTAAGATAGGCGTTTTAGATGCCGGTCTTAATAAAGGCCCTGCGCTGGTGGTAGATCCGCCAAAGTTATGAAGAAGCGCTGGCCACTCTATGACTTTGGCGCATCCAGCACCAGTTCTAAATCTAAGACAGCTTCCGAACGGTCTTACATTGAGACCATTTTCTACACCTAAAACAGGCCTGGCGTGAGCGGAGAAAATTCGCTCTAACCGTTGTACCGCCATCTGTGCCTGAAATATGCCTAATTTAGATGTATTTCAGATTATTAAATGACCCCCTATGTTTTTTGGGAGGTGAAGTGACTAAAAATTTTATAGAGCTGGCTGTAACAGACACAACAATACCAAATATGTCTATTTTTATAAAACACTGTTATGTTTATTTGTTTATTTTTTATTTTACACTTTGTGTCCCCCATAAGGTCATACAAGATCTCTGGCAGACACTTAAAGGGATTCTGTCACCAGTTTTCAGCCCTGTGAGATAAACATATGCTCATGTTCAGGGTCTCATTATGATTCCTAATTTAGCCTTAAATAAATGAGATCTGTGGCTTAATTTTGCAAAAAAACAGGTTTTACTAACCTGTCAATCATACAAATAAGGTACCCAAGGGGAGGTCCGGGGATGCAGGGTGCCCGGCTGCAGCCATCGGTGTTCGTGCCCAGCACCGCCTTCCCAGAGTACTGCGTCGCCTCCTACTCCTCTGTGCCGGCTCTCCCTCCCTCCCTCTCCTCCCGCTGTGAGATGCCGCACGTGCGCACAGGCTCAGCCTGATGCGCCCGAACGGACTGCTGGCAACGGCTTCTTCTAGCGTAGTGCGCATGCGCCGGCACTTCGCTAGAAGAAGCCGATCCAAGCAGTCCGTTCGGGCGCATCAGGCTGAGCTTGTGCGCACGCGCGGCATCTCACATCGGGAGGAGGGGGAGGGAGGGAGAGCCAAGGTCAGAAGTGATAAAGGGAGGTCCTTTATCACTTCTGAGTCAACTAAAATGTTAGTGCATGCCCTTGTCGTCTCCCGCCTGGACTACTGCAACATCCTCCTCTGTGGCTTCCCATCTAGCACTCTCACACCCCTCCAATCTATTCTAAACTCTGCTGCCAGGTTAATCCATCTCTTCCCTCATTTCTCCTCTACCTCTCCCCTCTGTCCGTCTCCTCACTGACTCCACATTGTCCAGAGAATTCAGTTCAAAATACTAACGACAACATATAAGGTCGTCCAGAATCTGTCCCCTCCTTATACCTCTGACCTCCTGTCCTGAGACATTCCCACACCTAATCTCAGGTCCTACCAAGACCTTCTCTGTTTTCCTGTTTCCCTATTTTCATCTTGTCTATTTCTCGTACAGTCATCTACAGGATTTCTCACGCGCCTCTCCCATAATCTGGAACTCATTACCCTAACACATTAGACTCTCCACAACATCCAACCTTCAAAAGCAACCTGGAAACCTTCTTCAGCAAAGCCTACCGCCTGCAATGAGCATGCTGCCACCACACAGCCAGATGAGCAGCTTCTACCCTCCCCTACTATGTCTTTCCCTTGTACATTGTGAGCTCTCGCCAGCAGGGTCCTCACCCCCTCTGAACCAGTTTTTAATAAGTTCATTGAATCTATGTTGTTTTATATTATGGATATATATGTATATCCCCTCTTAGATATACAGCACCATGGAATTAATGCCACTTTTGAGTAAATAATAATATTCAAGTGATAACATTTAAGTGATAATGACCTCGAGACCAATGTCATTGGACACCAATAATGATGCTCTGAAAAGTGTGAACTTGGAAAAATTAGTCTTAGAGACTTCTGTCAATAGTGGCAGATGCCCAGCTGGAGATATATCCTGCTGACCGGCACTAACATCATCCAGGTCATGGATGGGCAGAGGAGAATTCATGCATTTTACAAGTATCATTTGTTCTTTTGAAGGTTTCTGAAAACAAAAGACGATATCAGAAGGATGGATTTGACCTGGACCTCACTTATGTCACTGGTGGGTATCACAAGTCATAGACCAGGCAGTATTATGAATATATATAATAGGTATAAAAACACATTAATCCCACCTGCTTATGAATAGCACCAGACTCCTTGATAAGTCAGTGTTTGTCCATCTAGAAATAATCATTATGGTAATTGGTCAATAATTATACTTCACAGAAACCCCAAAAAGATATTGTCCTCTAAAATCTAGGGCTTAAGGCTTCATGCACACAACAGTGACAAAAAGGTCCATTAAAAACGGACATTTTTAATAGATGTTTTTTTCCACTGATGACTTTCTGAGATCCGGAGATTAAAAATGGACCAATTCAATTGTATGGGGCAGTCTGTCAGTGAAAAACGGACAGGATAGAACATGTTCTATTTTTGATGTCCGTTTTTCACTGATAGTCAAAAAGACTGCCGTGTGAATAACCCCATAGACTACCATTGGTCTTAAAATTGACGTGTGATGGCCGTTAAAAAAATGTACATCACATGTCCGTTTTTCACTGTCGTGTGCATGTAGCCTTAAAGGAAAGTATCACCTATATTTACGTGTAATTTATGAAGTAAACCAGATACTGATAAACATTTTTTCCCCTAATCTGTTTTTATTTTGAGATGGTTCATTTTCATTATATTTTCTGTACATGATTATGGAGGCTGCCATGTTTTAGCAACATTCAGAGATAGGATTTGGAGCAGTCACTTGCCGCAGGAACCTCTAGTCTGGAGATCCCTCATTGACTTTTATAGAAGAGTGTTGTGAGCATGTTCTGTGACCTGTGCGGAGGTCATTGTGCAGGGAGGAAGTGAACTGTCACCATTGCCTAATATCAGGACCACATCCTGTGTTAACTACCTGCAGCTTTATAAGTAACGGATTACCGTTCATTACCTGTGTTGATAATGAGAAGACTTCAAACTATAAAACAACAAGTGTCAGCCCATTATGATGCTCTTTGGATGATAAGTAAATGGGTTTATTATAAACAAAATCAACAAAAGTTCTTAAAAATATGCCTACTATAAAAATTTGATTTCAGCAATAAATAATTTTCATATGACATTCCCTTGTGGATTTCTGGGATTTTGATAATGATGGCCTATCCTCAGGATAGGGTATCAATATCAGATCAGCAGGGGTCTGACACCCTGCTCCCCCACCAATCAGCTGTATGAACAGGTCACTGTGCGTCTTCACTGCTTAGGCCTCTTTTTAGGCCATATGATGTCATGTTTATCAGCGCAGCTTAGTCCCATTCAATTGAATAGGGCTGTGCTGCGATACCAAGGACAACCTCTGTCAAATGGGCAGCCCTTGGTAAGCTGCAAGGAGGCTGTGGCACACACTGGAGCTCCGGTGAGCGCCGCAGCTTCCTTAAAGGGAGTCTGTCACCTAATCTGAGTGTTTTAGACTTCTTAGATCAGGTTATAGACTGTTTGACCATTATTACAATGGTACCTTTCTTTTCTGTGTCCCTCGTTGAGATCATGAAAAAGACACTTTTTAAACATATGCAAATGAGCTTCTGCAAGTGCCCAGGGGCAGTGGCGTAGCGTGGGTTGCCAGCACCCGGGGCGGACCATGTATTGTGACCCCACCCCCCAACCACCACCTGTGGCCACGCCCCCCCTTTTTTTTTTTTACAGATAATGTAGTAGATATCTCCTGCAGTCCTATGTAACCCCACAGATAACACAGTAATACCTCTCTGAGTACAGATAATGTAGTAGATGGGTGTGAGCCCCCAGAATTCAGAACACGCACAGTGTGACCTGAAGTCTGGGACTGGGCTGCTACAGTGTGGGACAAATTCTATATCCCCCCTCCCATCACTATAGAACATACAGGGTAATACAGCCCCGCATATGTACCTCTGGCATGTGACGTCTCCATTGATGTAGATGTTCTCTTTCCTCATCTTCTCCTTTCAGACCTTCAGACCAGACCACCATTTCTCAGCTATTTTTCGTCTCTGCAGTTTGACAAAAAAAATCTTAGTTTACAACTTTTCCATTATCCTCCCATCTTCTGGACAAACCATCCCACTACCCCCAATAATGTGCTGCTGTGCTCCAGTCCCCAATATTATACTGCAGAAACAGATAATCCCCCTGATAATACTAGTACCACACAGATAACGCCCCTTCAATAATTATTGGCACACATTGCCCTTCAATAACTGCCCCCAGCACATACTGCTCCTGAGACCACCGCCGGCCACCGCCCCTATTCTAGTCAATGGGGATGGAGCGGTAGTCCGGGGGCACATGTGAACTAGCAGCAGGATGGATTCGAGAGGCTATTTACCCGCTGGAACAGCCTGCCGAACTGCCCTGCCGCTAATGTGAAAGTGTCAAAAACAGACTGACAGACCTTGACCAAAAGGGAGAAAAGTACGATTGACAGTCAGCCGGGCATAAACCTATCCCTATGGTGACCCTATCTAGACCCTAGGCCCGGAGGTGCCCCCTAGTGGTGAGGACCCTCCGTCCTCGTACCTATACTGTCCGTCCCTAGACACCCCCTAACTGATAAAGTAGGCTAACCAGGTGCCAATTAAACACAAATGGTGATGAAAACTCAATACCCCAATCAATGACTAAATCAGTGTATATGATGAGACAAGCAAAAACCTCGATGCATTTCCCCCTATTATTAGGCTTTATCAGGAAGTGCAAGATATTCAGTGGGTATAGTATATACCAAGATAAACACACAGGCACTTACGTAGTGAAGGCCAAGCAGGCGGCAGTCAGGGTGCTGGTGAAGGATGACCAGAGACAGTACTGCTACTAGGATGCCATCTGTCCATCTCTTCTATCCATATACCAGGCCCAGGGTAGGCCTGGTATATGAACAGCAGAGATGGGCAGATGGCATCCCAGAGGCAGTACTGTCTCCACACCAGCACCATGACTGCCAGAGTGCCAGACTGTGTGCCACCTGCTTGGCCTGGCTGAAGCTGAGCTCTGGGCCTCTGGCACATAACTCACTGTATGATTTATTACCCTCATTGCCTGCCAGCCCACGGATCGTTCAACCACCCCCCACACCTAACACTCAGGGTCACCTGGGTCACTGACTGTGACTCTGAAACACAGCAAAGCAGTGCAGTCGTCCCACAGTGTCGGGCAGGGCAGCATCTGCCTGGCTGAGACTCTCTCTCTCTCTGCTCTGGACTACTAGACGGTAAAACTCTTACTAGTTCCTCTGTCAGCAGCCCAGCGGCAATCTCCTTCTTCTTGCCGTCTCCCTTGCTTGTCTTTCCCGCCTGAAAGGGGGCGGAGCCAGCCAGCCTACCTTGAATTGCAGTGCTCAGCATGGTGCGCTCCCTGGTCAGGGCCCCTGCGTGCGCTCCTAAACCACACTCTGGGCACTGCGCAGTGCGGGCAAGCACTCTCTGAGAGTGAGAGAAACAGTTATTTGCATTTTTTTCCCCAGCGGCCAGCGCCCCCTGCAGTCCCGTGCCCGGGGCAACGGCCCCTCCGGCCCCCACCACGCTACGCCCCTGCCCAAGGGTAGCGTTACTGGTCTCAGCACAGCTGTCTTTAGTTGGCCGGCACATGCGCAATATGAAAAGCTTTTCCTTTGCCCATAATTGGAAGAGCAATGCGCAGGTGTGGGCCAACTGTGGAGCGGTGCATGCGCGAGATCTGGGAGGCAGTGGGGGAGGGCACATTGGCGCAGGGCCTGGGCACTTGCCACAGTAACGCTGCCCCTGGGCACTTGCAGAAGCTCATTTGCATAGGTTTAAAAAGTGTCTTTTTCATGATCTTGACAAGGGACACAGAAAAGAGAGGAACCATGTAATGAGGGTCAAAGAGTCTATAACCTGATCTGAGAGGTCTAAAACGCTCAGATTAGGTGACAGACTCCCTTTAAACAGCTGGTCGGCAGAGGTACCCGAAGTCGGACCTTCACTGATCTCATATTGATTGCCTAGGGTTTGTCGAGGAATAATTACATTTTATCTAATAGCCACATCCTGCCTCCTGAAACAGAAAATTCATACTTACTTGCTTCTGTAGTGACTGGGCCGCAAGGGCAATATGTGAGTGTTGGTGGGCCGATGGGGGTAGTAGTTGTTTACTTACTGTTCTGTAGAGCTCCCTGGGCCGGTGTGCAGTGAATGGAAGGACAGCACCAGTTCCTTCGGGGCGCACTCTGTTGTCCAGGGACTCCTTCCAGATGGGGGTTGAGATGCCCTTGGTGGAATGGTTTAAGGTGCCGTGGATGCAGGGTCCCTAGTGTTCATGACGCCAGCATCATTGAGTGCAAAGGAAAGTGGTAGAAAGGATGAGGAGTCAATGGTTGTAAACAACAGAACTTTTTACTTAATCAATTGCCTTGAGGTAGTTAGTGCAGTACATTTACATGTCAAGGGTGACAACCCATATGATGCATACACGATTGGCTTAGCTGCAATCTTAGTAACAGGCTTGTATGAGAGAGTTCCTTTCTAACTGTCCTCACTTGGTCCACACTCTAGCTGCCAGATACTTGATATAATAATGACTCTAACTTGTGTTTGGCAACCCACAGGGCGGTCTCCCTAATGGCAGGCATGAATCCTCTGCTCCATTGTTTGCACTGGTTGCTTTCAGAAACACTGGTCCACAATATCTATAGAGGTATGTGGTAATGGACAACCTTGCGCCTAGTCATCCGGCTGTGTCCAGGTGCTTTTAGGCTTCTCCTGGTCACTGGTGCTGTGGAGTCCATAAGTTAATGCTGCTTCTATCTCCACTAGACTTTCTCTATATCCACAGTTTACTCTGGTCTGTGCTAGGTAGCTTTAAGGATGTACTCCCTACTCCTTCAGCTTGGCCAGGGGCTTCTCCTGCTCCTCACACATAACTACCTCTCTCCTTAGTCCTCAGCTAACTTCCTGCCTTCTCCCTCTGACTTGACACACCCTAAGATGTAATATATATATATATATATATATGTATATGTGGTGCCAGCATCACCTAGGGGTGAATGGATGTAATGCAACTACCAGCCTGTCGTAGGGAGTTTGCAGCTTAATACATAGAAAATACAATGGCATAAAATGACATACATGAGATTTAACGGGCCCGCTTCCAACACAGAGTGGGACACTTCCCGCACTGCCTCCGCTGTGTCCATGTTCCGGTCCTTAAAATGTTTACATCCAGCTCTGCATGGGCATGGCCACCTGCTCCACTGCAGCCAATGACTGGCCACAAGCAGCACATCACCGTTGAAGCCACTTATTTGTTGCAGCAGAGCATGTAAAAAAATGCCCATGAAGCGCCAGATGTAAACACTCTGTAGACTGGAACATGGGCACAGTGGAGGCAGCATGGGGGATCGAAGCAGTAGGAAGCCAGCATTTATGAGTTTTCTGTTTCAGCATGCATGATATGTGTATTAGATAAAAAGTATTTATTCCCAGAAAACCTCTTCAAAGGGGTTATCCAATACTATAAGAGAATGGGTTTGGTCTCCATTGCTCCATGGCCGGTTGTTCATCTCCCTGCGGTGCAGAAATCAACACCCTGTCGCCAGTGGGTGGACAATCGCTGGCTGCAGCGGTGACCTGATCTCCTTGCGGACCGGGTAAGTACGATCACCACCGCAGGTCGCCTACTATGTGAGATCATATGTTATATTCTTGAAAAACCACTTTATGGTCACCATATACTGTATATTACATAAAATGTATTTCCATTGGAGTCTTTCGGCCATGAATTTGCCAGTCAAACTGATCTAGATTGTTGATGATGAAATCAACATCCATTACAGGCAGAAGATGGATTTTTATTTTTCCAGGTCACTTCTAAGCTAATATACAAAACCTTCCAGCAGTAATGTATACCCAAGGGTAGAGGTGGAATTCCTACCCAACATGTGCTGCTTATACAGGTGACTTCTTACGTGCCCAGGTACAATGGTTTCCTGTATCTACACCATGGGTTGTACCTTTTTTATGATAGAAATTAACCTCTTATCTGACCACCATTCATTATTAACCAGTGAAACTGGACAAAGATGCTTTGAAAAGAAAATTTCAATATCCAGTACATTAAGGGGAACATTTATGCGATTTAGACGCCAGTCTTCGTCCCTCCTGTGCAGGCCTTTACTCTGGTCTAAATCTATGCGATCATTTCTGCTGGTGTAGATTCAGACCATCTTCTACGCCCAGACCAGGCCTCTTTTTTTAGACCTGGTGCAAAAGGGGAAAAAGTTGCAGATTTCTGCGACAGATATAGGCCAAAGAGTGGCATATATCTGTTTGTAAATGACCCCCTAACATTTTATCAAGAGCATAAAGCTAGATAAACCATCTCTGAAAGAAATTATATCATACTTGTCCAATGCTATTTTGTCTTAGGTTTGTTTAAAACTATTGTGTATTTTCTATGATTTTCATAGACCGGATAATTGCGATGTCATTTCCATCATCTGGAAAACAGTCTTTTTATCGGAATCCTATAAAGGTATGTCTTTACTAGGGACTATTTCAATTCACTGTTTCTTAAGTCCTCAAGGAACAAGCATCAGGACAAAACAAGCAGAACTTTGATGGTTTCCCAAAACTCAAGTGCCAAATATAGATTTAGTGAAGCTAAGTAAGGCCAAGTTCACATCAGCTTTCAGCCCTTCCGTTCTTCTGCTCCGTTATAAAAGCATAAGAATGGAAAGGACGGATTCAGCACATAACTGAGTTAAACATAGCCTAAAGGGCCCCATAGACTATATCGTACATGCAGGACTTTTGTCTCCGCTCCAAAAAGTCTACGGGGCCCTTTAGGCTCAGTTCGGCTCAGTTATGTGGCGAACACGTCTTTTCTGTTCTCCTGCTCCTATAACAGCAGAACGGAAAGACTGAACGCTGATGTGAACTCAGCCTAAGTGTCCATTCAAACGTCTGTAGTGTATTGTGGATCCGCAATACACCCGGCCAGCACCCCTATAGAACTCCCTTTTGTTGTCCGCAATTGCTCCTCAACCTCCTCAACTAGTTGATCGGCAGGGGTGCCAGGAGTCATTCCCCCACTGATCTTATATTGATGACCTATCCTGAGGATGGGCCATCAGTATGAAAAACCTGCAAACCCCTTTGAATTTTGCCGTCCAACTGTTAGGTACAGTATGTGTAGGGGAAAACCACCAGCAGGCTGTAGGCTCTTTCAAAGCTCAAGTGTGCCTTTACATTGCTGTCCTAAATGACTCAACACAAGTGATTTAGCCTCTTATCTGCAACCAAGCTGGAGGTCTTTCCACCCCTGATGTCCATATCGATAAATCCATCATTGAGTGACATAAATTGTTTTTACAAAGCCACTGTGCAGAGTGGTTATTGATGTGCCCTGGCTATTATTCAGTTCTCTATCCTCCTTCTTCTTTAGGATAAATTCCTATTTTTCCGCTTTACTGTTTGATGCCTTTCTTTGTTGGCAAATTGTGCTCCTTCCAACTTTCTCAAGAAAATATATTTTGGTTGTTCAGATGTAATCACTCTCCAGGTATCATGTTAAGTCTGAATTTATTATTTGTTTTTTAAAGAACGTTGCACGATTTTTGGACTCCAAGCATAAAGACCACTACAAGATATACAACTTGTGCAGTAAGTAGTGGTTAATACGGTTATGTGATTTTTGGGTGCAGATACAATGACATCTTCATTTTTAGGTGAACTACAATCGCATGTCAATAATTTAGAATATCATTGAAAAGTTAGGTAATTTATTTCAGTAATTCAATTCGAAAAGTGAAAATCATATATTATATAGTAACATAGTAACTTATGGGGTAAAGTAGAACTGGCTTAGTTGCCCATAGCAACAAATCAGATTCCATCTTTCATTTTGGAAATATTGGTTGTATGGGCAACTAAGCCAGTTCTACTTTACACCAGTTTGATAAATGACCCCCTTAGTCTTTAAGGCTGAAAAAAGACATCCGTTCATCCGGTTCAGCCTGTTATCCTGCAAGTTGATCCAGAGGAAGACAAAAAAAAACATGAGGTGGAAGACAATTTTTCTCATTTTAGGGGAAAAAAAATACTTCCCAACTCCAATCAGGCAATCAGAATAACTCCCTGGATCAACAACTCTTCTCCAGAAATCTAATAACTATAACCTGTAATATTATTACCTCTAGAAATACATCCAGACCCCTCTTGAACTCTTTTAGTGAAATCACCATCACCACCTCCTCAGGCAGAGAGTTCCATAGTCTCACTGCTCTTACCGTAAAGAATGATCTTCTATGTTTGTGTACAAACCTTCTTTCCTCCAGACGCAGAGGATGTCCCCTCGTCACAGTCACAGTCCTGGGGATAAATAGATGATGGAAGAGATCTCTGTACTGACCCCTGATATATTTATACATAGTTTTTAGATCTCCCCTCAATCGCCTTTTTTCTAAAGTGAATAACCCTAATTTTGATCATCTTTCAGGGTACTGTAGTTGCCCCATTCCAGTTATTACTTTAGTTGCCCTCCTCTGAACCCTCTCCAGCTCTGCTATGTCTGCCTTGTTCACAGGAGCCCAGAACTGTACACTGTACTCCATGTGTGGTCTGACTAGCGATTTGTAAAGTGGTAGGACTATGTTCTCATCACGGGCATCTATGTCTCTTTTGATGCAACCCATTATCTTATTGGCCTTGGCGACAGCTGCCTGACACTGGTTCTTACAGTTTAGTTGGCTGTTCACTAAAATCCCTAAGTCTTTTTTTATGTCAGTGTTATCCAGTGTTTTACCATTTAGTATGTACAGGTGACTTTTATTATTCCTTCCCATGTGCATAACTTTACATTTGTCAGTGTTAAACCTCTTCTGCCACTTCTCTGCCCAAGCCTCCAATCTATCCAGATCCTCCTGTAGCAGTATACTGTCCTCTTCCATGTTGATTACTTTACACAGTTTAATGTCATCTGCACAAATTGATATTTTACTGTGCAAGCTTTCTACAAGATCATTAATAAATATATTGAAGAGAATAGGGCCCAATTCTGACCCCTGTGGTACCCCACTAGTGACAGTGACCCAATCTGATTGTGTACCGTTAATAACCACCCTCTGTTTTTTATTACTGAGCCAGTTACTTACTCACATACAGACATTTTCTCCCAGTCCAAGCATCCTCATTTTCTATACTAACTTTTAATGTGGTACAGTATCAAATGCTTTAGAGAAGTTACGATATATGACATTCATTGACTCACCCTGGTCAAGTCTAAAACTCCCTCATAAAACCGTGCTGAGCTGATACAGTGTTAAATGCTTATTTTCATTGAGGTACTCCAGGATAGCATAGAAAACCCTCAAACAGTTTAGCCACGACAGATGTTAGACTTATTGGCCTATAGTTTCCGAGCTCTGTTTTTGACTCCTTTTTGAATATTGGCACCACATTTGCCATCCTGTGGAATGCTCCCTGTCAATATAGAGACCTGAAATATCAAATATAAGGGTCTGTCTAAGACATTACTTAATTCTCTTAGTGCATGCCATCTGGACCTGGTGATTTGTCAATTTTAATCTTTTTAAGACACCGCTGCACTTCTTTCCTGGTCATGCAGGCCACTTTTAATGGGGAGTTTACTTTGACACTCTCTATTTCATCTGACAGTTCATTTTCTTTACAGTTAAGAAAAAAATATTTAATAGATTCACTTTCTCCTCATTGCTCAAAACAACTCCTCCCTCATCACTCTGTAAAGGGCAACAATTTCCGGTTTTACCTTTTTACCATTTATATAATTGAAGAACATTTTAGGGTTACTTTTACTCTCTTTTCAATGAGTCTCTCTGTCTCCAGCTTGGCTGCTTTTATCTGTCTTTTACATATCCGATTTTTCATTATAGTTTTTCAGTGCTTCCTTATTACCTTCCTGTTTTAGTGATTTAAATGCTTTCTTTTTGTCATACATTGCTCCCTTTACATTTCTATTTATCCACAATAGTTTTTTTCTTGTTCCTCACCCTTTTATTCCCATACAGTATGTACCTCTCACAATTAGTGTTTAGGATGCCTTTAAAAATACCCCATTCTGTGGCTTGCATTCCTATTCCCGAGGACATTGTCCCAATTAGTGAGGCTAATGGCCTCTCTTTGCTGGTCAAATTGTGCTCTTTGGAAGTTTGGTGTTTTTGTGCCTCCCTGAAGATATACTCTTTTGAATGATAATTGGAAGGTTATTATTTTATGGTCACGATTTCCCAGGTGTCCCCCAACCTGCACATCTGTTGCTCTGTCAGGTCTATTGGTTAATACTAAGTTCAGTATGGCCGTCCCTCTAGTCGGATTCTGAACCAGTTGGGAAAGGTAGTTGTTTTTGGTTATATTGCCAAGAACCTGTTTCCTTTATAAGATCTATAGGTTTTAGTCAATATCTGGGTAGTTGAAGTCCCCCATAATAACAAACTCATTATGATTTTCCCCATCGTCTATTTTTCTTAGTAGTAGATTTTCTTTGGACTCTGGTATATTATGTGGTTTATAACAAACTCCTATCAGTATTTTATTATTGTTTTTGCCTCCATTCATTTATACTTACATTGACAGCCATGTCTCAGTTATTCCCACTGTCATATTCCTCCTTTCACATAACTAATTCGAATTCATCAGTTTTATTAGTCAGACTTCTGGCGCTATATACATACACCTAAGGCTACTTTTACACTTGCATTGTCATTTCCGGTATTGAGAGCTGGCAGAGGATCTTAATACCAGAATTAAACAGATCCATTTTTATTTTGCACTTCAGGATGCATCTGTTCCATTAGGATGCAGTTGTGTGAAATCAAAATGGAAAAAAAACGGATCCGTCACTAAATACATTGCAAGTCAATGGGTGACAGATACAGTTGTTAGGCTCCTAAAAAAACAGATCTGTCACCATTGACTTACATTGTTTTCAGTGATGGATCCATTTTTTACCGTTTTTATGATCGGACACAAAACCACAGCTTGCAGCGGTTTTGTGTCTGGCCACAAAACAATGCTGACGAAATGGAAGACATCCTGATGCATCCTGAACGGATCACTTTCCATTCAGAATGCATGAGGACTAAACAGAAATGTTTTTTTTTCTGGTATTGAAATCCTCTTCCAGATCTCAATACTGAAAAAAAACAACGCAAGTGTGAAAGTAGCCTAAGAGGTTTAAGTATATTTTTTACCCTGCACCTTGAACTGTTCTAGTCCCTCCTTCCATTCATCCCCCAGTTTCATTTCCTTGCCCCAGGTCCCTGGTAATTACTGGTGTTGTGTGAATCAACGAAGCAAAGTAATTCGCCACAAAGCCAAATTACCTTGCGCTTCGGGGTAATGAATCAATTTTTCCTAAAATGGAAAAAATGATACTTGCCTCATCTACTTAATCGCGGAGAGGCCGTCTGCTCCCGTCTTGATTAAAGAAAACCAGCCAAATAACCTACGGAGAGCAAGAAGAAGTCACCACACTAGCCATACAGCCAGCATGATCACGTGGGGAGGTCATGCAGGTTCTTTGGTGGGTTTTCTTCAATCAAGACGGGAGCGTACGGCCTCTCCATGATGAAGTGGATGAGATGAGTATAATTTTTTTTTTTTAACACCCGATTAACCCCTGAGGAGATAAATTTGAGTCTCGGATGCCACGATCAGCTTTGAACTGATCGCCCTTCCCCGTCATTGCGCCTAGTTAAAGCACTTCTGCAAACTTCCAGCCATCTTCTTCCCACAACATAGCTGAATCTTCCCCATTGAGGCGCAGCCCATTCCTTTGTTAGAGCCTGTAGTCGACAGAGCAGTCGGCCCAATTGTCCAGAAACTTAAATCCTTCCTTCCTACACCGCCTCTTGAGCCACTTGTTTGCCTACGTAATCTCCTGATTCATCACACACAGAGTGATCTATTTCAAGCGTTTCAAGCTTTTAATGTTGATGATTATGGCTTACAGCTAATGAAAACTCAAAGGTCAGTATTGTAGAAAATGAGAATATTATATAAGACCAATTTAAAAAATTATTTTTAATACAGAAATGTTGGCCTACTGAAAAGTATGTGCAGTGTATGCACTCAATACTTGGTCGGGGCTCCTTTTGTGTGAATTACAATAGTGTTATAGAAGCCCAGGTTGCTTTGATAGTATCCTTCAGCTGATCTGCATTGTTGGGTCTGGTGTCTCTCATCTTCCTCTTGACAATATGCCATAGATTCTCGATGGGGTTTAGGTCAGGCAAGTTTGCTAGCCAGTCAAGCACAGTGGTACCGTGGTTATCAAACCAGGTATTGTTACTTTTGGTAGTGTGGGCAGGTGCCATCTCCTGCTGGAAAATGAAATCAGCATCTCCATAAAGCTTGTCAGCAAAGGGAAACATGAAGTGCTCTAAAATTTCCTGGTAGACGGCTGTGCTGACTTTGGACTTGATATAACACAGTTGACCAACACCAGCAGATGACATGGCTTCCAAAACATCACTGACTGTGGAAACTTTACACTGGACCTCAAGCAACTTGGATGGTGTGCCCTTTTACTCTTTCTCCAGACCCTGGGACCTTGATTTCCAAATGAAATGCAAAATTTACTGGATACGTCTGTGTGTGGTGACTTTTGAAGTACTGACTCCAGCCACAGTCCACTCCTTGTGAATCTCCACCAAATTCACTTTTTCCTTTCACTCAACTCTCCATTAATATGCTTGGATACAGCACTTTGAACAGCCAGCTTCTATAGCAATGACCTTTGGTAGCTTACCCTCCTTGTGGAGGGTGTCAATGACTGTCTTCTGGACAACTGTCAAGTCAGCAGTCTTCCCTATGATTGTGTAGACTGCTGAACCAGACTGAGGGACAACTTAAAGGCCTAGTATGTGTTTTGTGTTGATTAACTGATGAGAGTGTGACACCATGAGTCTACAATATTGAACTTTTTCACAATATTCAAATTTTCTGATATACTAACTTTTGGGTTTTCATTAGCTGTGAGCCATAATCATCAACGTTAAAATAAATAAACGCTTAAAATAGATCACTCTGTGTGTAATGAATCTATACAATATATGAGTTTCACTTTTTGAATTGAATAACTAAAACTTTTTTTTTACATGTCATTCTAAGTTAATGAGCTGCACTTGTACCCCACTGTTTCTAGCAATCCTATTCTCTCGCAGCTATCCTTTTAGTCTCAGGCATGTTAATAGCACATTGATTATTAATGGTCATACACTACCCATGCTATGTATGAGATATATGAGCCTGATGGAGTCCAAAAGTGTCCTTCTGGTCTCCAAGTTCTTATGTGTTAGAATATCGAAACAAACTATGGAATACTGTAGTAGAGTATGCCACTCCATACAAGTTCATCTAGTGAAAAAACCTATACTGTGCAGTGTACTCTATAGGCGTTGGATGCCGATGTATCATATCTGTTGAATGTTTCCTTCTTGTTGTATGAGTTAAACAGAAGTGATGTGAACAGAGCCTTAACTGTGTGTTCATAATTCAGATTTCTTGTGTCATTCGCAGCTTTTCGCTCACAAGATCTCTCTTACAGGTGAAAAGGGCTATGACCCCGAATTCTTCCATTACAGAGTGGAGCGATACTTTATAGATGACCACAATGTCCCAGCTTTAGCGTAAGTGTAATAAGTCTGTGGTAATAAGCAGGGTCGGACTTTACCACCATACAAACCAACTAAGGCTTGAGTCCCCAAAGATTAGGGGCCCCCCTTTTGGCAACAATCGGTTGGCTGAAAAAAAGGACTAAACGGGTGGATATATCCCCTGTTCAGATGGTCCAGCTTTCCAGCTGTAGAGCAGTAGCAATCTTGCCCAGTATGCACTGATCATAGTGGATCTTAGCAGACCAATGAAGCTGTATGAAGGGGGTGGAACTTAGCAACGCGATAAGATTAGGGCTTAGCGGAGTGATGGGGTACGCCATACATAACTTTACTTGGGGTCCCAGAAATGCCAAATCCATCCCTGGTAATAAGTCTACTATTGATGGAAAATGGAAGGGATGGTTTAGTTATATGAAAGTAAAAAAGTAAATTCACCTTTTTCTGCTTGTTGTCAGTGACTGGATATATTCTGTGGGTCATTTATTAAGCTGAAATACACCTATATTAGGCGTATTTCAGGAGCAGATTGCGGCGCAATGGCTAGTTGCACCACAATCTGTGACTTCTCCCCGCTCATGGCAGATCTAAAAAAGTGGGCGTAATGTGGGTGGGAAAGGGCCGGCAGGCCTGTCTCAGTTACCATTTTCTATGCCTGTTTCAGGCGTAGAAAAAGGTCTAAACGTAAGACAGCAAGGAAGCCAGCACCTCTTTCTAACTTCGGCGGATCGACCGCCAGTCTTAATAAATGTGCCCATCTTTTTCCATTGTTCTGCTCTTAAAAAACAAGTCAGGACCAGTTTCCAGCCTCTAAATGAAAACAAGGATATTTCCATTCACTGGCATCAGGCAGAGATTTTGAAAATGGTGAGCAAATCAAAACGAAATAATCTGCAGAACTTTTTAATTATACAGTTTATTTGCACTAAACTAGTAAATCCTTACAGGGTTTGTTCACACGTGGCAGATTTCTATATCATACCATCTGAGTAGGGGCTATTAAAATCTGAAATTCGCCATGTGAACATGTGCCATTAGGTATTCCACATAAGCTGTCAAGTAACTGCATTGCCCTTTTCTTCCTATTTAGGGACATGTTGAAGTTCACAGCCAGTGTACGTTCTTGGATGGCACAGGACCCAAAGAATGTTATAGCCATTCACTGCAAAGGAGGAAAAGGTAATAGTGGAGTTCGATCCAAAATTCCGGAAAAATTTGATTTGCCGTGAAGCCAACATTTCCTGAAATGGCAGAACCCCCCCCCCCCCACCCCAAAAAACAAAAAAACAAAAAAACATACACACCTCATCTGTTTGAGCGTGAAGAGGCCGCCTCAGCCACCTTAATTGAAGATCCCACACAAAATCTCGTCCACGGTGATGTATGATGTCACCATGCTGGCCAGCATGATTATGTCATCATGCACCGTGCAAGATTTCGCGTGGGATTTTCAATCAAGATGGTAGCGGCGGCCTATTCGCTCTAAAATGGATGAAGTGAGTATTTTTCATATTTTTTTACCTCTGAAAGGCCTCCATTTTTACATCAGATGCCACGATCAGCAATGAGAGTCTATGCTTTTAATGCGTTCTCATTTTTATTTGCCTTTTATGTCATTTTTATGTATGTTACATCCAGAGTTTGCACATTTAAAGGGAATCTGTCTCCAATGACCTCCCTATGAAACTGTTTGCATGCACACATCGATGTGATTCACCTGATTAAAGGGCTGTTTTTCATTTGTTGTCTTTTGTCACCGCTCCCTGTTATTGCACCCCCTACTTACACTTTGTCACAAAGAGCATTTTTTTGTAAAATTGTGAGAAGCAGCCGAATCGAATTTTTGAATACTTCGCTTATCTTTAGCAATCACATCACCTCGCCCCTTTGGGTTTGTTATGGAACTTCAGTGATGCAAGCTCTGTTCAGTAAAGCCATGTGAGGTCCAGGTACTGCAGATTTAATATGGACCTTAAAGGGGTTTTCCAGGAATTAAGAAAATGAAAAAACTTAAATAATAGTTTAGTATAAATATATTCCCAGATACATTTCATTAGCTATAATGGTGTATTTTGTCTGCAGAGCAATCATTAGGAGAAATAAAATGGCCGCCGTCCTATTAGTACACACAAAACCTGTCTTAATCACACAGCAGGATAAGTTACTTCACAACGCTGAGCTAAAGAGCTGCCTCATCCTCCTCTCTGCTCTGCTTGTTAGGGATTGTGATCCTGAATACAGCTGATAAGATCATCAGCTGAATCTCTGTAGGAATGGGGTTCATGAGGAGACATGAAGTACAGAGAGGACAGACAGGATAGTATGTGGTAATCGAGACTGCATACAAGAGCTGCTGTTCATTATCTACACCCTCCCCTCTGTACTTCATGTACCCTAATGAACTCCATTCCTACAGAGATTTATCTTAAGATCATATTAAACTGTATTCAGGATCATAATTCCTGACAAGTAAGAGAGGGAGACGGCGCAGCTCTTTAACTTGTCCTCCTGTGTAATTAGGACAGGTTTTGTGTGGACTAGTAGTCCATTTTGTTTCTCCTAATGATTGCTCCCCGGTGAAAGCCATTATAACTAATGAAAGATATTTGGTAATATATTTATAATGAAGTAATATTTAAGTATTTTCATTTTCTTAATTACATCGCTCTGGAAAAAATAATTCCATCTCATAGTAATATAATTATGCCACTGCTCAATATTTTATTAGTTGGATGTTTTGGGGGGAAATGTTTGCCTAGGATGAGTCCTAGGCTCGCCCTATAACTATAGTATAACAGATATAGAACTGTGTGAAGTGGCCAGAAAAAGCTAAAATCTCACCATTCTACGAGTCCTTCTTTGACTGACTCATATTGGTTTATTAGAATTGTTCTCATATTCAATAAATGCTCTCCTTGGTATGAATCTTGAATAGATGATACACTAGATGATAATCATTAGAAATGTTTTTTCACTTGTGATTTTACTTTTCTTGTTTGGAACTAGGAAATAATATGTTTTTGCTTTTGTAACAAGATATATTGCTCATATACATGTATTTGTAATGGTGATTGTTACCTCATTTCATACTATTGTAAGCTTTTATCGCTTTTGTTATGCTTGTTAAGAAAAACAAAATTTACAAGAAAAAGCTAAAATCTATTGTATGGCTTTAATATTGTATTGCATTCTGTATTATAGGCCGGACTGGCACCATGGTTTGCACGTATCTTGTTGACTCAGACCAGTTTGAGAGTGCAAAGGTAAGGGGAATATCCCTCTCCCAACCTGAAATAGCGTCTACATTGTAAGGGGCACTAATGACACCAATGATACCCTCACATGGCCAGCGCTCATTCACTGACTATAGGGCGGATGCTTTATGATCATGTCCAGGGATTGAATCGTGTTGTGAATGACATGTCTTGGTTTTGCTCAGGAAAGCCTGGATTATTTTGGAGAACGCAGGACGGATACGTCAGTCAGCACTAAATTCCAAGGTGTGGAAACACCGTCCCAGGTAAGCCCCCCAGCACTGATCATTTTATAGGAGGGATTTGTATGACATTAATATGGAATGGGAATTACAATGATAAGGTGGAGACTGCACATGTCAAGATTTGCTTGCCAGTTAGTTGTACTCTTCACACATATAAGGGCTGTATTACACCAACGGATTTCTGACAGATTTTCTGACCAATCATTGGTCAGATGGCCATTTACACACACAGATCTTTTGTCTGATTGGGTATATAATAGTCAGATAATCTGTTGATTTAATGAAGCCTTTCGTTGCAACATTTCAGATGGTTCTGCATCCTTCTTCAGGAAATCAGACAGAGTTCATGCAACCATGGATCAATGAGAATGGGCATAAAGCAGGACACCAGCATTGATAAGAACTGGGCTGCTACACATTCCCACATCTAGAACTGGTGTCCTGCTTTATGCTCCTTCTCATTGAACCAAGAGTGCATGAACTCCGTCAGTACGTCTGAAGAAGGTCGCTGTTCTCTCCGAAACGTTGCAACTTTAATGTAATTCAATAGGCAGCCACATTAAAGTCTCCTGGCTAGATGAACTAAGGGGATTAAAACACCTGCCTGTAACAGGAAGCATTTTAGTCCATCGCACAGATTTCAGTATTGTGCATTAAACATGGGGGAAATATTAATTCTTGCTTAGGGATTGTCTCACTTCAATAAATGGCATTTATCATGTAGAGAAAGTTAATACAAGTCACTTACTAATGTATTGTGATTGTCCATATTGCTTCCTTTGCTGGCTGGATTTATTTTCCCGTCACATTGTACACTGCTCGTATCCAGGGGTTATGACCACCCTGCAATCCAGCAGCGGTGGCCGTGCTTGTACACTATAAGAAAAAGTGCCCGCCTCTCTGGTGGCCAGGACTGCGGGAGTGCACGTAGGCACGCATGCATAGCAGCACCCTTCCTGACCACCCTGTACCTGCACTGTAGCGGTGGCCGTAACCCCTGGACACAAGCAGTGTATAATATGGTGGAAAAATGCATCAAGCGATTAAAGGAGGCAATATGGACAATCACAATACAATAGTAAGGGCAGGGGTGCAGAGGTAGCAGTTGCTACCGGGCCCAGGAGCCTGAAGGGGTCCAAAGACACTTGTGTCACATAGAAGACACACAAATCACTGAGGGAAGGGGGGCCCAAGCTGAACTCTTGCACCAGGGCCCATGAGCCTTTAGCTATGCCGCTGAGTAAGGGCCTTGTATTAACCTTCTCTACATGATAAATGTTATTTGCTGAAGTGAAACATCCCCTATAAAGAGACTGTACAAGACTAGAAAACAGTCTGCTTATTTTTCCAGGGAGAGTGCCACTCCTGTCCATGGTTGTGTCTGGTATTACACCTCAGCCCATGTAGGCCATATCTATTATTGCAGACACAGCCTATGGAATGAAGCTTAGCTGCAGTACCAAACACAGCCTATGGACAGGAGTGGTGCTCTTTCTGTAATTAACAGACTTCTCCAATGTTTTTGAGACTAATTGTGTATTTTCTGTCTCATCGTTTCCCATTCAACTGGAGTACAGTAGACTTGGTATGGTTGGGTTTATGGGTTTCATTTCCGTATTCGACTCAGCCACGTCAGCTGACCATCTACTAAAGTTATTTTTCTGTGAATTTCATGATCTGAGCGGTCCTTGCTCTTTGGCTTTTCAGAGTCGATATGTTTGTTACTATGAGATTTTGAAGAACAAGTACAACTTACAGATGCCACCAGAGAAATCCCTCAGGATCCGAAGCATTAGAATCCACTCCATAGAAGGTGACTGTTTTCTGGCTTAAAGCATTGGTTACCAAAGGGGGCTGGTTATTGCCCTAATTACTGGGGGTCTGGTAGCCGGTACACCTAGCAATCAGTTGTTATCACTGGGGAAGATGTAGTATCATATGGGAGCCACTGAATTCAATACATGGTCATGTCAAGTCCTCCAGCGCATTCGCTATTTTTTGAGGTGGCTTTCCACTGTGGCAAACAGAGGAGTGTTCCAGGCAAGGGGAACCCTACCTGTATCATCCATGTGCCCTAATTGGGTATACAGGCAAGGGGGGTTCCATCGGGACTTTAATGTTGGAGGTACATAATGATGATAAATTCAGTGAGTCTTCAATATGTTCCCATTAGTGCCAGGCATGAACTACTAGAATATTGACTCTCCCCAGAAAAGATTTGACCCCCTAAAACATTTATTAAACAATGTTGATATTCACACCATAATATACTGAATGATTTGCAGTCTCTTCACATATGACAACTGCATTAGGTTCTCTCACCTCTGTTACTATGCAAATATAACTAAATTGCGGCTCTGACAGCTCTATGAATAGACAGGGCAGGCAGGAGGATGTGACAACATCAGAGGGCCCATCGGAGAATCCTCCGGAGCGATGGTGGACCCATCCGATGCTGCTGAACACATAGATGGAGATTTTCTGATCAAAATGCACCAGACTTCTGTCTCAATTTTCCACAAAACTGTGTATATGCTTTGTACCACATTTAATATTTTAGATACTATTTTGGCTCCCTAAAAAGGAACAAGGGTTGCTGGACTTAAAATGTGACAATGCAGAGATTTATCCCTGTGCCATTTTTATGCTTGTGCTTGGTTTTTTTCATGTCTGACATCCTTAACTTATTCATTTATTTTATAGGAGTAGGAAAAAGCAATGGGAGTGATATGAAGGTCCAGATAATAGTTAAGAAAGAATTGGTATTCCAGTGCGTTTGTGAGACTCAAGAAAAGTGCAAGGTATGTATGAAGTGGTGGAAGAATAAACTGGATTGTGAAGAGCAGTGACTAATGGTAGGTTAGAGCAGTGAAAGACTAGGATGGAGAGCAGTGATAGATGGTAGAGTAGATAGCAGTGACATACTGGAGTGGTGAGGCACTGTAGGTTAGAGTGCAGTTACAGACTATAGTGGGGCTGGGAATCAGTGATAGATGGTAGGGTACAGAGCAGTGACATATTAGAGTGGTGAGGCATGAGGAACTGTAGGTTAGAGTGCAGTGAAAGACTATGGTGGAGAGCAGCGACTGATGGTAGAGTGGAGAGCACTGACACAATGGAGAGGAGTAAGAGATTGTAGGTTGAGTGCAGTTACAGACTATAGTGGGGAATGGGGAGCAGTGATAGATGGTAGGGTAGAGAGCAGTGAGATATTAGAGTGGTGAGGCATAAGGGACTGTAGGTTAGAGTGCAGTGAAAGACTATGGTGGAGAGCAGCGACTGATGTTAGAGTAGAGAGAACTGACACAATGGAGAGGAGTGAGGCACTGTAGGTTACAGTGCAGTGAAAGACTATGGTGGAGGGTAGCGACTGATGGTAGAGTAGAGAGCACTGACACAATGGCGAGGAGTGAGGGACTGTAGGTTAGAGTGCAGTGAAAGACTATGGTGGAGAGCAATGACTGATGGAAGAGTAGAGAGCACTGACACAATGGAGAGAAGTGATGGACTGTAAGCTAGAGTGCAGTGAAAGACTATGGTGGAGAGCAGCGACTGATGGTAGGATAGAGATCATACTAGAATGGAGAAGAGTGCGTGATATTGTCGGAGGGCTGTGATTACGGCATGATACAGAGCAGTCATAGGGGATTCATTAAAGGGGTTTTTCATCAATATCAAATCGGTGGCTGTCCAACACCTGGCACTGCCACTGATCAGCTGTTTCAGGCAGCTTACTGGCATTGGAAACTGTACATTGGATGGAAGGCTCTGTCCACTATTTAGTTTCCACAGCTCAGCTCCCATTCACTTGGAATAAGGCTCAGCTGCAGTACCCTACACAGTGGATGGAGGTTTCTGTATCTGGCTCCATTCACTGTTTAGCTTCTTGGCCACTGCAAAAACAGTTAATTGGTGAAGGTGTTGGGTGTCGGACCCCCACCAATCTGATATTGATGACCTATTCTCAGGACAGACCATCAATATCTAAACCCTTTAAGATGTTTCTTCTATGATTTTTTTCCCTCAGATGTTCTTTGATGCTGGAAACAATTCAGTGGTAATCAGCTTAGAAGAGTGCCCCTACATCTCCGGAGATGTCAAAGTCAGATTTGAATCTAGTGCTGTAAGTATACTCAGCTATATAGCTTCCATTTTGTACATTTTTACACTGCCATTGATAAGCTGTATGGAAACCCAGCTTATCATTACACTAATGTATACATTTATAGAAGAGCACCAAACAATTATATATAGGTTTATAGATTTTATGTATCTTTACATATGTATTTTTATGTAAAGCAGGTGGCAGCAATGTTACTATCTCTGGGCTAATTTTTTCATTGTTTTTTGTTTAGTACTGAAGACTATTTGGTAAACTATGATTAGTAAAGAGCACCTATTAGCAGGATTAACCCTATTAAACCAGGAATGCTGCCTGACAGGGTTGATACTGCTAAAGCCTTATTCAAATGAATGCAAAAATGGCTGTGTGGCAGCATTTTTTTAATTGGCCTTCACACAATGGTTTTTAGAACAATTGCAGTCTATAGGGCTATTCACATGGGGGATATTATTTATACTAAGGGGCACCATGGAGGCCATTTGATGTCAAGATGGCACTATGGGGGGCATTATGTATACTGAGGGCACTGCAGAAGTAGGGGTATAAAAAAAAAGGCCAATGAAATCCGTCAGTTTTTAATGACTAGTTTTAACAGTCGTTAAAAATGGATAGACAGCCAGAAAATGGATGCAAAATGGACTTGGTGAAAATTACAGGGTATCCATTTTCAACAGCCGTTTTTCTTTCCTTGTCGTGGGAATGTAGGCTAAAATTATGCTTTTGTTGTTCCCAAGAAAAAAGACTTTTATTCTTTATGCAAAGGAGAGCCTCATTGCACCCACGGGTGTAGCCAGCACTGGAAGGTTGACGTACACTGAGTGGCTAGGCCCACCCTTTGGTGCCCTGAAGCCCTCCATTGCATAGAAAAAAACTTTTTTTTCTTAGGAACGACTGATTTTCACAAGGCAGATCTCATTTTAATCATCAGATCAACACTACCAGACGGTATACCTAGTTTAATAGTGTTGATCCTGCTGAGAGGTTCTCTTTAAATATGTAATATAATAATATCAGAATATATAGAATATTTAGAATATAATATATGGAATATAAATCATGGACGTTATGTTATGCTTTGCTATAACTTATTTTAGGATGGATTTGTTTCTGTAATTTCTAAACTCTGAACTTCTGGTAACCTTCCTGTATGGAGAGGGTCACATGCGCAGCTGCAGCCACTGACTAGGGACAAGTCACTGCTGAGGCCAGTAATTGGACGCCTCAGTGCTGAGGCCAGTTATTGGACACGTCACTGCTGAGGCCAGTCACTGGACATATCACTGCTGAGGCCAGTCATTGAACATATCACTGCTGAGGCCAGTCATTGAACATATCACTGCTGAGGCCAGTCACTGGACATGTCACTGCTGAGGCCAGTCACTGGACATGTCACTGCTGAGGCCAGTCATTGAACATATCACTGCTGAGGCCAGTCACTGGATATGTCACTGCTGAGGCCAGTCACTGGATATGTCACTGCTGAGGCCAGTCATTGAACATGTCACTGCTCAGGCCAGTCACTGGACATGTCACTGCTGAGGCTAGTCACTGGACATGTCACTGCTGAGGCTAGTCACTGGACATGTCACTGCAGAGGCCAGTCACTGGACATGTCACTGCAGAGGCCAGTCACTGGACATGTCACTGCTCAGGCCAGTCACTGGACATGTCACTGCTCAGGCCAGTCATTGGACAAGTTACTGCTCAGGCCAGTCATTGGACAAGTTACTGCTCAGGCCAGTCACTGGACATGTCACTGCTGAGGCCAGTCATTGAACACGTCACTGCTCAGGCCAGTCATTGGACAAGTTACTGCTCAGGCCAGTCATTGGACTCATCACTGCTGAGGCCAGTCATTGAACATGTCACTGCTTAGGCCAGTCACTGGACATGTCATTACTGAGGCCAGTCATTGGACAAGTTACTGCTCAGGCCAGTCATTGGACTCATCACTGCTCAGGCCAGTCATTGGACAAGTTACTGCTCAGGCCCGTCATTGGACTCATCACTGCTCAGGCCAGTCACTGAACATGTCACTACTGAGGCCAGTCAATGAACACGTCACTGCTCAGGCCAGTCACTAGACATGTCACTGCTGAGGTCAGTCATTGGACATGTCACTGCTGAGGCCAGTCACTGGACATGTCACTGCTGAGGCCAGTCACTGGACATGTCACTGCTGAGGCCAGTCATTGGACATGTCACTGCTGAGGCCAGTCACTGGACATGTCACTGCTGAGGTCAGTCATTGGACATGTCACTGCTGAGGCCAGTTATTGGACATATCACTGCTCAGGCCAGTCATAGGACATATCACTGCTCAGGCTAGTGATCTAACTCGTTAGAAATGTGACAAATAGACAGGACATCTAGAGGGGAAAATCCTGCTTCACTTTGTAGACTGGAAGCTCATTGCACCGTTTTTGACAAAGTTTAAAGAATTTTCTTATATCAACCAATTGGTTTCCACTTGGTTTTCAATTGGCTTTTGTAAGGCATATGTAACATATCATAAATTGGTTATGATTAGTGATGTGCGAAGTATTGGAAAATTCGATTCGGGTGCTTTGCCGAATTTTACCCAAATATTTGCTTAGTGACAAATTACTTTGTCAGGAAGTGCATTTCTTTGTAAGTAGTGGGTGTAGTGACATGGAGCTGCGATTGCACCGCCCTTCCCCCGTCATTCTACCCCTCAGATGCCACGTTCATAGCTGGCATCAATATTGCAGTGTAAAAAAATGTTTAAATGAATAAAATCATACTTACCCTTATAATACTTTGATCGCGAAGAGCCGTCCACAGCCATATTGATTGTAGAGCTAACGCGAAATCTTGCGCTGCCCGTGATGACATCATCATGTCAGCTGGTGTGGTGATGTCGTATGTCACTGTGCACAGGATTTTACGTAGGAGCTTCTAAGAAGGATGAGGTAAATCTGACTTTTTGTCACTGCTATTTAAGGCAAATCGATTAGTTACCATGAAGCACGAGGAAATTCGGCTTCACGGGAATCAAATTTTTCATGACATTCGGATCGAATTCCACTTAGTCAGGTTTGATTCACTCAACACTAGTTATGATAAGAAAATTAATGAGTATTAAGGGTTAAGCTCATCATTTTTGGGATACAGTACACATTTCAATGTTAACCCCTTCCTGCAAACAATTGTAATATTGCATGCAAATTGCTATGTTAAGCAGCAGTCTAATGTAGTGGTTTGTTCTGGTAACAATCATCTTTGGGGGTACAGCTGTGATTCCCACTGTATTGGCTTGGATTGGAGAAAGCTCTGATACCTGCTGTTTAACCCATTCCTCCTCCCTCTCCCCGCTATCATTACTGTTAGCTCTTTTCTGCAGTTTTATATATGTATGCTTTCCTTTCTTTAGGGTTTACCAAAGGGCTACGATGATTGTCCATTTTACTTCTGGTTCAATACTTCATTCATAGAGAATAACAGGTAAGAAAACCATGGTGCAAGTATTGTGGTATACACATATGGTGCACAGACACAGTGGTGTACTCACCATGGAGGCAGACCACACAACTGATATGGCCGAGGCAGTCCAGCACTTCCTGCAACCGCCACAAGGGGTAGCTCAGTGCAAACAAATTTTGTACAGCTTAGGGTACTTTTACACTTGCTGCCGGATCCGTCCTGCCGCAAGTGGCCGTGCACTGCCATGCTGCCGCTCCGTCCCCATTGACTATAATGGGGCGGGGGGCAGAGCTAAGGCGCAGCACGGCAGTGCGCGGCCGGAGTTCGCCGGACTAAAAGTCCTGCATGTCCGACTTTTCAGTCCGGCGATCTTTGCCGTGCTGCGCCGTAGCTCCGCCCCCCGCCCCATTATAGTCAATGGGGACGGAGCGGCAGCACGGCAGTGCACGGCCACTTGCGGCAGGACGGATCCGGCAGGCTGAATAGCCTGCCGGATCCATCCTGCCGCAAGTGTAAAAGTACCCTAACATTGCATTGGTAACTGTATAAATTCCTATGCACTGAGCTCCCCCTAGTGGTGGCTGCAGACAGTCACTTTTATCATGTAGTGCATAAAGGGATGCAGAGGATTTAGAACTGTATGGCAGAAATCTCATGAGGGGCCCTATGATATCTGTGTAGGCCCCTACACAGACATCTACAGGAAGGTTAACAGAGAAGAATTGAAGATATTTGTGCTTGGCACTGTGCATGTGCTAGATGCCACCCATACACAGTGTGGAGGCTGCTGATAGATGGAACTAGTAACGTGCCCCTCCATTGGCAGCCATGTTGGGGGCAGGATGGTTATGTTTACACTGGAGCCTTCTGTCAGCACAAGGCACTGCCAAAAGTTGTTTGCAACGCTGTTTCCGTCCCATTTCTAAAAGTTAGAGTTCAGTAGCCAGCATCTTTCATTAAAAAATTATATCAGCTTTGTCTTTGTATTTATTGCTGTAATTTTTTTTTAGGCTTTTCCTTTCCAAAAACGAATTGGACAATCCTCACAAAGAGAAATCGGGAAAACTCTACAGTGATAAGTTTGCAGTGGAATTAACCTTTGAATCTTGACAAACCGTTTGAGCTCCAGACACGTCTCAAACATCTGCACCTCATTGTGATATAAACTGGAGGATCTAAAAGGCATCAACGTGCCATACTGTTTTTATTTGTAATATTATAGACTTTTTATACGGCTGTTAATATGTAGATATATGCATGCGTGAATGATACCTTCGAGCTTGTGTTGATGATGACATTTACCATTCGTTTTCATTAAGGTCGGTGCAGTTTGGTGCAGTTTTTGACTGCATTTACAGTACACCTTGCCTCTGTTTTTGTTTTCACTTCACACATATTTTCACTGCATTTGTTGTTTTTTTTGCTGCAGTTTTCCATAAAACTTACAGGGAAAAGTCTCTATGATTAAAACACAGCAAAAACAAATGTAAAACAGGATACGGCCTAAACCGGCCACCTGATTCAGCTTGAAAGAACAGATTCTTTTTTTTTCAGTAATTTCTACAAATCATCCTCGCCATAATTTTTTTTTAATGACTGTATTTATATAAAACTTTATGGGGAAATGTCCTTTACAATATTGTATTAAAACACTATAGTTTTGACAAAAAAAAGTCTCAACTGATTTTTCTTGTTTTTCACTCGAAGAGTCAGAAAAACCCCTGATGAACATAGAAGTGTACACAGAACAAACAACAAGATCCAGAGAAAGCCAAAACGAATGTTTTATTAAACAAAAGTACCAAGCACAAACAATCAGAAATGAGCGGGCCAGGGAGAAACTGCAACTAATAAGGACGCGGGTTTTAAAGCAAAGCAAGCTGTACGGATCAGGCAGATCAGTGATAGTGTAACAACTGTGCCAAGTAACTGGTTTGACTTTGGGCCAAACCCTAAGGGCATTATTCCGGTGCTCTCCAGGATCACAGACAGAGCCACATAGCAAGGAACCCATACAAATCAGGATACACAAAGCACGGCAAACATAGACAGATCAGAAAATAATCAAAGAAATACAAGCTTGTCTGAAACCCCAGCGGCTGCTGCACGTGTTAGGACATGGAGTAAGGAACTCTGGGAACAAGGGATCACCCACAATGCCATGCATGCAGCCAATCAGCAGCCAGCTAGCCCCTGTGACGTCACAGCCCTGTAAATAGCCTCAGCCATTTTCCAGTGTACTTAGTGTCATAATTGCTGTTCAGCGGTAAAGTTACATTGTACTACAGCCATTTAGGGGGTGTATTAATAGAAAAGATACATACGTCCTATTAGCCGTTCTGCAGTGAATTGTGATTGTTATATTTCTTTTATTGGGATACAGTATATTAATAGGAAACAGAATACGTCTTAATTGCCATTCAGTGGTGAAGTTACAAGGTACTACAGCCATTTACGGGGTGTATTGAAAGGAAAATAAATGTACGGTACGTCCTATTAGCCATTCTGTGGTGAATTGTGACTGTTATATTTCTTTTTTTTTTTGGGGGGGGTGTATTAATGGGAAAAGGAATACGTCTAATTGCCGTTCTGCGGTGAAGTAGTACTACAGCCATTTACGTGGTGTATTGAAAGGAAATAAAGGCACGTCCTATTAGCCATTCTGTGGTGAATTGTGATTGTTATTTTATTTTTTGGGGGGGACTTATTAATCTGAAAAAATATATGTCTTAATTGTCAATCTGCAGTTAAGTTACATTGTACTACACCCATTTATGGGGTGTATTGAAAGGAAATAAACATATGTCCTATTAGCCATTCTGCGGTGAATTATAATTGTTATGGGTTTTTTTTTGGGGGGGGTGTATAATTCGAAAAAAATATATGTCTTAATTGCCATTCTGCGGTGAAGTTACATTGTACTACAGCCATTTACGGGGTGTATTGAAAAGAAATAATATTTTTTTGGGGGGGTTTATTAATCGGAAAAGATATATGTCTTAATTGCCATTCTGCTGTGAAGTTACATTGTACTACAGCCATTTACATGGTGTATTAAAAGGAAATAAACGTACATCCTATATATAAGCCATTCTGCTGTGAATTGTGATTGTTATATTTCCTTTTTTTACATTGTACTACAGCCTTTTTTGGGGTGTATTGTTTACATTTAAATTTAATTATTTTATTATACAGTATGACAGACAGGTGACAGGCCGGGCAGTGGGCAAAATGTTTCTGTGGCAGGCAGAAGTAGGGGCAGAAGGAGGGGGGGGGGGGGGGTGGCAGCAGGAGTCTCAGCGAGAGGCCTGAGCTCCCAGTGCTTGAATGGTTGACTTGGCCTTCGACTTTGTTGCAAGTGACATCAGACACCCCCAGCCAAGAGTCGGGGGTTCCTCTGACACGACGCATTGGGAAAATGTGGTTCCTGCCCAGCCACACCAGCAACTTGGCCATGTGACGCCACTTCTGCCTCCACGTTCTCAAGCCGTTGGTCCTGCGACAATGTCCGCCTCTGCCTCCTTATCCTCCACCATGTCCTCAGCCTCTCCTGCAGGGACAATTCACAGTGCTCCTCCAGCATACCACATGTGCAGGGCACGGCGGTGTCACATTGTTCTGCACCTAGTTTGCTTTCACCCCATCTGCAAGACATCCTGAAAATGGCCAGTAAACTTTGCATGTATTTAAGCCACTCGTACACTGCAAAGCACACCCTCCTTGAGGACACCTACCTATGTCACTGGGCCACTCTGTGGTCTCCTCATGCTGCTGCCACCTCACCACTCTGTGGTCTCCTCATGCTGCTGCCACATCACCACTTTGTGGTCTCCTCATGTTGCTGCCACATCACCACTCTGTGGTCTCCTCATGCTGATGCCACCTCACTACTCTGCGGTCTTCTCATGCTGCTTCCACCTTACCACTATGTCACTGGGCCACTCTGTGGTCTCCTTATGCTGCTGACATCTTAACACTCTGTCAATGGGCCACTCCGTGGTCTACTCATGTTGCTGCCACCTCAGCACTATTCACTGGGCCACTCTGAGGCCTCCTCATGCTGCTGCCAGCTCACCACTATGTCACTGGGCCACTCTGTGGTCTACTCATGCTGCTGCCACCTCACCACTAGTCACTGAGCCACTCTGTGGTCTAGTCATGCTGCTGCCACCTCTCCACTATGTCACTGGGCTATTCTGTAGTCTCCTCATGCTGCTGCCACATCTCCACTCTGTGGTCTACTCATGCTGCTGCCACCTCACCACTATGTCACTAAGCCACTCTGTGGTCTCCTCATGTGGCTGCCACCTCACCTCTATGTCACTGGGCCACTCTGTGGTCTCGTCATGCTGCTGCCACCTCACCACTATGTCACTGGGCCACTCTGTGGTATCCTTATGCTGCTGCCTCCTCACTACTGTCCTTGGGCCACTCTGTGGTCTCCTTATGCTTCTGCCAGCTCACCACCGTGTCACTGGGCCACTCTGTGGTCTCCTCATGTTGCTGCCACATCACCACTCTGTCACTGAGCCACTCTATAGTCTCCTTATGCTGCTGCCACCTCACCACTATGTCACTGGGTGATTCTGTGGTCTCCTCATGCTGTTGCCACATCTCCATTCTGTGGTCTCCTCATGCTGCTGCCTCCTCACCACTCTGTCATTGGGCCACTCTGTGGTCTCCTCAGGCTTCTGCCAGTTCACCACCATGTCACTGGGCCACTCTGTGGTCTCATGATGCTGCTGCCACCTCACCACTATGTCACTGTGCCACTCTGTGGTCTCCTCATGCTGCTGCCACCTCACCACTATGTCACTGTGCCACTCTGTGGTCTCCTCATACTGCTGCCACCTCACCACTCTGTCACTCTGTGGTCTCCTCATGCTGCTACCACATCACCACTCTGGGGTCTACTCATGCTGCTGCCACCTCACCACTATGTCACTGGGCCACTCTGTGGTCTTCTCATGCTTCTGCCACCTCACCACTCTGTCACTTGGCCACTCTGTGGTCTCCTCATGCTGCTACCACCCTCCCCCCTCCATGACTCGGCCACTATTTTGCCTTTTTGGCCTGGTTGACATCATCATTTACTTGACCCTTCTTCTGATCTGTCAGAAGGAACGAAAAATTAGACGCACAATGGATCCTGTCTATGTAGCAGCTGTAGGACCTATATGACATGGTACCTATTTTGCATCCGAATTGGCTTATGACTTGGTAGCCAAAAACAGGAGTGGGTACAAAACACAGAAGACATTTCTGGAGTGTAATAAGTATTTCTGGAATGTAATAATATTACAGGCTATAGCTACTAGAGATGGGTCGTTGATCCAGGGAGTACTTCTGATTGCCTGAATGGAGTCAGAAAGGAATTTTTTACTCCCCTTAAGTGGGGAAAATTGGCTTCTACCTCACAGTTTTTTTTTTTGCCTTCCTCTGGATCAGCTAGCAGGATGACAGGCCGAACTGGATGGACAGATGTCTTTTTTCGGCTTATGTACTATGTTACTATGTTATGTACTATGTTACATGCAAATATTCCATTCACGTGTCATCTCTGTTTTGGATCCACTCCTTTTTTTGGCTTTAGCAATGCTGATGGATTACTGACCAAATGCTGACCGAGTGAAGGCGGATGCTTAATAGACAGGATCTGTGTTTTGGGAGTTATTGTTTTGACGGATCAGAGGAAGAACAAAATATTCAGTGACGTCAACAAAAACTTACTGCTGACACCCTATCCACTCTGTCAGGGGGGCAACAGGTTCTGTAGAAATCTATGTGGAATCAGCTGACGACGTTGTAAAAGGAGTGCTCTCTTTCACGCTATAGTAAGATCTTGGGCCTCTGCACGGTTCTTTATACCTGGCGCTAACATTGACCTGTAAGGCTGAGTTCACACTTGAGTTATTTGGTCAGTTTGCAGTGATTCTAAGAGCGATTCCTGTCATCTGCGTGTCATACTGACTCACAGTATTGTTTCACTACCACAGCAGACTCCCTATGTGTGTTTCTGCAAGGCACAGTGTTCTACGCCACTATACAGGCTCTCTGCAGCCAGGAAATACCTGTTTTTTAACGTGATTTGCCAGAAATAAATTCGGATCGAATCAAATCTTTTGGGAAATTTCGGCGAACCAACCAAATCAAATTTTTTAGAAATTCGCTTATTTCTAGTTATGAATTTCTGTGAAACCTGAGGGACAAAATTGTAGCTCCATGACTAAAAATGGCTGTTGGAATTTAACTACTTACTGGATCCAGCTACATGAAGAAGAAGTGGTCAAGAGAATAACTGGCTGACAAAATATGGCACACTGAGAAGCAAAAGAAATAGAAACTTTTCTTTACAAAGACTGATGTGTCAAGCAATTATTGGGAACGGACCAGACATTCACGGTAATTGCCTGATCATCAGCGGAGATGAGAGTTGTATTACATGCAGCAATCACCTTGATTTAATGGGTTCAAGTGATCGATACAGTGCTCAATTGTTCCCGTAGGAAATCAGGTCGTTGTTAAGGCAGCATGATCTGCTGCACAGGAACAATAATTTTTGGTGTCGGCTGAAAGACAAGTTCACCTGATGAACGAGATCTTTCATTGAGTGGTCATTGGCATCTTTTGCACAGGCCAATTATAGAGAAGAGCATTTATACAACCGCCCAACCCTGACAATCGGCCTGATTATCGATGGAAACTTTACACTTGTAAATTGTCGGTGTTTCGTAGTGGTTTATAATTTACGATCATTCATGCGACCATTAGTTTCCATTACTGTCAGCAGCACATGCCTTGTTTACACAGTGAGATGTGATGCCAACAGACAGTCAGTTGTGGTTGTTTGGCCAATAATCGACGCACGTTAAATGCCTTAAGCTGTTTCTGTAAGATGTTCTGTTTATGCTTCAGTCTTCATATATTTTTAACCACTTGTGTTTGAAATATGTTTAGGTTTTTAGGCAAGATTACGTAGTCAAGGTCAAACTCAATGTCTAATATGACAACTATTTGAAAACTATGATTTCTGAAATTTACAAAAAAAATGGTGCACTACAATGATAAATGCAATTGACAATATATGGCTAAACCCTCACACTGATATTAAAATGAGACTTTCGCCAATATAATCTTATATCAAAAACATACTGGAGCCCACGCACCCTGTCAAGGTATCTCAAAGTGGCATGGGACCTAATGCTAACCTACCTGTGCCGTATGAGCAATTACAGGGGCAGTATGGGCAATTAGGAGCCTAAGGTACGATACGGAGCGAACAACTCACGGTTACCTCCAGCGTGAAATCACACATACAGTGGGAGGAGGGAGGAGGCTGTGAGTCCCACCTATCACTGACTCACGTGACGCAGGCTGCACAGGTGCACTTGAATGTTACCCATAGATCAAAATCAAGGCACATTCAAATCTGGAGTTGCCACACCTCCAGGCATGCATGCACAAACAGAATAACAGAATAAAATGGTCTTAAAAGGCAGAAAATGCTCAAAACCCCATATGCTGTTGCGCATTTCTAACCGGGGTAGAAAATTCTGCACATGTGGTCCGTTGCTAACAGCAACCCCCAGCAAAAATGCACACAATGGAGGATGCCCGCAGCGGACCACATTTACCACAAAGACATCCTACACAGGATAGCCAAATGTGTGGATGTGATTGGCTATATAAAACAGAAATTTACAAAAAAATTGTGCACTACAATGGTAAGTGCAATTGACAATATATAGCTAAACCCTCACACTGATATTAAAATGAGACTTTCGCCAATATATCCTTATATTATTTTGTTATTCTTTGTACATGCACGACTGGAGGTGTGGCAACTCCAGGTTTGAATGTGCCTTGATTTTGATCTGTGGGTAACATTCAGATGCACCTGTGCAGTCTGTGTCACACGAGTCAGTGATAGGTGGGACTCACAGCCTCCTCCCTCCACCCATTGTATGTGTGATTTCACGCTGGTGGTAACTGGGAGTTGTTTTCTGTTTGTCGGACCTTATGTCCCTGTAATTGCCCAAGTAGGTTAGCGTTAGGTCCCGTGCCACTTTGAGATACCTTGACGGGGTGCGCGGGCTCCGGTATGTTCTTGATATAAGAATATATTGGCGAAAGTCTCATTTTAATATCAGTGTGAGGGTTTAGCCACACTTTATTCTGTTATCCAACTATGATTTTTGTCTAAACAGTCTTACATTACAAGGTCTTGTGAAGAGCATTAGTCATTTTTCAGGTTCAGCAGAGGCTCAGGTTTCCTTAAGGCCATTGTTCTGGTTTATTGTTGAACAGGAAAAAAATACTCTCTGCCATGTGTATAAAAAAGGTTTATGTAATGCTGTTAAACTAATGGAGCAGTGAGGTATCAGCAGAAAGCTCTTCTGTATTTTCCATGCCAGGCAGGCAGCACTGTGTCGGACAATGTATAGCTGCACTAGGTAGAAAAGGGAATGGGAGCATAACAGGGCTCATTCTAGCCAGTGGTGAAGCTATGGGGGAGGGGGAGGGGGGTGTAAAGTTAGCAGTTGCCCCCAAGCCCTCTCCTCTATCATAGGATCATAAACAGCACATGGTAGGTGGAGGGTAATGTTACAGATTTCGTATTTGGTCCCTGGAGGTTCACAATATGCCTCTAACCTTAGCTGTGTTTAGAAGTAAAAAATGTTAGTAGGTTATGTTTTATATTATATATATATATATATATATATATATATAATATATGTTTTATGATATATATATACATACATACAGTGTTATTAAATATTTGGTTTAAAGGGGTTGTCCAGCTTTGGGACACTTTAATTGTGGCCAGCAGCATGTTGTACCTGTTGAAAAATCCATAGCCACCTGCTCTCTGATGGTCCACTCCAGCTCCCTTCAGCAGTATTCCAGTCCCCATCCTATACATTTCTGGACAGAGAGAGTGACGTGCGCTGCTGCAGCCAATGACTGGCCTCAGTGTTGATGTATCCCCAAGCTATATGTCCCTGCTAAGTTACGTGCTGCTTCACTGGCTGCAGCAGCGCACACAACCTCCTTCATCCCAAAGTTTACAGGATGGGGGCTTGAAGAAAAGAGAGCCGGAGAGCCAGAATAGAAAGCTGGACGACCCATTTAAGAGTAAAGAGCAGTGTTAGGAGCGAATGAGAGAAAACATTTTGGCTGAAAAAATGGAATGGAAAAAGGAACTGTCCCAACTAAGCATAATGTGGAGTTTATGAGCCAATGTAATGTTACTAGGTAACCTGTAGCTTCCTTTCTCAGTCTACACTGAAGTCTTACTTATGAAGGGCCCCACCTCTTTCGTTCTCTACACCAATGCCTCTAGTTTATGTCTTGTGAGTACCATTGCCTAAAGCTGCCCATACACTTCAAATGCTTGTTTGGCCAACTAGTAGTCCTCTTGACCTTCCCCCCCATACATGTTCTGCGTGCATGTGGTCTAAGTCAGCACTGGATTATCTCCCCTGAGGAAAAAAAAAGATCAGGTATGTTGAAATCTAACAGTCTGATCATTCCTTCCTGACATTTGCCTTTGGGGGAAAGTTGGAACACCCCTACACACATTAGATGGTTGGCTGGTCCCAGCAGGTTTGGCCAACATGAATCTACTGTGTATGACCACCTGAAGCTGGGCTAACGCATTTAGATTTCTCACCTATCAGACCAATATCTTGTTATTTGAAAATCTCCCCAGCGCCCCTAAATGTGTTAATCCCTAATCCCTTGCTGTTTTCAGTGCCGAATTTCACTTCGCACCTACAGGCTGCAGCAGTGAAG
This sequence comes from Bufotes viridis, assembly GCA_033119425.1. Classification (NCBI taxonomy): domain Eukaryota; kingdom Metazoa; phylum Chordata; class Amphibia; order Anura; family Bufonidae; genus Bufotes; species Bufotes viridis. Next base: position 449,247,537 of record CM065591.1, read on the forward strand.
TGTTAAGACCAATTAGGCCAGTGATTGGCTGCAGCGGTCAGGTATCATATATATCTACAACTTTGCTACAGCATAATGACCTTTGCGGAGATTGTGAAATAAGATAGACAACCCCTTTAAGATATCATCAATTCTTGTCTTCCTCATCTTTTATAATCTTCCTAGAAATAAAATGTTCTTATTCCCTACAGTGGAGCTATCTCATGGTCTTCGACATCACGTCAGATACATTTTTGAGAGATGAGACAGACTTCAAATGGCGATGCGGCCAACCAAGGTTGGGCTCCGTCTCTCCAAGTGCCCCATAACCCTTGCGTGGTCCGCCTCTGTGGTATGTGTGTCTGTCTACAGCATCTTCTGAGTGACCAGTGATTGAGCGGTGACATTTCCGCTACATTTTATAGTACACAGATAGGACAGAACTAAATGTTCTCTCGGAATATGACGTGACTGTAAGTAACTATTAAAAATTAGGATGGAAAAGGCACAGGTACAAAGACTAGTGCTGACCAAACACTGTAATCAGACTTTGGTTGCTGCATCTGAAATGTTCTAGCTGCTTCTTGCTAATAAAATTACAGTGAGCTAAAATCAGGACAGCTTGTTCCGCCGGGCTGACAAACCTGTATTTATATGTACGCGGCACACGGGAAGCAGGAGCCGGGGAGACGATGAGACTACTGATCCTTAGGGGCAGTCAATGAAGATGATTCATCATTAGTTCTGCTGGCTTGCAGCTTATTGTAGTCCCTGGATGCAGGTTTAGTTTTCTGGATGTTTTTCTTTTTAACAAGGAACAAAAAATATCCACTAAATGCAAATAGATATAACTCAAAATATATGTATTAATTGCTATAATTAATTATATTACTTAATTATATATAAATAAAAAATTACTTAAAGAGGACCTGTCCCCTCCCCTGACATGTCTGTTTTAGTAACCACTTGCATTTCCCATGTAATAAGAATTCTGGAGCATCTATTCTTATGATACTAATATCTGCAATTCCTGCTTGATGCTTACTAATGAAGGTCCAGATGGGTGTCACCATAAAGGGGGGAGCTGTCCCAGCACAGTCTAACACTATCCAATCAACGCTGACAGGGTCAGATTGTGCAGGGACACCCCCCGAACTGGTAACACCCATCTGGATCTTCACTGCAAACTGCTAGAGTAGCGAGCTGTAAGGGAGGCACAGGGCAGACAGGATAGGAAGAGTAGTAGGGGCTATGATAGTGGCAGAAGTACCCTGGCTCTCCCCAGGTCATGCACAGTGAATGAAGGGCACACCCTTTCTAACCTCAGGAACACCGTTTCTAATTTCGGCACACCCTTTCTAACCTTGGGCACATCGTAGACTAGGGCAGTGTTTCCCAACCAGCGTGCCTCCAGCTGTTGCAAAACTACAACTCCCAGCATGCCCGGACAGCCTTTGGCTGTGCAGGCATGCTGGGAGTTGTAGTTTTGCAACAGCTGGAGGCACACTGATTGGGAAACATTGGACTAGGGGATCCTGTCTGGTGGAAGTTGGAGTGCCCTTGATAGTGATCAGTTGGCAGGGTGCAAGGCAGGAGTACAGGAGCAGGGGCTGGCAGATGATGGAGGCAAATTAATTAGAATGAAGTCTCTCTTTACTGAGTAGATGATGAGAATTGTAGTTAGTACAGATAGCAGAAATTGGTACAGCCCTGAGGTATATCACAGAGATTACTTCTCTCCAATGGCTGTGTATGGGCAGCAGCAATGATGGTAGTAGTAATCATTGAGTCTAACTCCAAATACTGTGCAATATTCCCAGGATAACCACAAGTGTGCTATTCTCAACTCTTTCTGCAATTCCCAGGCTTAGGGGTGCAGATATTAGGTACGGATGGCCAATTTGTCTCAAAGTATGGCAGGCGTCGGAGGCGATTAACCCTTTCCATAGCAGTAAAGTCTTTTGCCATAAACGAGCATTACCTTATTGATGTTATTTTGCATGGCCTTAATGGTTCTGGACCTTCTAAGATGGCTGGTCTCTTTCCTTCAGGGGTATTCTGATGAAAAAAATATCTTCTCTGGCAGCTGTAGCCTCAGGACATAAACGTTCTCTGGACTCTTGCCTAGTCTTCAGGAGCTTGCATGTGTAGGTCTTGTCTGTAGCTCTACTCAACTGACACTCACAAACCAGGGGGTGGGCTAAGTTCATCACCCTGGTAATCTAACCAAGTCTGTCAGTATTAACTATTTATTGTCCATACACTGTCATTAGGAATACACAGTCGATAGAGAAATAAATGCTTTAACAGTAAATCACAGCATTTGACTCTTTTAGCCTCTGGGCCACTGCACTAGCAATTCATTCATAACTTCTAGCTGGAATAATAAAGGAAGTTCCAAGTTCAACTTATAAAAAAGTGCCAGCTATTAGCCGACCAACAAGTAACCACTTGATCGTCTGCTGAAGAGACTGTCTGGGTGAGCATGAAAATGGTTGGCAGCACATCTCCCTGGGTAGCAACGATCAGCTTTTAAAAGGACTGCAGATTGATTTGTTTTATTGTTGATTGGTGCCTGTCAAGTGCCAGAATCGTATGGTCACATGGTATGGCCATGACATGTTTGGGACGCTACCGCCGTGCATTAAGAGACACACAGCCAAGCAAGTCTAAGCGGTATTCAATTAACTAATTAGAAACTGATTGTTAATTCAGTAGGCATTGTTAATGGTTGCGCAGTTTTGCGGGATACCGTGCCAGGGGTGGACCTAGCCTTTCTGATGCCTGAGATGAAAACTGCCTGTGTGAACAGACCCTTTAAATGAGTGCTCGATTGACTTGTGTATGGTCTATTGGTGCTCATCTGGGCTGTAATGAGGCTAGCCACTCAAGACATATAACTATTTAGACATATGTATGCCATAAAGGTGGTTCCACTGTTCTAGTCCACCCCATAGTGCTGGTCATGAAGAGCAGAACCAGCAAACTTCACCTGTCCACGCATCACATTTCAGATTTTAATGTTTTCCTTCTGGAGTGCACTGAAAGTTGTAGCTTCTGAATCTCCTAAATGAATGTGGTCAGCCCAGGGATGATCAGAAAGGTAGAAGGTGATGCTGCTGCTTTCCCTCTTTGAGAACAAGTCCCTACATGTTGGAAAGCAGGCTGGCACTTGCACTAATTCCTTAAAGGATTCAATAAAAAAAACAGTCATAAGGTCTCACTTAGGAAACTATTTCGCAAGTGATGGCGAATAAAAACCATTGTAAACCTTATGTAATGAGGATCAGGCGTAGCGTCACTGAGATCAAATAGTATTAGGCCGACCAACCACTGGCATACATAATGATTCAATTATTAACATGGAAAACACAAGATAGGATTGTCAACATCTCCACCCTCCCATACATATGTACGCCCGGATCACCCATGTATGCGTGTCCCAGGAACAGGTGCCACTGACTGCCCCTATGTCTCCTGGAAACAAAGGATTGGGCATTTCATAATCCGACACCACTAGTCTCAGATGTCAGGGCCTGTGTTCACATAATGTTTAGTGCAATCACTCAAGCATATGCACTGGGAAGAGTCCGCAGGTGCATTACCTGAATATAACCATAGGTAGCCCAAGCACCCAATTTATGCCAAAACAGCACAATTTAGGCTCAAAATGTGTTGCCATACCTTTTTTTAACTGTATAGGAAAGTGTTCACAGATGAATACAGTATACTGAACGGCACACCTTTTACCAAAGGAGTCAATAGTTGATGGAGGCTGCTGTATGCCTAAACAGTCACAAATGATAAAGACTTCTATTGGAGGTATACATCAGGGAATAATCCCAAAATATACCACAGAATTGAGAATATCTACATGACCAACTACAATGGTCCTGCTGTCACAGTGTGGTTGCCGTGTGTGCTCGCTTTAGTTGCCCTGGCATACTGGCTGCAGGCTTCCAGCGTAGGCTGGTTATGCAACGGGCGCCTCCCCCCAGGGTCCTCCTATAACGCGACCCAGGTGTAGGAATGCAGAGTGGTATAGTGCGGCCTAAATGTCTCTTTATGTGTCACGGTGCTCCTACCTGGATACGGCTGGACCCCAGGCTTTGGCTCCGAAGCAATAAATAACGGGGATAATTGAGGGTTTTGAAGAAATAACTTGAGTCCAGACATTGCGATAAAGTTCAATGGCAGCTTTACTTGAATAAACAGTTTCAGGCTTTGTCTTGGTTCCAGCAGGCTTTAGCATTAAACTGGCAGGCAAACTGAACTCTGCTATATCCTTCTCTTACTCTGCTGTACTGAAGGAATAGGTTAGAATCCTGGCAGCTCCAACATGGAGTCTCAACCAGCACAAACCAGAACTGCCCACCTCCTTCTGGTAGCAAGCAGTACTGGCCCACTTCTAACTAAAAGGGAGGGTGGGGGGTGGAATGGTGAGTTCCATTCTAACTATGGCTCTGCCATGTTTGCTGCCACCTGCTGGTGAACCAGGCAAATCACATGAACAGTTACACAACATTTTTAGGAATGCACAGTTTTGAGAGACCTGGAAATAAATATGCAAGATGACATGATTTTAGACCATATAAGACAGTAGCACGGTACCAGAGTGGTAACACCACTCTGGGGTGTTACAGTTGCCTTGGTGTAGTTGTGGTGGCCTGGTGTGTGTACGTGGGCTTGTGAAGACTATTTTAGCTGTTTGTATCAGTTCATGTGGGGTTAATGTTTCTCGGTCTGGGTGTGGTTTGCTAGATGGTCAAATGACCTTGTTCTGCTATATAATCCTGTTAGCTGTGGGCCCAGGGTCTTTGTCTGCAGCCTTGTTGGGTGCAAGTTCTGCACCAAATTTGGGATTATTCAATCTGCCCTGTGTGGTCACCTAGTGAAACATCAAGGTCACCGTTACTTTATCTCCTGCTTGATATTTCCTCATATTTATGTTTCTGTCTGTTCGCCCATGGACTAACTCCGCAAGGGGAACAATCATCTGCTAGTCCGATTCTTTGTCTTGTTTTCTGGTTACCGTTATGTCTTATCTGAACAGTGTCCTGTGTTCTGCTGGGTGGGTATCTGTTCGTTTGCCTGGGTTCCAGTCTAGTCTCATGTTTACCGGACCGCTGGTGCAAACACCAGCATCTGTGTTTGCAGGTGAGTGGCCAAGTGCATCGGCACCATCCTGGAGGTGGGACCTGGTGAGTCCTCGGCTAAGTTCATTCCCACCAACCGGGGTCTTAGTGAAGACCGGGGCTCACTTAGCTCCGCCCTTTGGGTTTGGCCCCATGTCAAACCAGTTCACTTGGTCCAGTGGTATTATCTGCCACTATACCCTTATCTGCTGTTCCAGTTTCCTGCCACGTCTGTATCTCTGGTAATAAAGTGTCCATTTTGGTCCTTGTCTTGTTGTCTCATTGCTGCCTAGTTATATGCCTGAGAGATGCTCTAGGGGTCTGAATGACCCCCGGTAGAACATGATACCTGCATTCTTAGATTAGTAATTCCTAGTGTTGAGCGAACTTGTTTTTTAAGTTCTGCGTCCAAAGTTCGGGTTATCGAAGAATCCCGTTATGGATTGCAAATTTCTATTATGGTCCGTGGTAGCGGAATCAATAACGGGATTCTTTGATAACCCGAACTTTGGACGAAGAACTTAAAACACAAGTTCGCTCAACACTATTCCTAATGCATATGAAGTACAGAATTATGCAGACACTGGTATCAATAATCACTACATGAGAGACCAACTAAGATTCGGGTGCTCACATGTAAAGGTATTCATGGCTCACTGCTAGGCATTAATCTCTGACCATCGTTCTGGGCCCTTGTTAAATGGCTGCAGCTAAGGGCATCTACAAAGAAAGTCTCTTAAGTAACATGGTGCATGGAACATACTGGAGCGGGTGTATGTCTCACCTACAATGCTCAGATAGGTAAGGTGAAGAGAATTCAGAAAAGCTGAGCTGTTTCAGCAAAGGGTAGTTTGTTGAGGCACTTTTCTTTCAAGTGCCTTATGGGCTGGTTTTTTATGGAATGGTGCGTAGGTTGGTAGTGGGACCTACCATTCCCTCCCCACTCCAAGACAACTATTTCCCCTAGCCCAGGGATAGGCAAAGTGCGGCTCTCCAGCTGTTGTAAAACTAAAACTCCCACCATGCCCTGCGGTAGGCTGATAGCTGTAGCCAGACTGGGCATGCTGGGAGTTGTAGTTTTGCAACAGCTGGAGAGCCGCAGTTTGCCCATCCCTGCCCTAGCCCAAGCTTAAACTCAAGCATAGCTACTGAGATCATTACTAAGTGAATAAATACAGGGTAGAAAAGCTAATTCAGTGTCAGAGCCTGGACGCTGCAAGACATGCTTGCCGTGTAAAGCCTGAGCTACTGTTTATGCTGAGTGAATATGTGAGGAAACCTCTGTATAGTTAGCGCCCACACGGGCAGGTATTTTCTTTCTTTTGTGGTTTATGTGCAATACTTGTGAATTGCTCAAAGTGACTGCTCAACTTTTATGCCACCCTGTCATTTAGACCAAAAATAAACTATACTTGGACTGCTTAACTCTTGCACGTGACGTGTCATTGCCATCCCCGCAAGTTGTATATTTTAAGAGACACAAAACACAATGCCTGGGTTGAATTTATTGTTATGGTTCTCGAAGTGCATAGTACATAATACAAAAATACATTTTATACTATTTTGAAAAATACAATTTATGAACATTGCTATTATGGAGTGTTAACAGTGTAAGGCTTTGTTCACAGCACCAGTACTTTTGCTAACGAAAATAATGGAAGTGCCGAATTCATCACATAACTGACCCGAATGGAGCCAAACAGATCCCATTGATTATAAAGGGGTCCATCCGGTTTCCATTCAGGAGTTAGATTTTTTTATTGAAGAAAAAAGTCCTGCATGCAAGGGTTTTCTCTCATCTGTTAACAGAATCTGTGATGTTGGCCCCGAACAGAGCCTCCAGTGCAGAACAAGCCTTTATTAGTTTCCAGTGCTACCCTTCAGAATCTACTGGTCCTGCCTGCCAGTGAGAGAAAGATGGATATTTGGGTCCTTTACTTTTGTGTGCTTGTTGGGGAGGGAGGAGGTAGACGTAGGTATCTCCCTATTGGAGTGTTTCATTAACACACAACCTTTCAAACCAAACATCAACATCTTTGCATGTGTTTCTCAGTCATCCTCTTGACAATAGAAGTGAATACTACATATATATAGGTGCATATACCCTAATAGGACCTATGCCAAGTAGGTCCTGACAATCCCTTTAAAGCGAACCTGTCACCTGGAATTGACTTCATAAACCATTAACAGTACCTGATAGTGCCCCACAAGACGTTTCCAACAGTGTTTCCTGCGCTTTTCCTGTATTTAAAATCATCTAAAAATTGCCTTTTAAAATCCTTGCAGAAGTCAAGATATAAGTCAAGGGGGCAGCAGCCTCCTGTACACTATGGGCGCATGCGCAGATAGTGTACAGGAGACGCGCAAGTCACAGTGGGAGAGCCGGGATCGCGCTGCTAAAGGAGGCATACCGCTCATGCGCGGGCTGTACGAGCGCAGTCCCGGCAACTTTAGCTAATGTCAGTTATGCAGCAGAGGGGCGGGGTTAGGGCAGGGAAGGCAGACCTGGAGTCAAGGAGGCCGCTGCCCCCTTGACTTCTATCTTGACTTCTGCAAGGATTTTAAAAGGCGATTTTTAGATGATTTTAAATACAGGAAAAGCGCAGGAAACACTGTTGGAAACGTCTTGTGGGGCACTATCAGGTACTGTTAATGGTTTATGAAGTCAATTCTAGGTGACAGGTTCGCTTTAAATACCTAAAAAGTCATATATATATGAGGTGCATTGGTTTCTGGACCTTCAGTGAGAATGCATCTAGCGTTGTGGTCAAAATTATTCACTTTCAATAGAACATTTTCCAGTTTTCTGCAAATAAAGATAAATTGTATAACTACAGTATATAAGATGCTACTTTCTTATATACTTTGAGGGAGATTTTAAGGGGTTTTCCAGGTGTATCCAAGATGTCATCTTCATCGCTTCACAAGGAGCTGGTCTGCAATACCAAGCACGGCCACTATCCAACGGTGCTGTGCTTGGTGCGAGAAGGCCACAGTGCGCACTAAAGCCCTGCAGCCCAGAGTTGCCCTAATCACCCAACTTATGTGCTTTTCATATACACTAGGTCGGCATGCATCCACTTACCTTTCTATACTGTATAGGACAGTGTTGTCTGCTGCACTTTCCCATACAGGTGGATCCACTACTAAAAATATAACACACGGTATACTTTGTTTTACAGTAGGAGACAATGTGCAACATAAGCCACAGTGCCATACGTTGAAAGCTTCTACTGGAGGAATAATCATGGAATAATCCTATAAGACGGGGTGAGGAACCTTTTGCTGCTGAGAGCCATTTGGGTATTTGCAACGTCATTCGGGGGCCATACAAAATTCCCGACTTAAAAATTTGCTATATCTGGTCAAACATATAAGTGACTTAGGGGTAAGTTACAGAAATTTTGCTTCAATAAAAAAAATCTAGAGCGCTGTATTTTTGCAGCACAAAATGGTGCCTGCACTATATATATCAGCTCATCCCAGAGGGGTTCACCCAGCTTTCACTCTCCCTGCCACTGTCCATGCCTCTTTCTTCGCAAATGTCCCTGCCTTTGTCCCTTTCTCAGCCTCAGATCTGACCCCACCTCCATCAGCCTCAGATCAGACCCTCCCCAGCCTTAGATCAGACCCCCATCAGACCCTCCCTAGCCTCAGATCAGCCCCATCAGACCCCCAGCCTCAGATAAAACCCCCAAAGGGCCCCCCAGCCTCAGATTAGACCCCTATCAGACCCCCCCAGCCTCAGATAAGACCCCAATAGGCCCCCTAGCCTTAGATCAGACCCCCAGCCTCACATCAGACTCCCCAGCCTCAGATCAGCCCCCATCAGACTCCCCCAGCCTCAGATCAGACCCCCATCAGACCCTCCCCACCCTTTAGATCAGCCCCAATCAGACCTCAGATCAGACATTTAAAAAAAATACCTCTCCTCTCCAGCTCCGGATGGCGCTGCCACTTGGCGGATTCACTTACCCTCCCTGGTCTTCTTCCTGCAGTGCTGTACTGTGACCTGACAGCGCACAGCGTCAGGTTATAGTGCGTGTCTACGTGCTCTACGTCCTGACACTGTACATGTCAGGACACAGAGTGGGGCCGGAAGAAGGCCAAGGTAGGTGAGTACACCTTCCTGTGCCTCCCGCATGCTAATGACCACTTCTATAATGGCAGTGGTCATTAGCATTTTCACAATATATTCTGGCAGGGGGCCAGGGGCTACATGAAATGGTCCCGCTGAGGTTCCCTGCCCCTGCTATAAGATAGCCTCAAAGTGTGAACAGAGCCTTAGATTGTTGGTTGATCCTGCTGCAATGTATTGCCAACTTAAATGGCTCTGCATGCCGGGATGTGCGATTCCTAATGCATATGACGTACAGAGATATGCAGTCAGTGGGATCAATATTCACTAGCTAACATCCTCACGGGTAAGGGTACTAACTACACACTGCAAGCACATTCAGATACTAAAAACGGATACAAACAATCTATAAAGAACAATGGTGGAGCCGATCATCTATGCTCTTTTTTGACTGCACCGATTCATAATGCAGTCACACTGGCAGGACCAATATCCAATATCTGATAGGTCTGTGTTATAAATGTATAAAGCTGTGAAGGCTTGAGGATCTGACTTCTACTCACGTATACATCATATGACTGGCTCTAATATTTGTCAGATTGTGTTCAATAACTGTACAACTGGATTGTTAAAGGGGTTGTGCCCAGTTTATAAGTTATGACCTATCCACAGGATAGGGGATAGCTAGCTGATCGCTAAGGGTGTGAATGCTGGGACCACAACCGACCCCAAGAATGGGGTCCAGTATGCTCATTGCCACTCCATTCATTTTTTATGGGAGTGCTGGAGATAGCTGAGTACAGTGTTCGTCTATCTCTAGAATGAATGGATTATCACGTCGTTAGGTTGACCTGTCGCTCCATCAGAATAGGGGAACAGAACCCTATTCTCGGGATTGGAAGGCGTTCCAGTGTTCAGATCCCTAGGGGTCAGCAAGTTAGGGGATAACTTATAAACTTGGCAAAACCCCTTTAACCCCTCCATGCCTGTGTATATGGCCATCCCACTGAGTCACAAAATCCAGGTAAAAACATTTCATACGTAGATTAATTACAAGGCAGTTGATTATAGCAGTCTGCCATGGAGTGTTTCTGGGTGAAGAACGTTTCCAGACCATTGACGAATAGCTTAGGATAGACACAGTGATAGTACATACATGCATCACACTCATATAAAGCAGAATGATGTTGCACAGGGATCAGCAACCTTTGGCACTTCAGCTGTGGTGAAACTACGACTCCCAGCATTCACATATGCTTGGATGTTCTCAGAAGTGAATGGAGGATGCTGGGAGTTGTCGTGTAACAACAGCTGGAGTACCGGAGGCTGCAGTGTTACCAGACAAAAACCTTGCTCATGGGTAACCATGGCCCTTGACCTAATGGATGTGGCATCATTTCAAGTAATGTCTTTGCAATTCCAAGCATAATGACAAGGAGTGCTCCTAATGATGTTGCTACACATAGCAGACTCACTCAATACTCCACCTAGTGGTAGAGAGAATGTTTGCAGTGTTTTCCATTTAGCTGTGCAAAATACGGGCAAGGAAATGGGGTTATAGATCTTATTTAAAGGATCCATGACAGATATGATGGATCCTAATGCTATCAATGGGATCTGCCAGTTTTCCATGTTATTTCTTTTTAATGGATGGGAAAAAAGCAGACTAGTTAAACTGCCTGCCAGTCGCATCATGAAGCTGATGGAACAGGACCTACACACTAGTGTGAGTGCAGCCTTGCACATTATACCGTTTTTCCCTACTTAGTAATACTTTTGTATGGAAGACATTCTAAAAAAATTAAAGGGTTTTTCTGGGAGTAGAATATTGATGCCCTGTCTTGGGGGCAGGTCATCAATATCTGATAGGGTCTGACTCCTGGCACTGCCACTGATCACCACGGCATTCCAGTGCTGTGGCCTCTTCCAAGGCCAATGATGGCCTATGGAGAGCTCAGTCCCATGTAAGTGAATGGGCCAGGGCTGCAATACCAAGCACAGCCACTATACAATGTATGGCGCTGTGTGGAGGCCGCAGCACTCACCAGAGCTCAGTGGCCTCTTCAAACAGCTGATCAGTGGGGGTGCCGGGAGTCAGACCCCCACTGATCAGATATTGATGGCCTATTCTGAGGACAGGTCATCAATATTTTACTCTCTGGAAAAAAATAATCCTTTAAGGCCTCATGCACACAACCGTTGGTGTTTTGTGGTCCGCAAACCGCGGATCCGCAAAACACGGAAGCTGCTCTGCGTTCCATTCTGCAATTTGCGTAACGGAACACGACCCATTGTAGAAATGCCTATTCTTGTCCGCAAAATGGACAAGAATAGGACATGCTCTATTTTTTTTGCGGGGGCACGGAATGGAGCAACGCATGCGGACAGCACACGGAGTGCTGTCCACATCTTCTGCAGGCTCCATTGAAGTGACTGGGTCCGTGCCCGAGCCGCAAAATATGCGGCTCGGACGCGGACCACAACAACGGCCGTGTGCATGAGGCCTAAGTCTAATTTTACAGCTTGGAGACCCACAGCCCAGTCATCCTATACCCTATTATTGAATTCTGAGATACTAGAAGGGTCTCATGTTCAGGATACTACCTTCTTGGTCACAGTGCAGAGCAGTTACTAGCGTCTATATGACCTCTCATTCTGGAGGATCTGTCCCGATCATCTTACTGTCAAGGATCCCGTCTAACAAACAGGGATTTTCCAAAGTAGACAACCCCCTTTAAGTCTTATCAAGGCTCCTCCATCTTATTTTGCCCTTAGTCCGAAAGGTTGCTCGGAGGATGCTGCCTGGCATAAAAAGACTTGGCTTGCTAGGGGGTATATCTTTAGCAACCAGAATGTCAGCAGAAAAGGTAAAAAGCAGCAGTATTTTCACATCCTCCATTTGAACCTGCAGTAATAATCAGATTTAAAAAATACATTTAGATGGAGAAGAGTTAAATGTAATTCTCTTTAAAAAAAAAAACTCTTAAAGGAGTTATCCAGGAATAGAAAAAAAAGCACATTTAGAAACTGCGCCACACCAGTCTAGGTCCAATATTGCAGCTTAGCTTTATTCAAGTGATTGGGAGTGAGCTGCAATACCAAATGCAACCTTTGGATAAGTGGCGCTACTCTTGGAGGAAAGCAGCCATGTTTTTTTTTTTTTATCCTGGACAATCCCTTCAAGTCCACATCAGCTTGTAGGTCTAAATGGAAAACACTGGACAAGGAACTGCCCACCTAGTGGATTATCTTCTCAGGTAAGATGAGGATTTCCCCTTGAACATATGTATACACAGATGACCATGGTCTCTTCTATGGTCCCACAACTGGAAACCATAACCTTCTTGTGGTCCTTCCGTCTCCATCTTGGGTTAGGAGAACCTCGTTCTCCCTCACCACCATGTTGGACAGAGCTTTCAGAATACAGTCTGCACTCAGAGGTGCAGGAGTGTGATATAGTGTTATATAATGTATATACCGCATGTATAGATGATCTACTTTTAGGTATTTTGTACAGACGATTGACTTTTAGGTATTTATAATCAATAAGGACACATTTTGGAGTCCTGGAGAGGCCTCCTTATGGGTGCTCTAGTACCAGTACGTCATACCAATACGTCAGGTGGCACGTTCTTACTTTTGTTTGCTCTGTATTTGGTCTGCTAAGGTTTTTTTTTATTTCATGTTTTTAAAAGGCATCTGTCATCATTTACCAGCAGGTGAAACGGTCGCTGCTGTAGATCGGTGCTTGTCTGCAGAGGTGCTGGCAATCTATGGAAACACGGCTTTTTTAATTAGCAAATAACCCCTAGGTGCAACGATGGTGTGCTGTTGCACCGTGTTGCATCCAGAGGTTTCACTCTCTGTATACTCAGCCGCGCCAACCTCCCCTCCCCCCGCCTGGCCCTGTAGTCTTGCGGGAGCGCATTCGGCACATGCACAGTAAGAAGATGGAGATTGGCCATCTGCCTTGTGGTCTCCATCCCTTTACTGTGCATGTGCGGAACGTCTTCCAGCATGAATATGTTTCCACCGTCAGGGAGCAAAGCCTTTGGGTTTAGCGAGGTGCAATGGCACAGCCCACATTGCACCTAGGGAGTAATTTGCATTTGATAAAAAGCCCTTTTTCTACAGATTGCCGACACATATGATGACACCAGAGGTATCATCAGACTCTGCAGAAAAGCCCTGATCTACAGCAGCCGAGAGTTTCCTTCTGGTAAGTGAGGACAGAGGGCTTTAAAGCAGTTCTTAACAAGACAAAGCAAGGCTTACAAACCTCATCTTTTGGGGGCAATCCGTCTAGTTTTAGGAAGGCCAGTGGCTTAGATGTTCTCCTTCATAGGTGGTAAGACTTACATAATCCACATTATTATTAAGATCATGCTATTCTTCCCATAACATCATTCTTCTAAAATCATGGTACACAAATGTTGAATTAATCCAGCAATTATGGTCCACTTTTTTTTTTGGAAGATGGCAATGGCACCAGCTGAGGTTTCCAATCAATGATATGTAACCACTTGGGCTCCCAGTATACAGTTTAGCTTCACTGGTCAGTGTCATACCGCGACTATATGACATGCACAACCAGAAACAGAATATTGTTTGCTAAATAATGACAGCAGATACCAGTGGTTATCATGAGTGACGACTTCAAGAAAGATGTTCATTGTGTACACTTAGCCCTGAGGTGATGAGAAGCTCTGCTGACAAGGTGATCTGAAGATCAGAGCGAGTCCACCTGCTGCATCATCAGCTTCCTGCTGTACTCATAGGCCAGGAACAAAGCACCATTGGCCGGGAATGCACGAATCAGAGTGGGCTTCAGCCCCGAATACAATGCCAATACGCCTGGAAAGAAAAAAGACAAAACGTATAAAATCCTCAGACCTGATGAACATATTCACAAATCATTTTTTAACATTTATGTTTTTTTTACACAAAGATATTTTACTATGCTTGGAACACATTGTACCATAAATCTATCTATCTATCTATCTATCTATCTATCTATCTATCCATCCATCCATCCATCTACTGCCTAACATACAGGTGAAACTCGAAAAATTAGAATATTGTGCAAAAGTTTATTTATTTCAGTAATGCAACTTGAAAGGTGAAACTAATATATGAGCTAGACTCATTACAGCGAGATATTTTAAGCCTTTATTTATTATAATTTGGATGATTATGGCTTACAGCTTATGAAAACCCCAAAGTCACAGTCTCAGAAAATTAGAATATTACATGAAATCAATAAAAAAAAAGATGTTAAATAGAAAAATGTAGGACCTCTGAAAAGTATAATCATGCACATGTACTCAGTCCTTGGTTTGGGCCCCTTTTGCATCAATTACTGCATCAATACCGGCATGGCATGGGTGCTATCTGCCTATGACACTGCTGAGGTGTTATCGAAGACCAGGATGCTTCAATAGCAGCCTTCTGATCTTCTGCATTATTGGATCTGGTGTCTCTCATCCTCTCTTGGCAATGCCCCATAGATTCTCTATGGGGTTCAGTCAGGCGAGTCTGCTGGCCAATCAAGCACAGTAATCCCATGGTCATTGAACCAGGTTTTGGTACTTTTGGCAGTGTGGGTAGGTGCCAAGTCGTGCTGGAAAATGAACTCACCATCTCCATAAAGCTCATTTGCGGAAGGAAGCATGAAGTGCTCCAAAATCTCCTGGTAGACGGCTGCGTTGACTCTGGAATTAATGAAGCACAGTGGACCAACATCAGCAGATGACATGGCTCCCCAAATCAACACAGACTGTGGAAACTTTACACTGGACTTCAAGCATCTTGCACTGTGTGCCTCTCCATTCTTCCACCAGACTCTGGGTCCTTGGTTTCCAAATCAGATGCAAAAGTTGCTCTCATCAGAAAAGAGGACTTTGGACGACTGAGCAACAGACCAGTTCTTTTTTCCTTTAGCCCAGGTAAGACACTTCTGACGTTATTTGTTGTTCAGGAGAGGCTGGACAAGAGGAATACAACATTTGAAGCCCATGTCCAGGATTCGTCTGTGTGTGGTGGCTCTTGATGCACTAACTCGAGCCTCAGTCCACTCTGTGTGAAAGTCCCCAGAACTTTTGAATGGCCTTTTCCAGACAATTCATCCCTGCTGCTTGTGCACCTTTGTCTTCCACATAACTTTCTATTAACGTGCTTTGATACAGCACTTTGGGAACATTCAACTTCTTTTGCAATTACCTTTTGAGGCTTTCCCTCCTTATGGAGGGTGTCAAAGATGGTTTTCTGCACAACTGTCAGGTCTCCGGATCCCATCTCACCACCTGTGCACTTGACCCAATCCCATCCCACCTCATCCCTAACCTCACCACAGTGTTTATCCCAGCCCTAACTCATCTCTTCAACCTATCACTAACCTCTGGTCTCTTCCCCTCTGCTTTTAAACATGCTACCATTACACCCATCCTCAAAAAGCCTTCACTTGACCCATCTTGTCTGTCCAGTTATCGCCCATATCACTTCTTCCGTATGCCTCAAAGCTACTTGAGCAACACGTCCATTCTGAACTGTGCTCCCACCTCTCCTCCTGCTCCCTCTTTGACCGGCTACAATCTGGCTTCCGACCCCACCACTCAACCGAGACTGCCCTCACCAAAGTCACCAATGACCTACTAACAGCCCAAACCATAAAACATTACTCTGTCCTCCTTCTTGACTTGTCCTCTGCCTTTGACACAGTCGACCACTCCCTTCTGTTACAAACTCTCTCATCTCTTGGCATCACTGACCTGGCCCTCTCCTGGATCACATCATGCCTCACAGACGGACATTTAGCGTTTCCCACTCTCACACCACCTCCACGTCTTATTCCCTCTCTGTTGGTGTCCCGCAAGGCTCCGTCCTAGGACCCCTGCTCTTCTCTATCTACACCTTCGGCCTGGAACAGCTTATAGAGTCCCATGGCTTTCAGTATCACTTTTATGATGACGACACACACATTTACCTCTCTGGTCCAGACATCACCACCTTACTATCCAGAATCCCACAATGCCCATCTTCCATATCATCCTTCTTCTCCTCTCGCTTTCTAAAACTTAACATGGATAAAACAGAATTCATAATCTTTCCCCCATCTTGCTCAACCCCCCCAACAGACCTATCTATCACAATCAATGGCTGCACATGCACACTCTCCCCGATCAACCAAGTCCGCTATCTTGGAGTGACCTTGGATTCTGCCCTCTCCTTCCGACCGCACATCCAAGCCCTTTCCACCACCTGCCGCCTCTAATTCAAAAACATCTCCTGCATCCGTTCTTTCCTCAACTTTGAGTCTGCGAAAATGCTTGTACATGCCCTCATCATTTCCCGCCTAGACTACTGCAATCTATCTATCTATCTATCTATCTATCTATCTATCTATCTATCTATCGTTTGTCTATCGTTCCAATTTAAATAAGCTTTATTGGCAAGACTAAATATATATATTAGTACTGCCAAGGCAAGTAGGAAATAATTGGGTTGGGTAATGGGAGCAGGGACATATCCAGCGGCGGTATAAAAGTCCATGGCATGTCATGCTCCTCTCAGTTTATGGCAGGCACTGACATATTGTACTGCTCTGGCCGCTGTGTTTTCTTCTTCCCCAGTATGTACAGTATCTATTAATCTATGCATGTTTTGCCTACCTATTTATCTATTTGTGTTTTGGCTGTCTATGAATCTGTCTGTCTATGTAATCTCAGTTTTATATATCTGCTATCTAATATCTTATCTATCTATCTATCTATCTATCTATCTATCTATCCAGGCCACCTATAGGCAAAGTAGGCGCCGGCCTAGGGCACACAGATGGAGGGGGCACATACCTGTGATGCCTGCACTGCTTCAAAGTGTGCCGCGGCACTGGAGCCAGGATGCGCGCGGCACTGAAGAGAGAGCGAGGCAGGGACGGCTTTGCGCCGCCAATAATATTGACTATTGCAGCGCCCGGTTTGCAAGCTTGCAAACCGGGCGCTACATATTATGGTCTGTCCCATCCAGCTCCTCCATCTTGCAAGGAGGAGCTGGAATTTAGTTTAGCCAGCGAGGTGCTGGCTATGGCATTGGGGGAGGGGGGGGGGGGTCATGACACTCACATGACTCCGCCGCTTGCTCCTACCCTCCCTATCTATTAGAATGGAAGGAGGAGGAGACAAGGAGTAGCAGGGGGATGTGCAGACCCTCCCTGCCTTGTTGTTGATCCAGCCCCGGCCAAACCCTGAGCTGGGCGAGGGGGTGGAGTCAAGGGTGGAGTCGTGGGCGGGGCCACTGGGACAGCAAAATAAGGCTTTGCCTAGGGTGGCAAAAATCCTTGCACCAGCCCTCTATCTATCTATCTATCTATCTATCTATCTAGTATCTATCTATCTATCTATCTATCTAGTATCTATCTATCTACCTATCTATCTAGTATCTATCTATCTACCTATCTATCTAGTATCTATCTATCTATCTATCTATCTATCTATCTATCTATCTAGTATCTATCTATCTATCTATCTATCTATCTATCTATCTATCTAGTATCTATCTATCTATCTATCTATCTATTATCTATCTATCTATCTATCTATCTATCTATCTAGTATCTATCTAGTATCTATCTATCTATCTATCTATCTATCTATCTAGTATCTATCTATCTATCTATCTATCTATCTATCTAGTATCTAACTATCTATCTATCTATCTATCTAGTATCTATCTATCTATCTATCTATCTATCTATCTATCTATCTTTCTATCTATCTAGGATCTATCTATGTCTGTCTGTCTATCTATCTATTAATCTATTGTTTACCTATCTGTGTTTGGTCTATGCTTTTTGTCACTTTTGTGACTATGTTTTTTTACACTTTTTGTCACAGGCGTGTCACTGACAGGGAAATGTGGACGAGGCCTAACTCCCTATGGAAGATCAGGGAAAGAAGGGTTGAGTACATTGGATTTTAACATGCCACTCTCTTTGTTTATGGGGAGATTTGCCATCACCAGATGTGTTTGGAAGTGGCTTTCTCCCCTTCCCATTCACAACACATGCATGCTCAGCCATTCATGTGTATGGGGGTGGGGTATCAGCCAAATTAGCTTTTGGGGACAGTTATGTCATGAGTATTGGAGGCTTCACTTCATATGTGACATGGTATTCACAAAGAGATCAATATAATGAGGCAATTCTAGGGCAGAAGTATTTTCTTAGTATATTTAAACTGGCGTATTATGTCCATGGAAGCATTCTCTCAGGGTAAAAGAAATGTGGAGCTGGCGTGTTGCCATGTCATATCCGTGATCCATGACGCAGATCTCAGGCAGGTTTTCTGCACTGATATAACTATACCTTCCTATGCTGTTCTGTGACGGCCGGCACCGTCACTGCTGAAGTCAGGAACACGTGTAACACAACTATTCATTTAGATTGCATTGAGTCTAATAAGCCTTGTGTAATAAATATGTAATCAACTTCTCATGTTGGTTAGACACCTATATATCATTAATCATTTAATATATAATAATATTTTGATTATCTATTTAATTAGTAGTATATGGCTAAAATACAAATACACATTTTCTCTGACCAACTTTTTCCTAAAAGTCATCAGAGGTTGTGCCTTGATCTGGTTTTGATCATTACTGTAATTCAAGTTCAAAATGTAAGGTGAACAGCGCCATCTACTGGCCAGAAGACCATATGGGTTCTTGAAGGGACTGCAAGTCAAAAACAATATTTTCATGCACCCTTCTAACTGTCGAAAGAGGCGAACCCCAGAGTGCATAGATTGCCCATATAAAGGGGTGATTACAATCAAGCTCCTCCACACCAAACTCGGCTTAATTTGCCCATTGCCGACCATGTCCACGAAAAAAAAAAATGTTGTGTCCATGATTTTTGGAGGCTGGTGGTACTTGAGCAAGTTATTCTGGTGGTAATTATTATTATTTTTCAGTTCCCAATAAACATTAGTAACAAGTACATTTTACAATCTTTATCATTCCTTATTGTTTTACAATTTCCCCGCAAACAGCAGGTCCACAATACACGGGCACCAGCCGTGTGCACCCAGCAACACGGATGCGGACCCATTCCCTTGAATGGGTCTGCAATCCAGAAAGTCGGTGCAGAACAGAGGCAGTAGTGCATGCACTATGTTTTTGAGGTGTGGATGGACCACGGACTCATTTAAGTTGAATGGGTCTGGACCCGTCTTCAGAATCCGCACGGACCAAATTGGGGTCGCCTATGCACTGAATGGCCGATCAACGGCCGTGTGCCTAAGGCCTTACAAAGATTGATTTTGCTGCTAAAGGTGGTCAGAATGAAGGGGGGCTCCATTCCAAATTTTGCTGTTGGGCTAAATTGGGTATCTGTTACGCCTCTGTCCCTTTTCTCTTAGGCTGCATTCACAAGGGCGAGTTTTCCGCGCGGGTGCAATGCGTGATGTGCACCCGCACTGAATCCTGACCCATTAATTTCAATGGGTCTGTGTACATGAGTGTTTTTTTCATGCATCACTTGTGCGTTGCGTGAAAATCGCAGCATGTTCTATATTTTGCGTTTTTCGCAAAAAAGTGAATGGGGCTGCGTGAAAAACGCAAGCATCCGCAAGCAAATGCGGGTGCGTTGCGTTTTTCACTGATAGTAAAAAAAATATGGGAATAGCTCACTCTTTGGTGTCTATGTGCAAGGTGCTCAGGTCTGAATGCTGTACCACCCCTACAGAAAAATCAGTAAAACTATTCAAAAAAATTAAACCGGCACTCTATATGTGTTTCAATCAATGGATCACTCCTCTAGTACATAAAAAGAAATTTATTGGGTAGGTGTAACACAATTGAAAATATATTAAAAAAAACCGAGACATTCAAAGATAATAAAATAATAAAATCACCTTACAATTATAGCAAAGCCACAAGGTTGTGGACACAAGATCTATAATGATATCTTGTATATCTAATGTATCCGTAGAGGATTACAGCCTATATTCCTGTAATCTCTCTGAGGGTTAAATGTATCCACATTAATGTTCACAGTGTGGGTCGAATGCGCATCATCAAGTCACCAACTTGGCTTGAAGACCCAGAAAACGCATAGATAGTTAGAGTCTCATATGCAACCCCCTATGGTTGGTATAACTCACTTCGGGTTGTTCTCAGTTTTCTGAATGTCCAATCCGATAAACAGCTCCTTGGGTTAAATTCAGTTGGATATGTTGCTAATAGCAAACAGGTGCATAAATGGTGGTTGGAGTTTTATTGATATTTTAACAATCTTAGACTCCCTTATCCACCATAGTATTGATGTTTGGAATAAAAGGTTTCTTACCCAATGTCATCCGGGCTTTGCTGTCTGTACTTACGGACCGTGGGTATCGCCGTGCAGTGCGCTTTAGTGTGGAGCTTGTGCTTTCGCCGGCGGCGGTGTCGAATACTGGCGTCACCTGACTTGCGTCCAAGTCTCGTGATGTTGGTGTGCGCTAGTTGGTTGTAAGCTTGACAGGTTCATACAATGGAGCGCTCCAATGTTTTCTCGGTCTTTAATAAATGATCCAAGAACTTTTATATCTCGTATTCCATTGGGAGATCTTTCATTGGGAGAGTATAGCTTTCGTACCAGACGCGTTTCGGGAATTTCTATTCCCTTCCTCAGTGGCAGCTAACCTCCCATTTCCTGCCCTCCTTTTTATAGGCTGTTTCCGTTCCTACAAAATCTGGTCTGGACTTTAATTTACAATTGCTGATTATTGGATTTTCTCATGCGTTTATCATGCGTTTCTCTTGCGGTTTTCTGGGTACTTCTGCGTTTTCTTCATATTGTGTACAGTATGGTAACTACTATCTATTCTATAAAGGAAACAATTATATATCATTGCTAACCGTCTCTAAATATTTGAACATAATTATTATGTTCAATGATATCTCAATTATGTTCAAATACCCACTTGCATTAAATGTTGCTAATTTTTATGGATTTTTCACTCCTTTCACCACTTTTCCAAAAAGTGGGCACAGTGTGGAAGGGAGTGGGTGGTGCAGGACCTTGGACATTTATTATAATTTTGGCCAGTTTTCTGGCTGGCGTAGATTTCAGCTCTGGCACACAGTCCTGCAGAAAGACGTCTCAAAACACCAGTCTCCATAAACGTCCCTCATAGGATTTTTCTGGCATGCACCAAACTTTGCCTTTGGGAGCATGATTTACAACCCTCCAGCCACTGCTTTGCAATACACACTGTAATCTTAAATTTTTTTGCGGGTGATCAGCCAAGGAAACCAGAAGATGAAGTTCATGTACAGTAAGCCTGCGACACTTCAAGAGAGAGCTAAAAATGTATAAGCCATCCTACTCAAAAATTTCTATGGTAGCGCCAGGTTGAAAGACACAATTTACTGCTGTTCTCACGGCTTTGTGCGTCATATTATGCACATGTTAGGCCTCTTTCACACTAGCGTTTTAGCTTTCCGTTCTAGAGATCCGTCCTCGGGTGTCTAGGACGGAAAGCTACTGATCAGGATTATCCCCATGCATCCTGAATGGAGAGAAATCCGTTCAGGATGCATCAGGATGTCCTCAGTTCAGTACTGACACGTTTTTTGGCCGCAGCAAAATCCGCAGCATGCTGCGGATTTTGCTCCGGCCAAAAATCCTGAAAGCATGCCGGAAGGACGGATCCGGAATTTAGCTAAACGTCGTTTCCGCGCATTGCCGGATCCGACGTTTAGCTTTTTGTCAATGGTTATTATGGCAGCCAGGACGCTAAAGTCCTGGTTGCCATAGTAAAGAGTAGGGGGAGCGGGGGAGCGGCATACTTACATTCCGTGCGGCTCCCGGGACGCTCCAGGATGACGTCAGGGCGCCCCAGTGCATAGATCACGTGATCGCATGGATCACGTGATCCATGCGCGCGGGCGCTCTGGCGTCATTCAGAGCGCCCGGGAGCCGCACGAATGCAAGTATGCCGCTCCCCGCCTCACTGCTACTATGGCAACCAGGACGCTAGTAGAGTCCTGGCTGCCAGTAACACTGAAAGCATTTTGAAGACTAATCAGTCTTCAAATGCTTTCAGTTCACTTGCGTTGTGCCGGATCCGGCGTGCACTTCCGGCGACGGAAGTGCACGCCGGATCTTCACAACGCAAGTGTGAAAGAGGCCTTAGTCTACTTTTCTCGTGTTTTGTCCAAAACTGATATGTTTGCATTCTAATGCATTCTGAATGGAAAAGGATCCACTCAGAATGCATCAGTTTGCATCAGTTCAGTCTCCATTCCGCTTTGGAGACGGACGTTTTGGTGTCCGTCTGACGAAACTGAGCCAAACGGATGTGTCCTAACACACAATGAAAGTCAATGAGGACGGATCTGTTTTCACTGACACAATCTGGCACAATAGAAAACGGATCCGTCCTCCACTGACTTTCAATGGTGTTCAAGATGGATCCGCCTTGGCTATGTTAAAGATAATACCAACGGATCTGTTCTGAACGGATGCAGACAGTTGTATTATCTGAACGGATCCGTCCATGTGAAAGTAGCCTTAACTGTGAATGCGACAGAAGTGTCTGAACCCACAATGCTGATCTGTCACAGATATGGATAAAAAAATTATACCTTCATTTTTCACAATGCTTGAGCATGTTCCCATGAAACCAGCTTGCTTCCCTGTAATCGAAAGAACCTGAATCCTAGATTTGATACAGTCCACTGGGTAGACGGCAAGCCAAAGGGCAATCCCTCCACATCCGCCACTTATCATCAGGGCAACAGGACCTTGGAAGAAAGAGACATATTACTAAAAAGTATCAAGAACAATTAACAGTAACTAGCTAGCTAACTGTAACTATCCAGCTAACTGTAACTAACCAGCTAACTACTTAACTAACTGTATCTAGCTAAATGTAACTAACAAGCTCACTAACTGTACCTGGCTTACTGTAATTAACAAGATAACTAATTGTAACTAGCTAACTTTTACTAAGTGGTTAACTGTAACTTACTAGCTAACTGTAAGCTTGCTATAAACATTGCAGTAAATACACAATTTTGCGGGATCAATGTCAATGTAATATGTATGGATAGTCTCCTGACTGTCCATATATCTATCTATTTTACTGTCAATAAGTTTTTATTAGCGTACATGCTACTGTAAAGATAAGTACGGTATACATTGATCAAGGTGTACATATAAGCACGAAACTCTAGATTTTCTGTTATACAAAACAACACAAAATCAAAATGCACAATAATGCATAATACAAAACCTAAACATCCTAACAGGAATTAGAGCAATGCACCACACATCATAACCAGTGAAAACATGAAGTTCTCGAAGGTCTATTCATAAGTTCACGGATCCAATCGGTTACCTCCCACCTCACAAACCTCAACAACCACAGATCAGTGCTCCCCAGACGCTGCCGGACTCAGACGACCCCAGGCCGCCCACAACCGCTTATATCGGTCATCCCCGAAAATTTTTATGTGTTATCATATGCTCATAAGATCTAGTGGTATCTACCGCTCTCACAATCTCCTGGAAGACCGGGATATTGGTACTTTTCCAGTTTCTCGATATCGCCAGGTTAGTGGCAAGGAATAGGTGCATAGCAATCATCCTAGATTTAGGTGGAATTTTATTAAGGTCTATCAGCAGTAGGGCAAGGGCCGGGTCTGGGGCTATCTGATATCCCGCAACGTCAGATACTGCATTAAACACTTGGGACCAAAGTGCAACAATCCCTGAGCATTCCCACAATATGTGAAACAGCGTTCCGTTGCAGTCACAGCACCCCACTGAAGTGCCCGGGAAGAGTATTTGGAGCCCCACCGGGGTGTAATACCATCTAAGAACAGTTTTAGTATAAGTTTCCAAATGCGATGAGCATTTTAGGGTAGAAACCGCTATCTTATTCGCGGTAGACCACTGTGCCACAGAGAACATTTGTTTCAAGTCTGCCTCCCATGCAAGAAGAGGGGCCGATTTGATAAAAGACTCCTTATCTCCTAAATACGCATACAGGGGTTTAAACCCTGAGTGAACAGCTCCGGGTATGGACCAACAGCTCACCAATTGGATATGTCCCCTGAGTTTAAACGAAGGGCTATCTAACAAAAGGTGCCTTATTCTAAGATAAGAAAAAAGTTCCCTATGTGGGATATTAAACACCCGTTGAATAACCTCAAAGGACTTGTTGATCCCACCTTCCTGCCAGAGCTTCAGGTCTGGAAACCATGCACTGAAGGGACGCAATCGGGGTCAAATGGACCATTGTGATCGTAACGGCCTTACCCCTATCATGGTAAGTCTTCCACAAAGCTATTGAGTTAGAAACGTAATAGGGGTGGAAGGATACCTGAATAGCTATTGTGTAAAGGAGGACATGAGAAGAGCAAGCAAATTTTGCCCCGGGACTTGGGATTGCTCAATGTGCACCCAGTGTTTCCCCGTCTCCCCCCTCCATCAATCCCGCAGCTGCTGGTTGATTCTGGACGCCAAATAATAGTCATAAATACTAGGCATAATAAGTCCCCCACTTCTTTTATATTTGCACATAATGCTTCTGGCTATTCTCGGTCTACACTCATTCCACATATATCTACCTATTTTAGGACAGGTCATCAATATTCTACAGAAAATCAGAAAATCCCTTTAAAAAATGAAACAATATTGCTGTTTGGTGACCACTAATTGACACTTGAGTCACCAAGCATTTATTCACATCAGATCTCCAGCCCGTCATATTGGATATGTTCTTGGAACACCTCCCCGTGACCAGTACTTACCAAGCTCATCCTTTGACTTTCCACCTGAGGCAAAAAAAGTTCTGCTCAACTCATATCCACCAAAGAACAAGAAATATCCCGGCATTTCTCTGCAGATTGTGCTTGTCAGACCTTGATAGAAGCCCAGAGGACCATCACGCTGTACAATGCCTTTCACCACAGACCACGCTGTACTGACACAAGGAGACACATTACATGCAAGATGGAAACCAAAAAACCCTTAAAGGGGTTATCCAATATCATAATACTGGTTGGGATTGGAGGGTCAATATCCTTGTGACAGGGTCCAATGAGACAGAAAAGCAAAGTGTAAATTTTGCCAAGCTGCTCTCAATTCCCATTCAATCCCTAGCTTTGGGGTCAGGATAAGGCCTCTTGCACACGACCGTGCTGTGTTTTGCGGTCCGCAAAACACGGATGCCGCCCGTGTGCCTCTTGCGGAACGGAACAGATGGCCCATTATAGAAATGCCTATTCTTGTCCGCAAAAAACATGATCAGGACATGATCTATAATTTATGCGGGGCCACGGAAGGGAGCAACGGATGCGGACAGCACACGGAGTGCTTTCCACATCTTTTGCGGCCCCATTAAAGTGAATGGATCCATACCCGATGAGTTAGGGCTCACGTGCACGACCGTTGTTGTTTTGTGGTCCGTTTTTCACAGATCTGTTGTTCCGCATCTGTGGTTGTTTTTTTCTCTGATTTAAGTCCTGTGAGGTAGAAGCCAATTTTCTCCTGTTTAGGGGAAAAATTCCTTCCCGACTCCAATCAGGCAATCAGAATAACTCCCTGGATCAATGATCCCTCTCTAGCAGGTGTAGCCTGTAATATTATTACACTCCATAAATACATCCAGGCCCCTCCTGAACTCTTTTAGTGAACTCACCATCACCACCTCCTCAGGCAGAGAGTTCCATAGTCTCACTACTCTTACCGTAAAGAATCCTTTTCTATGTTTGTGTAGAAACCTTCTTTCCTCCAGACGCAGAGGATGTCCCCTCGTCACAGTCAAAGTCCTGGGTATGAAGAGACCGTGGGAGAGATCTCTATACTCACCCTTGATATAGTTATGCCTGACAGTCTAATTGTAACTAGCTAACTTTTGGTTTAAGTCTGACGAGTGGTCATTTTTATATTCACTAAAACTGGTTGCTAGACATATACTGCTTAACAACCACCGATTTTTTTCAGTGGAGTTTATGGGGCAACTAGCTGTCTTAGGGTACTTTCATACTAGCGTTAAAGTTTTCCGGTACTGAGTTCCGTCCTAGGGGCTCAATACCGGAAAAAAAGCTTCAGTTTTGTCCTAATGCATTCTGAATGGAGAGCATTCCGTTTAGTACGCATCAGGATGTCTTCAGTTCGGTCACTTTTACGGTATTTGACCGGAGAAAATACCGCAGCATGCTGCGGTATTTTCTCCGGTCAAAATCCCGGAACACTTGCCGGAATGCCGGATCCAGCATTATTTTCCATTGAAATGTATTAATGCCGGATCCAGTACCAAGTGTTCTGGAAAAACGCATGCGCACTCCGGATCCGTTTTTCCTGATGACTCCGGAGAGACGGATATGGTATTTCAATGCATTTGTCAAACGGAACCGCATCCGGATCCAGAAACAAATGGTATCCGTTTGTAAACGGATTTCCTGATCCGGCAGGCAGTTCCTCTAATACTAGTGTGAAAGTACCCTTAGGGCTCATGCACACAACCGCATTTTGCATTAATGGAACAGCCGACCCCTAATAGAACAGTAACGCGGACAATAATAAGGCATGTTCTATTTTTTGCGGAACTGCCATGCGGACACACGGACACGGAATGCACACAGCATCATTTTTTCTGCTGGGGGGATCAATGAGGTATAATCAAATTATACCTCATTGATCCCCCGGCAGTTCTGTTCTGATGGTTCCTAGGCCCCCCAGCACCTCTCGGCCAATCATTGGCAGGTCAACACTGTTGGTGGTGATTGGCTGAGCGGTCTGGGACCAGGAAGCAGGGACTGGCGAAGGACCCCTGAAGTGTCTAGATGGGAGTGAGCGGGGATCTGTGATGTAAGTATGACTTTTATTTTTACTTTTTAAAGCATTCAAAACCTGGCCAGACAACAATTCTGGAGCATCTTTTCATATGTTTTGTGCCATTCCTCTATTATTCATACAAGATGTTTATGAATGAATTGAAGTCTCTCTTTACTGAGTTGATGATGGAAGTTGTAGTACATATAGCATCAATAAGTGCAATTCTGAGGTATATCACAGAGTAGGCTTTCCCAATGGCTGTGTTTAAGCAGAAACAATGATGGTAGTAGTAGTACTCCCTGTCTCTATCTGACTACGCTTTCCAGTTTCTCCAAATAACCACAGGTGTGCAATTCCGTTCTCACAAACTCTTTCTGCAATTCCCAGGCTGCAGATCTTGGATTGCCAGTCCATCCCAGAAGTATGGTGGGTGTGAGAGGCAATTAAGCCTTTCCGCAGCAGTAAAGTCTTTTGCCACGAACGAGCGGTACCTTACTGTCTTTATGCAGGCATGGACTCTGAAGTGGTTTTAAAGTGAGTTAGCAAGTCCTTGTCTCAGCAAGGTCTCGTTCACAAGTCAGTTTGATTAGTGATTTCATCAATGATTATTAACCAAAACCACAGAGATCAGGTATAAAGGAAACATTTGCTCATTTTCTGTATTGTTGACCCGCACCTGGTTTTAGCTCACAATCACTGATGAAAATCACTGAACAAACACTGACGTGTGAACTAGGCATGATAGTATATCAGCATTATTAATGTGTTAACTTCAAGCTTACTTTTGTCCATGTGTTATCCTGCCTGACACCTGCAGCTCATGCATGGCCTGGAGACGACATTTCACCAGCTCCGTCGGGCACAGAACTAGAGCAGCAAAAACGCTGGCAAATGACCCTGCTGCAGCATTCTGGAGATCACTGCAAAAGATCATAGAAAGATCAGTTAGATAGAGGTTACATGCATGTGTCGTGTGAAACGGCTGCACATAGCAGCCTGAAAATGATAACTAATATGCTGCTTTATACACCCATGTTCTCACAAGTTCCCTGCCTCAGGAGTGCCCAGTACACCGCCATGAGTAAAGCCTCATGCAGACGTCCGTGGAACACGGTCCGTAAGATACCGGACTGGCATCCTGCAGAGTGCAGGAGCGCACGGCGTCATTGGTTGCTATGACGCTGTGCGCTTCGTGCCGCTGCTGCTGTACAGTACTACACTCGTCCGTGGTAGCGGAATCCATAACGGAATTCTTAGATAACCCAAAAAATGTACGCCGAACTTGAAAACAGAATTTCTCTCATCCATAGTGATAAAAATCATAATAATAAACTTTATTTATATAGGGCCAACATATTCCGCAGCGCTTTATAGTCAGGGGGTTCGTGTACAAACAGTCATAAATAACATAGCAATAGACAGGTCAATAATAACAAAAGGAGCGAGGGCCCTGCCCGCAAGAGCTTCCAATCTATGAGGAGATGGGGCAACACAAAAGGTAAAAGAGCTTGATTTGTGCAACGGTCCAGCCATCTTGGGAGATTAGAGGAGCAGATATAAAAGCAGCATGAGCCGGTCACCAGCCGATATCTGTATTGTTTCTGGGTGCAGTGGAGAGTTTGGTGGAGGATCAGGTTCAGGAAATTATGATTAGGCTACATTAACACAACCGTAGCGTTTTGCGGATCAGCCCATGTGTGTTTTGCAATTTGCGGACCGCACATGCGACCAATATCACAGAAAAAGCCCTAAAATGCTCTATTTTTATTTTGCAGGGCCGCGGAACAGAACAACGGATTCAGACAGCACACGGTGTGCTGTCCACATCTTTTGCGGTCCCATGAAATGAATGGGTCCGCACCCATTCTGCAAAATTGGGGAACGGATGCAGACTCATTCATATGTTCGTGTGAATGTAGACTAAATAGGCTATATATGGAGATCATGGGATGTGATAGGCCACCCTAAAAAGATGTGTTTTTAAGGAGCGCCTAAAACTGTGATTTAACCTAATTTCTTGGGGTAGTTTGAATCGCGTTGTTTGGATCTTTTTGCAACCACTTGTTATGGATGGATTTTTTTGACTACAGCCCTGATTTATGGATTCTGAGATGCTCGGCTATTTTCTACTTTAGTTGTCCAGACTACAAACATATGTTTAAACAGGATCAAAGCGCTATAAAAAAAATCATACCTCATTGATCCCCCGGCGGTCCTGTTCTGATGGTTCCCAGGCCCCCCAGCATCGGCCAATCATTGGCAGGTCAACACTGTTGGTGGTGATTGGCTGAGCGGTCTGGGACCAGGAAGCAGGGACTGGCGAAGGACCCCTGAAGTGTCTAGATGGGAGTGAGCGGGGATTTTTACCTTTTACAGCATTCAAAACCTGGCCAGACAACAATTCTGGAGCATCTTTTCATATGTTTTGTGCCATTCCTCTATTAATCATACAAGATGTTTATGAATGAATTGAAGTCTCTCTTTACTGAGTTGATGATGGAAGTTGTAGTACATATAGCATCAATAAGCGCAATTCTGAGGTATATCACAGAGTAGGCTTTCCCAATGGCTGTGTTTAAGCAGCAACAATGATGGTAGTAGTAGTACTCCCTGTCTCTATCTGACTACGCTTTCCAGTTTCTACAAATAACCACAGGTGTGCAATTCCGTTCTCACGAACTCTTTCTGCAATTCCCAGGCTGCAGATCTTGGATTGCCAGTCCATCCCAGAAGTATGGTGGGCGCCAGAGGCAATTAACCCTTTCCGCAGCAGTAAAGTCTTTTGCAACAAACGAGCGATACCTTACTGTCTTTATGCAGGCATGGACTCTGAAGTGGTTTTAAACCTCCAAAAATGTTGGTTCTCTTTCTCTCTTAGGGGTAGTTCTTCAGTGCGGATGTTCTCAGGCAGCGTTCAGTCTCAGAAATTGTATTTTTTCAGGATCAGGCTTTACTTTGGACCTAGTTAGCAGGAGCTCACACATACTGGTCTTGCCTCCAGGTCTATTCAACTACAACTCACTCTAGACAAGAAATGGGACCAGCCCATCATCCTGGAAACTAGGCTAACGCTGCCGATGCTAACTGTTTGCTGTCCATACACGGCCATTTGGAATACATAGTGCACAAAGGGACAAGTGCTTTTAGCATGAAATCACAACAAACCTTTACAAACTAAATACCTCTAGTTTGCTGAACTATTTCACTTACCTTAGTGCTGCATTGTTCTCCAAACCAGCAATCCGCCTCACAATTCTCTGACAGAAACCGTAGCTCATAAATAGAACAGAGTTTTCAGCTATGTTGGCAAGAAGAGCCGGACTGGTCCCCTTATAGAAGCCCCTGTACCCCAGTTGTCTGTACGTCTTCACTGCACAGTCTGTAAGGCCCCTGTACAGATTAGGGAAGGTCTGCATTTTCACCTTGGCGGTGTCAAATGGTTGTCCGGTCAGAACGCATGCTGTCCCACCTCGGAATTAAGGGATATTATTATAATTAAGATTATTCATATATCAGTACAATTACACCTCACAACATAAACCATACACCTTGTCCCAAAAGCAAATAGCGCGACTAAGAGATTTCCATATAATAGGGGAGATTTATCAAAAGTGGTGTAAAGGAAAACTGGCTTAGTTGCCCATAGAAACCAATCAGATCCCACCTTTCATTTTACAAAGGCGCTCTGAAAAATAAAAGGTGGAATCTGATTGGTTGCTATGGGCAGCTAAGCCAGTTTTCCTTTACACCACTTTTGATAAATCTCACCCATATATTCATTTTTAGTAGAAATGAACATATGTGCTTAAAAAAAAAAATTCCCAAAGATGTTGCTGTTATCTGAAGCACGCTCTTTAGCGACAGAACAATCCTGATAGCAAACATGACAAGCTGGGGGACTTCAAATTCCCCTCTACATTCATTAGCAGGCTACATTCATTTTTCAGAGCTTATTTAGAAAATTAAAGGATCAATCTGATTGGTTGCTTTGGGCAATGTCAGGCATTTTCGAAGGTGTATATGATATCTGATGATATAGTTAAAATGGCCGCTCATTGTCTTTAAGAGACAGACTGAACAAAAGTTTCCACTATATGACTGGAACAGGCCAAGATGAGTTCACGCCAAGTTCAGTTTGCATAAGAGTCATTGAATACAGAGAACATTGTATTTTAAAAGTTGTTGCCACAGATGTGGGCTTATCTGTAGGGAGTGTAATGACTCTTCTTTAGACATGTCTGTCTGAAAGCGACAAGTTTTATTTCATGGCGAAGCTATGACAAGATAAGAATTTATATCCTTAAGACACATCTGGTGTGTAGTGTCTATTCATATAATCACAAGTATATTATATATATTCATGTGTGTATTTTATTTAGCTTTTTAGTATGAACATATTGATAATTCATATATATCATGTTTTATATACATATATTAAGGTATTGATATATATTATATGCCGTGTGTATCTCACTGAGAAGAGATAATCTTAAAAAGTATAGAAAACGTTGGTTTTTGGCTAATGGAAATCTCTCAGAGGAGAAAATATTATTCCAAACGTAATTACTCAGTCGTTTGGACTGCTAAGTGATACAAATCCAGCTGCTGAGTAAAGGCTCATTGTATTCCGTTATCACTCCCATAAATTCAACAATCTGGGAAGATGACGCTGGCTCCAATTTGGTTGGGGGGAAAGTTATTTCAAAGTGTCTGAACTAATCCTCTATCTCTGATTTAAGGCTACAAAGCTCAAAGGTACATGTGAAAAATGAAGTCACATTATATGGAGTATCACAACAGTGGCATCTGGAGACAGATTGATATCATTACACCATTGTCCACATTTGCATTATGGGTAAATATGATCTCATAGTCATTAACATACGTTACACCCTCCTCAGTTGATTGGAAGATCATAATCCAGGAGGATGTAACGTAAGATAAGAAGGGGGGATAATTACGATTGGAATAGAGAAATCCAGGACCCGAGAAAAAAGAAAAGAAAGAAGGAACTAAGAGAACACATAGGAACCACTACATTACAAGGAAAGAAAACCCTGGATTAGTTCCTGACTACCAGAGAATCCCTGAGAGCTGATTATCCTATGCAACTCTGCCTATCCTTTGATCTGGTAACGTATATATATTTTTGTTTGTGTAGTATTTATAAATTATTCCGCATGGTATATAGTTCAGATCCCCATTTTGCGTGGATACATAGCGTTAAGTGGCCACAGCAATATTACTATCGTTTAGTGAAAGTGCACATCACTAAATGACACATATGATATTTCTATCAGAGAAAGAATCTCTGACTGGAATTTTATATTATAGCCAATACCAAGTTAGAAGAATTTATAAGTTATATCATACTACCATATACCCTAAATTGATCATAGGATGCTGAGAAAAGGGTTCACATCTCTCCTTTCCTGTTCAAATTCACAAACAAAGGGGACATTCCCTCATAATATTAGGGTGTTATTTCACGTTGATTTGGAAGTGCTGATAAAGTAGTGGTATAGTTTGGTATTACAGCACCATCTAGTGGTGTATCCTGGTATTATTTTGTCATTTTTCATTATATCCTTGCTGTGTCAGTGCATTATTATTGATTTGATATCTAGCTTTTGTAAATAAATTATCATATATTTTTGCATAATTGATTGCCCCTTTGTTTCATTAATTGCACAAATTCTCAAAAGAAAAGAAAAGGCGTTTTTATGTCCGCCTAGTGGATTACTGGATTAGTTACATAATTTATTGATGTTATCTCTTATATGACGAATTTCTTCTTCATATAAAAGATATTTTTTGACAGCAACTAAGCACCAGGTTTGATAAAAGTCCCCCACCATGAGTCCATAACCACTTCCCAACCAGCACCATACATGTACAGCGCTGGTTGGGACTTTAAAGATGGCGCCCACTCGTGAGCGAGGCTGCAGCACATTAGTTCTTATGGAGCCACAAAGGAACATACCGTATTTTTCGCTTTATAAGACGCAAAAGTGGGGGAAAATGGCAGTGCGTCTTATAAAGCAAATTGTGCAATTTTTAAATGTCTGACACTGATACATCAATGACCGCTATGCTGCACAGTGCGGCCTGCGATGTATCATTTACAGTAAACCACTATCACGCGGGGTGGGAGGAGGGGCTGTAGGCAGGCAACTGCTGTTGCACTCGTTTCGGGGCCCTGTGCAGTCACCGTACTCCATTACACCGGGCTTATTTAATGCTCAAGCAGTGGCTCTGGTTTTTTAAACTGGCGTAATCGTCTGTAGTAGTACTCACTATCAAAGCGGCGGGCAGGCTGTCAGCGTAACGTCACTCACTTGGTCATGCTCCTCCCACTTCATTAATGAAGCTGGCGGAGCAGGAGCGTGACTGAGTGAGTGACGTTATGCTGCCGGCCTGCCCGCCGTTTTGATAGTGAGTACTACTACAGACGATTACGCCAGTTTAAAAAACCAGAGCCACTGCTTGAGCATTAAATAACTAGACTTTACATGTGAAGACTGCTGGGAGCGGGGCCCGGTGTAATGGGGTCACTATTCACACAGGGACATGAGGGGATCATTAATAACGTAATACTGTAACACATAGGGCAATGAGGGGACCAGCATAAGATGCTATATGTGTGTCATCCACAGATTCGCCCAAAGACAGTGTCACTCACAGATCCCCCATAATAGTGTCATCCACAGATCCCCCATAACACTGCCATCCACAGATCCCCCATAATAGTGTCATTAACAGATCCCCCATAACAATGCATCAGCCACAGATCCCCCATAACAGTGCCATC
This sequence comes from Bufotes viridis, assembly GCA_033119425.1. NCBI lineage: Eukaryota > Metazoa > Chordata > Amphibia > Anura > Bufonidae > Bufotes > Bufotes viridis. The sequence goes on from CM065591.1 coordinate 449,281,364, forward strand.
CACAGATCCCCCATAATAGTGTCATTAACAGATCCCCCATAACAATGCATCAGCCACAGATCCCCCATAATAGTGTCATTAACAGATCCCCCATAACAGTGTCATCCACAGACCACCATTAGTTCAAAACCCACCAAAAGCACACCTTTTGGTTCAAAATATTAGTTTTCTTATTTTCCTCCTCAAAAACCTAGGTGCGTCTTATCATCAGGTGTGTCTTATAAAGCGAAAAATACGGTAGCATAATTCCCAGAGACTTAAATTCTAAGGCATTGGAGTCTATAAAAGAAGAAATCTAATGATTGCTTGTTATAGTTCCACATGGGAACTATAAAAAAGTGTAAAGAAATGCTTTAAAAATAAAAAAAAGTATAAAAATTCTAATCGCCCCCTTTCTCCAAAATGAAAAAAGAAAAAAATACACATTATGGGCATCGTCGTATGCGAAAACGCCCGTACTTTTATAATATAAAAATATTTATCTCTACAAAAAGTTATAGGGGTCAGAATATGGAATCGAAAAGAAAAAAAATATTTTTTTTCAAGGTTTTTATTTTTTTTCAGTATAAGGCTACATTCACATGACCGTATGAATAAGTCCGCATCCGTTCTGCAATTTTGCGGAACGGGTGCGGACCCATTCATTTCTATGGGGCCGCAAAAAATGTGGACAGCAGACTGTGTGCTGTCCGCAACCGTTGCTCTATGCCGAAGCCCTACAAAAAAAAAAAGAACATGTCCTATTCTTGTCTGCAACTGCGGACAAGAATAGGCATTTTCTATGACAGTCGTGGCATGTGCAGTCCGCAAATTGCGGGAACACACATGGGCCGGTGTCCGAACACCACGTTCGTGATGTCACTGAGGTGGCCATCTAAATAAGGAAAAGAACAAACACTAGGTGGCGCTATACAGGTACATTTTATTGAATACATTTTTTATGACATGCAGTTACAAAAGTATTCAGATCCAGGTGCTAGTTTAAAAAATGTAGATTCATTTTCATGGGAAAACCTCGTTAATTAGTTAGGCCACTTTCACATCTACATGTGGACCCCCATTAACCCTTTGAGAACATGGCGACTTTTGCGTTTCTGTTTTTTACTCCAGGCCTTCCCAAAGCTATACATTTTTTTTTCATTCACATAGCCGTATGAGGACTTGTTTTTTGTGGGATAAGCTGTACTTTCTAATGGGGCCATTTCCTGTTGCACACAATGTTGTGGGAAGCTGGAAAAAAATTCCAAATAGGGTGGAATTGGAAAAAAAACACACATTTCAGCCAGTTTTGTTATTACAATGTTCCCTGTGTGGCAAAACTGACATGTCACCTCATTCTCTTGGTCAGTACGATTACAGCGATACAACATATGTACTGTATGGTTTTCCTTGTGTTTTAATACTTTAACCTCTTGCCGACCGCCTCACGCAGGATTGCGTCCTGCGGGCGGTCGGTCTGTTCCTCCTTGACGCGCCCGCGCGTCATCTCGCGAGAGGCGAGATTTCCTGTAAACGCGCGCGCGCGCGTGCGCGCGTTCACAGGATCACGTCGGGGACAAGGTAAGCTACAGCCTGCCAGCGCTGATCGTGCGCTGGCAGGCTGTAGAAGTTAAAAAAATGGCATATCAGACGCTGTTTTGTTAACAGCGTCTGATATGCTTGCTGATCGTTCCTTTGGTGGTCCCATTTGCTTGGGACCACCAAAAGCTTTATAAGTGCACCAAATCACCACACAGACCCCCACCCATCCACCCCACCCCCCACTGATTAACCCCTGATTAACCCCTGATTAACCCCGATCACCCCATGTCACCCCCTGACACTAATTACCCCACTGTAAGGTTCATTCAGATGTCCGTATGTGTTTTGCGGATCCATGGATCACGGATCCGCAAAACACGGACACCAACAATGTGCTTTCCGCATTTTGCGGATCCGCACATTGCCAGAACTATATAGAAAATGCCTTTTCTTGTCCGCAGTTGCGGACAAGAATAGGACATGCTCTATCTTTTTGCGGAGCTGCGGCCGGATGCTTGGGGGCCGAAACCCGGAAGTTTGCGGCCGCAGCTCCGCAAATGCTGATGCGGCGGCGCATAGTGTGCTCTCCGCATCACCGCCAGCCCCATTCACACTGAATGGGTCCGCATCTATTCCGCAGAATTGCGGAATAGATGCGGTTGACCCTAACGGGCGTGTGAATGGGGCCTTACTACTTTTTTGCACATTTTTGGCAGAGATTTATTCATCCACATTGATCGATGCGAATGAGGAAATCTGTGCCGTTTTGTTTTTGCACATTTTTGGGCAGAGATTTTTCATCCACATTGATTGATGCGAATGAAGAAATCTGTGCCGTTCATTTTTCTTTTTCAGCGCAGAGGCTGAGCGGGAAAAAAATCTCATTACCAGTATGCTCAATATACGGAGAATCGCAGAAACTCCTAATGCTGGCCATACGTGTAATGATTGCGGAGACCCTCAAATGCCAGGGCAGTACAAACACCTCACATGTGACCCCATTTTAGAAGAAGACACCCCAAGGTATTCCGTGAGGGGTATGGCGAGTTCATGCAAAATTTTATTTTTGTCACAAGTTAGTGAAATATGAGACTGTAAAAAAAACAAAAAATCAATTTCCGCTAACTTGTGCCAAATTTTTTTTTTCTGTGAACTCGCCATGCCCCTCACAGAATACCTTGGGGTGTCTTCTTTCCACAATGGGGTCACATGTGGGGTATTTATACTGCCCTGGCATTTTAGGGGTCCTAAAGTGTGAGAATCCAAATGCGTAAAAATGGCCTGTGAAATCCTAAAGGTACTCATTGGTTTTAGGGCCCCTTTGCGCATCTTGGCTGCAAAAAGTGTCACTCATGTGGTATCGCCGTACTCAGGAGAAGTAGGGCAATGTGTTTTGGGGTGTATTTTTATATATACCCATGCTGGGTGTGAGAAATATCTCTGTAAGCGACAACTTTTTACATTTTTTATTCAAAGTTGTCAATTTACAGAGATATTTCTCACACAAATATGGTATATGTAAAATACACCCCAAACTATGCCGACTTCTCCTGATGCGGCGATCCACATGTGTCACTTTTGCAGCCAAATGCAAAGGGCCTAAAACCAATGAGTACCTGCTAGAGGCATTTTACGCATTTTCTTCTCACGCTTTAGGGCCCCTAAAATGCCAGGGCAGTATAAATACCCCACATGTGACCCCATTTTGGAAAGAAGACACCCCAAGGTATTCGCTGAGGGGCATAGTGAGTCCATGAACAATTTAACTTTTTGTCAAAAGTTAGCAGAAAGGTAGACTTTATGAGAAAAACAATAAAAAATCAATTTCCGCTAACTTGTGCCAAAAAAAAATCTTCTATGAACTCGCCATGCCCCTCACAGAATACCTTGGGGTGTCTTCTTTCCAAAATGGGGTCACATGTGGGGTATTTATACTGCCCTGGCATTTTAGGGGCCCTAAAGCGTGAGAAGAAAAATGCGTAAAAATGCCCTCCTAAAAGGTACTCATTGGTTTTAGGGCCCCTTTGCGCATCTTGGCTGCAAAAAGTGGCACACATGTGGTATCGCCGTACTCAGGAGAAGTCGGGCAATGTGTTTTGGGGTGTATTTTTACATATACCCATACTTTGTGTGAGAAATATCTCTGTAAATTGACAACTTTGAATAAAAAAATGTAAAAGTTGTCGTTTACAGCAATATTTCTCACACGCAGCTATGGTATATGTAAAGTACACCCAAAACATGCCTACTTCTCCTGAGTTCGGCGATACCACATGAGTGGCACTTTTGCAGCCAGATGCACAAGGGCCTAAAACCAATAGTACTGCTAGATTTCACAGGCCATTTTTGCGCATTTTGGATTCTCACGCTTTAGGAGCCCTAAAATGCCAGGGCAGTATAAATACCCACATGTGACCCCATTTTGAAAGAAGACACCCAAGGTATTCCGTGAGGGCATGGCGAGTTCACAGAATTTTATTTTTGGCACAAGTTAGCGGAAATTGATATATATTTTTTTTATTTTGTTTTTACAAAGTCTCATATTCCACTAACTTGTGACAAAAATAAAATTTTACATGAACTCGCCATGCCCCTCACGGAATACCTTGGGGTGTCTTCTTTCCAAAATGGGGTCACATGTGGGGTATTTATACTGTCCTGGCATTTTAGGGGCCCCTAAAGCGTGAGAAGAAGTCTGGAATCCAAATGCGTAAAAATGCCCTGTGAAATCCTAAAGGTACTCATTGGTTTTAGGGCCCCTTTGCGCACCCAGCCTGCAAAAAGTGGCACACATGTGGTATCGCCGTACTCAGGAGAAGTAGGGCAATGTGTTTTGGGGTGTATTTTTATATATACCCATACTGTGTGTGAAAAATATCTCTGTAAGCGACAACTTTTAAAAATTTTTATACAAAGTTGTCAGTTTACAGAGATATTTCTCACCCAACATGGGTATATGTAAAAATACACTCCAAACCATTGCCTTCTCCTAGTGCGACGATACTACATAAGTGACACTTTTTGCAGCCTGAATGTGCAAAGGAGCTTAAATAGCAGTACCTTTAGGTTTTATGGCGACTCATAATTAGCCCGCCCAAAATGCCAGAACAGTACAAACACCCACAAATGACCCCATTTTGGAAAGTAGACACCCAAGGTATTCACTGAGGGGCATAGTGAGTCCGTCTGAGATTTCTTTTTTTTGCCAGAAGTTAGCAGAAATTGAAACTTTTTTTTTTTTTTCTCAGAAAGTGTCATTTTCCGCTAACTTGTGAAAAAAATGAAATGATACATGAACTCACCATGCCCCTCCGCGAATACTTTGGGGTGTCTTCTTTCTAAAATGGTGTCATTTGGGGGTATTTATACTTTCCTGACATTCTAGCACCTGAAGAAACATGACAGGCGCTCAGAAAGTCAGAGCTGCTTCAAAATGCAGAAATTCACTTTTTGCACCATAGTTTATAAGCGCTATAACTTTTACCCAAACCAATAAATATACACTTATTGGACTTTTTTTATCAAAGACATGTAGAACAATAAATTTAGAGAAAAATTTATATAGAAATGTAGTTTTTTGAAAAATTTTACAACAGAAAGTGAAAAATGTCATTTTTGCAAAAATTTCGTTAAATTTGTATTAATGGCAAAAAAGTAAAAATGTCAGCAACAATGAAATACCACCAAATGAAAGCTCTATTAGTGAGAAGAAAAGGAGGTAAAATTCATTTGGGTGGTAAGTTGCATGACGGAGCAATAAACGGTGAAAGTAGTGTAGTGCGGAATTGTAAAAAGTGGCCTGGTCATTAAGGGGGTTTAAGCTAGGGGGGCTTAAGTGGTTAAAAAAAAATGAAAGTAAAAAAAAATATTTTTTTATTTTCATTTCCATATTCTGAGCCCCATAATCGTTAATTTCTAACGATAATTTGTTTTCCCTTAGTCCTAACAGCAGCACAGATGGGGTTAACCACCCCCCGTGGACTGGCAGGACCGGCGGAATGTTTAATGAGCCCAAGACTAATAACTCAATTTAACAATTAAGTATCTCCTTAAAAGGAGGAAGTCAACCCCCAGCCCACTGTGTTTATAGCAAGAATAAAACTAGACTTACTAGGGTGGGAAATTTGTGTGCTGCTGTTAGGACTAAGGGAAAACAAATTATCGTTAGAAATTAACGATTCCCTTACGTCCTACCAGCAGCACAGATGAGGAGATAGCAGAAGAAACCCCTAGGGAGGGCCTTCCTGCCTGGCAGAACTAAGAAAAGTCTGCCCAAAGGCCGAAACTCAGCTAGACTGGCATCTAGTCTATAATGGGAGATGAATGTCGATTCAGAGCTCCAGGAGGCAGCTTTGCAACTCATGTTGAGAGGCAGAAGATTCCTCTCGGCAAAAGAAGTAGCCACAACTCTAGTAGAGTGGGCCTTCACGAATCCTGGAGGTCCAGATTGTGGAGACAAAGGATTCATTAATAGCCTCCTCAATCCACCGACTGATGGAAGGTTTGGATGCCTTATAGCCTTTAAACTTACCGGCAACAGGATTAGCAGATTCTCATCTTTCCTGAACTCCTTGATCTATCCACATAGATCCGGAGACATCTCGGCGTCCAGAGGATGTCTAGCAGGTTCCTAGGAGGAGGTGGTAGATGTCGACAGAACCGGGAGGAATCTCACCTGGTTGATGTTCTGGAAGGAAGGAACTTTAGGCCTACAATACGGGAGGAATCTAAGAAGGTCCCGGTCATGTAAGAATAGGGCTCATGTGCTGAGAGGCTTGAAGCTCAGAGACCCTCTTGGCCAAAGTCACTGCAAGGAGAAACACAAACTTCCAAGTGACGAGACTTGATGTCCACCTCCTCTAACGGTTCAAGGGGAGATGCTAACCCCTGAGAACTACTGAAAAACCCATTGAAGAAAGGGGTCTCAGTACTGTAGGCTTTTATCTTTCAGCTCCTTTAAGGAACCGTTTGATCAGCGGGTCCTGAGAAAAAAGCCTGTTCAAGGCAAGCTGAGATGGCTGAAACTTGAACCTTCAGAGTAGTAGCCTCTATCAAGGCCGTCTTGCAGGAACTGAAGGATAGCAGAGAGGGCGGATCTGCAGACGCCACCTCAGTTGAGGTACAACAGGATGAGAGTAGGCTCTCTTGGTAGAGTCCGCTCTAGAATGAGACAGCGTTCTCAGGACCGACTCTAAAAGCCCTTCCACTCTGGGAAGGGACTGATCAACCTCCAGGCTGTCAGGTTGAATCTGTGCAGATCTGAGCAGAGGTGAGTGTCCCACGACACCAGGGTCTGCTGTGGGGGAGCCTCCAATATTGTCCTCGACTCAACTGGGTGAGCTAGGTAAACCAGGATCTCTTCGGCCAAAACAGTATGATGGCTATCACTGAGGCCTGATCCTGGCGGTTTTCATCAATACCCTCGGTATCATGGAAAGGGAGGGAAGATGTAAGCCAGCCTGAACCTCCAGGATATTGACAGAGCGTCTAACGCCAGAGGTTGTCCTCCCTGTAGAGGAGCAGAACCTCTCCACCTTGGCATTGAACCTTGTTGCCATGAGATCCACCTCTGGCATACCCACTTGAGGACTATCTGCTTAATTCTCCGGATGTAAAGACCACTCCACCGACGGAAGACCGCGGCTCAGCCGCTATCAGATTGAGGAGCCTTGGATGTGGATTGCAGATAAGTGGGAAGGTACAACTCTGTCTAATCCAGAATCACCCGATCTCTGACAAGAGGGAAGTGATCTCGTGCCTCCCTGCTGGTTGATGTGAAGTACCGCAGTCACATTGTCTGACTGGACTTTCACCGCTTTGCCCCTGATCTGAGGGGCTAAGTGAAGGAGGAGCTAGCCGGATAACTTGAATCTCGCGGAGATTGGATGAAAAAAGCCACTCCTGAGGAAACCAGGTCCCGAGAACTGGAGAGTCGTCTAGGTGAGCGTCCCAGCCTACTTAGGACGCATCCGTAGTCAATATGACCCAGACTGGCTGGGTCATAGACTTCCGTCTAAAAGATGGCACCACCATCTGAGGGAATACAGAGTTTGCCAAGTCAGGGAGCACAGGGAGTTTAGCCCAGCAGGGCTGTCATTCCATTAGGAGAGGACCTCCGACTGTTTAGAGGGCGGAGGTGCCATAGAGCCAAGGGACTGCTTCCATGAGCGCTGACATGAGCCCTAACATCTTCATGAGAGTCTGGATTGGAACTCGCCGGGGAAAGGAACTTGCCGTGTTCTGAACCCGGAATCTTCTTTCTGGAATCAACTGGAGCGACATCCCAGTGGAGTCGATTATGAAGCCTAGATATCTTACTGAAGTCGACGGGCTCACGTTCGACTTCTACCAGCTGATGATCCAACCTAGGTGGAACAGAAAGGAGATTATTACCTGAAGGCGTTGGGTTAGGACCGCTAGAGCAGAGGCTTTCAAAGCCAGTCGTCCAGATAAGGAATGATGGTCAGTCCTTGAAGCCTCAAAGCCGCCACCACAGAACCACCACCTTGGTAAAGTGTGAGGGGCAGAAGAAATGCCAAAGGAAGGGCAACAAACAGAAAATGCCTGGCGACACCGGACACCTGGACCGTGATCCTGATATACTTCCTGGAACCAGGATGGATCAGGATGTGCAGATATGCATTATTGAGGTCCAGGGTTGCCATCACGTCTCCAGGATTGGCGGCGTGAACTACTGACCTGATGGTTTCTACACGAAACTTCACCTTCCTTATAAATCGATTGAAATATCTCAGATCGATAATCATCCGGAGATCTCCTGAAACCTTGGGAACCAGAAAAACTGGTGAATAGATCCCTAGGCCCCGTTCTCCTGCCGGAACCTCCTCCAGAGCCCCTTTGCAAATGTAGTCCTGAATGTAGGCCTCTAGGATCGCCTCCTTGGCAGCTTGTAGAAGGTTGATCTTGACAAACCTGTCCAGAGGAATAGAGGTGAGGTTGACTAAATAACCGTTGTAAATGATATTCAGGACCCAAGATCTCTTGGATCCATTCTTCTCAGAAGTGGGAGAGACAACTCCCGACGGGTATATGAAGCTTAGGAATGGAGAAGCTTATTGGCAGGACGGCAGGAGTAACAGGAATTAACCAAGAGCCTCGCAGAGGCCGGTGAGACAGGAGGTGGATTTTCCATCTTGGCTCCTCCACGAGAGCACCTCAGACCCTTTCGCTGTGCTCTCCAGCCACTACAAGAGCTTGTTTGCTGGCCAGACCCCAGGGCCATGTTATATATATAGGCCCCTGACACTATTTGATAGTATTGTTACAGGGTGCCAAAGGCGCACTTGGTCTCCCATGAGCCACAGACCTGCTGCTTAGCTTCAAGAGCAGGATCTGTGCTTGGCCTCGTTCCCAGGACTTGCTTTGCTAGCGGGAACTTCTTCGCTAGCTTCAACTGGAGCTGTGCGGTATCGCACAAGAAGTCCGTAGCTAGGTTGATGGTCTTGAAAGCAGCCAGTATGTCGTCCTGGAAAAAACCTCTGGTTCACATCAACTTGAATTTGATCCATACGAGAACGGAGGAACGTAGAGACTTCAAAGCCGCTATGGCTATGGCTGTGGAAGCGGAAGCCGCAGCTGCCGTAACACCCCGTCTTAGTGTGCACTCTGCAAGGGGTCCTGCAGCTAGACCCATCGTCTGCAGGAACCAGAGTGTGCTTGGACAACTTAGCGATAGCCATGTCCACCTTGGGAATGGATCCCCACGAATCCACCAAGGGTTAAGCCATCAGAAACATGGATTTAAACTTCTTTGTTAAAACCGGACCTTTTCCAGGTTTTTCCACTCTATATCATGACAGAGAGGAGGGTCTCATCCGCTTTAAAGACACGAGGTGCCCGAGCGGGAACGGAGGCTCCCCACAGTCAACATCATGGTCCCCCGACCTGATGGACTTAAGCAACTTCTGTGTTTTCCAGGGAGAAAACACAACGTCAGCTCCTCCTCGTCCGAGGAGGAAGAAACTAAGGAGACCAAGAAGGTCCTCTACTGGGACAGAGGTCTCCATAGGGGCCTGGGCACAAATAGGAAGCCTTTCCATCCAGCAGGCCTATGACTCCTTTAACAAAGCATTGATACATATCCTGCAACGTAGGTTCACTAGAGGTCCGAACCTCTAACGGCAGCTGTAACACCTGGTGTAGGTTAAGTCAACATACCCAGGGATTCCCAACCGGTCTCCCAAGCTGGTCTTAGCCCAGCCTTAAGCTGTTTAGCTTCTGCGGTCTCACGAGTGCAGGTATGATCAGCTTACAATAACCGTTGACTGCTGCAATGGTAGCAGGATAGATGCTTCCTCTTGGATCCACTTTCCTGCCTTCCGAATCCCGCGGCATCACTGCGGGAAAAACACAAACAAAGGGACAAATAAAACATTTGTACACCACCTATCTACACAGGAAAGGTAGAAAAACAGACCGGAGGCAGCTGAGGAAAAAAACACCACAAGAGGAACAACACCAATTTTAGGACTCTGGGATCTAGCTGAAAAAGCATATGTAGCCAGAGACTGAACTGGAGCACACAGCCTCCCAAAATAGGGAAAGGGAGGGATCAATCCACCCCTCCCCCAGCAAATCCTCCACAGGAAGATGCATAAAAAAATCGCATCTATGAAAAAAAAATCGTGCCCGTGAAAAAATCACGGCAGGATTACCCGGAGGTGATGCAAAAGGAAAGTCCCGCATCACCTCCGGAAGATGGCGGCGCACAGGACCGGGAATCCTGGCCAAGGGCGCCGCCAAAATACCCAGCCAGGCGCAACTGCACGGGGCCGGCAGCAAATAAGCTGCCGGCCAAACTGACAAGGTAGAAAAAATAACGAAAAGAAGGCTCCCCGCACTTTCCATAAGAAAGGGGGGAACAAAACCGCCTAGTCCACCTGTCCAGGAGGACAGAAAAAAACACAGTGGGCTGGGGGTTGACTTCCTCCTTTTAAGGAGATACTTAATTGTTAAATTGAGTTATTAGTCTTGGGCTCATTAAACATTCCGCCGGTCCTGCCAGTCCACGGGGGGTGGTTAACCCCATCTGTGCTGCTGGTAGGACGTAAGGGAACTATTTTATTTTTTGTACATGACGATGTGCGGGGGCTCATTTTTTACAATTTTTTTAATATATGTACTGTTGAGAAAACATACGGAACGGCATAAAATAGTTGTTTTTTTTTTAATTTATTTATTTATTTTTTTGTGTTCGCTCGATATACAAATTGGGTGTGCTTCACTTTAACTGAATATAAATTATGATATAAAAATTCACTTGAACTGAATATGAATTATGATATAAAAATTCTTTGGTCACCATCAGGTTATATATTGACCTGCTTTTTTTCAAATTTATTTATTTTTTTTCATCTTTTTCTCACTCTACTTACCTTTCCTCACGTGCACTTCACTTCTTTTTCTTTCTTTAGCACATCGCACTTTATAAATTGATAGTAAATTAATTATGTATTTCATCAATTATTATTGGCAAATCATGTGTACGTAATTCTTTTTTTGTTTATATATATATTGAGTATTAATATGGGATATGTGTTCACACTGATTTTATAATGTGATATAAAAGATTTTTTATGTATAAGGGTTTTCATACACTTTGCACAAGTATGACGGGATAATGGTTGCTATGTATGGTTTTAACAGAGATTAATATTGCTGTTTGTAAAATAGATAGATATGCGATATGATCGGTACATATGTATATATATTATATTATATGTTATAGATTGGTCCTGTATCTGAATTTAGAAGGTGAAATTGTATTTACCAGCATATGTTAATTAGGTAGTCACATGACTGTACTACAGGCTGCGCGTCACAGATCAGGTGACCGCTATTGCGATCACATGACCAAGATACTGGCGCAGGGAAATGACGTAGGAGACGCCGGCCAGCTCTTGGTTCCGGACGTGAGTGTGGACTAGTGACGCATATTATTAATGAGGTGGGTGTGGATATGGGTCGCACTGCTATGATGGTTGCGGCACCCACTGATGACATCGTATGGCAAGTTCACTATTTGATTGGATCCATGATTTTAACTTTCCACCTGTGTAAGACTCCATCTGGATTAAGAGCCCTTTATAAGGGAGGGCAGTAACAGCATGATTAATCCCCGGAAGAAGCCTGTAAGTGCGAAACGGCGTTGGGAGGAGGCGACCGCAGGATCCAGCACACTACGAGGGTATATGACATTATATTTTCATCACCATATTGTTATTATATTTTGTGAATAGGCCTGTTTATTTGGGACTTCCTTTCCCAGGGCCCCAATACTTTGATATAACTTTTGAGTGGTGCTACCTATATATATATGCACTTTTTTGTGTGTGCCCTCTATGTGCTGACCCTGCGGTCCCCTCCATTTTTTGCTTCCTCATTGTTGTTCTATCTTGCCACAATTTTTACCATCTTTTTATATTCTAATTATGTATGAAATAAAGTTGTATAATTTTTTCTAAATTCCTTGGTGTACTTTGTCCAATGATATTCGGTGTTAGTCATTTTTTACAAAGCGATCTGTACTTTGCATTTTGGGGTGCGTATGACTTTTTGATCACTTTTTGTTGAATTTTTGGGGGGAGGAGAAGCAACGAAACAATGGTGAATAAGCCATTACATTTTTTTTTCCATTGCGCCATTCGCCGTATGGGATAAATATTTTTATATTTTAATAGTACAAGTGTGTTGGAACGCAGCTAAGCTGATCATGTAGAAATTTTTATTGCTTATTTTTATTATTTTACTTTTTAAAAGTTCTCCTAGGGAACTTGAACCTGCGCACTTATCTTATAGACTCCAATGAATTAACAGGAATTTATTAAGTTCCTATGGAGTCCGGCCATTGACTGGGTCTGCATTGGAACATAGCTGTGACACCCTTGAATTCCTCAGAGGGACCAAACCTGCTACAGGGAATGAATGGCATCTGACAGGGTAAATGTCTGCGATAGGCATTATCGCCGATCGCAGACATTAGCCCTAAATGTCTGCTGTGAGACACAGCAGGGACCTGGCAGCTATGGCGCCATCTTTAACCAGACAACATCTGCACTACATGTACGGCAGATGTCGTCAAGGGGTTAAAGTCAATGGGGTCCACTGGTTTCCACTGGTGTACATTACGGGACCTGCACTTCATGGTTCAGACAGAAATCACAAAGCAGAGGTGCCTAATATACCGTATCCTCAGCAGTAAATGCTTGTTACCTTCTCTTTAGAAGTGGTAATATATTAGCATAACCTGTGACATAAAATTGTGGATTTCTTTATTTTTAGTCAACTAAACGGTAATAAACTCAACCCATTCCAGGACAAAAGGCCTACAAGTAAATCCTATAAAACTGAAGTATGGCCTGACTGTATAGTCTATGACCTTGAACTATGACGACTTACCTGCAGCTCCCGCAGTAAGATCTATGGCAGCTTGGATGGCTTGATTGGACACCATGTTTCACCTAATTTTACCTAAAAACAAAATAAAATAATGTTCAAGGACCTATACTAGCAACATGATGACACCAGAGACAGGTAATCTTAATCGCTATTTTTACAGATTCTCTAGAGACTGGTACAGTGCCAAGGGACTGGCGCAAGGCAAATGTGGGGCCCCTATTCATGAAGTATAGTCTGTCATTGGATTGACAACTGGCTGAAAAACCATATCCAGAGAGTTGTGGTCAATGGTTCGTATTCAGAATGGTCCCGGGTTATAAGTGGTGACCCCAAGGTTCAGTGCTGGGTCCTCTATTATGTAACGTATTTATTAATGATATCGAGGACGGGATTAATAGCACAATTTCTATTTTTGCAGATGACACCAAGCTATGTAGTACTGTGCAGTCTATGGAAGATGTCCATAAATTACAAACTGACTTGAACAAGCTGAGTGATTGGGCATCAACTTGGCAAATGAGGTTGGTTCAAAGTCAATGACTGTGTACACAGAGATGGCTGTCAATCACTGATAGGACCGCCTCCTTGACTAAAGAGATGGCTGTAAATCACTGATAGGACCGCCTCCTGGACTTTAGAGATAGCTGCCAATCACTGATAGGACCGCCTCCTGGACTTTAGAGATAGCTGTCAATCACTGATAGGACCGCCTCCTGGACTTTAGAGATGGCTGCCAATCACTGATAGGACCGCCTCCTGGACTTTAGAGATGGCTGCCAGTCACTGATAGGACCGCCTCCTGGACTTTAGAGATGGCTGCCAATCACTGATAGGACCGCCTCCTGGACTTCAGAGATGGCTGCCAATCACTGATAGGACCGCCTCCTGGACTTCAGAGATGGCTGCCAATCACTGATAGGACCGCCTCCTGGACTTCAGAGATGGCTGCCAATCACTGATAGGACCGCCTCCTGGACTTCAGAGATGGCTGCCAATCACTGATAGGACCGCCTCCTTGACTCCAGAGATGGCTGTCAATCACTGATAGGACCGCCTCCTTGACTCCAGAGATAGCTGTCAATCACTGATAGGACCGCCTCCTTGACTCCAGAGATAGCTGTCAATCACTGATAGGACCGCCTCCTTCACTTCAAAGTCCAGAATGAGCAGGAATTTAAATAAATGAATGAAATACAAGTTTTACTGAATCTTTCCCCATAAAACTAGACATCAATCTGCTCAGCTCCTTCTGCTCTATACCATGCTGTCTGCATATTATTTTTCATTTTCATGGTGACAGGTTTTATTTTATGCACTTATATAGCGCTACTATATTCCACACAGCACTTTACAGACATCAGTCTTTGGAGTGTGGGAGGAAACCCACGCAAACACAGGGATAACATACAAACTCCATGCAGAGGATGTCCTAGGTCGGATTCGAACCTAGGACCCCAGTGCTGCAAGGCACCAGTGCTAACCACTGAGCCACCATTAAAGTGCCTGACCAGTAGCAGTCTGACTCCCGGGGGACCCAGCAGTTCACTAGAATGGGGACCCTATGGCTTGTCATAAATTAGGCACTCCAGCGGTGCAGGGGCAATCAAACACTTGCGTAAAAAGGCAATGACCCCAAAATCTGCAGCTCTTATACTGAATTTACATTTTGGGATATGGATCCAATTATTAGTTTTCCATGGACTCAAGATACAATGTCATAAAATTAAAATGGTCGTCTCAGGACAAATTAATATTGTATCTCGAGGGACCACTTGTACCTATAGATAGGAGGGAAGAACTATAGAGCCACATTTATATGGAGATACAGGAGCCTTTATGGCACCCTATAACCATAGGCACTAATATGGAGTTTTGCAGCCCCTTTTCCTCCAAGAATACTATATATCCGCCTCCAGGGATACTTCACTCTAACCTTTACAGGAGAACTTAATGTGACCTTCTCTAAACTTTTAAATGCACATGGAGTACAGTTCTGGGCTCCTGTGAACAAGACAGACATAGCAGAGCTGGAGAGGGTTCAGAGGAGGGCAACTAAAGTAATAACTGGAAATTGGGATCTACAGTACCCTGAAAGATTATCAAAATTAGGGTTATTCACTTTAGAAAAAAGACGACTGAGGGGAGATTTGATAACTATGTATAAATATATCAGGGGTCAGTACAGAGATCTGTCCCATCATCTATTTATCCCCAGGACTGTGACTGTGACAAGGGGACATCCTCTGCGTCTGGAGGAAAGAAGGTTTCTACACAAACATAGAAGAGGATTCTTCACGGTAAGAGCAGTGAGACTATGGAACTCTCTGCCTGAGGAGGTGGTGATGGTGAGTACAATAAAGGAATTCAAGAGGGGCCTGGATGTATTTCTGGAGTGTAATAATATTACAGGCTACAGCTACTAGAGAGGGGTCGTTGATCCAGGGAATTATTCTGATTGCCTGATTGAAGTCGGGAAGGAATTTTTTTCCCCTTAAGTGGGGAAAATTGGCTTCTGCCTCACAGGGGTTTTTTGCCTTCCTCTGGATCAACTTGTAGGAAACAGGCCGAACTGGATGGACAAATGTCTTTTTTCGGTCTTATATACTATGTTACTATGTTACTATGTCCAACTGTTCAACGTTTTAGTACTTTTTGCACAACTTTCTTTTCTCTAACAAGGAGCTGAACAGCAAAATTCACATGTTTCACATGTTTTTGATCCATGAATCGCCCAATAAACTTCCTGGTTCAATTAGAATTGGTATTTAAACAGTCCTCCTCATCATGCTGTTCACATTTTAACATCATGAGACCAAGACAACACCTAACAACTGATCAACAGTACCTCGCCATTGTGAGGCTTCAAGTAGGATGTTCTGAGACGAAAGTGGCCACTGAGCTTAGAGTGTCACAGAGTGTCATCAGCAGGTTGTATCAGAGATACAGACAGACTGGAAGAGTCACAGAAAGGCATAGAAGTGGACGTCCTTTGGCCACATCCCACACTGATGACCGCTTCATTGTGGACAATGCCCTACGGAGCTGGATGATGAATGCCACACAACTCCAGGCATATTTAAGTTAGGTGAGAGGCACCCAAGTGTCACGTCAAACCATTCAAAACTGTTTGCCTTTGGTGGTGGTGGGGTTACAGTGTGGGCAGGTGTGTCTAGGCAATACAGAACTGCCCTACACTTTGTGAATGGTACAGTGACAAGCCCATACTACTTAAATAACATCATTAATCCAGTCATTGTGCCTCTGCATGAACAACACAGGCCTAATTGCATCTTCATGTATGACTATGCGCCAGCTCATCGAGGTCGCATCATTAGGGAACGGCTGCTGGAGACTGTGGTACTTTTTCCAGACCTGAATCCCTGAATCCCATTAAAAACCTATGGGATCAGCTGAGTCGCTGTGTAGGGGCTTGTAACACTGTACCCCAGAACCTCAATGACCTGAGGGCCGCCATTCAAGAAGAGTGGGATGCCATGCCTCAGCAGACAATAAGACGACTTGTGAAAAGCATGAGACGTCGCTGTCAAGCTGAAATTGATGCTCAAGGCCACATGACAAGTTTTTGAGACACTGACATTTTTTGTGGGGGTGTACCCACCACTTTTGTTTCAATAAATTGTTTGGGATTAAAAAATCACCATTGCATGCCTCTACATAAATGCCCTATTTTCATAATATAATATCACTGTAGCGTGAGCTTTTTACGTTTTCTACAAATTTCACCTGAATGCCAAATTTCCCTAACTTTTTGTGAGTAGTGTATATATATATATATATATATATATATATATTAAAAAATGGCAGCACAGACCCAAAAGCAAAAACAAAAGTAGCAGATGGGTGCAAAGCCCAAAAGGAATAAGCTATTACCCACAATATAAAAATCAAAAAAGGGCAGTACTCCAGAGTAAACAACAAAAAACTTTTATTCACCCAAGTGGTACAGCGATGTTTCAGCTCAACAATAGCTGTACCACTTGGGTGAATAAAAGTTTTTTCTTTTTTACTCTGGAGTACTGCCCTTTTTTGATTTTTATATATATATATATATATGAAAGGCTCCGGGAATACTAAATATCAGCCTGCGAGGATACTATACTTCCTGGACGTCCTACGGCAGCACAAATACATATGGGCTTTATTCCCCTAGGTACAACCAGAAGAGACAGGTTAACAAGCTTAATTAAAAACTAATTTAATCACACGCCAGGTCCACCCATAGAACCCGGACAACAATGAAGACTCCTTGTATTTTTTCTTTCTTAGGTTCAGAAGAGAGAGATGTCGTATTCTGCAAGGATATAGAACTTTCCAAGCTGTATACAGAGATAGTTCTCTGTGGAGGGTGTACTAAGATGGCGCCTTTCCCCTGGGTGGTAATCCACCGCACATCTTTTACACGGGGCATGTCCCTTGCGGCACTGCGTCATCACTAACCTCCTCTTCTGTGTATGAGGCGCCATAGTTTGTGCACACATGCCAGTCTGAGAGCGGACATTATTCAGCATGTGCAGGGACGCTGGTGCATGCGCTGTTTGGCTGTGGGCAGCCAGGACTAACGGAGCGTGCATGGGCGCCCAGCGGTCACGTCACAGGAAGTGAGAAGAAAATTTTCCCACCAGATTTAAGCTGCAGCTATGCTCTGCCAGACCCATCTCTGCTGGAGGGGTTAACCTTTTGCAAGGGTGCTTTCTTTTATCTGCCTCCTTACTGAGCCTTTCTGCTGGAATTGACGGATCTCGGTCCTATCAGTACACTCATAAGATCATATGAGTGCAGGACAATAGTCCCGCGGGCGGCCCAATGTGCCAATGTGCACGGCATTATAGTAACCTATGATGCTGTGCACTCCCGTGCGCACGATGTATGCCGCTCCGGGACATATGGCTCGCTCACGGACCGCATGTCTTGGAGGGAATCCGATCGTGTGCAAGGGCCTTATATGGCTGCATAAGGTTCTGGTATAAGGAGATAACCCTTACCGGTCTTTGAAGGTTTAGACTTCTGTTTAAAGTGCTCAAGAACCATTACTGTTTGCAGAGTTAAAGGGGTAATCCAATCCCTAAAATGCCTCCCCATACGCCCGGGTCCCTCGCAGAGGTTGTACTTACCTGGCTCCCCTGCACCCGTGTCACTTCTGACGGCCACTGCTGCAGCGGCTGCCGTGCGGGCGTCAGAAGCGATAACTGCTTTAAGGCCCCATTCACACGTCCGCAAGTGTTTTGCGGATCCAAAACGCGGACATCGGCGATGTGGGTTCCGTAATTTGCGGACTGCACATCTCCGGCACTATATAGAAAATGCCTTTTCTTGTCCGCAATTGTGGACAAGAACAGGACATGTTCTATTTTTTTGCGGAACGGAAGTGCGGACCCAGAAGTGCGGATCCGCAATTCCGGGCGAGACATAGGAATAAATGCGGAACGGAATTGCGGACGTGTGAATGGGGCCTAACCCTTATTAGTCTTTTTTGAAGGATTAACTCCTTCCTCTCAGTACGATATTTCTGTCTCAAGTGCTCACAGAGTTACCCCTTAATGGCCTTTTTAACTCCTTCCTGGCAGATTTATATGTCGGTTTATAGCGCTCAAATGCCAAGCCTGTTTTCAGAATTAAGGTGTATGCAGACTTAACCCCTAGAGATCTTTGAATGATAATCTCCTTTCTGTCAGTATTATTTGTCGATTTAAGGGCCCTTGCACACGACCGTATGCCCTCCGAGATATACGGTCCGTGAGCGGGCCATATGTCCCAGAGCGGCACTGATCGTGCGCACGGGAGCGCACAGCATCATATATTACAATGATGCTGTGCACGTCGGGTCACCCGCGGAACTATTGTCCTACACTCATACGATCTTATGAATGCGGAACAATAGTTCCGCGGGCGGCCCGACGTGCACAGCGATATTTTAATCTATGATGCTGTGTTGTCCCGTGCGCACAATCAATGCCGCTCCGGAACATATGGCCCGCTCACGGACCGTATATCTCAGAGGGCATACGGTCGTGTGCAAGGACCCTAAGGCTTTATTCACACGTTACTCACAATCACTGACCAAACACTGACGTGTGAATAAGGCTTAAGACTTTCAATTCAAGAGCTATATGTGCTTACTGTATTTACATTTTTTTCTCTATATGTGTTTATCTGCTTTGGCAGAGTATGCAGCCTTATTTATCCCTTATGTCCTCAGGTTTCTAGCTGCTAGGACACATACTTATGATATTTTCTCCTTCTTGTAGATGTCTTCCTCTCAGGAACACAGCAGGAAAAGAAGAAGTAAGACCAGATTACAGATTATGTAACAGCTGTGATCAGCCTTTACTGCCGAGCTCACATCTGAAGTTTGCCTGCAGTGTCAAAGCCTCTTCCGTCCTTATGCTCCAGGTTTTATTTCCTGGTTTAAAAACAAACTAAACTTTGTTTTTGAGGAACTTCAAGCTGTCCATAAATCTAAGAGACCGAGGAAAGAGTCACGAGATCCATCTACGCAACCATTATCCTCAGAGGTCTCCTCTGCATCTGAATTGTTCGATGGCTCAGACTCAGATGACCCGGATGAATTCTTTCTCTTTTATTAGCATAACTTACGTGAGATATTTAAAGCTGTCAAAGAGACCACAGAGTCTGAAAAAGATGTTCTAGTTAAATCCTGCCGAGGATAGGTCGCTGCCTGGTCATCCAGTTCTTGATGAGTGGCTGAGAAAAGACTGGGATAAGCCAGAGAAAAGAAACAGATCTTGGTGCCAGATTTAAGTCTACATAAACTGCAAGAAAAGTTCTCTGTGGATTGGGATTCATGTCCTAAAGTTGACTTGGCAGTGGCCAGATTATCCAAAAGGTCTGTGTTTCCATCAGAAGATGCTTCTTTGCTCAAAGATACTATGGACAAAAAAGCGGACTCTCTGTTGAAAAAAGTATATATATAACATCCACCGCCACATCTAAAGTTTCGGTGGCTAGATCTCTACGTGATTGGCTCAGTCAAAGGCGTTCTTTAAGGTTTAAACAATGGCCTGGGACATTTTATCAAAAAACTTGCCCTTTTAACCAGGGCACATCTTTGTGTCACTGATGGACAAAATATTGGAAGAGCTGAATGAGGGAAAAAGAGCAAAATTTCTAGAATCCAGTAGAAGAGGTCCTTCTTTAAGGTTCTTTTGGAACCAGAGAAAGAGGTCCTACAGAGTTAAAAGGAATTTTAGATTTAGATCCAAAAGAGAAGGCTCACCATTTAAGAGAAGGGGCAACAATCAAAAACCTGCTGATTTATTATGCCGATCCCCCAGGGCATCATGTAGGCGCCAGATTTTTTGTAGTGGGCAGCGAACTCCTCAGACACTTTGGTGAATTCCACACTACAAAAAGGCTACGCACTAGGCCTGCACAATATATCGCAAAAGCAATCGTAATCGCAATTAATCGCCATATCGCAATCGCAATTTGCTGACCCAAAAATGCTGCAATTATATTACCGTATTTTTCGCTTTATAAGACTTTTTTACACAAAAAAGTGTGGGGGGGGGGGAGAATGGCAGTGCGTCTTATAAAGCGATGGTTGACTTTCTACGTGACACTGACACTGTATCTCCGGCCGCTATGCTGCTCAGCGCAGCCAGCGATACATCAGTTACAGTGCAGGGAGGGAGGAGGGGCTGGCGGAAAGTCATTATTTTATCTGTTCTGTGCAGCGCTATTAAGAAAATGGCAAGTTTTGTATTTTGTACTTTTGCAGTAATGCAAATATGTATTTTATTTTGAAAAACACTGCGCATTTCAGTTCTTGAGTTCAGCACAACTACATTTCCCATTATCAGTCATCTGTGTGCTTTTACCTTAAAAATCCAAGCAGATAGACCTCTAGCACAATTCCCTTAAAATATCGCATCGCATATCGTTATCGCAATTTTTAGGGCCCTAATCGCAATCGCACAAAATTCCCATATCGTGCAGCCCTACTACGCACTAGAGTTCATTTCTCCTCCTCCAGACGAGTTCACAATACACAGAGTAAAGTCCCCAGTGGTGCCCAGACTAATCTCACAATTCATTCAAAAGGCAGCCTTACAGATAGTTCACCATCAGAAAGAGGAAAACGAGTATACTCCAAGGTGTTCCCAGTGCCCAAGCTAGGAGATAAATGGAGGCTCGTAATAGATCTTCCCTACCTGAACAGATTTCTTCTCCAATTCACGTCTGCTTTTTGGGATTGCGTTAGCCCCGAGAGAATTTACTAAGATAGTGGTGGCTCTGTCAGCAGTCCTGAGATTAAGAGGAGTTACTGTGGTTCCCTACCTAGACGATTGGCTCTTGAGAGCATCTTCTGCAACTTTTCTGTCGATTCCTTCTTATCTCCAGAGCGGTCATTGTCTGATTCCTCCGCCCCTGACTCTCCTCCCCACGGATGCCTCATCATGGGGTTGGGGTGCCCATTTTGGCAATAATTGGGTAAAGAAGTAATGCGGACAAGCCAGTATCCTTAAATATAAAGGAGTTAAGAGCAGTAAGTCTAGCTGCAAAGCATTTCCGGCACCCCTGGCAGGGAACTCATGTACAAGTTCAATCAGGCAACCTCCCGA
Source organism: Bufotes viridis (assembly GCA_033119425.1). Classification (NCBI taxonomy): domain Eukaryota; kingdom Metazoa; phylum Chordata; class Amphibia; order Anura; family Bufonidae; genus Bufotes; species Bufotes viridis. The sequence continues at coordinate 449,302,906 of CM065591.1, forward strand.
CTGTCTTCTATATAAAAGAAAAGGGGGCACAGGGAGTCCCCTACAGTCGTGGGAATGCAGGAAATTGATGACTTGGGCAGAAGCCTATTAAGCTGCAATCTCTGTCACACCCATCAGGGGGTCACTCAATTGTCTGGCCAATCACCTTAGCCGCAACAAGATGGCCCCCGGGGAATGGAGTCTGAACTCGGAGGTCTTCAATCAAATTGTCCAGAAGATCGGAATACCGGACTTCGATGCCATGGCAACAGCAGGGAATGCAAATACAACCAAATATAAAAAACAGTCTCTGATACGTTGCCTTAACTTTTGGTGCTGCAAGTCGCAGAAGTGACGTGGGTCAAGTTCACAATATAGTTCAATGCGTTTTTGTGTAGGACTGCGCTGCAACTTTCCTTGGATTTCTTCCTTCTACCCAAGGCTCTCCTCGGTCTGTCCGGACATGGAAAAATTATCGATTTTCTCAGATCACCTCCCCTCCTCCAACATATACCTGCAGGATATCAAAGGGTCGTACTGATAGTGAAGCACTGCCTTCTCCGTCTTATATAAAATAATTTATTGTACTCACAAACAGCGACTTGTAAAAGGCATATCACAAATCGAAACCTCCTGTTAGGATAAGAGATTTATGAATGGTAGAGAGGAGTTTCTCTTTAGTGATCATAGGGGGGATATTAGGAATAATTTTAAGTTGAGTATCTGCTGTATAGATTCTGTTAGTAGTAAGCTATATTTATTATCAGAAATGGTTGGGATGTTTTATGGTGTTTTTATGCTATGTTGTTCACATTTTTATGTCATGTTGTATGGTTGGGACTTGTGAGGGATAAGATTGATTTGTGGATTAAAGGCAGCCTCGTAGGAGGCATGGACAGATGCCCCTGACGAAGCGCGTGAGCGAAACCCGGGTCTGGCAATGGGAGGTTTTGATTTGTGATATGCCTTTTACAAGTCGCCGTTTGTAAGTACAATAAATTATTTTATATAAGACGAGAAGGCAATGCTTCACTTATCAGGACGACCCCTTGATATCCTGCAGGTAGATGTTGGAGGTGATCTAAGGAAATCAATTGTTTTTCAATGTCCGGACAGACCGAGGAGAGCCTTGGGTAGAAGGAAGCATTCTAAGGAAAGTTGCAGTGCAGTCCTACACAAAAAAGCAGGGAATGCAAGGATAGAACAGTTCTGCTCTCTCCATCGGGAGAAGAAAGTATTGGCTGCAGACGGTCTATGCGCTGGATGGGAAAGTTGATATATGTATCCTCCTCTTCCAGTCCTAAGGAAAATATTGGAAGAAAAGACAGAAGCAATAGCAATACTCCTATTCTGGCCACGCAGAGCTTGGTTTTCCCTGGCATTAATGATGTCGAGAGGGATCTTCTGGAAGTTCCCACTGGGGCCCGATCTTCTATCCCGGAGAGGAATCCTTCATCCCAGTCTGAAGATGCTCCATCTAACAGGCTGGAGGCAGAACGGTAAGAGTTAGAGTTAGGCCTCACCTCTGAATTTGTCAGCACGATTCTAGCCTCCAGAACACCTACAGCTATTAAACCTATAATAGAGTCTGGAAGATCTTCAAGTCATAATGTACCAGGCAATCTCGGGTTCCTAAAGTTATAGCCACCATTCTTCAGTTCTTGCAAGGGGGTCTAATTAAAGGCCTCAGACTCAACACTCTGAAATTACAGTTTACAGCCATGAACGCTCAGCTTCAGGGATTATTCTCCAATAACTGCCCGGTATAACCATTCTTCAGAGCCCTAAAGATCGCTAATCCAGTGGTTCATCCTCGGCTTCCTTCCTGGAACCTTTTCTTGTTTTGTCATTGTTCTCCAAATCACCATATGAGCCTTTACAGCAAGCATCTCTGCACTTGATGACCTTAAAGACATTCTTTCTTGGGGTCGATAAGATGGGCCAGAAGAATAAGTGAGCTCCAAGCTCTGTCTATGCGGGACCCATATCTCAGAGACCTGGGTCACTGTCTGGGTCTTCGAACGATGCCTGGTGGCTTCCAGCAATAATATAAATCAAGAAATCAACTTACCTGTATATGTCCAGATCCTGTTGGAGAAGAACAGTCATCACTTCATCTGTTAGATGTAAGGAGAACTGCCTTGTGTTATCTAGAGAGGACGAAACAGTTTTGAATCAGTGGAGAATCTGTTCATAGATCACGGTCCAAATAAGGGTAACAGAGCGAGTAATGTCCCTCTGGCCAGGTGGATACAAAGTACGCTAGAAAGATGCTATACACTGAAGGAAGTTCAGTGTCCCCTTAATGTCAAGACGCAATCGAGCAGATCAATGGCGACTTAAGGGGCGGAGCTAGAACAGGCGTCCCTTCACCAGATCTGCTTGGCGGCAACATGGTCCTCCCATTCCACCTTCATGAACATTATCGACAGGATCTGATGCAGGCAGAGTGCTCCACTTTTGGCAAAAGACTGTTGGAGTTAACATCTTTTATACCCCCATTAATTTTTGCTTTTCAAATACCAAATGTATTTGTGCTACCGTAGGACAACCAGGAATAAAAAACCAAATATATATATATATAATCAGTCTCCAGGAATCTGAATATTAAGTATATACCAGGCTGAATAGTGCTGTATATACCAGGCTGAATAGTACTGTGTATACCAGGCTGAATAGTGCTGTATATACCAGGCTGAATAGTACTGTGTATACCAGGCTAAATATTACTGTATATACCAGGCTGAATAGTACTGTATATACCAGGCTGAATACTACTGTACATAGAAGGTTGAATATTGCTGTATATACCAGTCTGAATATTACTGTATATAAAAGGCTGAATAGTACTGTATATACCAGGCTGACTAGTACTGCATATACCAGGCTGAATAGTACTGTATATACCAGGCTGAATAGTACTATATACATGTAACGGACCGTTTCTGCAGACAAGGGGTAAAAACCGTTTAGGCGATCGGCCCCCTTTACAGAGATATAGGCACAGCTACTGCAGAACACCAAACTCCCGAACTGGATACAAAATAGCACTCCAACTCCCGTACTGGAACCTCCCAAATAGCTGCTAGCAGACGAACAGGAAAAGCAGACAATCAGCTTACACTCCTGGCAATCAGTCTCTAACAGCATACAGTGAATCCCCCCAAGAACGAGACGAGGCTCCGTATTGATGGTAAACAGGAATTCTCAGTTTATTGAGGGCTACCTGCCCGGTTTTTATCCAGGTTTCCCACCTGGTGGACACTCCCCTAGGGGACCAGAAGGAAGACTGCGACACGGGATACAGCAGCCAATCACACACAATGGGACAATACAGACACCCCCCAGCATATCCCTCCCCTCTGCCTGTGATACCATCACCCTACATGGGTAATGTAATCATCACAGGCAGGAGAATACACAATGTCTTCTGTCCTGGAGACAACTGAGGAGTCATTCAATTATCTCTCAGGACAAAGGGAAATCGCCAATACACACGTGGGGACAATAGGACAGAAATCACTATTTAATATACAATGTCCCACCCTTTACAATACACACAGACATTTCAGAGACAAGACTCCATTATGCACATGGGGACACAAAACAAGCATTACTGTTAAAATACACCAGGTAAGACACATTACATTAAAACTATACATTTAACATATCCCCAGATAGCTCAGGTCTGAGCGCACATTATTAAGTGAATGGCGCTCAGACCACACGAATACAGTTTAATCGCTATGGAGCCAAAGTCTTTACAGTCAGTTTCATACGAATGGGCTCCATGGGATTCCTATCTGGGGTATAACACATTCAACCAAAACTACCGAACCCCAGGCAGAAAAGCACGAATTAAGCTTTTCTGCAGGTAAAAAAAGATGTCTTTTAACAGGGGGCCATAGTCCAAAGGCAGCAGGCGAGCAACCAGGCTTCTCCAATGCAATGTGGCGAGATTGGTCTCGTCACAATACACAAGGCTAAATATTACTGTATATACCAGGCTGAATACTACTGTATATACCAGGCTGAATACTACTGTATATACCAGGCTAAATAGTACTGTATATACCAGGCTGAATAGTACTGCATATATCAGGCTGAATATTACTGTATATATCAGGCTGAATAGTACTGTACATACAAGGCTGAATAGTACTATATACACAAGGCTAAATATTACTGTATATACCAGGCTGAATACTACTGTATATACCAGGCTGAATAGTACTGCATATACCAGGCTAAATAGTACTGTATATACCAGGCTGAATAGTACTGCATATACCAGGCTAAATAGTACTGTATATACCAGGCTGAATAGTACTGTATATACAAGGCTGAATAGTACTGCATATACCAAGCTGAATAGTACCGTATATACCAGGCTGAATAGTACTGTATATACCAGGCTGAATACTACTGTATATACCAGGCTGAATAGTATTGTATACACAAGGCTGAATATTACTGTATATACCAGGCTGAATAGTACTGTATACACAAGGCTGAATATTACTGCATATACCAGGCTGAATAGCACTGTACATACCAGGCTGAATAGTACTGTATATACCAGGCTGAATAGTACAGTATATACCAGGATTAATATTACTGTATATACCAGGCTGAATAGTACTGTATATACCAGGCTGAATATTACTGTACATACCAGGCTGAATAGTACTGTATATACCAGGCTGAATAGTACAGTATATACCAGGATGAATATTACTGTATATATCAGGCTGAATAGTACTGTATATAGCAAGCTGAATAGTACTGTACATACCAGGCTGAACAGAAGCGTAGCTAACGGCTCATGGGCCCCCCTTCCCTCAGTGCTTTGTGTGTCTTCCTATGTGGCACAAGTGTCTTTGGGCCCCTTCAGGCTCCTGGGCCCGGTAGCGAATGCTACCTCTGCACCCCCTATAGCTATGCCCCTGAGGCTGAATAGTACTGTATATACCAGGCTAAATAGTACAGTATATACCAGGATGAATATTACTGTATATACCAGGCTGAAAAGTGATGTATATACCAGGCTGAATTGTACTGTATATACAAGGCTGAATATTACTGTATATACCAGGCTGAATATTACTGTATACACAAGGCTGAATATTACTGTACATACCAGGCTGAATACTAATGTACATATCAGGTTGAATATTAATGTATATACCAGGCCGAATAGTACTGTATATACAAGGCTGAATATTACTGTACATACCAGGCTGAATAGTACTGTATATACCAGGCTGAATAGTACTGTATAAACCAGGCTGAATATTACTGTATATACCAGGCTGAATAGTACTGTATATACCAGGCTGAATAGTACTGTACATATCAGGATGAATATTACTGTATATACCAGGCTGAATATTACTGTATATACCAGGCTGAATAGTACTGTATATACCAGGCTGAATATTACTGTATATAGCAAGCTGAATATTACTGTACATACCAGGCTGAATATTACTGTATATATCAGGCTGAATATTACTGTACATACCAGGCCGAATAGTACTGTATATACCAGGCTGAATATTACTGCATATACCAGGCTGAATATTAATGTATATACCAGGCTGAATATTACTGTATATACCAGGCTGAATATTACTGTACATACCAGGCTGAATAGTACTGTATACACAAGGCTGAATATTACTGTATATACCAGGCTGAATACTACTGTATATACCAGGCTGAATACTACTGTATATACCAGGCTAAATAGTCCTGTATATACCAGGCTGAATAGTACTGTATATACCAGGCTGAATAGTACTGCATATACCAGGCTAAATAGTACTGTATATACCAGGCTGAATAGTACTGTATATACCAGGCTGAATAGTACTGCATATACCAGGCTAAATAGTACTGTATATACCAGGCTGAATAGTACTGCATATACCAGGCTAAATAGTACTATATATACCAGGCTGAATAGTACTGCATATACCAGGCTAAATAGTACTGTATATACCAGGCTGAATAGTACTGGATATACCAGGCTGAATAGTACTGTATATACAAGGCTGAATAGTACTGCATATACCAAGCTGAATAGTACCGTATATACCAGGCTGAATAGTACTGTATATACCAGGCTGAATACTACTGTATATACCAGGCTGAATAGTATTGTATACACAAGGCTGAATATTACTGTATATACCAGGCTGAATAGTACTGTATACACAAGGCTGAATATTACTGCATATACCAGGCTGAATAGCACTGTACATACCAGGCTGAATAGTACTGTATATACCAGGCTGAATAGTACAGTATATACCAGGATGAATATTACTGTATATACCAGGCTGAATAGTACTGTATATACCAGGCTGAATATTACTGTACATACCAGGCTGAATAGTACTGTATATACCAGGCTGAATAGTACTGTATATACCAGGCTGACTAGTACTGTATATACCAGGCTGAATAGTACTGTATATACCAGGCTGAACAGTACTGTATATACCAGGCTGAACAGAAGCGTAGCTAACGGCTCATGGGCCCCCCTTCCCTCAGTGCTTTGTGGGTCTTCTTATGTGGCACAAGTGTCTTTCGGCCCCTTCAGGCTCCTGGGCCCGGTAGCGACTGCTACCTCTGCACCCCCTATAGCTACGCCCCTGAGGCTGAATAGTACTGTATATACCAGGCTGAATAGTACTGTATATACCAGGCTGAATAGTACTGTATATACCAGGCTAAATATTACTGTTAATACCAGGCTGAATAGTACTGTATATACCAGGCTGAATAGTACTGTATATACCAGTCTGAATAGTACTGTACATACCAGGCTGAATAGTACTGTACATATCAGGATGAATATTACTGTATATACCAGGCTGAATATTACTGTATACACCAGGCTGAATAGTACTGTATATACCAGGCTGAATAGTACTGTATATACCAGGCTGAATAGTACTGTATATACCAGGCTGAATAGTACTGTATATACCAGGCTGAATAGTACTGTATATACCAGGCTGAATAGTACTGTATATACCAGGCTGAATATTACTGTACATACTAGGCTGAATACTACTGTATATACCAGGCTGAATAGTACTGTATACACAAGGCTGAATATTACTGTATATACCAGGCTGAATACTACTGTATATACCAGGCTGAATACTACTGTATATACCAGGCTAAATAGTCATGTATATAACAGGCTGAATAGTACTGTATATACCAGGCTGAATACTACTGTATATACCAGGCTAAATAGTACTGTATATACCAGGCTGAATAGTACTGCATATACCAGGCTAAATAGTACTGTATATACCAGGCTGAATAGTACTGTATATACAAGGCTGAATAGTAGTGTATATACCAGGCTGAATATTACTGTACATACCAGGCTGAATAGTACTGTATATACCAGGCTGAATATTACTGTACATACCAGGCTGAATAGTACTATACATACCAAGCTGAATAGTACCGTATATACCAGGCTGAATAGTACGGTATATACCAGGCTGAATACTACTGTATATACCAGGCTGAATAGTATTGTATACACAAGGCTGAATATTACTGTATATACCAGGCTGAATAGTACTGTATACACAAGGCTGAATATTACTGCATATACCAGGCTGAATAGTACTGTATATACCAGGCTGAATAGTACTGTATATACCAGGATGAATATTACTGTATATATCAGGCTGAATAGTACTGTATATAGCAAGCTGAATAGTACTGTACATACCAGGCTGAACAGAAGCGTAGCTAACGGCTCATGGGCCCCCCTTCCCTCAGTGCTTTGTGTGTCTTCTTATGTGGCACAAGAGTCTTTGGGCCCCTTCAGGCTCCTGGGCCCGGTAGCGACTGCTACCTCTGCACCCCCTATAGCTACGCCCCTGAGGCTGAATAGTACTGTATATACCAGGCTGATTAGTACTGTATATACCAGGCTAAATAGTACTGTACATACCAGGATGAATAGTACTGTATATACCAGGCTAAATATTACTGTTAATACCAGGCTGAATAGTACTATATATACCAGGCTGAATATTACTGTATATACCAGGCTGAATACTAATGTACATACCAGTCTGAATAGTACTGTATATACCAGGCTGAATAGTACTGTACATACCAGGCTGAATAGCACTGTACATACCAGGCTGAATAGTACTGTACATACCAGGCTGAATATTACTGTATATATCAGGCTGAATATTACTGTACATACCAGGCTGAAAATTACTGTATATACCAGGCTGAATATTACTGTATATACCACGCTGAATTGTACTGTATATACCAGGCTGAATAGTATTGTATATACCAGGCTGAATATTACTGTATATACCAGGCTGAATTGTACTGTATATACCAGGCTGAATAGTACTGTATACACAAGGCTGAATATTACTGTATATACCAGGCTGAATACTACTGTATATACCAGGCTGAATAGTACTGTACATACCAGCATGGGCGTAGCTATAGGGGGTGCAGGGGTAGCAGTCGCTACCGGGCCCAGGAGCCTGAGGGGGCCCAAGGAACCTTGTGCCGCATAAGAAGATACACAAAGCACTGAGGGAAGGGGGGCCCAAGCTGAACTCTTGCACCAGGGCCCATGAGCCGTTAGCTACGCTCCTGCATACCAGGCTGAATAGTACTGTATATACCAAGCTGAATAGTACTGTATATACCAAGCTGAATAGTGCTGTATATACCAGGCTGAATAGTATTGTATATACCAGGTTGAATACTACTGTATATACCAGGCTGAATAGTACTGTATATACCAGGCTGAATATTACTGTATATAGCAAGCTGAATAGTACTGTATACACAAGGCTGAATATTACTGCATATACCAGGCTGAATAGTACTGTACATACCAGGCTGAATAGTACTGTATATACCAGGCTGAATAGTACAGTATATACCAGGATGAATATTACTGTATATACCAGGATGAATATTACTGTATATATCAGGCTGAATAGTACTGTATATAGCAAGCTGAATAGTACTGTACATACCAGGCTGAACAGAAGCGTAGCTAACGGCTCATGGGCCCCCCTTCCCTCAGTGCTTTGTGTGTCTTCTTATGTGGCACAAGTGTCTTTGGGCCCCTTCAGGCTCCTGGGCCCGGTAGCGACTGCTACCTCTGCACCCCCTATAGCTACGCCCCTGAGGCTGAATAGTCCTGTATATACCAGGCTAAATAGTACTGTACATACCAGGATGAATATTACTGTATATACCAGGCTAAATATTACTGTTAATACCAGGCTGAATAGTACTGTACAAACCAGTCTGAATAGTACTGTATATACCAGGCTGAATAGTACTGTACATATCAGGATGAATATTACTGTACATACCAGGCTGAATATTACTGTATATACCAGGCTGAATATTACTGTATACACAAGGCTGAATATTACTGTACATACCAGGCTGAATACTAATGTACATATCAGGTTGAATATTAATGTATATACCAGGCCGAATAGTACTGTATATACAAGGCTGAATATTACTGTACATACCAGGCTGAATATTACTGTATATATCAGGCTGAATATTACTGTACATACAAGGCAGAATAGTACTGTATATACCAGGCTGAATATTACTGCATATACCAGGCTGAATACTACTGTATATACCAGGCTGAATATTACTGTATATACCAGGCTGAATATTACTGTATATACCAGGCTGAATATTACTGTATATACCAGGCTGAATAGTACTGTATATACCAGGCTGAATTGTACTGTATATACCAGGCTGAATAGTATTGTATATACCAGGCTGAATATTACTGTATATACCAGGCTGAATACTACTGTATATACCAGGCTGAATAGTACTGTATACACAAGGCCGAATATTACTGTATATACCAGGCTGAATATTACTGTACATATGAGGCTGAATACTACTGTATACACCAGGCTGAATACTAATGTACATATCAGGCTGAATATTAATGTATATACCAGGCTGAATAGTACTGTACATACCAGGCTGAATAGTACTGTATATACTAGGCTGAATAGCACAGTATATACCAGGCTGAATAGTACTGTACATATGAGGCTGAATACTACTGTATATACCAGGCTGAATACTAATGTACATATCAGGCTGAATATTAATGTATATACCAGGCTGAATAGTACTGTATATACCAGGCTGAATAGCACTGTACATAAAAGGCTGAATAGTACCATGTATACCAGGCTGAATAGTACTGTATATACCAGGCTGAATAGTACCATATATACCAGGCAGAATAGTACTGTATATACAAGGCTGAATAGTACTGCATATACCAGGCTGAATAGTACTGTATATACCAGGCTGAATAGTACTGTACATACCAGGCTGAATATTACTGGATATACCAAGCTGAATATTACTGTATATAAAAGGCTGAAGAGTACCGTATATACCAGGCTGAATAGTACTGTATATACCAGGCTGAATAGTACCATATATACCAGGCTGAATAGTACTGTATATACCAGGCTGAATAGTACTGTACATACCAGGCTGAATAGTACTGTACATACCAGGCTGAATAGTACTGTACATACCAAGCTGAATAGTACTGTATATACCAGGCTGAATAGTACTGTACATATGAGGCTGAATATTACTGTACATACCAGGCTGAATACTAATGTACATATCAGGCTGAATATTAATGTATATACCAGGCTGAATAGTACTGTATATACCAGGCTGAATAGCACAGTATATACCAGGCTGAATAGTACTGTACATATGAGGCTGAATACTACTGTATATACCAGGCTGAATACTAATGTACATATCAGGCTGAATATTAATGTATATACCAGGCTGAATAGTACTGTATATACCAGGCTGAATAGTACTGTATATACCAGGCTGAATAGTACTGTATATACCAGGATGAATATTACTGTATATATCAGGCTGAACAGTACTGTATATACCAGGCTGAACAGAAGCGTAGCTAACGGCTCATGGGCCCCCCTTCCCTCAGTGCTTTGTGTGTCTTCTTATGTGGCACAAGTGTCTTTGGGCCCCTTCAGGCTCCTGGGCCCGGTAGCGACTGCTACCTCTGCACCCCCTATAGCTACGCCCCTGAGGCTGAATAGTACTGTATATACCAGGCTGAATAGTACTGTATATACCAGGCTGAATATTACTGTATATACCAGGCTGAATAGTACTGTATATACCAGGCTGAATAGTATTGTATATACCAGGCTGAATATTACTGTATATACCAGGCTGAATATTACTGTATATACCAGGCTGAATAATACTGTACATACCAGGCTGAATAGTACTGTACATACTAGGCTGAATAATACTGTATATACCAGGCTGAATAGTACTGTATATACCAGGCTGAATAGTACTGTATATACCAGGCTGAATAGTACTGTATATACCAGGCTGAATAGTACTGTACATACCAGGCTGAATAATACTGTATATACCAGGCTGAATAGTACTGTATATACCAGGCTGAATAGTACCGTATATACCAGGCTGAATAGTACTGTACATACCAGGCTGAATATTACTGTATATACCAGGCTGAATATTACTGTATATACACGGATGAATAGTACTGTATATACCAGGCTGAATAGTACTGTATATACCAGGCTGAATAGTACTGTATATACCAGGCTGAATATTACTGCATATACCAGGCTGAATATTACTGTATATACCAGGCTGAATATTACTGTATATACCAGGCTGAATATTACTGTACATACCAGGCTGAATAGTACTGTATATACCAGGCTGAATAGTACTGTATATACCAGGCTGAATATTACTGTATATACCAGGCTGAATAGTACTGTATATACCAGGCTGAATAATACTGTATATACCAGGCTGAATATTACTGTATATACCAGGCTGAATATTACTGTATATACCAGGCTGAATAGTACTGTATATACCAGGCTGAATAGTACCGTATATACCAGGCTGAATAGTACTGTATATACCAGGCTGAATAGTACTGTACATACTAGGCTGAATATTACTGTATATACCAGGCTGAATAGTACTGTATATACCAGGCTGAATAGTACTGTACATACTAGGCTGAATAATACTGTATATACCAGGCTGAATAGTACTGTATATACCAGGCTGAATAGTACTGTATATACCAGGCTGAATAGTACTGTATATACCAGGCTGAATAGCACAGTATATACTAGGCTGAATATTACTGTACATATGAGGCTGAATATTACTGTACATACTAGGCTGAATAGTACTGTACATACCAGGCTGAATAGTACTGTATATACCAGGCTGAATATTACTGTATATAGCAAGCTGAATATTACTGTATATACCAGGCTGAATATTACTGTATATACCAGGCTGAATAGTACTGTATATACCAGGCTGAATATTACTGTATATACCAGGCTGAATAGTACTGTATATACCAGGCTGAATAGTACTGTACATACCAGGCAGTGTTACAGTAGAAGTGTGAGAACAGCAGAGGACACAACATATGGCTGCCATTCTAGCAGAGGGCACCCTGGCCTTACAGGTAAGGTCCTGAACAGCTGGCACTGACAGAATGGGGACTGGGCTGGGCACATGTGAGCCGGGAGGAGGCCGGGCGGAGAGGAAGGGGCCCCTCCAGAGTTACATCAGCCACACGCCTGTGTAGAAGGGCAGGCGGAACCTGGAACACGTGGAGGGCACCGGTCCAGGGCACAGCACCTGTCACCCGTCCAGCCTGGGCACTGCAGCTCTGGTTGTGTGCGGAGGACGGTGAGGGGACAGGAGTCCGCGGCCGGAAGAGGTCAAGAGCGGTCATCGGCGGCCACACTGCATCCACAGAGATCAGTAGCGCGGAGCAGGAGCCCCGAACACACAGCGGTCAGCGGGGGCCACTTACCTGCGAGCTGCGGCCCTGCTGCAGTGAACAAGAACTGTCTTCTCCTGTCAGCCATCCCCGCCCACAGCCGGAGCCGGATCACCCTATAGCAGCACATAGAGCGGGAGGCCTGTGCACGGGGGCTGACGTGTGACATCGGGGGGCAATGTTAGCTGTCCTGTCACCGGGAGGCCTGTGGGCACATCAGATGGGGCAGAGCCTGAGCTATCATAATGGCCACTGTACCCCGGGACTGGCACTCATCATGGCCGATACAGTATTTCAGGGCTGAGGCAGTATCATATACATATATATAACCAGGGCAGGCAGTGTTAGAGGGGAAGCATATAATGTGTACTATCCGATCAGTCACCGCAATAACGTACCGCCGCCTTATAATGACTGATAGTTCACTACAATACTGTACAGAATACTGTACCCCCATCTTGAAATGACTGATAGGTCATTGCAATACTGTACAGAATACTGTACCCCGTCTTATAATGACTGATAGTTCACCACAATAATATACAGAATACCGTACGCCGTCTTATAATGACTGATAGGTCACTACAATACTGTACAGAATACCGTATCCCATCTTATAATGACTAATAGTTCACTACAATACTGTACAGAATACCGTACCCCCGTCTTATAATGACTGATAGGTCACTACAATACTGTGCAGAATACCGTACCCCATCTTATAATGACTGATAGGTCACTACAATACTGTACAGATTACCGTACCCCCGTCTTATAATGACTGATAGGTCACTACAATACTGTACAGAATACCGTACCCCCTTCTTATAATGACTGATAGGTCACTGCAATACTGTACAGAATACCGTACCCCCGTCTTATAATGACTGATAGGTCACTATGATACTGTACAGATTACCGTACCCCTGCCTTATAATGACTGATAGTTCACTACAATACTGTGCAGAATACCGTACCCCCATCTTATATTAACTGATAGGTCACTACAATACTGTACAGAATACCGTACCCCCATCTTATATTAACTGATAGGTCACTACAATACTGTACAGAATACCGTACCCCCATCTTATATTAACTGATAGGTCACTACAATACTGTACAGATTACCGTACCCCCATCTTAGAATGACTGATAAGTCACTACAATACTGTACAGATTACCGTACGCCGTCTTATAATGACTAATAGGTCGCTGTAATACTGTACAGAATACCGTACACCGTCTTATAATGACTGATAGGTCGCTATAATACTGTACAGATTACCGTACGCCGTCTTATAATGACTGATGGGCCGCTACAATACTGTACAGAATACCGTACTCAGTGGCGTATCTATCACGAGGCAAACAAGGCATTTGCCTAGGGCGGCACTTGCTAATAGGGCGGCAAAATGCCTTGTTTGCCTTAGTCATAGTTAAATATTTTTTTTCCCCTTGTCCTTGTCCGGTCCGAATCCGATCCAATTCTTCACTATGCAAGTGGCATCGCCGGCGCCGCCCGCATAGTGAAGGACTTGATTACTTTCTTCCTCCTGCTCCTCCGAGTCCGTCCTGACTACTTCACCCCGACATGACATCCCCTGCTGCGTCCACGCGTTGCCGTCGTGAGTCCCGTGATGTCACACGGAGGTGGAGTCACGGGCCAGCGGCAATGCTAGGGCGGCAGGGCCTACGCAGTGTGTGCTGACTCTAAACCCATTTAAAACGTGAGTACCCTCAAATTACTGTCACAGTCTGCAGCCTGGAGGACGATTAAATAAGTATTGGGGACGGGTTATAAATTATTCTGAGACACATAGCAGTTATATGTGGTGACAGAATCCCTTTAATATCATGCAGATGCAATGTCCATGTCACTGGTATATTGTTCCAATTTCCTACTATGTTGGAGTGTCTCTGAATGATATGATATAACCCCTGTGAGCTAAACATATGCTCATGTCCAGGGTTATATTTGGATTTCTTAAGGTGGCCTTATAAAATCTATTTGTGGCTTTATTCTGCTAAAAAAAAACAGGTTTTATTGACCTGTCAATCACTGAATTAAGGTGCCCAAGGGGAGGTCCGTGGATCCATGGTGCCCGGCCGTTCGGAGCCCAGCGCCGCCTTCCCTGCGTTCAGCGCCGTCTACTTCACCTCTGCGCTGCCTCTCCCTCCGTCCCCCTCCTCCCACTTTCAGATCCCGCGCGTGTGGAAGGGAGGGGTGGTTCGAATTTATATTAGGGGGGTGCCTGAGTTTAGTCTCGCCTAGGGCAGCACAAAACCAAGATACACCATTGACCGTACTCTGTCTTATAATGACTGATAGGTCACTACACTACTGTACAGATTACCATACCCCATCTTATAAAGACTAATAGGTCGCTACAATACTGTACAGAATACGGTACCTCTGATTTATAATAACTGATAGGTCACTACACTACTATACAGAATACCGTACTCCCATCTTATAAAGACTAATAGGTCGCTACAATACTGTACAGAATACCGTACTCCCATCTTATAATGACTGATAGTTCACTACAATACTGTACAGAATACCGTACCTCCGTCGTATAATGACTGATAGTTCACTACAATACTGTACAGATTACCGTACCCATCTTATAATGACTGATAGGTCACTACAATACTGTACAGATTACCGTACCCCGTCGTATAATGACTGATAGGTCACTACAATACTGTACAGATTACCGTACCCCCATCTTATAATGACTGATAAATCACTACAATACTGTACAGATTACCGTACCCCGTCTTATAATGACTGATAGGTCACTACAATGCTGTACAGATTACCGTACCCCGTCGTATAATGACTGATAGGTCACTACACTACTATACAGAATACCGTACCCCCGTCTTATAATGACTGATAGGTCACTACAATACTGTACAGATTACCGTACCCCGTCTTATAATGACTGATAGGTCACTACAATGCTGTACAGATTACCGTACCCCCGTCGTATAATCACTGATAGGTCATTACACTACTATACAGAATACCGTACCCCCGTCTTATAATGACTGATAGGTCGCTACAATACTATACAGAATACCGTACCCCGTCTTATAATGACTGATAGGTCAGTGCAATACTGTACAGAATACCGTACCCCCGTCTTATAAAGACTGATAGGTCGCTACAATACTGTACAGATTACCGTACCCGTCTTATAATGACTGATAGGTCACTACAATACTGTACAGATTACCGTACCCCGTCTTATAATGACTGATAGGTCAGTGCAATACTGTACAGAATACCGTACCCCCGTCTTATAAAGACTGATAGGTCGCTACAATACTGTACAGATTACCGTACCCCCGTCTTATACAGACTGATAGGTCGCTACAATACTGTACAGATTACCGTACCCGTCTTATAATGACTGATAGGTCACTACAATACTGTACAGAATACCGTACCCTCTCTTATAATGACTGATAGGTCATTACCCTACTATACAGAATACTGTACCTCAGTCTTATAATGACTGATAGGTCACTACAATACTGTACAGAATACCGTACCCCCGTCTTATAAAGACTGATAGGTCACTACAATACTGTACAGATTACCGTACCCTTCTTATAATGACTGATAGGTCACTACAATACTGTACAGATTACCGTACCCCTGCCTTAAAATGACTGATAGTTCACTACAATACTGTACAGAATACTGTACCCCGTCTTATAAAGACTGATAGGTCGCTACAATACTGTACAGAATACCGTACCCCCGTCTTATAAAGACTGATAGGTCGCTACAATACTGTACAGAATACCGTACCCGTCTTATAATGACTGATAGGTCACTACAATACTGTAAAGATTACCGTACCCCCATCCTAAAATGACTGATAGGTCACTACAATACTGTACAGATTACCGTACCCCTGTCTAATAATGACTGATAGGTCACTACAATACTGTACAGAATACCGTACCCGTCTTATAATGTCTGATAGGTCACTACAATACTGTACAGATTACCGTACCCTGTCTTATAATGACTAATGGGTCGCTATAATACTGTACAGAATACCGTACCCGTCTTATAATGTCTGATAGGTCACTACAATACTGTACAGATTACTGTACCCTGTCTTATAATGACTGATGGGTCGCTATAATACTGTGCAGAATACCGTACCCCGTCTTATAATGACTGATAGGTCACTACAATACTGTACAGAATA
This sequence comes from Bufotes viridis, assembly GCA_033119425.1. Classification (NCBI taxonomy): domain Eukaryota; kingdom Metazoa; phylum Chordata; class Amphibia; order Anura; family Bufonidae; genus Bufotes; species Bufotes viridis. Next base: position 449,320,060 of record CM065591.1, read on the forward strand.
CCGTACTCTGTCTTATAATGACTGATAGGTCGCTATAATACTGTACCGAATACCGTACCCCGTCCTATAATGACTGATGGGTTGCTTCAATACTGTACAGATTACCGTACCCCGTCTTATAATGACTGATAGGTCACTACAATACTGTACAGAATACCGTACCCTGTCTTATAATGACTGATAGGTCACTACAATACTGTACAGAATACCGTACCCCATCTTATAAAGACTGATAGGTCGCTACAATACTGTACAGAATACCGTACCCGTCTTATAATGACTGATAGGTCACTATGATACTGTACAGATTACCGTACCCCCGTCTTATAATAACCGATAGTTCACTACGATACTGTACAGATTACCATACCCCTGCCTTATAATGACTGATAGTTCACTACAATACTGTACAGATTACCGTACCCCCATCTTAAAATGACTGATAGGTCACTACAATACTCTATAGATTACCTTACCCGTTTTATAATGACTGATAAGTCACTACAATACTGTACAGATTACCGTACCCTGTCTTATAATGACTGATAGGTCACTATAATACTGTACAGAATACTGTACCCCGTCTTATAATGACTGTTAGGTCACTACAATACTCTACAGATTACCGTACTCTGTCTTATAATGACTGATAGGTCACTACAATACTGTACAGAATACCGTACCCCGTCTTATAATGAATGATAGGTCACTACAATACTGTACAGAATACCGTACTCTGTCTTATAAAGACTGATAGGTCACAACAATACTTTACAGAATACCGTACCCGTCTTATAATGACTGATAGGTCACTACAATACTGTAAAGATTACCGTACCCCCATCCTTAAATGACTGATAGGTCACTACAATACTGTACAGATTACCGTACCCCTGTCTAATAATGACTGATAGGTCACTACAATACTGTACAGAATACCGTACCCGTCTTATAATGTCTGATAGGTCACTACAATACTGTACAGATTACCGTACCCTGTCTTATAATAACTGATGGGTCGCTATAATACTGTACAGAATACTGTACCCCGTCTTATAATGACTGATGGGTCGCTGCAATACTGTGCAGAATACCGTACCCCGTCTTATAATGACTGATAGGTCACTACAATACTGTACAGAATACCGTACTCTGTCTTATAATGACTGATAGGTCGCTATAATACTGTACTGAATACCGTACCCCGTCCTATAATGACTGATGGGTTGCTTCAATACTGTACAGAACACCGTACCCCGTCTTATAATGACTGATAGGTCACTACAATACTGTACAGAATACCGTACCCCCATCTTATAATGACTGATAGGTCACTACAATACTGTACAGATTACCGTACCCTGTCTTATAAAGACTTATAGGTCGCTACAGTACTGTACAGAATGCCGTACCCCCATCTTATAAAGACTGATAGGTCGCTACAATACTGTACAGAATACCGTACCCGTCTTATAATGACTGATAGGTCACTATGATACTGTACAGATTACCGTACCCCTGCCTTATAATGACTGATAGTTTACTACAATACTGTACAGATTACCGTACCCCCGTCTTATAATAACTGATAGTTCACTACGATACTGTACAGATTACCATACCCCTGCCTTATAATGACTGATAGTTCACTACAATACTGTACCCAGTCTTATAAAGACTGATAGGTCGCTACAATAAATTATAGAATACCGTACCCGTCTTATAATGACTGATAGGTCACTACAATACTGTACAGATTACCGTACCCTGTCTTATATTGACTGATAGGTCGCTATAATACTGTACAGAATACTGTACCCCGTCTTATAATGACTGTTAGGTCACTACAATACTCTACAGATTACCGTACTCTGTCTTATAATGACTGATAGGTCACTACAATACTGTACAGAATACCGTACCCGTCTTATAATGACTGATAGGTCACTACAATACTGTACAGAATACCGTACTCTGTCTTATAATGACTGATAGATCGCTATAATACTGTACAGAATACCGTACCCTGTCTTATAAAGACTGATAGGTCGCTACAATACTGTACAGAATACCGTACCCGTCTTATAATGACTGATAGGTCACTACAATACTGTACAGAATACCGTACTCTGTCTTATAATGACTGATAGGTCGCTATAATACTGTACAGAATACCGTACCCTGTCTTATAAAGACTGATAGGTCGCTACAATACTGTACAGAATACCGTACCCGTCTTATAATGACTGATAGGTCACTACAATACTGTACAGAATACCGTACCCCCGTCTTATAATGACTGATAGGTCACTACAATACTGTACAGATTACCGTACCCGTTTTATAATGACTGATACGTCACTACAATACTGTACAGAATACCGTACCCCCATCTTATAATGACTGATAGGTCACTACAATACTGTACAGATTTCCGTACCCCTGTCTTATAATGACTGATAGGTCACTACAATACTGTACAGATTACCGTACCCGTCTTATAATAACTAATAGGTCGCTACAATACTGTACAGAATACCGTACCCGTCTTATAATGACTGATAGGTCACTATGATACTGTACAGATTACCGTACCCCCGTCTTATAATGACTGATAGGTCACTACAATACTGTACAGATTACCGTACCCGTTTTATAATGACTGATACGTCACTACAATACTGTACAGAATACCGTACCCCCATCTTATAATGACTGATAGGTCACTACAATACTGTACAGATTTCCGTACCCCTGTCTTATAATGACTGATAGGTCACTACAATACTGTACAGATTACCGTACCCGTCTTATAATAACTAATAGGTCGCTACAAGACTGTACAGAATACCGTACCCCCGTCTTATAATGACTGATAGGTCACTACAATACTGTACAGATTACCGTACCCGTTTTATAATGACTGATACGTCACTACAATACTGTACAGAATACCGTACCCCCATCTTATAATGGCTGATAGGTCACTACAATACTGTACAGATTACCGTACCCGTTTTATAATGACTGATAGGTCACTACAATACTCTACAGATTACCGTACCCCCGTCTTATAATGACTGATAGGTCACTACAATACTCTACAGATTACCGTACCCCCATCTTATAATGACTGATAGGTCACTACAATACTGTACAGAATACCGTACCCCCGTCTTATAATGACTTATAGGTCACTACAATACTGTACAGATTACCGTACCCTGTCTTATAAAGACTTATAGGTCGCTACAGTACTGTACAGAATGCCGTACCCCCATCTTATAAAGACTGATAGGTCGCTACAATACTGTACAGAATACCGTACCCGTCTTATAATGACTGATAGGTCACTATGATACTGTACAGATTACCGTACCCCTGCCTTATAATGACTGATAGTTTACTACAATACTGTACAGATTACCGTACCCCCGTCTTATAATAACTGATAGTTCACTACGATACTGTACTGATTACCATACCTCTGCCTTATAATGACTGATAGTTCACTACAATACTGTACCCCGTCTTATAAAGACTGATAGGTCGCTACAATAAATTATAGAATACCGTACCCGTCTTATAATGACTGATAGGTCACTACAATACTGTACAGATTACCGTACCCTGTCTTATATTGACTGATAGGTCGCTATAATACTGTACAGAATACTGTACCCCGTCTTATAATGACTGTTAGGTCACTACAATACTCTACAGATTACCGTACTCTGTCTTATAATGACTGATAGGTCACTACAATACTGTACAGAATACCGTACTCCGTCTTATAATGACTGATAGGTCACTACAATACTGTACAGAATACCGTACTCTGTCTTATAATGACTGATAGATCGCTATAATACTGTACAGAATACCGTACTCTGTCTTATAAAGACTGATAGGTCGCTACAATACTGTACAGAATACCGTACTCCGTCTTATAATGACTGATAGGTCACTACAATACTGTACAGAATACCGTACTCTGTCTTATAATGACTGATAGGTCGCTATAATACTGTACAGAATACCGTACTCCTGTCTTATAAAGACTGATAGGTCGCTACAATACTGTACAGAATACCGCACTCCGTCTTATAATGACTGATAGGTCACTACAATACTGTACAGAATACCGCACTCCGTCTTATAATGACTGATAGGTCACTACAATACTGTACAGATTACCGTACCCGTCTTATAATGACTGATAGGTCACTACAATACTGTACAGAATACCGTACCCCCGTCTTATAATGACTGATAGGTCACTACAATACTGTACAGATTACCGTACCCCAGTTTTATAATGACTGATAGGTCACTACAATACTCTACAGATTACCGTACCCCAGTCTTATAATGACTGATAGGTCACTACAATACTCTACAGATTACCGTACCCCCGTTTTATAATGACTGATAGCTCACTACAATACTGTACAGATTACCGTACCCCCATCTTAGAATGACTGATAGGTCACTATAATACTGTACAGATTACCGTACCCGTCTTATAATGACTGATAGGTCACTACAATACTTTACAGAATACCGTACCCCGTCTTATAATGACTGATAGGTCACTACAATACTTTACAGATTACCGTACCCCGTTTTATAATGACTGATAGTTCACTACAATACTGTACAGATCACCGTACCCCTGTCTTATAATGACTGATAGTTCACTACAATACTGTACAGATTGCGGTACCCCTGTCTTATAATGGCTGATAGGTCACTACAATACTGTACAGAATGCCGTACCCCCGTCTTATAATGACTGATAGGTCACTACAATACTGTACAGAATACCGTACCCGTCTTATAATGACTGATAGGTCACTACAATACTGTACAGAATACCGCACTCCGTCTTATAATGACTGATAGGTCACTACAATACTGTACAGATTACCGTACCCTGTCTTATAATGACTGATAGGTCACTACAATACTGTACAGAATACCGCACTCCCATCTTATAATGACTGATAGGTCACTACAATACTGTACAGATTACCGTACTCCTGTCTTATAATGACTGATAGGTCACTACAATACTGTACAGATTACCGTACTCCGTCTTATAATGACTGATAGGTCACTACAATACTGTACAGAATACCGTACCCCCGTCTTATAATGACTGATAGGTCACTACAATACTGTACAGATTACCGTACCCGTTTTATAATGACTGATACGTCACTACAATACTGTACAGAATACCGTACCCCCATCTTATAATGGCTGATAGGTCACTACAATACTGTACAGATTACCGTACCCGTTTTATAATGACTGATAGGTCACTACAATACTCTACAGATTACCGTACCCCAGTCTTATAATGACTGATAGGTCACTACAATACTGTACAGATTACCGTTCCCGTCTTATAATGACTGATAGGTCACTACAATACTGTACAGAATACCGTACCGTCCTATAATGACTTAAGGTCGCTACAGTACTGTACAGAATACCGTACCCCCGTGTTATAAAGACTGATAGGTCACTACAATACTGTACAGAATACCGTACCCCCGTCTTATAATGACTGATAGGTCACTACAATACTGTACAGAATACCGTACCCCCGTCTTATAATGACTGATAGATCACTACAATACTGTACAGATTACCATACCCCCGTCTTATAATGACTGATAGTTCACTACAATACTCTACAGATTACCGTACCCCCGTTTTATAATGACTGATAGCTCACTACAATACTGTACAGATTACCGTACCCCCATCTTAGAATGACTGATAGGTCACTATAATACTGTACAGATTACCGTACCCGTCTTATAATGACTGATAGGTCACTACAATACTGTACAGAATACCGTACTCCGTCTTATAATGACTGATAGGTCACTACAATACTGTACAGAATACCGTACCCCTTCTTATAAAGACTGATAGGTCGCTACAATACTGTACAGAATACCGTACCCGTCTTATAATAAATGATAGGTCACTACAATACTGTACAGATTGCGGTACCCCTGTCTTATAATGACTGATAGGTCACTACAATACTGTACAGATTACCGTACCCCCGTCTTATAATGACTGATAGGTCACTACAATACTGTACAGAATGCCGTACCCCCATCTTATTATGACTGATAGGTCACTACAATACTGTACAGATTAACGTACCCCCATTTTATAATGACTGATAGGTCACTACAATACTGTACAGAATACCGTACCCCCATCTTATAATGACTGATAGGTCACTACAATACTGTACAGATTACCGTACCCCCGTTTTATAATGACTGATAGGTCACTACAATACTGTACAGAATACCGTACTCCCGTCTTATAATGACTGATAGGTCACTACAATACTGTACAGATTACCGTACTCCGTCTTATAATGACTGATAGGTCACTACAATACTGTACAGATTACCGTACTCCGTCTTATAATGACTGATAGGTCACTACAATACTGTACAGATCATCGTACCCCCATCTTATAATGACTGATAGGTCACTACAATACTGTACAGAATACCGTACCCCCGTCTTATAATGACTGATAGGTCACTACAATACTGTACAGATCACCGTACCCCCGTCTTATAATGACTGATAGGTCACTACAATACTGTACAGATTACCGTACCCCCGTTTTATAATGACTGATAGGTCACTACAATACTGTACAGAATACCGTACCCCCGTCTTATAATGACTGATAGTTCACTACAATACTGTACAGATTACCGTACCCCCATCTTAGAATGACTGATAGTTCACTACAATACTGTACAGATTACCGTACCCGTCTTATAATGACTGATAGGTCACTACAATACTTTACAGATTACCGTACCCCGTTTTATAATGACTGATAGTTCACTACAATACTCTACAGATTACCGTACCCGTCTTATAATGACTGATAGTTCACTACAATACTCTACAGATTACCGTACCCGTCTTATAATGACTGATAGGTCACTACAATACTGTACAGATTACCATACCCCCGTCTTATAATGACTGATAGGTCACTACAATACTGTACAGATTACCGTACCCCCATTTTATAATGACTGATAGTTCACTACAATAATGTACAGAATACCGTACTCTGTCTTATAATAACTGATAGGTCACTGCAATACTGTACAGATTACCGTTCCCGTCTTATAATGACTGATAGGTCACTACAATACTGTACAGAATACCGTACCCCTGTCTTATAATGATAGGTCACTAAAATACTGTACAGAATTCCGTACCTGTCTTATAATGACTGATAGGTCACTGCAATACTGTACAGATCACCTACCCCGTCTTATAATGACTGATAGTTCACTACAATACTGTACAGAATACCGTACCCCCGTCTTATAATGACTTATAGGTCACCGCAATACTGTTCAGATTACCGTACCCCGTCTTATAATGACTGATAGGTCACTACAATACTGTACAGATTACCGTATCCCCGTCTTATAATGACTGCTAGGTCACTACAATACTGTACAGATTACCATACCCGTCTTATAATGACTAATAGGTCACTTCAATACTGTACAGATTACCGTACCCCCGTCTTATAATGACTGATAGGTCACTACAATACTGTACAGAATACCGTACCCCCGTCTTATAATGACTGATAGGTCACTACAATACTGTACAGATTACCGTACCCGTCTTATAATGACTGATAGGTCACTACAATACTGTACAGATTACCGTACCCCCGTCTTATAATGACTGATAGGTCACTACAATACTGTACAGAATACCGTACCCCGTCTTATAATGACTGATCGGTCACTACAATACTGTACAGATTACCGTACCCCCATTTTATAATTACTGATAGGTCACTACAATACTGTACAGAATACCGTACCCCGTCTTATAATGACTGATAGTTCACTATGCCAAATGGGCACTGCAAACTAAGTAACTAAGTGGCACCATAATAACTGCTGGCATGTAATATAACGGGCAGCATGAATAGATCTGCACTTTGGGGGCAGTGGCATACATAAAGGGGAAGGTGCCCATTAGTAAATATCCGAATGCCCCCTAATTATTGTGCCAAGTGATCCCAGATGGTTCTGATATGTTTGGTTTTTCCAGAACCACTGGGCTAATTCCCCCAAAATATATATATAAAATGGGGACGGCTTCTCTCGGGCTGGCTCTCTTTAGTTTTCACAGCAGCTATTAAGAATATGATGGGTTTTCGAGGTGAGATCCTGATGTCATTGACTTATAATGGGTGAGGCTGGTATCTGCCATTTTACTGGACAGAACAGAGCGACATGCTACACTACACCGACCATCGAAGGGCACAGAGTCCTGACGGAAAGCCCGCACGCTGCTGTTTAGTCGGTGAAAGAAATATTTGCAATTTCGGCTTTTTCGACTGTGTGGGATAAGTGAGGACGCAGCTGAAAAATCACATTGCGAACCTTTGACCATGTCACAGATCCAGACTTTAGACCTTGTGTGACCAAATCTTCTAAATCAGCATTCCCCCAGATTTATCTCTTGCCAGTCCATCAGGAACAGAATAAATTCAGTGTCCGCTTGAGAAGTGAAAAACAAGAAAAAACAAGTGTCGTATGATTTTAGTACCTTTTGGCCTCATGCACATGATCCATTTTGCGGTCCACAAACCACCACCAGATCTGCAGAATACGGGTCCTGTCCATGTGCATTCTGCAGTATTCCCACATCTATCAGTAGAAATGGCTATTCTACAAAAGGACAGGAGGAGTTAAATGATTTGCAGAACAGCCTCATGGATGCGGACAGCAAACGGATGATATAAAAATGAGTGGGTCCAGGTGCCATCCGGAAAAAATGTGTATCGGGTGCAGACTAAAACTTTGGTCGCATGCATGAGGCCTTAAAGGCGATTTCCAGCTTTGCAATATTGAATGCCTATCCTCAGGACAGGCCATCTATATTAGATCATGGGGGTTTGCCTCTCAGCCACCTTGCCGATCAGCTGTTTAGAGGGGTTGTGACACAGATGTGAAAACAGACAAAATAAGTGAGGACTTCAAGGGTAACTGTCATATTTTTTTTTATTTGCTAGTTTATTAGAGCTAGGCATGTATACCTGGGTTAGTCTGTCAATGATTGTCAAAAGATCTGTAATTATCTTATAATAACAGTTTCATTAATGTCCTCTGTCCCTTTCCACTGCTCCCTTAAAAGACCGTTGCTAGGGCTTGTCTGTCTTCCCTTTAGTATAAACAGAAGACAGAGGGGCGGTCCTTCACACTGCGTGCCTGCATTAGGCTTCAGAGTGAGGAGGCGTGTCTCTCAGTAATCCAATCTGATTGGCTGGCACGAAGCTGCTGGCTACAGCAATTGTGTATGTGAGGGAAGGCAGTTCTGGCAGAGGAGCCATCTTGAGAAGGTCCTCATATTTTAAATGTTTAAACAGCCGTAACTAAGGAAAAACTCAAGGAAAACAGTGGTATGTGAAGAAACTCAAGATTGCTTTATGCTTAATGCTGCTGCAGCAGTAACAGATGCTAAAATAGATTTTTTGATGAAAACATGACGGTTACACTTTCAGGCTCTTCTGTGTTCGCGATATTAAATTGGGCGAGGCTGCAATACTCAGGACAGCCACTAGAAAAATATGGCGTCTTAAAGGAGTTATCCAAGACCTTAACATGCCCGGGCCCCTCACACAAAGTAGCCAGGTAAGTACTTTATGTGAGGGGCCCTGGCGTATAGAGGAGCATTTCAGATCTTGGATAACCCTTTTAAAGCGGTTGTCCGAGTTTAGGGCTGAATTTGGACATAAGCGCCCCTTCACTCATTTGCCATGTCATTACTTTCTCCGATGCTCCCCCTTGCCCTGGAAAGTGCCGGTGACGTACTGGGCTCTCCATAGGGCTGCTAGGCAGAGGCTTCCACCTAGCAGTGATTCCGGTGATGTCACCGGCACAATTGGGTGGTCTTTAGTGCTGCCCTAGCCTGTAAAATAGCTAAGGGCAGCACTAAAGACCACCCATCTGTGTCGGTTTCGTCATGGGGCTCACTGCTAGGTGGAAGTCTCTGCCTAGCATACCCATGAGAAGCGGGGTCACCGGTAGTGCAGAAAAAGCCCTTGCCCTGCGCGATGAAGGGCAAGGAGGAGCATCGGAGCTAGAAATGCTCCGATGCGCCACTCAGACCGGCTAAATGTGCGAAGTGGAGCTTATGTCCGGGTTCAGGTCTGAACTTGGACAACCCCTTTAAGTATGAAGATTGCATAAGCACTGCAGCTCCTTCAAACAGCCGATTGTTGGGCGTGCCAAGAGGTGGATCCCCATGGATATGATATTGATGGCATGTCCTGAGGATAGGCCATCCGTATCAGAGAGCTAGATAACCGCTTTAACCACGGAGGTATTAGATGATAAGATAAAGGGCACGGTCCGTAGTACGGATGCATCTTACCATCCATTTAACAGCTGCTACACATGGATATCCCTAGGACAGGGATGGGCAAACTGGGGCTCTCCAGCTTTTGCAAAACTACAACTCCCAGCATGCAAAGACTGCTTAGAGCTATCAGCCTACAACAGGGCATGGTGGGAATTGTACAGCTGGAGAGACGCAGTTTGCCCAACCCTGCCCTAGAATACTACTGCATTAGAATTACAGGGGTTTTCCCATCACAGACAATGGGGGCATACTGCTAGGATATGCCCCCAATGTCTAATAGGTGCGAGTCCTCTGAGACTCGCACCTACACTGAGAATGAAGTGGGAAAGGTGGCGGAGGGCACACTGCGCATGCGCAGCCGCCCTCCATTCATTTCTATGGGGCCACCAAAAATAGCTGTGTGCTCCCATTCACCTGTATGGCGAGAGCGCTTGGCGATGTCTGGACCCCGGGAAACCCAGAGTCCTCGAGTCACCACTCTCCCCGCTCCGTTCTCTGGGACCCGCACCTATCAGACAATGGGGGCATATCCTAGCGATACGCCTCCATTGTCTGTGATGTGAAAACCCCTTTAATTTTCCACAGGGGTTTATAGTGATCTGAGTTCTGTTCAGTGGAACCAAAGGGGGGTCTGGGAGTTGTGGCCGTCAGGTAAGTAATGCTATTTCCTAAATATGTGTGATTTCAGCATGTATAATTATGAAAACTTCACTTTTTTCCCATCATAGGATCTGGTCTTCTTCATAGCAAGTGGTTCACATAGGGAGCGGTATTATAGCCATGTACATGGAGCTTTTGCAGATTTTCTTCACAGCAGGATCCGATCCTATTCAGAGCAATAAATATAAGGCTCTCACATAGTCCTGTATTATGGCAATGTGCATTAAAGGGGTTGTCCCACAAAAATATTCTGCAGTTTTAAAAACTAGCGCCTGTATTTGAGTAATTTTGTAATTGCATGTTACAAAAATTTTTAGTATAGCCACTGAATTGTTCAATAAAATGTATCTGTATAGCGCCACCTGCTGTTTTTTTTCTTATTTCTCTGTCCACCTTGCTAAGGAGGCCGCACATGCTCAGTTCCACCCTTCAGCTGCGTCCTGAGCTGTGACAGGGAGATTGCTACAGCAGAGAAGACACGCCCCCTGAGCTGCAGCAGAAGGGGGACGCCCCAACGGCTGCCAGCTTGATATAAATCTAGCAGAGCAATGAATGAGGAGATCTCTGGATCCATGTGAGGTACAGGGCTGGTTCTAGCTTTGTTAGAAAGAGATTCTCATCCGATTTTCATTTTTTTACATTAGTCATAGGATAACTCCTTTAACTCTAAGGGCTCATTCACACGAATGTTTTTGGTTTCCGTATACGGGCCGTTTTTTGCGTTCTGTATACGGTCCGTATACAGAACTATTCATTTCAATGGGCCCGCCAAAAAAATGGAATGTACTCCGTATGCATTCCATTTCCATATTTCCGTTCCGCAACCTTTTGAGTCAGGTCTTATTATTGTCCACAAATCACGTTCAGTGGCTCCATTCAAGTCAATGGGTCCGTATAAAAAACGGAATGCATACGGAACACATGTCCGTATTTCATCAGTTTTTTTTGCGGCTCCATGCTGTAGAAATGCTATGCCCAGCTCATTTTGCACATGCTTTGCGGGAAAACGGAATGGAAACTGAAACACAACTGACCCAAAAATGGAGCAACGGATCAGTGAAAAACAGACCGCAAAACCATAGTCGTGTGAACGAGCCCTAAGACTGTAGTATTCTTCAGTAGCCACCACCTGCATGTAAGCTCATGTTAAGGCAAACATCATATAGATTATGATTTTAATCAATGAAGTGCACATACTGTATATAACGTAATACACAACGGCCAGTGTAAATGAAATATCAATTAAAATGTTTATTATAAAAGACCATCATACTGCAACCCTACGGCCCCTTGCAGACGAGCATTCCTCACGCAGCGAGTCCGCAATGGAGCTCCCGGCCTGACCTTCCAGCACTGCCAGGGATCACATAGCATTATATTGATTTATGATGCTTCGTAACCCTTACAGTTCTGAAATGTATTGGATAACACTGACAGCATTATGCCAGTGTTATCCAATACATTCCAGAACTGTAAGGGTTACATAGCATCATAAATCAATATAATGCTATGTGAATCCCGTCAGTGCAGGAAGGTCGGACCGGGAGCTCAGTTGCGGACTCTCTGCGTGAGGAACGCTCATCTGCAAGGGGCCTAACAGAAAGCATCCACTCCTGGGGAGACAGTACAGTGCTATCTGAAACAGGCATGCTCAACCTGCGGCCCTCCAGCTGTTGTAAAACTACAACTCCCACAATGCCCTGCTGTAGGCTGATAGCTGTAGGCTGTTCGGGCATGCTGGGAGTTGTAGTTCTGCAACAGCTGGAGGGCCGCAGGTTGAGCATGCCTGATCCAAAGAGCTCACACTATAATGATGGAAGAGTACATGGCACTCGAAATGTGGGTGAAAGGAACATCTTGTAGAATTCTTCATCTCAGCAGCATTACGAGGGTCTCCAGGTGACATTAGAAGAGATGCTAGACTTCAAACTGCTGCATCATAAACTTCCTGCTGTACTCATAGGCCACAAAGAGCGCCCCATTGGCCGGGAAAGCTCTGATTAACGTTGGCTTTAGGCCAGAGTATAAAGCCACGACACCTGCAAAGCAAAGATGTGGTCACCTTAGTAATGAGATAGCAGAGGTAGCAGTTCGACCTGTAGGCTGGTGCTTGAGGGTCCCCAGAGGTCCCTCTGCTACATAAGGGTGAGTCAAAAATTACCGCACTCTAGCGGTTCATTACACCTTGTCCATCTGTCAACAAGCTTTCGTATTCCTACATTAGAAAATGTTTTCGGCTGAGCTGTGAGCCACGAATGCCCCTCTGTCTTCACCGCAGAGCTATGGATGATTTACAAATGATTTGCCACATAGTCCACTATCACTCGTCTATCCAACAGAATCAGTCCACCTGCACGCTCAATGTTGTCATCAGTCATGGACTGGCTCTTTCATCATGACTGACACTTGTGTGACCTTCTGGGAACTTCTGTATCCTTTCATAGACACTTCCTTGTGACAACACTTTCTCCACACTGTGTACAAAGGGGTTGATTTATCAAACTGGTGTAAAGTAGAACTGGCTTAGTTGCCCATAGCAACCAATCAGATTCCACCTTTCATTTTTCAGAGCCCCATTGGAAAATGAAAGGTAAAATCTCATTGGTTGCTATGGCAACTAAGGCCCCTTTCACATATGCGTTTTTCCTTTCCGTCCTAGAGTTCCGTCTTCGGGGCTCTAGGACGGAAAGATACTGATCAGGATTATCCTAATGCATCCTGAATGGAGAGAAATCCGTTCAGGATGCATCAGGATGTCTTCCGTTCAGTATGTGAACGTTTTTTGGACATTGACAAAACCGCTGCATGCTGCGGATTTGTCTCCGTCCAAAAATCAGGAAGACATGTTGTAATGCCGGATCCGGAATTAATGCCCATTAAAGTGCATTTATCCGGATCCGTCCTTAAGCTAAACGTCGTTTCGGCGCATCGCCGGATCCGACGTTTAGCTTTTTCTGAATGGTTACCACGGCAGCCAGGACGCTGAAGTCCCGGCTGCCATGGTAAAGTGTAGTGGGGAGCGGGGGAGCAGTATACTTACCATCCGTGCGGCTCCCGGGGCGCTCCAGAGTGACGTCAGGGCACCCCATGCGCATGGATCACGTGATCCATGCTCATTGGGGCGCTCTGACGTCATTCAGGAGCGCCCCGGGAGCCGCACGGATGGTAAGTATACTGCTCCCCCGCTCCCCACTACTACTATGGCAAACAGGACTTTAGTAGCGTCCTGGCTGCCATAGTAACACTGAAAGCAGACTTCAAATGCTTTCAGGTCACTTGCGTTGTTACGGATCCGGCGGGCATTTCCGGCGACAGAAGTGCACGCCGGATCCTAACAACGCAAGCGTGAAAGAGGCCTAAGACAGTTCTACTTTACACCAGTTTGATAAATTTCCCCCAAAGCCTTTGATAAACCAGACTCACCCTCAGGCCACAAAAAACGAATCACTGCATGCTGCTCTTCTGTTGTGCAAAATAATCACAAGTGGGGCAGCCATTGTTTCTCGAAAGAGCTTCAAGTAAAAGGGGTATTCTGGTAAAGTAACTTTTTTTTTTTTTAAACTGCATTAAAGGGTTTCTGTCATCAAGTTTTGACATTATAAGCTGTCTGACATTAGCTATGTGCTAATGTCAGAGCAGCTTGATAATGTCTTTTTTATAAAAATCCGATTTATATTTTGGCTGAAAAACGTACTTTTATGATATGTAAATTAGCCTCTAGAGCAGGCGTGCCTGCTCCTAGAGGCTCCGTCGGCAACCTGCTGGCACGCCTTCTAACTTTGAGTGACAGTGCCGGGCAGCGATCCTCCACCACTGTCTCCTTCTGAAATCCCGCGCCTGCGCCGCCGCTCTGTATTCGGCGCAGGCGCGGTGAGCAGAGGACGCTGGTGCCTGCAGTCCTCAGCTCACCGCTCCTGCGCTGAATACCTCTGAGTACACCCGGAAGCAAGGACAGCGCGGGATTTCAGAAGGAGACAGTGCCGGAGGATCGCTGCCCGGCACTGTCACTCAAAGTAAGAAGGGGCGTGCCAGCAGGTTGCCGCACGGAGCCTCTAGGAGCAGGGCAACGCCCCCCTGCTCCTAGAGGCTAATTTACATATTATAAAAGTACGTTTTTCAGCCAAAATATAAATCGGATTTTTATAAAAAAGACATTATCAAGCTGCTCTGACATTAGCACATAGCTAATGTCAGACAGCTTATAATGTCAAAACTTGATGACAGAAACCCTTTAAGTCTGCGAGCTGTGACCCAACCAGAACCCGTACCTATACCTATAACCAGAGCTTCAATTTACTTTGCAATCCATTTGTCTAGCTCCTGTCTGAGCCTGCAACACACCGAGAGTATCATGGCGGCTGATCTTCCCTCACAAAACTACAATCCCCACAATCCCTAGTTTTCCTGCTGTAAATGTGTCGATGTTTACTGATTGGCTGCCTGATATCACAGTCCGGTCACGCCCCCTCTACTCATCACCAGCACACTAACACGCCCTTTGTTTCACAAGACATTTAGCTAGAGACTTGATAGCAACACACTGAGCATGCTCGACCTAACAAAGGCTCAGAACTACAGGGCGATGCCATGGGAATTTATGAGAAATCACAGAGGGAAGCAGAGGAAAAAAATGACTTTTATAACTACTGAACGGTAAATATGTGAAATTTACATTATATTAGGTAATTATTGATGATTAATTAGTGTAAAACATAAGTTATATTTATGGTAACTGGAATACCCCTTTAAGTCCTCAGCATATACATGTGAGTGGTTACCCACTTAAAGGGGTTGTTCTACGAAAAATATTCTACAGTTTTCAAACCAGCATCTGGATCTGAATACTTTTGTAATTGCATAGAATTAAAAATTTTGTACAGCTACTGAGTTATTTAATAAAATATATCTGTATAGGGCCACTTATTTTTTTATTTCTTTGTCCTGCTCACTGATCAGGTCGCACATGCTCAGTTTCATCTTTTAACTGTCTCCTGAGTTGTGATAGTCAGAGCTGAGACACGCCTCCTGAGCTGTGATAGGCAGAGCTGAGACACACCTCCTGAGCTGTGATAGGCAGAGCTGAGACACACCTCCTGAGCTGTGATAGGCAGAGCTGAGACACACCTCCTGAGCTGTGATAGAGAAAGCTGAGACACGCCTCCTGAGCTGTGATAGGCAGAGCTGAGACACGCCTCCTGAGCTGTGATAGAGAAAGCTGAGACACGCCTCCTGAGCTGTGATAGGCAGAGCTGAGACACACCTCCTGAGCTGTGATAGAGAAAGCTGAGACACACCTCCTGAGCTGTGATAGAGAAAGCTGAGACACGCCTCCTGAGCTGTGATAGGCAGAGCTGAGACACGCCTCCTGAGCTGTGATAGAGAAAGCTGAGACACGCCTCCTGAGCTGTGATAGGCAGAGCTGAGACACACCTCCTGAGCTGTGATAGAGAAAGCTGAGACACACCTCCTGAGCTGTGATAGAGAAAGCTGAGACACGCCTCCTGAGCTGTGATAGGGAGAGCATGGACACGCCCCCTGAGCTGTGATAGGGAGAGCTGAGACACACCTCCTGAGTTGTGATAGGCAGAGCTGAGACACACCTCCTGAGCTGCAGACATTATTCATCGGATAACCCCTTTAAGCCACTATCCTGAGGTTGACTGCACCTCACCAGTCTTGAGGCCACCAAATTGGGAGCTGCTCTTACTTTACTTTTCCTAAAAAATGAAGCACCTTTCATATAGTGTTAATTAAAATGATGGTCTATTTTATGTCTGCACCTATTCCCCTGTGGGCCAGTCCGGGCCTGGTTTCAGGAATGGTCTTTCCTGAATGAAGCTTCTCTTTGGGCCTATTTGGCAGGAGCTCACACATGAAGGTCTTGTGTCTTGTGTTCAGGAGATAGTACAGCACTCGGCTATCTCTGGAATTTCCATAGGGAGTGTCTATGTAACTAGCTGTGTGGGAGGAGCTATAAACTAACTGGGCGTCAGGGGCAGTGATGGGGGAGTGTCTATGTAACTAGCTGGGTGGGAGGAGCTATGAACTAACTGGGCGTTAGGGACGGTGATAGGGGAGTGTCTATGTAACTAGCTGTGTTGGAGGAGCTATAAACTAACTGGGCATCGGCAGTAATGGGGGAGTGTCTATGTAACTAGCTGGGTGGGAGGAGCTATAAACTAACTGGGCGTCAGGGGCAGTAATGGGGGAGTGTCTATGTAACTAGCTGGGTGGAAGAGGCTATAAACTAGGTGGGCACTAGGGGCAGTGATGGGGAAGTGTCTATGTAACTAGATGTGTGGGAGGGGCTATAAACTAACGGGGTTAGGGACGGTGATCGGGGAGTTTCTATGTAATTAGCTGTGTGGGAGGAGCTATAAACTAAGTGGATATTATTGGGGGCGGTGCTGGAGCTGTGGCAGAAAAAGGAGAAGTGCATTATGGGTTTGGTTGGATGGAAACCAACCAGAGTGATATCCTTTCAGGATTTAACCAGAGCAGACTAGCTAGAATTAACTAAATCCAAGGACCAACTTTGATGCCAACCAAAACTTTTAAAAAAGGGGTGCCATGTGGTTGATCCTTTCTGTTCACTCAGGGATGATATCAGCAGTGAGGACTGCCATTCTAATGTGGATGGATGTGGTTATATGAGTTTATAGGTTGAGAAGCAAAGCCTTACATTAAAAGTAGTTATATTTACCTTCATTTCTCAAAATTTTCAAAAATGTCCTTATAAATCCTGCTTGTTTTCCCGTCATTGAGAGGACCTGGATTCGAGATTTCACACAATCCACCGGGAACACAACCAGCCACAATGAGATTCCTCCAAATCCTCCGCTAATCATCAAAGGCAATATTCCTGGAGAAAAATCCATAATATTTTAGTTCAGTTATTTTTTATTTTATTCATGTCTTTCTTTTAGGCTTCATGCACGTGTCTGTATTTCAGTCCAAAAACAATGGATCCACGAAATACGCATACCGTCTGTTTTGCATTTCACATTTTTTTCACTCCCATCAATAGAAGGGGCTATTCCTTCTACAATGTTAGTAAAAATAGGACATGCACATGGAACGGCAACACAGATCCGCAAAAAAGGGCCCCATAGAAATGAATGGGTCAATGTGGTATCCGAAAAAAATGCAGATAGCACACAGATGAAAAATACGGATGTGCATGAGGCCTTAGGGAAGACTATTGCCATTCATAGTTTTGTTGTTGCTTGAATTAGATCGATTACAGTAATAGTTATGCCTTATGTGACCAGTAAGTAAAACAAAATCATATTTTATTCGTTTTCCTTAAAGGCGTTTTCCGAGACTTTAATTAATGACCTATCTTCTGGATAGGTCATCAGTTTCTGATCAGTTCCCGATCAGCTTTTTGAGAAGGCACCGCCGATGCTCGCAGTAGCGCCGTGGCCTTCTCTCAGCTCACCCAGCACAGCACCATCCATTCTACAGCGGCTCTGCTTGGTATCACAGCTCAGCCCCATTCACTTCAATGGGGATGAGCTGAACGTAGGCCATGTGACCGATGAACATGATGTCACATGACCAAGGCTAAGCTGTGAGAAGGCTGCGGCACTCACAGGAGCACCGGGGCCGTCTCAAACAGCTGATCTACAGGGTCCAGGGTGTTGGATCCCATCCATCAGATACTGATGACCTATCCAGAGGTTAAGTCATCCGTTAAAAATTCTCAGTAAACACCTTTATTAAAAGCTTAAAGGGATTGGACACTTTATTCCAACTTTATACCTATGAATTCTAGGATGGACGGATTTCAATAATCTAGAAAAAAAAAAAAGCCCCAAAGATGAAATAATGATTTATTAGTAAATACCATATAATCAACATCAAGATTCATAGATATATAGAGGAAATAAAGTGGACAACCCCTTTAAAGTGGTTTTATCATGATTAAAGGATGAAACTTTTCTGTTAGAAAATATAAATGTGGAATAACTGTGTGTGTATATATATATATATATTGTTGTTACATCCTTGTTATGGTGCCCCCTAGTGTTCCTATGATTTCCTCTCAACGTCCACCTCATGTGTCAGAGTTGGTGGTCACACATGCTCAGTGAAATCCTCCAGATACTATTGTACACGAACAGCAGAATGACAATACAAATCAGTGCACTACAAGAGGCTTCTTCTCATCATCTGTTTACTCATTAGGTGAACGTCACAATGGTTATATTTTGTGTGACCTAAGAGAGAAATGTGATATTTTTATGGTGGGTCTGCCCCAACAGGGAGGACAACATAAAAGGAATTAGCGTTGTCTATAAGTTTGCCACTTTGGATAATTCCTTTTTGTAAGAAGGGGCAATAAGTGGATCATAGGCTGTCCAGTTCTTGGGACTTTTAAGCAACATTAGATAAGTGTCCGCTGAACCTGGCAAATTCAGAAGGAATGGATGACTAATCTAATGTGTATCTTCCCATTTGGCAGATGTCAGGGGAGGTAAGGATTGCGCAGTTGGACTTGAACACGCGGGAAGATGACTACAGAGATGAACACTTCCACAATAGAAGCGTTCATCTCCCTGTGACCTGCCGCCGCCGCGGGCCCCCTTCCCGGAGCCAGAGCGAGGCCTTAGGCGGCGCACAAAAAAACAAAAAGAAAAAGGCTCAGGCCCCTTACTGGGGTATCGGCTGTACCCCCCTGATGGCGGCCCTGCAGATGACTATGGAGATAAACGCTTCCACAATGGAGCCCTTCCCGGAGCCAGAGCGAGGCCTTAGGCGGCGCACAAAAGAAAAGAAAAAGTCTTCGGACCGGCCAGGCCCCCCCAGGGTCCGGGCCCCTTACTGGGGTATCGGCTGTACCCCCCTGATGGCTGCCCTGGGCGGGATCCTTTTGCTCTTGGGTAGATATGCCTCCTGACAGCAGCTTTCTTCCCTCTCCCCTTTCAGGACACATGCAAACTCAGCCGAGCAGGCATGTGCCTAGGGATTTCTACTAAATCAATAGTCTGTCCACGTGAAGCAAAGATGTGCCAGGTCCACCAGTTCTACAGATAAAAACATTTGCTGTCTCTCCTCATACTAAAAAAAAAAGGATCCTAAATAAGGGACCATCTATGTTAACTCAAAATTCCCTTATAGTGTATTTGAAAATGTTTTCTTAACTGGAGAACCCATTTAAAGGGGTTGTCCAGGATTTTACTATCAATATCTGATTGACAGGTATCTGACAATCTGCACCCCCGACAATCAGCTGTGCAGATCTGCTACTGACTTCCCGCGCCAGAGCTAATGTGCTGAGTGTTGGACTAGACATATTCTCCTTTTTTCAAACCAGCACCTGGATCTGAATACTTTTGTATTTTCATGTAATTAAACATTTAGTACAGCCGGTGAGCTATTCAATATAATGTATCTGTATAGCGCCACCTGCTGTTTGTTCTTTTCCTTTTTTCTTGTCCGTCATACTGAGCTGGACGAACGTGCTCAGCTTAAACCTTCAACTGTCACCAGCCATATCTTCTGTTAGAAGCTGTGGCAGTAAAAGGGGGAGAGCTGTGGCAGAAAGGACACACTCCCTGAGCTGCCAGGCTGAAAATAATCTAGCAGAGCAATTGGAATAGTGAATTTGGAGTTTTCTGGATCCATGTGAGCAACAAGGCTGGTTCTAGCTTTGTTAGAAAGGCGTGTCATGTCCTATATGATGTGTGATTTTCATTTCTTACATCAATCATGGCATTAACCCTTTAAGGTAGTGTGAAAATACAAAGTGCTATTTCTGTAGAACAAAGTGAAGAATAATTCTCATACCTAACTCATCTTTAGAATTCCCAGTTCTTGTAAAAAACGAGCGACCTAATTCATAGCCCCCGAAGAAGAAGAAGTAGCCTGGAACCTCTCTGAGTAGCGTGCTGGAGAGTCCATGATAGAATCCCATTGGACCATCTGTGCGCAGGATGTTCTTTATCACTGACCACACTGTACTGTGAAAAGAGGATCAGCGTTTTGAAGAAAGTGCATTACTCCGAGAAGATCTCAAAAAATTCCCATAGATCACAACTCACTTTTGCCCTTCTATAATCTTTCCAGATAGCTGCATTTCATACATGGCCTGAAGACGACACTTCACCAACTCTGTAGGACAAAGGGCAAAAGAGGCAAATGCTGCTGCAAATGAGCCTGCTGCTGCATTGTGCAGATCACTGAAACATATAAAAACATAAATGTCACAAATGTGCATGAGACAAAAACCGGAAAAAAATATATATTCTGGTATTCCTTATTATTATTTTGCTGCCAGACAAAGAAGCTCGATGTTTCAAGCGGTGACTATTCATAAAACATATTTCCTGGGACCTCTACAATAATTTCCCTTTAATTCTTGGCTGACAATTCGAGAACACAGCAAGGCAAATAATCAACCAGCAATTAAAGGCTACAGACCCAATTGAAGGGCTTTTCTTGTTTATTGATTTCGATGTAGTTTGTAGGGATGAGCGAATCGACTTCAGACAAAACATCCAAAGTCGATTCGCATAAAACTTTGTTTCAAATGTATTGGCTCGATGAGCCGAGCCCGAAGTTATTACTTTGCGAAGTCTTGCGGTTCGGTTCCAAAGTACCCTTGGCTCATCGGAACCAATACATTCTTATACTGTACGGAGCGCTCGCGCTGTACAGTATTGAAACGAAGTTTTATGCTAATCGACTTCAGATGTTTCATCCGAAGTCGATTCACTCATCCCTAGTAGTTTGGGATGGAAAAAACGTTTTAATTATAGGTTTTCATTAAAATGCCGAGATGGGACAACCCCTTTAACTTTCACTTGGACATAAATCAGCTTAGAAGATAATTCAGCAGAGAGGGGAGAACATCAGCAGAGAGGAGAGAACATCAGCAGAGAGGGGAGAACATCAGCAGAGAGGAGAGAACATCAGCAGAGAGGGGAGTCATCAGCAGAGAGGGGAGAACATCAGCAGAGAGAACATCAGCAGAGAGGGGAGAACATCAGCAGAGAGGAGAGAACATCAGCAGAGAGGGGAGTCATCAGCAGAGAGGGGAGTCATCAGCAGAGAGGGGAGTCATCAGCAGAGAGGGGAGTCATCAGCAGAGAGGGGAGTCATCAGCAGAGAGGGGAGTCATCAGCAGAGAGGGGAGAACATCAGCAGAGATGGGAGTCATCAGCAGAGAGGGGAGAACATCAGATGGATGATGGATTTCACTACATTTGCATTTTTATTAAAGATAAAAACCTATTACAAAAATATTTTTAGCCCATCTAAATCAATAATAAAGCTAATACTAAAGCTGTTCATAACCTTTCAGTTATTTACATAGATGACCATGTGGAACATTAGTTAGCCATGAATAAATATAATAGTATTTATTAATGGTAATTGTACAGTTTTTTTGCTGTTAGAGATATCATTTGTGCATTATTATACTGTATTTATTATGTCTGTACTGTGACATCACTGTGTTTATTATCTCTATACTGTGACATCACTGTACTGTACTGTAACATCACTATTCTTATTATACCTGAGCTTTGACATCGATACCTTTATCATCCCTGTACTGTGACATCACTATCCGTATTATCCCTGTACTGTGACATCACTATCCGTATTATCCCTGTACTGTGACATAACTACCTGTATTATCCCTGTACTGTGACATCACTATCCGTATTATCCCTGTACTGTGACATCACTATCCGTATTATCCCTGTACTGTGACATCACTATTCGTATTATCCCAGTACTGTGACATCACTATCCATATTATCCCTGTACTGTGACATCACTATTCTTATTACCCCTGTACTGTGACATCACTATCCATATCATCCCTGTACTGTGACATCACTATCCGTATTATCCCTGTACTGTGACATCACTATCCGTATTATCCCTGTACTGTGACATCACTATTCGTATTATCCCTGTACTGTGACATCACTATCCATATTATCCCTGTTCTGTGACATCACTATCCATATTATCCCTGTTCTGTGACATCACTATCCATATTATCCCTGTACTGTGACATCACTATCTGTATTATCCCTGTACTGTGACATCACTATCCATATTACCCCTGTACTGTGACATAACTATCCGTAATATCCCTGTTTTGTGACATCACTATCCGTATTATCACTATACTGTGACATCACTATTCTTATTATCCCTGTACTGTGACATCACTATCTGTATTATCCCTGTACTGTGACATCACTATTTCTATTATTCCTGTACTGTGACATCACTATTCGTATTATCCCTGTACTGTGACATCACTATCTGTATTATCCCTGTACTGTGACATCACTATTTCTATTATTCCTGTACTGTGACATCACTATTCTTATTATCCCTGTACTGTGACATCACTATCTGTATTATCCCTGTACTGTGACATCACTATTCTTATTACCCCTGTACTGTGACATCACTATCCATATTATCCCTGTTCTGTGACATCACTATCCATATTATCCCTGTTCTGTGACATCACTATCCATATTATCCCTGTACTGTGACATCACTATCTGTATTATCCCTGTACTGTGACATCACTATCCATATTACCCCTGTACTGTGACATAACTATCCGTAATATCCCTGTTTTGTGACATCACTATCCGTATTATCACTATACTGTGACATCACTATTCTTATTATCCCTGTACTGTGACATCACTATCTGTATTATCCCTGTACTGTGACATCACTATTTCTATTATTCCTGTACAGTGTTATCACTATGTTTGATATCCCTGTACTATGAGATAACTATAGTTTATTATCTGTGTGCTGTACATCCCAGTAAAGTAGCCTATCAAAACATAACTTTTAATTTACAAACAAGACAAAAGCTTGCCCCATAACTTGGACGTAAATATCCATACTAATAAGCACAAAACAAACAAAATAGCAATTTATACCTATATTGTATCCCTAACAACAAAAACCTGTCTTTAGGTTAAGCAGAGATATGAAGACGGGGTCAGTTTTACCAAATCTCATGGCAAATCAGCTGACATTTGAACTAGTTGCAAGTGACACTCAGTCCCATGAAGAAGTAAGTGCTTTTGTCCTGTAACACTGTGAAGGCTGTACTAAACCATTTAAACTGTGAAGAAAATAGGGCTCACCCCCACAAGACTGCCCTATGGGGTCATTTGTTAAGACCGGTGTTTTAGACGTCGGTCTTAATAACCCCCTGTGCTGGCAACGGATCTGCCAAACTTATGAAGAGGCGCAGGCATCTACATCATTTTAGCATATCTACCGCAGATCTAAATGTAAATAAAAATGATAAATCTGACGAGCCTACGGGCCTGTCCCCTTACCCACCATGCCTCTTTTTTAAACTTGCCGTGAACGGGGAGAAGGTGCCGGTTATTTGCGGAAATGACCCCCTATGTATCCTATGCAAGTCATTCCTCCGTCTTTGCTGACCACTCATCTTCCATCGCTGCTTATAAATCTAATTGACTTAACTCAGTTAAAGTTATACGCCCAAAATAAAATTGCCATAAGATATGAAAACTGTACAGCATCAGTCAAAAAGTAGAGAACAGAGTAAAATTTCTCCCCCTAAACCTTACCTGAGAGGTGCGTTCTTGTCCAGACCCACAATCCTCCTCACGACCCTCTGACAAAAACCGTAGCTCATGAAAAGCACAGAGTTCTCTGATATGTTTGCTAGAAGAGCCGGACTGGTCCCCTTGTAGAAGCCCCTGTACCCCACCTGTCTGTATGTCTTCACTGCACAGTCTATAAGGCCCCTGTACAGATTAGGGAACGTCTGCATTTTTACCTTGGCTGTGTCAAATGGCTGTCCGGTCAGAACGCATGCTGTCCCACCTGAAATATTAATGCATTGCATATTGAATAAAATAATTTCTTGATTATCAATTTCTGCGGAGCCAAGACACACACTTGATGGCGCCCATATTGGCACTTACGTTAAGTTAATAGGGGCTCCCTCTAGGGCAGTGATGGCGAACCTTTTAGAGACCGAGTGCCCAAACTGCAACCCAAAACCTACTTATTTAACCTGAATACTACAGTCCAATATAGTATATCTTCCATGTAATTTAGCATTTAGCTATAATAGCCTGTCTACGTTCAATGAGCTGCCTGTGCTGTTCATAGTGCGCCCTGCGCTGATCAATGGCAGGAAAAGTCTTAGGCATATTTGTTCACCATGGACTTTTTTTCAGGGTATGGGTACCCACAGAGAGGGTTCTGAGTGCCACCTCTGGCACACATGCCATAGGTTCGTCACCACTGCTCTAGGGGTTCCAAAGTTTCCAAAATATGTCTGCTTTCTTCTGCAAACAGCGCCACATTTGTCCATGGGTTGTGTCAGGTATTAGAATGGGACTGAGACGCAGCGACCCTGCATTGGAGTGCTGTGGGGAGGACTGGAGTGTTGGTGAGGATGGGTGCAGTAGTTGTTCACGGTGGCTTTCCCCTTTCTGGCACTCCCTGGGGGTGTGCAGTGGTTGAAGGAGTGCAAATCTTCTTCCCCTCGGAACATACCCTGAAATTGGGGCTCCTGACTAATGGTGGCCAGGGTACCCATAATGTTGGTTGCGTGGGTTACTGGGTGCAAAGCAGGAGGACAGGATGATAGCTAGGGGCTGGTGGATGGATGGTGGCATCAATGTGCAGCTAACCCCGGAGGAGCCGGTACAGAGGATGGAAGTGTTGTGTCACAGGGGATGGGTGCAGCGGAAGTGTAGTATTGAAGAATAAGGCCAGAATTAAACGTAACAAAGTCTTTTTACTAAGTGCAGAAAAAACTTCCAATGCATTCTGTAGCAGTAGATTTCAAGTGCAAAACTTCTCTGACACCCATAAGGATTATGGAGGCAGGCTGGATAGTGGCAATTTAGCACTTAGCTCGTACTAGCCCAGTAAGGTTCTGAGTGACGGGTGTCTTAGCCATAGTCCCTCACCTCACAGCAGTGTCTGTAAATGATGATGTAGTGGCTCACTCTGCTGTCTTTCTCCTCAAGGATTCACTTGAGGGCTTCATCAAATTAATTTCACAGGAGAACCTCTGTAAGAGCAGGAGCTCTGTTGTGTGCTTCCTTCCTCCTCTCTGTCCAGACAGGAACTCCTCCTCCTGGCAGGAAGCAGGACCAGCCCACTCCTCCCAAGAGAGGAGGAACAAGGTGGTTAGCCCTGTTCCTTACCAACCTTTCC
Source organism: Bufotes viridis (assembly GCA_033119425.1). Taxonomy (NCBI): domain Eukaryota; kingdom Metazoa; phylum Chordata; class Amphibia; order Anura; family Bufonidae; genus Bufotes; species Bufotes viridis. The sequence goes on from CM065591.1 coordinate 449,346,388, forward strand.
CATCCATTTCCTACTGGTAACAATGGTCATATATATAAAACAATACATAACGTTATAATACAAAATAACTATGTACAAATTTGTAGTACCTCCTTATAATGGGAATAGTAGTACATATAGCAGCAAAGGCACAGACTTAGGGCTTATTCACACAACTGTATCCGTATTAGCAGTCTGCAAAATGCGGATTTGCTAAACACGAATACCGACCGCGTGCGTTCAGCATTTTCCTTAACACAACATCCTTCTCCTGCAATTATCGACAGGAATAGGACATGTTCTGTCTTTTTTGTGGGGCCACAGAATGGAATTGTAGATGCGGACAACACATCGTGTCCTGTCCGCATCTTTTGTGGCCCCATTGAAATGAATGGGTTCACACCCGTTCCGCAAAATGCGAACAGAAAGATATGGTCATGTGAATTGCGACTTAGATTATAAACTCTTGCGAGTAGGATCCTTACTCTTATTGCTTTTTACCTTGTAATGTGTGATTTTGTCTGTACATGTGCCCTCTGATTGTAAAGTTCTACGTAATATGTTGGCGCTATATAAAAAAACATTATTATCAGTCACAGACTATTGGCTCCCTTGTAAAAGAAAAAAATACAAAAGGATCAGACATGTGGAAATATGTTCAATCCTTCACTCCACCAACATCTGCCATAGGGGAGAGTCGGGAGACTCCCATACACATTAGACAGTAAGCCTGTTAAAATTGGCACGTTTGGATGTATGGCCAGGTTACCTGCCTATTAGTAGAGAGCCCCTAGAAATGACATGTAATAACTGCACTTATCAGATCTGAGATGAAGCATCAGAGAATAAAGGGAAAACTGTAGGATTACCTGCGGCACCAGCTGTTAGATCGATGGCAGCCTGGATGGTATTATTGGTTTTCATGTTTCCTTACAGACTATCTCCTGTTTTCATGCAGAATACTTTACAATCCTGAAAAAAAAAACAATAAAAAAAAAACAAAAAACGCATTATAATAGAATATTATAACAAAAGTATTTTTGTCCCATTAAGGGGATTCTCTCACCAGAAAATTCACTGATAAACCAGGCACAATCCAGCCAAAGTGCAAAAATTCCAGCAATCAGGCCACTGTTAAAATTCCAGCAATCAGGCCACTGTTAAAATTCCAGCGTTTATCGCATCGTCTTAAAATCCATTAGCCGACCGAAGAGCAAAGCGGTCTACGCGTTTCGACATAAAGTCTTAATCATGCAACCAGGCACAATGTATTGTAGGGCTAGCTCAGCTAAATGTAACGATACCTTTCACTTAGCAATCCATATGCAAATAAACAGTTAAGTGCACTAAGGGCGGTTCCAAAGTACACTATGCACCCTTGCCCCTCCTGTTTCCTCTGCTAGCCCCTCCCTTTTGATTGACAGAGCTGGGCTCTTGCAGTCGTCTCACCTGGTCCTGTGCTTTCTAGGTCTGTGACGTCACATACTTGTCACATGGCCTATGTGCAGCTCAGTCCTATTCAAGAGAATGGGATTAAACTGCAGTTGCAACAAGCCCAGGAGGAGCGAGCAAAGGATGGGAGTAGTAGTGGCTCTGGTAATGATGGTTGTGCAGACAGAACCCATGGCAATCCTCACACGGATACTCACTAGGGCTGTGCATTGATAGGAGGACACACCTTTTCTTTCCTCAGGGAACACCCTGATGTTGAGGCTCCTGCCTGGTGGTGGTTGGGGTGCCCATGTTGTTGAGATTTTTTTTGCAGGGTACAAGGCAGCAGTGTGAAAGCAGATTTAATTACTGGCAAATGGTGATAGAGTCAGTGGCAAGGCCAGTTGGCGCAAATAAATAGGTCCCTCTGCAGAACTTTTGGCATGCAACTAAAGTATATATGTCTGTACTTCCCACGCTGAGGGGTACAGAATTAAGATACTGTTGGCCAAACCGTTTCAAAATGTGGAAGGGTGTGTTAGCAATATTCCTTCTCATAGCAACACAGTCTCTCCTGGCCATAAACAAGCACATTACCTTGCTGACTGACTACAGAGAACAACCTTTCTGATTCTGGACCTTATATTTTTGTCTTTCTGAAACCCTTTTGGATGAAGTAGCTTTAGCTTTAGATGTCTCAGGGACGATGATTCTCTGGGGCTCAGACCTAGCCCTGAGGAGTAAGCACATGTAGGTCCTCTCTCTTCCTCTGCTAAGCAGAGACTCTCTACTAACTAGGGGTCAGGCCAGGTCCTTCACCCCACAGAATCACGATCTCTGATAAATTTACAGAGAGAAAACCATCTCTATAGTACAGACAGTGAAAAAGAACTAGAAGGTCCAGAATCTGCATGGCTGAGCACTGGAGTCAGTAAGTTATCTACAGTTTAACGCTGGGTTCACAGTTGAGCGTATTTGAAAGGTGCGTTTTACGCATGTTTTTGTCGCACGTATTACAGCGCGTTTTTGCAAATAGGAAAAGCTCGTTGTCGCGCGTTCGTGTGATTGACCACTCTGGCGTCAATCACAATACGTGCGACAAAACGCCCCAAAGAAGCTCCTGTACTTATTTGGGCGTAGGGCGTTTTACAGCGTGTTCGTACGCGCTGTAAAACGCTCAGGTGAGAACCATGCCCATAGGGAAACATGGGTTTTCGCCTGTTGAGCGTTTTACAGCGCGCAGGAACGCGCTGTAAAACGCTCAGGTGTGAACCTAGCCTAAGGCTAATAGAGACTTTACTGCAGTGATAGGGAAACTGCTCAGATACCTTTCACTATATCTTAATCCTGTACCCCTCAGCTGGGGAATTACAGCCACCATTGCAAGAATAATATTGCCAGCCTTGGATTCTGCAAAAGAAGTCTCTGAGAGAAGGAGTACTACAACACACATCCTGGCCTATATCCGTACACTTCTATCTGTGAAGATTTGCACTGTGAATTGTTTGGAACTGTTTATTGATACAATTGGATGTACTACAACTCCCATTCTGCACTTTAGTAAAGAAATACGTTTCTCTTCTACAACTGGCCAGGTTACTGACTCCAGCACCATTCTCTGGCCACAGCACCTACACCTGCTGCCTTCCACTTCCTCATAACACCAAGGGCACCCCAACAACCATCAGGCAGGAGCTCCAACATCAGGGTATACCCGAGGGAATAAAGGGTGCGCCCTCCTATCACTGCCCTGGTCCTAGGAAACATTGGTGTAAATATTTCCATTGTGAATAATTATTGTAGACAGAGCCACTACCACTCCTGTTCTCCACTCCGCTCCTTCGGGGCTTGCAGCATCTGCAACATGGAGCTTGTGGCCTATGGGAGTGATTTACAGTGGGGACAGGGAGCCATTAGAACTCATGGCCTGCAGCAGAACTCAACTGTATTGTTGTTCAATCACTTTTATTGAAGACAATAATATAAAATAAAGCAAAACATCTTGACTTGAAATTCTGTTATTGTCCAATAATTACAATATCCAAATACATGAAAATAGAAACTCCAGCTTATGCGGTGCAAAAAGATTTTTATTTGGAATGCGGCATATCACATACGTGCAGTTTCGGCCACAATCAGGCCTTCATCAGACTGGTGCCGCTGGGGAGGCTGCCTGGGTTTCTGGCGTGTGTAGGGAATGCAGGATCAGGCGTACCTCAACCTACTAGCAGGTGATCCTGGATTCCCTACACACGCCAGACACCCAGTCAGCCTCCCCAGCGGCACCAGTCTGATGAAGGCCTGACTGTGGCCGAAACATCACCTATGTGATATACCGCATTGCAAATAAAAATCCTTTTGCACCTCATAAGCTGGAGTTTCTATTTTCATGTCAAGACGGGATGGGAACCCGACTTCCAGCAGCTGAAAATTTTAGCAGCGTGCCACAAAGTTTTTTCTTCATCACAATATCCAAATACAGTTAGTCCACCACCTCATATGAAATGCATATTTGGTCAAATAAATAACCACTTTTGGTAAGTTGAATAACCACATTCGGTGAACATGAAGAAGTACAGGTACAAACTACAAACAAATGGACGAAGAGGGGAAGGGAAGAAGGGGTGTGGTATACTATTCGGTATCTTTATGTTCTATAGAGAATTTACACTCTGAAATTTACCTGGTTTAACCAGGTTTGATACGCTTGAGAACCCTTAAATAGAATCCAGGGGGTCCACGTTTTAAGGTATCTCTCATCTGTTTCTTCATCCTCCGCCAATAGTTCCTCCATTCTGCGGATCTTTTTGAACGTGTCTAACCAGTCCCTGATGTGTGGGGTGTCATAGGATTTCCAATATCTGGGTATGACCAGGCGAGCGGCCTGCACAAAGAATCTTAAGAGGCGCCTTTTTAAAGCAGAAATGGGACCAGGGAGCATGTATAGCAATGTCCCTTTGATGGTCCACTGTACTGCTTTACCACTCACCTGCTTATACAGATCATTCAAAACCTTCCAGAAGGTAGTCAGACGGTCTAACTGCCACCAAATGTGGGCCATTGTACCTACTTTCCTTTCACATCGACAACACATGTTCGGACAGGTAGGGTAGAAAGAATGTAGGAGTGATGGTGTCCTATACCATCTGGACATAATCTTGAAGTTCTTCTCCTGTCAACTGCAGCTAAGGGTACTTTCACACTTGCGTTAAACTTTTCCGATATTGAGTTCCGTCCTAGGGGCTCAATACCGGAAAAGAACTGATCAGTTTTATCCTAATGCATTCTAATTGGAAAGAAATCTGTTCAGTATGCATCAGGATGTCTTCAGTTCAGTCACTGTACGGTTTTTCGACTGAGAAAATACCGCAGCATGCTGCAGTTTTGTCTCTGTCCAATATTCCGGAACACTTCCCGGAATGCCAGAATCCAGCGATGCAAGTGTGAAAGTACCCTAATGGATGATTTGTGCGATAATGTAAATGATCTCTCCCACTGTTCTGCACAAAAGGACCTTCCCAACTCCCTCTTCCAAGCCGACACATATGGCAGGGAAGATGGGGGACCTCTGCCCTTCTGGAGCAGCCCATAGACCAGAGACATGAGATGTGTGTGTGTGGGGTTGTTTGGAGACAGAGAAATTCAAAAGGGGTAAGGTCCCTGCCTGGCTATAGTCGTCATAGGAACCAGTGAAGATATGATGTTGTGAATGCTGTTATAGTAAAACCATGCCCCTCTGTTGCTCCCCCCAGGAACCGAGTCAAGTAGTCGAATAGCGTTCTCCCCAATAAACTGATATGCCAGGGGGGTTTCTTCCCTACGGAGTCCCAGCAACGTCTGCTGTCCCATCCCCAAGGAAAAATCTGGATTATCAAATACAGGAGTCATGGGTCCCCGAAAGGTTGTAAGACCTAGGGACACTGCATATTTATCCCACATTTGCAATATTCCCGCTGTTAGTAGGGGGAGGTGCGGGGGTCTAGTTGATTTCTTGATACAAAGCAGATCTTGGTCTGGGCAGCACACTTCCTTCCTTTCTAACTGGATCCAGCATTTGGATAGACCACTATGGAACCAACCCAAAACATACGAAAGGAGTGCAGCTTTATGATACATTTTATGATACATTTGCCCCACCCCTCCCCTCAGTTTGTATCGAACCAGAAAATGCATACCCAACCTAGGAGATGAGCCTGCCCAAATAAAGTCCAGGAACATTGATCTGAAGGCCTTAAAGAATTTACATGGTAATGGAATGGCAATAATTCTATAAAAATACTATATCCTCGGTAGAACATTCATTTTTAATGTATGTATTCTCCCAAACCAAGATATAGGTGTTTTCTTCCAGGCCTGTAGATCCCTCCTAATATCCTCTAGAAGTGGGGCAAAATTCGTAGAGTAGAGATGAGATAGTCGAGAAGGGATAGCCGTGCCCAAATAGGTGATATGTCCCTGCGCCCAGTGAAAATCGAACGAAGTCTGTAATGTGTGTACCATGTTAGGGTACTTTCACACTAGTGTTATTCTTTTCCGCCATTAAGTTCCGTCCTAGGGGCTCAATACCGGAAAAGAACTGATCAGTTTTAACCTAATGCATTCTGAATGGAGAGAAATCCGTTCAGGATGCATCAGCATGTCTTCAGTTCAGTCACTGCACTTTTTTTGAACAGAGAAAATACCGCAGCATGCTGCGGTATTATCTCCGTCCAAAATTCCGGAACACTTTGAAATGTATTAGTGCCCGATCCAGCATTAAAAATACCGCATTGACGAGTCCACTCTTCCGGTCTGTGCATGCGCAGACCTTAAAAAAATGCTGTCCGTTTGCATACAGATTGCCAGGTCCGGCAGGCAGTTGCGGCGACGTAGTATGGCAGTTCCGGCAGTAGATGAGGAGGTCATCAGCAAGCGCTGTTTAAAGCAGCCAGTATGTGGTCAATAGAGTGCTCAAAGACTGCTTACTGGATGTTGTAAGTCCTGTAATTAATTTTTACTAAGGAACTGCTGTTAACGCAGGTCTGTACTAATCTTAAGGTAGAACGTCACCTTAATAAGAAGGTGGGGAAAACAAGGATACTTCTTAGATTTCGGAAGTGATTAAAGTTGTGTTAATTGGCTCCTCAGAGAATGTATTGACAGTGGAGAATTGAAATGGCTATTTTAGATTCCAGATTCCCTAATTTGAATCCCCTGATAGACTGGTTAGCCCTGAGAGCTCTGGCCAGGAATTCCATGACCATGTATAGAAGGGGGGAAAGTGAGTACCCCTGCCTGGTACCGTCATGTATCTGAAAAGAGGCTGATAAGGAGCCATTAACCCGAACCTGAGCTCTAGGGTTTTGATAAAGGGCAAGGATTCTGTGGATCATGTTGGGACCCAAGCCAAGGGCCCTCATAGCCTCTCCCAGAAAGACCCAGGCCTTTTCGGCATCAATCGAGAGACGACACAGGGGGGCATTCGTCGTATTGGCTCGAGCTACAAGAGCCAAAGACCGTATAGTATTATCCCTTGATTCCCGACCCGGAACAAAGCCCACCTGATCCTCGTGTATTAAAGAGGGCATGTAATTCTTCAATCTGTCGGCCAAAATTTTTGCGTATATCTTCACGTTAAGGTTGATCAATGAGATCGATCGGTAGTTGCTATAGACCAAGGGATCCTTGCCCTGTTTAGGAAGTACACAGATATGTGCAGTCAGAGCTTGTGATGGAAAGGAGGAACCCTCTACAAGAGAGTTGCACATTTTGGTAAGAGGATTAGAGACATCATCAAGGAACTTCTTATAAAAGCGGGGTGTGAATCCGTTAGGACCCGGGCATTTACCCACTTTTGGTCTTTTTATAACCCCTTGGACCTCCCATAAGGATATTTCCCCCTCCAAGTGTCTGTTGAGAGCTTAGGGGCTACTAGCTCCGAAATGTAGTTTCTGATTTTCTGGGTCTATGTTTATGTGGAGATCTGCATATTTCCCCTTCAAATTGTATAGACCCTCATAATAAGATTGGAATTCCTGTAAGATGTCACTAGGGGCGTGAATGCGACCACCCTCTCTACGGTTAAGCGAAGGGATGTAAGAGGAGGCTTGTCTCAGTCTCAACATCCTTGCCAGCAATCTACCGCTCTTATCTCCCTGTCCATAGAAGAGCTTTTTAAGCTTGTCTCTGGCTCCTAAATATTTTTGATCAATTAGTTTCCCAAGAGCTCTTGATAAACCACCGATGAAAGGGACCTTTATGTCTCTGCTCTAGTATAGCCAATTTCTAAAGGAGTATGCATATCTCTGCAGACCGCATTTTCTTAAGTCTCGAGGCGTGCAAAAGGAATCTACGGCGTATCACGCATTTTAAAGCTTCCCATTGAATGGTTGGGTTGGAGAAATCCAGTTTATGCACCTCCACAAAGTCCGAGATAGCGGATTTGATATCTGCGACACAGACAGGATCCCTGAATATGTTGTCATTAAGCTTCCATGAGCTCCTAGTACGGGTAGGGTCCCAGAAGTCCAAAGTCACTCATGTAAGGGAATGATCAGAGTAAAGAATGGGTTCAATACCCGCCGAAGGGCGTAAGTCTACAAGGGAGTGTGAGCGAAGGCGGCGGTATGTGTAATGAGAGGAGGAAAAGAATGTGAAATATTTAGCCGTGGGATGAAAGATACGCCATATGTCCACCAATCTTAGGGACTGTAGGTGTCTTCTGAATCCCCGAACCAGAAGTCCATGTCCCCACCTAGGATGACTGGTAGACTGTCTGCAAACTTATCCAAAACGGCAAATACTGTGGAGGCGAACGATGTCCCCACCTAGGATGACTGGTAGACTGTCTGCAAATTCATCCAAAACGGCAAATACTGTGAAGGCGAACGAGGTCTGTCCTGTGTTAGGGAAGTAGACATTCACTATTACAATTGTCCTAGAGGAAAGAGACAGCTTAAGAAAAATGTACCGGCCTAAACCATCAGATACAGTATTCCATATGGTGCACGAGACTGACTTGTGGACAGCTATAGATACCCCTCTAGCTTTGGAGTCAGCAAATGTGCTATGAGTCCATACCGAGAAGTTCCGATTTCTGAAGGAAGGTACATGTCCTGATTTAAAGTGCGCTTCCTGTAGGAGAGCTATATTTACCCCCTGTTTATCAAGCCATTGGCATTGTATGAACATATCTTGATAGAGGCCATAGTGCTATTTGCGAAATTTTAATTGCAGAATTTGTATACCGAGGAATAGAGTAGAGTGGAAAAGACAAAAGGGAGGACAAGACGAACCGGGGGAAACAAACAAACATTGCACAAAACTGTTGCAGACCAATAAGATATGGCACAAGTATTAAGTAAATCAGTAGCAGATTGGGAAAGAGAACCAAACCCGAAATTTTGTTTAACAGTATAGGCATTAGCTTAGATATAACATTGTAGAGAAGAACGGTATGATTCACAGTGTCTTCCTCTCCTTAGATGATCTTGGGTACACCTGGGACCACTGCTCCCTTGCGGGCAACGGTAGTGGGGATGACACGGTCGGTAGGGAGACCGTTGGCAATGCGAAAGTCTCCAAGAACTTGGAGAATTCATCTGGGTCTTTGAATGTTGCCGATCTTCCCCCTGTCCTGGCGTGTAATTGGAATGGATAGACCCATCGGTAGGTGATGTCTCTTTCTTTTAGAAGAGTAAGAATGGGCCTCACTGATCTGCGTAGTTGAAGGGTCCTCCTTGAAAGTTCCGGCAGGATCTGAATATGAGAGCACCCGATCTCCAGCTTGTCGGACTGTCTGGCAGCTTTCAGAATGTCCTCCTTTATTTTAAAGAAGTGTACTCGGCACACAATGTCCTTGGGTCTAGCCGCGTCAGTTGGTCTAGGGCCTAGAGCTCTATGTATACGGTCCAGCTCAATAGGGAGTGGAACTGCTTCGTTATTAGGGAGCCAAACAAAGACTGGATCGTGGTCTTCAGGTCGCTTGTTTGGACCGTTTCAGCGTCCCCTCTTATCCACAAGTTGTTTCTGCGGTGGCGATTATCTATGTCGTCCAGGTGGGACAACAGTTGAGAAATTTGTTGGGAATGGGCCTTTAGTATTTTCTGATGATCATCTAAGTGCACGTGTATAGCCTCCTGTGACTTTTCTGAGGCTTCAACACTGTGGCCCAGGTGTATGATTTCCCCCTTCAGTACCTCCATCTCTGCGTGGTAGGTCTGCTCCAGCCTGAAGGGGGATCTCTCCAAGTCTTTCTTCGCGGGTAAAGCTTGCAGCTGAGCTCAGAGGTCCCATCCCCCAGCAGATGCGCACTAGGAAGGGCTTCCCAAGTCTCCATCTGAAGGTGAGGAGCGTGCGCTGCGATCTAATGCCGGGAGAGATGCCCTGGCGGCCATCTTGGGAGTAGCCTGCAGTCCTGCAGTGTTAGACTGGGAGCCGAAAAACTTTTGAATGCTAGCGTTTTCTTGCTGGTATTCGGTCTCAGAGGGACCCTTAGCCGTTTTCCGACCCATCTGACTGGTATGCTGGTGTGTCTTTTCCCTTGGACAGCTATAATATCAGGAATGGTGGTAGAGCCGCTCTCGTGCACATCCTACTCCGCCATGAGCAAGCAACGCCCCCAAACTCAACTGTATTGCGGTCCTGCAGTAGACACAATGGGGGCCATTTATTACCTTGAAATACGCCTATAATACGCGTATTTCAGGTGCAGATTGCTGCACAACGGTTAGCCCATCACATTCATAATTTTTTTGTAGGAAAAATGGTCTGGATTCACACAAGTTATGAAGAGGCCTGCATCTCTATTTAACTGCAGCAGATCCAACGCCAGAGCATGGGCTTATTAAGAACGGCGTCTAAAACGCCAGTCTTAATACATGACCCCCAATGCTCAGGGCCCTAAGCAAAACATCTGGGGCCCCTGCCCTGGATGTTTCGGCCTAGTGACGCCCCGGCAAAAAGTAATCCAAGTGTAACAGAAATGTTATTAATCTTCCAGCTACACCATAATATAAGCCATAAGTGCCCATTTATCAAATATTCTCGATTAATGGACAGTCATTGAAAAGTATATGAAACTGAGCTGGTCATGCTTCTATTCTTTTAAAAAACCAAATTATATTTCAGTTCTTTCCTGAAAACAAGGACTCAGATTATATCCCTCCATATATTACATTTCACATTATGGAATTGCATTATTAGTAGTTTCCTTTATATTTAGTATTCTTTTTTATTTGAGGAAACTGTTACACCATGATCTTCCTGAACTTTGCCTTCCCACGTGGTGGAAAAATCCACCAGAAAATACAGCACATGAGGTTGAAAAACATCAACCCCTGCCCTGTGTTAAGCCTCATTCACACAGTCAGTGTTCGGTCAGTGATTTCCATCAGTGGTTTTCAGCCAAAACCAGGAGCGGCTCTAAACACAGAACAGGGGCAGATCTTTCCCTTCTTACCCTATGTCTGTGGAGGCTCCAATCCTGGTTTTGGCTCACAATCACTGATGGAAACCACTGACCAAAACACTGACGTGTGAATGAGGCATAATGCAAAATCTCTCTATTCAATTCAATGGGGGATGTGATCCACACAAAAATCTGTATCTAAATCTGTGCATAAAAAAATGGTCCGCATAAAATCTGCACCTTTGTAAAAATCTGCAACTGTGTATTTTCTGGCAGATTTTTTCACCATGTGTGAAAGCACCCTTAGGCCACCTAAACACGAGTGCGGCTGAACGCACATAAGATCTGCATGCTATGCTGATTTGTGTGCGTTTTCGCAGCATATCCGCACCAAAAACCGCTATGTCTAACAGCGGTTCTTTGTGCCGATTTGATGCTGTTTTGCTGCCGACCTCACCCTTCTATTGAAAAGGGTGAAATCCGCAGCTAAAACCTCAAAGATAATTGACATGCTGCGAATTTTGAAATCCGCAATACAGTTCAATTTCAGCAAGGTGTACATGAGATTTGTGTAATCTCATACACTTTACTGGTACTGTACTACGCTGCGGTTTTTCTGCATGTAAATCCGTGAGGAAAAACCGCATGTATTCCGCAATGTGTGCAGGTGGCCTTAGTGTTCTGAACACATCGCTTACTTCTATATACTATAGTAAATATATTAGTATTGTAAAGCCTTGTATCTCAGGTAATTGTGTAATAGTTTCTGCACTGGCAATATGCGAGTCAGATGTCAAGCCAGGTGACTGCATTGTTATGTGACCTTTATAGCTAATTTTTTACTATACAACCTATATTTTGTAGGACACTGTTGAATTTTTGGAATTGGATTAGGTCACAGATTCCACACCTTACAAACAACCTATATTTGAGCCCAATAAGCATTTGTTTCTCCTTTAGGGCCCTTGCACATGACCATATGCCCTCTGAGATATACGGTCCGTGAGCGGGCCATATGTCCCAGAGCGGCATTGACCGTGCGCACGGGAGATTGCATAGATTACAATGATCCTGTGCACGTCGGCCCGCCCGCGGGACTATTGTCCCGCACTCTTAAGATCGCTTTGACAATCGTCTATTGTGAATAGTGGATCCTGTTTTATCTATACACAGAGGTCATATCTTTACAGCCAGGATCAGAATGGCAGATAAGCAGATAACTGCAGTAAAATGATCTGTACAGACCAAGAAGCGGCGCCTATTATTAGACATAGTGGGCAGTGCGAAAACGGCAGGATTTTTTTGCTTTAGTTTAACACTCAGTTCACACTTTCGCGTAAAACGCCGCGTTCGAACTCGCAAAAAAACGCACAACAGTACAGGAACCATGCATTCCAATGGGGGTGGTTCACACTTGCGCGTTTTTATGCGCGTTCGAATGCGCCTAAAAACGTCCGACGCATAAGCAAGTATGTTCGCGTTTATTCGGGTGTTTTTCGAGCGTTTGGTGCCAATATACTTCAATGGGAAACGGAATACGCGTGTTGTTCGGGCGTTTGTGCAGCGTAGAACGCGCCTATGGACGCGCGTTTTTCAAAGTTTGCAACATGCTGGATCAGCCACCATGGAATTTCACACCTCTAAAGCACTCAGATTGGCCAAACTATATATAGGGAGGGCTGTTTGGTCATTGGCCAACTATGCAGTCAATCACATAAACGCGCGTCAAACGCGCCTACACTATTTACCAAAACACTTGAAAAAAAACCGCGTTAACGCCCGTCTTGAACGCGCAGAAAACGCTAGGCTTCAAAACGCTCAGGTCTGAACCCAGTGTAAATATAAAAAGTCACATGGAAAATTAAAAATAACATCATCAAAAATTATTTAAAAAAGTGTTAAACATAAAAAAGGGATTTAAATAGCATCTGATGACACACTTCCTTTAAAATGGATTGCATACGGTCCTAGGAGACCCCAGATTGTCGTACATGACTTTTCAGGGTAATCTGAGCACTTTCGATTTGGATTGAATTTATTTGTATCTGAATCTAATCTGCAGACTGATTCATTACAATCGGACCAGAAACGAATTTCAAGAAATTTTCTCATCTCTAATTACTACGATCCTTGTCCTTAGGCCTCTTGCACACGACCGTATGGCTTTTTCAGTATTTTGCGGTCCGCCAAAAACGGATCAGCAAAAAATACGGATAACATCTGTGTGCATTCCATTTTTTGTAGAACGGAACAGCTGGCCCCTGATAGAACAGTACTATCCTTGTCCATTATGCGGACAATAATAGGACATGTTCTATCTTTGAACGGAACGGAAATACGGAAACGGAAGGCATACGGAGTAACTTCCGTTTTTTTTGTTGATCCATTGAAATGAATGGTTCCGTATACACTCCGGAACATAAACGGGGAAAAAAAACGCTTGTGTACAAGAGGCCTTATACAGATTTGTTGTTCGTCGGCAGCATGAATACAAATTTTACTAATTCATCAGATAATTGGCAGCACCTCTTCGTTCTTGATAACTGGCCCTTGTAAAAGGCCCTATTATATTGTACGCCTATAGAGCATATACTGATATGAATACATTAGCAGCATGACCTGCATGCAGTAATAATAATGATCTTTACAACTTCTCCAGCTTCAAATTCATCATTTATTTTTAACGAAATCTAGAAAAAAGTCTCCTATTTTTAAGGATTGTCCATGAATGATTGCCAACCCTGTTTGTACCTTTGAAAAGAGATGGTTAGGACAGACACAAAAGCAGTAAAGATAGAAAAACTCACCGCTTTCTGGTTTCCTCTCTGATTCCAGATTTGTGAGACTGGAAAAAAGAACGGTTATGCACAATCTGTCTATTTACACAGTGTCCTAAGCCCTATCACTAAAATGACATCCCCCCCCCCTTTTGTCTGTTTACATATTCCATTGTGACCCTTTCACAATTCATTCCCCACGTGATGTTCTCCAGTCTCACTTGTGAAATAGCGGACATATGTAACCTGGGCTAAGCTATATATCGTGATAAACTAGTATAACATAAGTGATTATCATAATATCTCAAAGTTGGAAAAGATATAAAGCAAAACTTACATTGTTGGTTCATTTTTCTATATAATGAGACATTTTTGGAGTATTACAGCTGGATTTCTTTGGGTTCCTACAGCCTGCTCTCCACGACCTTCACAGACCTAAATTGTCTCTAGCTTTAAATGGCTCCTATTTCTATCGGCAAGAACACTTTGCGAAGGCACTCATACTGAATATAGGACACTTGGAGGCAGACTGAACTGCACGTGTAGATCATGGAGAGCGTTCCTCAAGTTACAACATAACTTGGTTGCGGGACGACCAATGTAAGTTGAAACCAGTGTAATGTGAGTCCATAACTGTATGGAAAACTAATAAGTCGTTCGAAAGCCCCCAAACGTCATTCCGAGATCAGAGAAAATGAAGACTTTTTTAAAATAAGGAGTTAACATTATGCAGCTCTCCAGGGCAAGGGCTCGGCCGGAGATCGCCGGACTAAAAGTACTGCAGGTCCGACTTTTTAGTCCGGCGATCTCTGACGTGCACTGCCGTGCTGCGCCGTAGCTCTGTCTCCCGCCCCATTATAGTCAATAGGGAAGGAGCGTCAGCATGGCAGTGCACGGGTACTTGCGGCATGGCGGATCAGGCAGGCTGTTCACCCGCCGGATAGCTATGCCGCAAATGTGAAAGTACCCTTAGGTGTGGGATGGCCCTACCCCTAACCTTAGATCAGTCCAGACTGAAGTTGGTGGAGGAAGAAAGCATTCACCTTTGCTCCTTCGTCTTAGGCCCTGAAAGCTACAGAGACTTACCGATCTCTGCATCATCTTCAGAAGGAGAAAAGGAGAAAGACAGAGGAGCATGCTGGAGAACCTAGAATCTGCATGGATGAGCATTGGAGTGGGTAAGGAAACCTGCTAGCTAAAGCTGCCAAGACCATGCTGCTGTGAGGGACCCCGTGGAGACACCCTTCAAACCTCGACATGATTTGGTCAGTCATATCACTAAAGCCCTGTATCCCACAGCGGACATTACAACCACAATTATATAAGTACTATTGCCTGCCATAGCTTATGTTGGAGGAAATTTTAGCAAGGCGCCTAAATCCATACATCACTGTCTGGGAGAGAATTGCACCGTGTACAGTTGGAACTGTGTCTACTATAGCTGGATGTACTACAACTCCTATTTTGTACTTCAGTAATGAGAGTTTATTTTGCTACATCTGGCCAGGTTACTGACTTCTACACCAGTAATACAGCAATCATTTTACTTCTATCTTGATTCTTCAAACACCTGCAAAATGCCACTGTTCCTCTCACCTCTCCCAGAGGCCCAGACCTGCCTTCTGCTGCCTTCTCTTCAGTGAGTCCAACTGCCAAGCCTGCTTTGACACTCTACACAGGCTGCAGTGTAGGCAACTGCCTCCGTCTCTTAAAGGGCCAGCATGCGCACCTTAATCTTCACCAGCCAATTTCTGGCAACCCTGGGGTAGTTAAGGAATCTTCCCCTATGAGAGGGTATCTGAGCAATTAGGCTCCTTAGCTTACTAAGTTCCTGCTAGGTGTGCTGTTTCTTGCCTGCCTGTGTGCCGACCTCTGCCCGTTTACTGTACTGTCATTTTCTGCTGCTTGACCTGACCGCTGTATTGACGCTACGCTGCCTGCCCTGACCTCAGACTCATTCCAGTATTGCACATACACAGCCAGCCCTGACCTTGGCCTGTCCTTGACTACGATTGCTCCTGACCCCTCAGTGCCCTGCACCTGTGTCTCTGACCATAGACTACCCCAGGAAGTAGCAGCCTGGTGGTCCCTCTGCAGAACAGTCCAGTTCCCTGTATAGGGGTTAAAGGGTGAATACCAGAGGACTGTGAGAACATCACCTTTAGGATTAGCCCTAAGACAAATTTGAAGGTTGACAGAGTGGTTCCATACATACCACTGTAACAAGGACATATGCAACCTCTCAGAGCCATCTCACATCTATGTCTTTGTATATACCTATTAGGGTGGGTTTACACTAGCGTTATGGTTTCCGTTATGGCCTTCCGTTATAACGTGGTTATAATGGAACATAACGGAATCCATAAGACGGAAGGACGGATCCGTTCTTTTGCCCATAGACTTCTATTATGACGGAATGCAAAATGGAAGCCTTTAAAAGGCATTCCATTTGCTTTCCGTCATAATACAAGTCTATGGGAAAGCATAACGGATCCGTCTGGTTCCCGTTATGCAAGACGGAAAACAAAGTCCTGTCCGTTATGCTTTCCCATAGACTTGTATTATGACGGAAAGCAAACGGAATGCCTTTTAAAGGCTTCCGTTTTGCATTCTGTCTGGGCATTCCGTTATTTTCCGTTATAACCATGTTATAATGGAAAGCAATAACGGAATCCCTAACGCTAGTGTGAACCCACCCTTAATTATAAGGCATATAAAATAATCACCCTCCATATTATACTACATACTTCTAAAATACATGAAAATGGATTATCAGCAGTAAATAATTCACCTACCTATGGCATGTGTAAGAAGGTAAACGTCATGTGTATAATACATTTATTCACTTTGCCTTTGCTCTGACTTGAGTTTGAGGAGCAGTGGCTGGCAGTACAGGCATGCTCAGCCCCTTTCTGCCACGTACAATAATCTCAA
Source organism: Bufotes viridis (assembly GCA_033119425.1). Lineage (NCBI taxonomy): Eukaryota > Metazoa > Chordata > Amphibia > Anura > Bufonidae > Bufotes > Bufotes viridis. Next base: position 449,362,897 of record CM065591.1, read on the forward strand.
ACATGTGTCCATCCAGAGACAGCAGGACATTTAGTCTTACAAGAAAACTCACTGACAGCACAGACTTCTGTTTTCCCTCAGTCTTTTAGTGCACCGATGACAAGACTTTATTCAGCATATTTCTTCCAGCATTTTTTCACGTGGCACATTTTTAGCTAGATTATTAGATCATGTGAGAGTCCGTTCAAAGCTTAACCGGGCTCAGCATTTCTCACTACAGTTATACACAAAGCAAAATGTGTCCTGTCCAAAGTCATACTCAAGAGACTCATTAAGGGCGCTTGGTGTCTACAATCTGCCACTAGCAACCAGAGCCGGTCTTAAGCTGGATTTAGACAGGCCAACCAAGCGGCCGATTGTTGGGAATGAAGCGTTTCCTCCTGACAGTCGGCTGCTCGTTCAGTGAAAGAGGGTGCCGCATTGATATGCAGCGATCTCCTTCATTAAATGAGGACGTGGGATCGCTCGTCCTCTTACAGATTCATGGTTCCTGAGCAGCAGATTACTGTTTAGACCGCACAATCTGCTGCCCTGCCCAGAAGCCATGATCGGTAGTGCCTGCATGAACGTGTTGTTCGTTCATCAGCTTATCCGGGACACATTTAGGCCTTTTTTACACTTGCGTTGTTCCCTTCCGTCCTAGAGTTCCGTCCTCGGGACTCTAAGACGGAAAGATACTGATCAGGATTTATCCTAATGCATTCTTAATGGAATGAATGCATGCACTACTTTTTTGCGCTGTGGACCGTCGGATGCGGATTGCGGACCCCATTCAAGTGAATGTGTCCGTGATCTGCATGCAGCTGCCCCACGGCCGTGCCCGCGCAATTTGTGGTCCACAGCACTGGCCCGGCCAGCACATGAGCCCTCAGTTAGTGATGGGCAATATCTGGTATTGGTCTCTGACAGTCTGGTCCTGTGCTGCTGGCCTGTGCCCCTGTGCCCCTGCGCCTAACAGAAGAGGACACATAATCCTCTGCTGTTTTCATAAAGCAGTGTTGGTGCAGTTTGTGCAAAATCATGGATTAATTGCCTGCATTTTGCACAGAACTGCATTAAAATCTCTCTGTCAAAAACCACTGTTTTGTATGCAATTTTGCTGCAAATTGTGGCAAAAGAGCAGCTACCTATCATGATATAATGACCATGACAAAGCTCCCAGGTACAGGAGGACAAGGACTGTGAGTAATGTGCTTGTAAGAAGTAGTCAGGCCATTACCACTGTGGATATTTTTGACCCTGAGTGGTGTGCATGGCTCTCTACTCTAGGAAGATGGAAGGAATCAGGAGAAAAATGTAACTGGAAAACAGCAGCTTTAATGATCTCACTTGAGGCAATAAGGTTAGTAGTTTGACTCATTTGTGGGACAACTAAAATATGGCTACAACAGTCTCTTGATAATGGTAGTCAGAGACAATAGGTTAAATAAGTACATTGTCTTTTTTTTTTGTTCTGGAGTTGCACCTAACTTCTCTGTTTCCAAGTTCCCTTCTGCTTGGCAGCAATGGAGATGACTATTTGTTTAGTTTTCACCAGACTTTCTCTCCTAGTGACGCAGTACCGCCCAGTCTGCACAGGCATCTCTTCAGGTTGTGGTATCTGTTTCCTCGTAAAGCACTTTGCAGTTTTTCTCAGTCATGGTATGTCTCCTCATGGCACACACAAATGCAGCTTAGACTGCGGCAGATTGGATAGTGTTTATGGTCCCAATCTGGTTTCTCCATGGGTCTCTAGTTTCCTCAGTGTATGCGAGATAGGAAAGTCTGCTAACCCTGCTGCAGGCTACCCATCTTTACTGTGGTGTTCACCTGCTCTGTGACCCCATCCCATGCTCTGAAGCCCCTTGCCCTTATGACTAGTACCTCACACCTCCACTTGCCAGCTAGCTAAACACAGGATTAGGCCTGCACACGAACATATTTCCATTCCGTTACGTTTTTTTTGCAGACCGTATATGGAACCATTTATTTTAATGGGTTCGCAAAAAAGATGGAAGGTACTATGGCCCAGATTTATCATTAGCTAAAGTCACTTTAATGGAGTGAAAAAGTCGCAAAAAAATGCGCAATCGGTAAAATTGCGCATTTTTTTGCGAGTTTTTCAAGCTCTGCACTAAGCTCTCCAGTTTTGTGAAAGTGGGCGTGTTGTCTTATGTAAATGAATCTCAAGACAGATTTACTATTGCAACCATTTAAAAAGTCGCAAAAAAGTCGCAAAAAATGCGCAATTTCACTCCAGGGGGGACCATGCTTATCTTATGCGACTTTTTAATAGAACATGCGACTTTTTTGTAAAGACGTGCGACTTTTGTAAAGCCGCTTACTGAAGGATAAACTGCTACCGTCAATCCACATTTATCACAGTATTAAAGGACCATTTATAAATCTGACTAACTAAAAGTGACTTTGGGCAGATGTAAAAGTGGAGTAAGATGTAAGTGTAATGATAAATCTGGCCCTATGTGTGCATTCCGTTTCCGTATGTCCGTATTTCTGTTCCGCAAAAAAATAGAACATGTCCCATTATTGTCCGCATTACGGACTGCAAAATACATACTGTCGTGTGCATGAGTACCTGCAAAAATAAATCACATGATCAATGGTCAAGTCCCTATGACAGCATATTGTCCGTCTTCAATAACATAACACATACAGTGCATTTAATTTATATGACTGTGTAATATGTGGTAAGGTGCAAGGTACTGTGGTCGACGGGAGGTACGTGTCACCGAGGTTCCTGGCCTCGGTGAGGTAAGAGCCGGATTTTTGGTGTGTCAGCAGCAGCTAGTGCTGCTTGACACCTTGCTATTTAGTTTGGCTGCAAAGCCAATCCGGGCCGGCTCTTACTGGGAGTAGGCAAAGAGTTGGGTGGGTGCCTACTCCCCACGGTCCAGGCAGGGTTTTCCAGGGCCTTTATAACACAGCCAGCAGCTGGGTGTGGGAGGCTGTGATTATCCTGGAGCTGCTAACAGGGCTGAGGAGTTCTCTGTCCTGGAGGAAAGAGCTCAGCAAGGAGGTGTTTTGTTCCTGGCTACCGGAAGCTGGATTCTCCTGCGGCTGGGCTGACAGCGTGGTGCGAACCTGCACCTACACCTCCCAGGTGACTGAACCTGTGTTGGCCTGTTTTTGTTTTGCCACGTTATTTCCATTGTGTGTGAACTGTCACCAAAGAGACTGTTTTTCATTTATGGTGTGCAAGTGTGAATAAAACACTGTTTGTTGCACAATCTGGACTCCTTGTTTTGCCTCTAAACTGCACCCGCACCGCTGTCTACCAGAGCGACTCCCCACATTTGGTGTCGGATGCGGGCATGCGCAGTGAGGCTGGCGTGACCGCCGAAGTTTGTTTTGTTTTGCTGGGCACAAGTGCATGGCATATATTAAGCCAGCAAAGCTACAAGTAGGAGTTGCTGGCAACATGGAGGCGGCTGTGAAAGCTCTCATAGAGGCTAACGTGCAGCAGCGGGAGACCAACCAGCTACTGTTACAGCACGTGATGGCGTTACAAGCTGCAGGAGCGTCCCACCACGACCATGATGCCCGGAAAGCGGTCCGTGCGGCGATCCCAAAGATGACCCTTCGGACGACGTTGAGACATATCTGGCGGTCTTTGAGAAGGTAGCCGTGAGGGAAAAGTTACCCGTGACCAGTGGGCCGAGGTGGTCGCTCCGTTCCTGGCATCCGGGCCCCAGCAAGTTTTTTTGACTTGGCAGATGCCCAGGCTGCTGATTACCCCACGGTGAAGGGGGAGATCCTGGCCAGATTGGGGGTAAACGTGTTGGTCCGGGCTCAGCGGGTCCACCAGTGGGACTTTAAAACGGCTGAACCCGCCAGGCCGCAGTACTATGAGTTGCTGCATCGGTTGCAAAAGTGGCTGCAGCCTGATGTTCTAAGTCCGACTGCTATGCTGGACCGTCTACTGGCCGACATGTTCTGGAGGGCCCTGCCTTATCCCTCCAACACTGGGTCGGCCAGGCAACTCCGGTAAGTGCCCTGGAGATGGTCGACCTGGTGGAGCGTTACGAGGCCACCAGAAACCTGCAGGGGAATCTTGCTGGGAAGGGGTCAGTCAAACCCCGGAGGCCTCCGCCCCAGTTCCGACGTCCGGCGACAGAGAGGCCTGCACGGAATATACCCCCTGCGGATCCGCCTCCCGTGGTATGCTGGAGGTGTCAGGAGCCAGGCCACATCAGGGCCGACTGTCCGCATCGGGATGAGCCGATGGATGTGAACTATGGCTATCGCCACTCCCTGTATGCACGGAAGCTGTGCGCAACTGGCACCCGTGAGGGGCAGGACAATAACCACCTGTGTCAGGTAGAGGTGGGAGATTCTCTGGCGGTGGCCCTGCTGGACTCCGGGAGTCTAGTCTCCCTGGTAAGGGCTGCCCTGGTACGGCCTGTGGAGTATACCGGCCGTAAAATCGGGGTCCTGTGCATCCACGGAGACCTAAAAGACCACCACTGCTGCGGTAGAGGGGGAGACAACCCCACTGAGTGTAATGGTGGGAGACACGGAGGACTTGCCACCGGGACCTGAGTTGGCAGACCTCAATGTCTCCGGGGAAAATTTTGGGACCGCACAACACCGGGACCAAACCCTAACCAGGGCCTGGGAAAGTGTCATAATAATTGATGGTAAACCCCAGAAACCTGGGGCTGAATTAATGTTTCCGCGATTCATTGTTCTTCAGGATATGTTGTATCGAGTGAACCAAATCCGAGGTGAGCCTGTTGAACAGTTGGTGGTGCCCACAGCGTATCGCAAGCTGGTCATGGAGCTTGCCCACCAACATGTTCTTGGGGGACACCTGGGGTGGCAGAAAACGCAGGACCGCATACTACAGCGATTTTACTGGCCCGGTTTGTTTAAGGAAGTAGAAGAGTATTGTAAGTCCTGTCCCACCTGTCAGATAAATAGCCCCCAGCCACATTTCCGTAGTCCTCTGGTACCTCTTCCAATTATTGAGGTCCCGCTTGAGCGAATCGCTATGGATCTAATTGGGCCTGTACCAAAGTTCTGCCAGGGGCCACCAACACATTCTGGTAGTTCTCGACTATGCCACTCGATATCCGGAGGCGGTGCCTCTGCGACATACCTCAGCTAAGCTCATTGCCAAAGAGTTAATGGAAATGTTTTCCCGTGTGGGCCTGCCAAAAGAGGTTCTGACAGACCAAGGGACCCCTTTTATGTCCAAAGTTATGAGGGAACTGTGTAAATTGTTGCGTATAAAGCAGTTACGGACGTCCGTTTACCATCCACAAACAGACGGTCTTGTCGAGAGGTTTAATCAAACTTTAAAAACATGTTAAAAAGGGTGGTGTCTAGAGATGGGAAGGACTGGGATCTGCTTCTGCCCTATCTCATGTTCGCAGTGCGAGAGGTGCCCCAGGCCTCTACTGGGTTCTCGCCTTCGAACTGCTTTATGGCAGACACCCTCGGGGCCTGTTGGATATCGCCAAGGAAGCGTGGGAACAACAGCCTGTCCCCCACAAAAGTGTCATTGAGTATGTCACCCAGATGCAGGAACGGATGGAAAGGGTGTTGCCGCTGGTCCGGGAGCATATGGAGGCAGCGCAACAAGCCCAGAGTAGGGTGTACAATCGTCAGGCTCGGGTACGGAGCTTCAACCCGGGAGATCGGGTTTTGGTCCTGGTGCCCACCCTTGACAGCAAGTTCCTAGCCAGGTGGCAGGGCCCCTATGAGGTTATTGAGAAGGTAGGGAAGTAAATTACAAAGTACACCAGCCGGGCGGCGCAAGCCGGAGCAGGTGTACCACGTGAATTTACTGAAGCCGTGGAAAGACAGGGACACGGCCGACGACAACAGCCCCCGGCCAGGGCTTCTAGGTGACAAGGGTCCAGCCCCACAGTTCGAGGCCTGCGAGCGGTAACCACGGTAAAAATCGCAGACAGCCTGTCTTCCAAACAAGTTCAGGATGTCAGGGAGTTCGTCAGTCGGAACACGGATGTGTTCTCGGACCTCCCTGGCCGCACGCCTCTCATCCAACATGACATCGTCACTGAGCCTCAGGCCAAGATCCGGTTAAAACCCTACCGGGTACCCGAGGCTCGGCGACGGGCCATCGCGGAGGAAGTGCAGTTAATGTTGAAGCTTGATGTCATTGAGGAGTCGAAAAGTGAGTGGGCCAGTCCCATAGTTCTAATACCCAAGCCGGATGGGACGTTGCGGTTCTGCAACGATTTTCGCAAATTAAATGAAGTGTCCAAGTTCGATGCGTATCCCATGCCCCGGGTAGACGAGCTTGTTGAGAATTTAGGGCAAGCCCGTTATTTTTCTGTGCTAGACCTCACTAAAGGATACTGGCAGGTACCCTTAACGGAGGCGGCCAAGGAAAAACGCTTTGTTACTCACGCAGGGCCTGTATCATTACAAGGTGTTACCCTTTGGCCTGCATGGCGCCCCGCCACCTTCCAAAGGTTAATGGATATTGTACTGCGACCTCATCGTCGGTACGCTCGGCCTACTTAGATGATGTAATCATCCACAGCACCGACTGGGAAAGCCATTTGCCCAAAGTGCAGGCGGTTGTGGATGCCCTGAGGAAAGCTGGACTAACCGCCAATCCAAAGAAGTGTGCGATTGGGTTGGAAGAGACCAAATACCTAGGATATGTTATTGGGCGGGAGTCATCAAGCCGCAGGTAACTAAAGTAGAAGCCATACGTAACTGGCCCCGACCGGTCACTACCAGGCAGGTAAAATCGTTCCTGGGGATTGTAGGGTACTACATGAGGTTTGTGCCCCACTTTGCCACGATAGCAGCACCATTGACAGACCTATTGAAGGGACGAAAGTCCGGAAAGGTTTACTGGAGTGAGAAGGCAGAAGAGGCTTTCTCTGCATTGAAGTCGGCCCTGTGTGGGTCCCCGGTTTTGGTGACACCCGACTTCAACAGGGAATTCATAGTACAGACGGATGCCTCAGAGGTAGGCCTCGGTGCTGTACTGTCTCAGGAGGTCAACGGGGAAGAACATCCCGTTGTCTTCCTGAGCCGTAAGCTCAGTCCCGCCGAGACCAGGTATAGCATAGTGGAGAGGGAGTGCCTGGCTATCAAGTGGGCACTCGAATCTCTCCGCTACTACCTGTTAGGAGGAGGTTTCGTCTGGTGACCGACCATTCCCCTCTCAAGTGGATGAGCCAGGCAAAGGAGAGGAATGCTCGGGTCACCAGGTGGTTCCTATCCCTGCAGAACTTCAAGTTCTCCGTGGAACACAGGGCAGGCCGCTTGCAGGGTAACGCAGATGCCCTGTCCCGCGTCCACTGCCTCACATGTGTTCACCCCCTCAGGGTTGAACAAAGGGGGTATGTGGTAAGGTGCAAGGTACTGTGGTCGACGGGAGGTACGTGTCACCGAGGTTCCTGGCCTCGGTGAGGTAAGAGCCGGATTTTTGGTGTGTCAGCAGCAGCTAGTGCTGCTTGACACCTTGCTATTTAGTTTGGCTGCAAAGCCAATCCGGGCCGGCTCTTACTGGGAGTAGGCAAAGAGTTGGGTGGGTGCCTACTCCCCACGGTCCAGGCCGGGTTTTCCAGGGCCTTTATAACACAGCCAGCAGCTGGGTGTGGGAGGCTGTGATTATCCTGGAGCTGCTAACAGGGCTGAGGAGTTCTCTGTCCTGGAGGAAAGAGCTCAGCAAGGAGGTGTTTTGTTCCTGGCTACCGGAAGCTGGATTCTCCTGCGGCTGGGCCGACAGCGTGGTGCGAACCTGCACCTACACCTCCCAGGTGACTGAACCTGTGTTGGCCTGTTTTTGTTTTGCCACGTTATTTCCATTGTGTGTGAACTGTCACCAAAGAGACTGTTTTTCATTTATGGTGTGCAAGTGTGAATAAAACACTGTTTGTTGCACAATCTGGACTCCTTGTTTTGCCTCTAAACTGCACCCGCACCTCTGTCTACCAGAGCGACTCCCCACAAATACAATGTTAGTAGTGCATTTCTCACTGTTCCCAGTGACCTACCGTATTTTTCGCCCCATAAGACGCACTTTTTTCCCCCCCAAAATGGAGGAAAAGTGCCCCTGCGTCTTATGGGGCGAATGCTGACATTTTTACATCGTCAGCTGCGATGTATGCGCGAGCGGGGAGGGACTGGGAGGAGGAGCTGGGGGCCGGCAATTGCGGAGGGGCCGGTGCAGTGACTGTACCCGGCCCCCCCCCCCCCCCCGCTCCAGTGCTGCACTAATAAAATATAAGGTATCTAAATCAATTAAAAGTTCTGGTCCATGCCCCCCACCCCTAATATTACCGACACACGGCTTGTTCAGTTGATAGCAGGCATTCCGGACGGCCTGCGCGTCACTCACTGACGTTACATGCCTGCGCCGCCTACTTTATGAATGAAGCAGGCGGCGCAGGCTTGGACGTCAGTGAGTGACGCGCCGGCCGCCCGGAATGCCTGCTATCAACTGAACAAACCGTGTGTCGGTAATATTAGGGGTGGGGGGCATGGACCAGAACTTTTAATTAATTTAGATACCTTATATTTTATTAGTGCAGCACTGGAGTGGGGGGGCCGGGTACAGTCACTGCACCGGCCCCTCCGCAATTGCCGGCCCCCAGCTCCTCCTCCTAGTCCCTCCCCGCTTGCTCAGTTTTATGGGAGGAGGGGGTCTGTGGATGGCACTGTTATGGGATGGGGGATCTGTGGATGGCACTGTTATGGGGTGGGGAGGGTCTGTGGATGACACATATATAACAGTGCCAGCCACAGATCCCCCATAACAGTGCCATCCACAGATCCCCCATAACAGTGCCATCCACAGATCCCCCATAACAGTGCCAGCCCTGTTATGGGGGGGACCTGTGAAGGATACTGTTACAGGGGGACTGTAACAGTATCCTTCACAGATCCCCCATAACAGTATCCTTCACAGATCCCACCCTCCATAACAGTGTCAGTCACAGATCCCCCATAACAGTGTCAGTCACAGATCCCCCCATAACAGTGCGTCATCCACAGATCCCCCATAACAGTGCGTCATCCCCAGACCCCTCCATAAGTGTGTCATCCCCAGATCCCCCATAACAGTACGTCATCCCCAGATCCCCCATAACAGTACGTCATCCCCAGATCCCCCATAACAGTGCCATCCCCAGATCCCCATAACAGTGTCCTTCACAGATCCCCCCATAACAGTGACATCCACAGATCCCCCATAATAGTGCCATCCACAGACCACCATTAGTTCCAAAAGCACACCTTTTGGTTAAAAATATTTTTTTTCTTATTTTTCTCCCCAAAAACCCCAGGTGCGTCTTATGGGCCGGTGCGTCTTATAAGGCGAAAAATACGGTACCTGAAATGTCCACTGCATGCTGCAGAAAGCAATATGATTTAACCAGAATGGCAACACACCGCTGCACGCTGCCTGCAAATCTACCAACAGCTATGACCAGGGCCTGGCACACAGGGCTTTTCCCCCACCTTAATGCAATATTTTCTCTTGTGTTACTGGCATTTCCTTAGCAGCGTAAGACCCACATTCCATGCACACCACATCATCACTGCAGCTACTCACTAGCTTCAGTAGTCTTGGCCCGAGCACTGTTAAGGCTAGTGACTGGCTTCAGCAGTCACGTGTTTTCGACATGACATCTCAGTTGCAGCTGGGTAAATAGAAGCCGGTCTGGAAAATAAGAGCGGCGGCGCAGGACTTATCAGTTCTTTATTTCAGGAGAATCCTAAGGTTGTTTGGTTTCCTCCTGAAATCCTTAGAGGAAGCATGTCACCAGGACATTTACTGTTAAACCAGGCACAATGGCTTGATAGACAGGGCCAGGGAGATGACTTGATGGAACCTGGTCCTATCAATCAAGAAGAGGAGGTAGGGGCTGAGAAACCAGGAAGAGCATGGGTACACTGGGTGGCTTGGGTCCATCTTTGGTGAACTTAACTACTTATTTGCATATGAATGAAACATACTTTTGATAGAATGTATCAACAGATTGCTAAGTGAAAGGTATCATTACATTCAGCTGAGCTAAGCTTACATGACATTGCCTCTTGTTTGAATTTCCTGGTGACAGACTGCAGAGCACAGCAGAGGCATGGTGGCTGGCAGTGGAGAGGGGGAGAGTGGTGGCAGTGGCAACGAGGGTGGTTGCAGTCTTCAAGGTGGCCAATCCCTCCCTCCAGCACTCTCCCCAGGCTACGCATGCAGAAGTAAATGGTGGAGCGCAAATCTTCTTTCCCTGAGAGCACACCCTGGCTTGGGGCTCCTGCCTGATGGTGGCGGGTGTGCCCTTGATGGTGGATGGCTGGCAGGGTGCTAGGCAGGAGGATGGGCAGAGGGGCCAGCAGATGGTGGAGGCAATGAATAGGCCTGCTTGGTTAAAGCAGATAACAGTCTCTATGCTGAGAATGATGGAGACTACAGTGCAATTATAAGTAGCAGGCACAGTTTCAAGTTCTTCACAAGGCAGTGAAGGATTTGTATAGGGGATTGGTGATATGATGGCCCCCTCTAAGTCCCTCTCTAGATATACCATGCAATCTTCCTAAATGACCAAAAATGTGCTAATCCATTGCAGTCCTACAATGGATGGCCAGATCACCTCAGAAGTGTGATGGGAGCCAGAAGACATTAACCCTAACCACATGCAGTAAAGTCCAGAACCATAGGAGTGTGTTAGGCTAGTTTCACACTAACGGTACAGACTTCCAGTAGGCTGTTCCGGCATAGAACGCTGGGAATTGACCTGGAAAAAAAACGCTGGGTCATGTGAATGCTTGTGTGCAACTAGCCTTACCTTTACTGTCTCAGTCCAAACATAGATTTTTTGATCTTCAACTTTCCATAAAATGTAGTACTTCTTGCCCCTGAGGTTTAAGCTCAGCCAAGTTGCTTTTCTGAGTTTTCCTCGAGAAGAGCTCCATTAGCCCTACTTGGCTGCGGTACACACCAAACAAGTGTTCACTCTAGCCTGATTTGCTAGGAACTCCCGACTGCTCTAGCCAGGGGAAGATGGGATAAGCCCACCACCCAGAAAGAGCTCCCCCTGTCGCTGGATGTTTTGATCCATGAGTCAGGGAGATGCAGCAGCGGCCGTACAGGGATCCAGAGGGACGTGGGTGCCGGAACCCAGGTAAGTATCATCTATAGGAGGGGCTAGGACATTGTGGGGGGGGGGGGGTATTTCTACTATCGGATAACCCTTTTAACATTTTAGCCGTGCTCCAGTATTTTAGAATATTTAGTACCTAGGTCTTGCAAGGATGCACCTTTCTTTTCTTCATGGGCACACACTGGTTCTGAGGATTCTCTTGCCTGATGGTGGTTCTGGGTGCCATTCATGGTGGTGAATTGTGGCTGCAGTGGAGGCAATGATGATACATTTTTGCAGTAGAACAGCTCAGGTACATCAGTTACAGTTCTCAGCATGCACACAAGATGCAAGTTCCACAGATCTCACCTGAATGCAGAAGAAGTTAATTGGTCAAAATGTCTCTTTAACCCCTTAGTGACCAGCAATACTCCTTTTTACAGTGGTCACTAAGGGGCCATAGGCTGGGTCTCCCATGCAGCAGTAAGCGGTGACTTGGCTCTCACATGAGAGCCACACTCCTACTCTAAGGCTGCATTCACACGAGCGTGATTTCCGCGCGGGTGCAATGCGTGATGTGAACGCATTGCACCCGCACTGAATCCTGACCCATTCATTTCTATGGGGCTGTGTACATGAGCGTTTTTTTTCACGCATGACTTCTGCAACGTGTGTAAATCGCAGCATGCTCTATCTTATGCGTCATTAACGCATCCGCAGCCCCATAGAAATGAATGGGGCTGCGTAAATAACGCATAGCATCCGCAAGCAAATGCGGGTGCGTTGCGTTTTTCACTGATGGTTGCTAGGAGATGTTGTTCGTAAACCTTCAGTTTTTTATCACGCGCGTGAAAAACGCATCAAAACGCATTGCATCCGCGCGGAAAAAACTGAACAACTGAACGCAATCGCAGGCAAAACTGAATGGCTTTGCCTGTGAAAACGCTCAGTTTTCACTGAACGCATCCGCAACGCATCCGGACCTAATCCAGACATGCTCGTGTGAACCCAGCCTAACAGCCCGGACAGGCAGAAGCATAGTCGCCAACTATTCTGAATTTGCTGGGACTGTCTCTGATTTTCAGAGAAAGCCCAGGCAAATTTTCCCTGTCCTGGGCTGAAAATTGGTGGGGCTAAAACAAACCCTGCCGACAAATGGTTATTTCTGGTTGGGTTTGGGGGTATTCCCGGGGCGGGGCTTATATTCCCCCAATTTTACTAACTGAAATGTTGCTCAATATGCAGAAGCACTGAGCCGTTTAAATCCATTAATTGCCACGGTCAATAGCGGCATCTAAGTAGTTTAGAGGGAGGGAGCTCTTTCTGCCTCTGACCGGCACCCCACAAATGAAATCATGGGGTGCCGATGTCTGTGCATCGGAGGCTGGAACCTAATGAAGGCTCCACAAATGCTTCCAATGTGTCCTAGCAGGCTGCGCCTCTCTGGCACAGCCTGTTGGCGGATATTAGTATAGCACTGACAGTAAAATATATTGCACCACAGGAATAGTGCTATAGTGCAAAGTATTTTAGAAGCGATCAAGAGATTGTCTATTATAGACTATTAAATGGTTTTAAAAAAAAAAGGTAAATTTTTTTTATTAAATAAAAAAATTCCAGTGTAAAAAAACATTACCTTTTTTCTACTGAACAAAATACTCTTTTTAATGGCAAAATTTGCAAAAATAAAATCTTCCACACATTTGGTATCCCAACATCCATAACAACCTGCACTACACAATTATCATGTAATGTATCACCCACGGTAAACGCCGTAAAAAAACGAAAAGTCAGAATTGAGTAGTAAAGCAAACCCAAAAAATCTATATATATTTAGTATCACTGTAACTGTACCGACCCAGACTGTAAACGTTTCATGTTAGTTATGCCAAAAAATAAATGACGGCAATATTTATTATGTAAAAACTCAGTGGCAGTTCTATTTTTCACATCCCCTTCCCAGAAAGAGTTAATAAAAGTTAATCAGTAAGTTATGTGTAATCCAAAATGGCACCTTTAAAAACTACAACTTGTCCTGCAAAAAACAAGCCCTCATACAGCTACATCGATGGAAAAATAAAAAAATTATAACTCTTGGAAGGCGACAATGAAAAAATTGCCTGGTCACTAAGGGGTTAAATCTATTTTCCTCACACTGACTTTTTCTAGATATCTTTAGCATAAGCATTCACCAGGGGCGGATTGGGGATTTAAAGTGGCCCTGGAAAAAAGATAAAAGTGGCCCCATGTTGTAAGCGAGGATAAACCTACAGAAGGTGGTGGCAACATGAGTAGGCAGGGTCAAAACACATAGGTGGAACTAGCAATATCATAGACGAACAGCAGAACCAGATATCACGGTGCAGCAAAATATACTGCCCCAGCAGAACCAAATACCACAGTGCAGCACAATATACTGCCCCAGCAGAACCAAATACCACAGTGCAGCACAAAATACTGCCCCAGCAGAAACTAATACCACAGTGCAGCACAATATACTGCCCCAAAAGAGCCAAATACCACAGTGTAGCACGATATACTGCCCCAGCTGAACTAAATGCCACAGTACAGCACAATATACTGCCCCAGCAGAACCAAATACCACAGTGCAGCACAATATACTGCCCCAGCAGAAACTAATACCACAGTGCAGCACAATATACTGCCCCAGAAGAAACTAATACCACAGTGCAGCACAATATACTGCCCCAGCTGAACTAAATACCACAGTACAGCACAATATACTGCCCCAGCAGAACCAAATACCACGGTGCAGCACAATATACTGCCCCAGCAGAACCAAATACCACGGTGCAGCACAATATACTGCCCCAGCAGAACCAAATACCACAGTGCACCACAATATACTGCCGCAGCAGCACCTAATACCACAGTACAGCACAATATACTGCCCCAGCAGAACCAAATACCACAGTGCAGCACAATATACTGCCTCAGCAGCACCTAATACCACAGTGCAGCACAAAATACTGCCCCAGAAGAGCCAAATACCACAGTATCGCACAAAATACTGCCCCAGTAGAGCCAAATACCAGAGTACAGCACAATAAACTGCCCTAGCAGAACCAACTACCACAGTGTAGCACAAAATAATGCCTCAGCTGAACCAAATACCACAGTGCTGCACAATATACTGCCCCAGCAGAAACTAATACCACAGTGCAGCACAATATACTGCCCCAGAAGAGCCAAATACCACAGTGTAGCACGATATACTGCCCCAGCTGAACCAAATACCACAGTGCAGCACAATATACTGCCCCAGCAGAACCCAATACCACAGTACAGCCCAATATACTGCCCCAGCAGAACCAAATACCACAGTGCAGCACAATATACTGCCTCAGCAGCACTTAATACCACAGTGCAGCACAATATACTGCTCCAGCAGCACCTAATACCACAGTGCAGCACAATATACTGCCTCAGCAGCACCCAATACCACAGTGCAGCACAATATACTGCCCCAGAAGAGCCAAATACCACAGTATAGCACAAAATACTGCCCCAGTAGAGCAAAATACCACAGTGCAGCACAGTAAACTGCCCTAGCAGAACCAAATACCACAGTGCAGCACAAAATACTGCCCCAGCAGAACCAAATACCACAGTGCAGCACAATATACTGCCCTAGCAGAACCAAATGCCACAGTGCAGTACAATATACTGCTCTAGCAGAACCAAATACCACAGTGCAGCACAAAATACTGCCCCAAAAGAGCCAAATACAACAGTACAGCACAATAAACTGCCCTAGCAGAACCAAATACCACAGTGCAGCACAAAATACTGCCCCAGAAGAGCCAAATACCACAGTGTGGCACAATATACTGCCTCAGCTGAACCAAATACCACAGTGCAGCACAATATACTGCCCCAGCAGAAACTAATACCACAGTGCAGCACAATATACTGCACCAGAAGAGCCAAATACCACAGTGTAGCACGATATACTGCCCCAGCTGAACCAAATACCACAGTGCAGCACAATATACTGCCCCGGCAGAACCCAATACCACAGTACAGCCCAATATACTGCCCCAGCAGAACCAAATACCACAGTGCAGCACAATATACTGCCCCAGAAGAGCCAAATACCACAGTATCGCACAAAATACTGTCCCAGTAGAGCCAAATACCAGAGTACAGCACAATAAACTGCCCTAGCAGAACCAACTACCACAGTGCAGCACAAAATACTGCCCCAGAAGAGCCAAATACCACAGTGTAGCACAAAATACTGCCTCAGCTGAACCAAATACCACAGTGCAGCACAATATACTGCCCCAGCAGAAACTAATACCACAGTGCAGCACAATATACTGCCCCAGAAGAGCCAAATACCACAGTGTAGCACGATATACTGCCCCAGCTGAACCAAATACCACAGTGCAGCACAATATACTGCCCCAGAAGAGCCAAATACCACAGTGTAGCACGATATACTGCCCCAGCTGAACCAAATACCACAGTGCAGCACAATATACTGCCCCAGCAGAACCCAATACCACAGTACAGCCCAATATACTGCCCCAGCAGAACCAAATACCACAGTGCAGCACAATATACTGCCTCAGCAGCACTTAATACCACAGTGCAGCACAATATACTGCTCCAGCAGCACCTAATACCACAGTGCATCACAATATACTGCCTCAGCAGCACCCAATACCACAGTGCAGCACAATATACTGCCCCAGAAGAGCCAAATACCACAGTATAGCACAAAATACTGCCCCAGTAGAGCAAAATACCACAGTGCAGCACAGTAAACTGCCCTAGCAGAACCAAATACCACAGTGCAGCACAAAATACTGCCCCAGCAGAACCAAATACCACAGTGCAGCACAATATACTGCCCTAGCAGAACCAAATACCACAGTGCAGTACAATATACTGCTCTAGCAGAACCAAATACCACAGTGCAGCACAAAATACTGCCCCAAAGAGCCAAATACCACAGTACAGCACAATAAACTGCCCTAGCAGAACCAAATACCACAGTGCAGCACAAAATACTGCCCCAGAAAAGACAAATACCACAGTGTAGCACAATATACTGCCTCAGCTGAACCAAATACCACAGTGCAGCACAATATACTGCCCCAGCAGAAATTAATACCACAGTGCAGCACAATATACTGCCCCAGAAGAGCCAAATACCACAGTGTAGCACGATATACTGCCCCAGCTGAACCAAATACCACAGTGCAGCACAATATACTGCCCCAGCAGAACCCAATACCACAGTACAGCCCAATATACTGCCCTAGCAGAACCAAATACCACAGTGCAGCACAAAATACTGCCCCAGCAGAACCAAATACCACAGTGCAGCACAATATACTGCCCTAGCAGAACCAAATGCCACAGTGCAGTACAATATACTGCTCTAGCAGAACCAAATACCACAGTGCAGCACAAAATACTGCCCCAAAAGAGCCAAATACAACAGTACAGCACAATAAACTGCCCTAGCAGAACCAAATACCACAGTGCAGCACAAAATACTGCCCCAGAAGAGCCAAATACCACAGTGTAGCACAATATACTGCCTCAGCTGAACCAAATACCACAGTGCAGCACAATATACTGCCCCAGCAGAAACTAATACCACAGTGCAGCACAATATACTGCACCAGAAGAGCCAAATACCACAGTGTAGCACGATATACTGCCCCAGCTGAACCAAATACCACAGTGCAGCACAATATACTGCCCCGGCAGAACCCAATACCACAGTACAGCCCAATATACTGCCCCAGCAGAACCAAATACCACAGTGCAGCACAATATACTGCCCCAGAAGAGCCAAATACCACAGTATCGCACAAAATACTGTCCCAGTAGAGCCAAATACCAGAGTACAGCACAATAAACTGCCCTAGCAGAACCAACTACCACAGTGCAGCACAAAATACTGCCCCAGAAGAGCCAAATACCACAGTGTAGCACAAAATACTGCCTCAGCTGAACCAAATACCACAGTGCAGCACAATATACTGCCCCAGCAGAAACTAATACCACAGTGCAGCACAATATACTGCCCCAGAAGAGCCAAATACCACAGTGTAGCACGATATACTGCCCCAGCTGAACCAAATACCACAGTGCAGCACAATATACTGCCCCAGAAGAGCCAAATACCACAGTGTAGCACGATATACTGCCCCAGCTGAACCAAATACCACAGTGCAGCACAATATACTGCCCCAGCAGAACCCAATACCACAGTACAGCCCAATATACTGCCCCAGCAGAACCAAATACCACAGTGCAGCACAATATACTGCCTCAGCAGCACTTAATACCACAGTGCAGCACAATATACTGCTCCAGCAGCACCTAATACCACAGTGCAGCACAATATACTGCCTCAGCAGCACCCAATACCACAGTGCAGCACAATATACTGCCCCAGAAGAGCCAAATACCACAGTATAGCACAAAATACTGCCCCAGTAGAGCAAAATACCACAGTGCAGCACAGTAAACTGCCCTAGCAGAACCAAATACCACAGTGCAGCACAAAATACTGCCCCAGCAGAACCAAATACCACAGTGCAGCACAATATACTGCCCTAGCAGAACCAAATACCACAGTGCAGTACAATATACTGCTCTAGCAGAACCAAATACCACAGTGCAGCACAAAATACTGCCCCAAAAGAGCCAAATACCACAGTACAGCACAATAAACTGCCCTAGCAGAACCAAATACCACAGTGCAGCACAAAATACTGCCCCAGAAAAGACAAATACCACAGTGTAGCACAATATACTGCCTCAGCTGAACCAAATACCACAGTGCAGCACAATATACTGCCCCAGCAGAAATTAATACCACAGTGCAGCACAATATACTGCCCCAGAAGAGCCAAATACCACAGTGTAGCACGATATACTGCCCCAGCTGAACCAAATACCACAGTGCAGCACAATATACTGCCCCAGCAGAACCCAATACCACAGTACAGCCCAATATACTGCCCCAGCAGAACCAAATACCACAGTGCAGCACAATATACTGCCTCAGCAGCACTTAATACCACAGTGCAGCACAATATACTGCTCCAGCAGCACCTAATACCACAGTGCAGCACAATATACTGCCTCAGCAGCACCCAATACCACAGTGCAGCACAATATACTGCCCCAGAAGAGCCAAATACCACAGTATAGCACAAAATACTGCCCCAGTAGAGCAAAATACCACAGTGCAGCACAGTAAACTGCCCTAGCAGAACCAAATACCACAGTGCAGCACAAAATACTGCCCCAGAAGAGCCAAATACCACAGTGCAGTACAATATACTGCCCTAGCAGAACCAAATACCACAGTGCAGTACAATATACTGCTCTAGCAGAACCAAATACCACAGTGCAGCACAAAATACTGCCCCAAAAGAGCCAAATACCACAGTGCAGCACAATATACTGCCCCAGAAGAGCCAAATACCATAGTGCAGCACAATATACCGCCCCAGAAGAGCCAAATACCGCAGTACAGCACAATATACTGCCCCAGAAGAGCCAAATACCACAGTACAGCACAATATACTGCCTCAGCAGATCCAAGTACCACCCCAGAGTCACCAAACACCACAGCGTAGCAAAAAATAGTGCTCCAACAAAAACAAATACCACAGTGCAGCACACTATACTGTCTCAGTAGAGAGTTTGCTGCACTGTGGTATTTATTTCTGCTGGAGTAGTAATTTCTTCTGCATTATGGTTTTGTGCTGTGATATTTGGTGCTGCTGAGGCAGTATATTGCGCTGTACATTAGTACGCTATAGAACCATATACCAAAGTGCAGCACGATATACTGCTCAATAATGGCTGTTTCGCTCGAAGACCCGCTGCGGACAGCAGAAGCACGGAGCATTAACATGATCGATAATGCTCCGTGCCTCTCTGTGATCTTTTTACTACAAAATCACGGTGACAACTTTATCTCACTGTGGTTTTGCGATACTGTCTGTGTGACAGTATCACACAGGATAGGATTAGATAAACAGACAGCAGACAGTATCACACAGGATAGGATTAGATACACAGCTCAGCAGGCAGTATCACACAGGATGGGATCAGATACACAGCTCAGCAGACAGTATCACACAGGATAGGATTAGATACACAGCTCAGCAGACAGTATCGCACAGCATAGGATTAGATACACAGCTCAGCAGACAGTATCGCACAGGATAGGATTAGATAAACAGCCCAGCAGACAGTATCACACATGTCGCAGTGCGACACAATAGCCCATCATTATAAAAATTGTTGAGAAAAAATGTCGCGGGACACATGTCGTTGTGTAGTCCTAGCATTAAGGCCTCATGCACACGACCGTTGTTTGTTTCCGCGTCCGTTCCGTCCGCAAATCTTGCGTCCGCTCAAAAAAACGGATGACGGACCTTTTTTTTGGGCAAATCCGTGTTTTCGGCAGATCAATTGTAATAATGCCTATCCTTGTCCCCAAACGTGAAAAAAATAGGACATGCTGTATTTTTTTGACGGAATGTAAACACAGACCACGGATACGGAACAAAAACAGTTGACCATCCGCATTTTTTGACGGACCCATTGAAATGAATGGGGAAGCATCCTATCCGTGAAAAAAAAACGAACGGACGCGGAAACAAACAATGGTCGTGTGCATGAGGCCTAAACGAGCTGGGCGCTCTGGAGGTCACTGTTAAAGAGGCGTTCACTGTGGATGTTACTGTTAAGGGGGCTGGCTGCTGTGGAGGTTACTGTTAAAGGGACGGACACTGCGGAGGTCACTGTTAAAGGGGCAGGGGCCACTATTAAAGGGGCAACTGCTGTGGAGGTCACTGTTAAGGCAGCAGGGTACTTTGAGGTCACTGTTAAGGCAGTGGGGTACTGTGGAGGTCACTATTAAGGGGGCGGGCCCCTGAGGAGGTCACTGTCAAGGGAGTGGGGTGCTGTGAAACTCACTGTTAAAGGGGCGGGCTGCCATGAAGGTCAAAGTTAAGGGGATGGGCTGCTGTGGAGGTCCCATTTTAAAGTGGCAGAGTACTGTGGCAGGGGTTAGTGTTAAGGGGTGGGGGACTGTGAAGTTCACTGTTAAAGGGGGATACTGTTGATATCTTTAACCACTTCAGCCCCCCTAGCTTAAACACCCTTAATGACCAGACCACTTTTTACAATTCTGTACTACACTACTTTCACCGTTTATTGCTCCGTCATACAACTTACCACCCAAATGAATTTTACCTCCTTTTCTTCTCACTAATAGAGCTTTCATTTGGTGGTATTTCATTGTTGCTGACAGTTTTACTTTTTTTGATATTAATAAAAAATTACCGAAATTTTTGCAAAAAAATGAAATTTTTCGCTTTCTGTTGTAATTTTTTTTTTTTAAACTACATTTCTATATAGATTTTTCTCTAAATTTATTGTTCTACATGTCTTTGATTAAAAAAAAATGCAATAAGTGTATATTTATTGGTTTGGGTAAAAGAGACAGACAGCAGACAGTATCACACAGGATAGGATTAGATACACAGCTCAGCAGACAGTATCACACAGGATAGGATTAGATACACAGCTCAGCAGACAGTATCGCACAGGATAGGATTAGATACACAGCTCAGCAGACAGTATCGCACAGGATAGGATTAGATACACAGCCCAGCAGACAGTATCACACATGTCGCAGTGCGACACAATAGCCCATCATTATAAAAATTGTTGAGACAAAATGTCGCAGGACACATGTCGTTGTGTAGTCCTAGCATTAAGGCCTCATGCACACGACCGTTGTTTGTTTCCGCGTCCGTTCCGTCCGCAAATCTTGCGTCCGCCCAAAAAAATGGATGACGGACCTTTTTTTTGGCGAATCCGTGTTTTTGGCAGATCCATTGTAATAATGCCTATCCTTGTCCGCAAACGTGAAAAAAATAGGACATGCTGTATTTTTTTGACGGAGTGTAAACACGGACCACGGATACGGAACAAAAACAATTGACCATCCGCATTTTTTGACGGAACCATTGAAATAAATGGAGAAGCATCCTATCCGTGAAAAAAAAACGAACGGACGCGGAAACAAACAATGGTCATGTGCATGAGGCCTAAAGGGGCAGGGCGCTCTGGAGGTCACTGTTAAAGAGGCGTTCACTGTAGAGGTCACTGTTAAAGGGACGGACACTGTGGAGGTCACTGTTAAAGGGGCAGGGGCCACTATTAACCACTTCAGCCCCCCTAGCTTAAACACCCTTAATGACTAGGCCACTTTTTACAATTCTGCACTACACTACTTTCACCGTTTATTGCTCCGTCATACAACTTACCACCCAAATGAATTTTACCTCCTTTTCTTCTCACTAATAGAGCTTTCATTTGGTGGTATTTCATTGCTGCTGACATTTTTACTTTTTTTGCTATTAATCAAAAATGACCGAAAGTTTTGCAAAAAAATGAAATTTTTCACTTTCTGTTGTAATTTTTTTTTTTTTAAAAAGCTACATTTCTATATAAATTTTACGCAACATTTATTGTTCTACATGTCTTTGATAAAAAAAAATCCAATAAGTGTATATTTATTGGTTTGGGTAAAAGTTATAGCGTTTACAAACTATGGTGCAAAAAAGTGAATTTCCGCATTTTGAAGCAGCTCTGACTTTCTGAGCACCTGTCATGTTTCTTCAGGTGCTAGAATGCCAGAAAAGTATAAATACCCCCCAAATGACACCATTTTAGAAAGAAGACACCCCAAAGTATTCGCGGAGGGGCATGGTGAGTTCATGTATCTTTTCATTTTTTTTCACAAGTTAGCGGAAAATGACACTTTCTGAGGAAAAAAATAAAAATAAATAAATTTCCATTTCTGCTAACTTCTGGCAAAAAAAAAAAAATCTCCCACGGACTCACTATGCCCCTCAGTGAATACCTTGGGGTGTCTACTTTCCGAAATGGGGTCATGTGTGGGGTGTGTTTACTGTTCTGGCATTTTGGGCGGGGCTAAATTGTGAGCAGCCATGTAAAAGTTAAAGGTACTCGTTGGAATTTGGGCCCCTTTGCGCACCCAGGCTGCAAAAAAGTGTCACTCATGTGGTATCGCCGTACTCAGGAGAAGTAGGGCAATGTGTTTTGGGGTGTATTTTTACATATATCCATGTTGGGTGAGAGAAATATCTCTGTAAACTGACAACTTTGTATAAAAAAATTAAAAAAGTTGTCGTTTACAGAGATATTTCTCACACCCAGCATGGTTATATGTAAAACTACACCCCACAACTCATTGCCCTTCTTCTCCTGAGTACGGCGATACCACATGTGTGACACTTTTTTGCAGCCAAGATGCGCAAAGGGGCCCAAATTCCAATGAGTACCTTTAGGATTTCACAGGGCATTTTTACACATTTGGATTCCAGACTTCTTCTCACGCTTTAGGGGCCCCTAAAATGCAAGGGCAGTATAAATACCCCACAAGTGACCCCATTTTAGAAAGAAGACACCCCAAGGTATTCCGTGAGGGGTATGGTGAGTTCATGTAAAATTTTATTTTTTGTCACAAGTTAGTGAAATATGAGACTTTGTAAAAAAACAAACAAAAAAAAAATATATCAATTTCCGCTAACTTGTGCCAAAAAAAAAAATTTCTGTGAACTTGCCATGCCCCTCACGGAATACCTTGGGGTGTCTTATTTCCAAAATGGAGTCACATGTGGGGTATTTATACTGCCCTGGCATTTTAGGGGCCCTAAAGCGTGAGAATCCAAAATGCGTAAAAATGCCCTGTGAAATCCTAAAGGTACTCATTGGTTTTAGGGCCCCTTTGCGCATCTTGGCTGCAAAAAAGTGTCACTCATGTGGTATCGCCGAACTAAGGAGAAGTAGGGCAATGTGTTTTGGGGTGTATTTTTACATATACCCATGCTGGGTGTGAGAAATATCTCTGTAAATGACAACTTTTTAGCCAAGATGTGCAAAGGGGCCCTAAAACCAATGAGTACCTTTTAGGAGGGCATTTTTACGCATTTTTCTTGTCACGCTTTAGGGCCCCTAAAATGCCAGGGCAGTATAAATACCCCACATGTGACCCCATTTTGGAAAGAAGACACCCCAAGGTATTCCATGAGGGGCATGGAGAGTTCATAGAAGATTTTGTTTTTGGCACAAGTTAGCGGAAATTGATTTTTTATTGTTTTTTCTCATAAAGTCTCCCTTTCTGCTAACTTTTGACAAAAAGTTACATTTTTCATGGACTCACTATGCCCCTCAGCGAATACCTTGGGGTGTCTTCTTTCCAAAATGGGGTCATTTGTGGGGTGTTTGTACTGCCCTGGCATTTTGGGTGGGGCTAAATTGTGAGCAGCCATGTAAAACCTAAAGGTACTCGTTGGAATTTGGGCCCCTTTGCGCACCCAAGCTGCAAAAAAGTGTCACTCATGTGGTATCGCCGTAGTCAGGAGAAGTAGGGCAATGTGTTTTGGGGTGTATTTTTACATATACCCATGTTGGGTAAGAGAAATATCTCTGTAAATTGACAACTTTGTATAAAATTTTTTAAAAAGTTGTCGTTTACAGCGATATTTCTCACACAAAGTATGGGTATATATAAAAATACACCCCAAAACACATTGCCCTACTTCTCCTTAGTTCGGCGATACCACATGTGTGCCACTTTTTTGCAGCAAAGATGCGCAAAGGGGCCCTAAAACCAATGAGTACCTTTAGGATTTCACAGGGCATTTTTACGCATTTGGATTCTCACGCTTTAGGACCCCTAAAATGCCAGGGCAGTATAAATACTCCACTTGTGACCCTATTTTGGAAATAAGACACCCCGAGGTATTCCGTGAGGGGCATGGCGAGTTCACAGAAAAAAAATTTTTTGACACAAGTTAGCGGAAATTGATATATATATATTTTTTTTTTACAAAGTCTCATATTCCACTAACTTGTGAGAAAAAATAAAATTTTACATGAACTCGCCATACCCCTCACGGAATACCTTGGGGTGTCTTCTTTCTAAAATGGGGTCACATGTGGGGTGTTTGTACTGCCCTGGCATTTGAGGGTCTCCGCAATCATTACACGTATGGCCAGCATTAGGAGTTTCTGCGATTCTCCGTATATTGAGCATACGGGTAATGAGATTTTTTTTTTTCCGTTCAGCCTCTGCGCTGAAAAAAGAAAAAAAATGAACGGCACAGATTTCTTCATTCGCATCGATCAATGTGGATGAAAAAATCTCTGCCAAAATCAGTGACTGCGGTGCGGTGGGCTGGGCGCTAGCTACCTAACAAGTAGCTAACTAACTGGCGGTGATAAGGGACCCTTATGCCCCATTCACACGTCCGCAATTCTGTTTGCGGAACGGAATTGCGGACCTATTCATTTCTATGGGGACAGACTTTGTCCCGCTCGGATCCGGAATTGCGGATCCGCACTTACGGGTCTGCATTTCCGTTCTGCAAAAATATAGAACATGTCCTTTTCTTGTCCGCAATTGCGGACAAGAAAAAGCATTTTCTATATACTTCTGGCAATGTGCGGATCTGCAAAATGCGGAAAGCACATTGACAGTGTCCGTGATTTGCGGATCCGCGGCGCGGATCTGTGGATCTGTGGATCCGCGGATCCGCAAAACACATATGGACATGTGAATGGAGCCTTACAGGGGGGTGATCAGTGACAGGGGGGTGATCAGGGAGTCCATATGGGGTGATCAGGGGTTAACAAGGGGTTAATAAGTGAGGGGTGGGGGGTTAGTGTAGTGTTTGGTGCAACTTTACATAGCTACCTGGTCCTCTGGTGGTTGATCCCAGTAAATGGGACCACCAGAGGACCAGGTAGCAGGTATATCAGACGCTGTTAACAAAACAGCGTCTGATATACCTCTTTGATTTCATTTATTTTACATCTACAGCCTGCCAGCGATTGATCATCGCTGGCAGGCTGTAGTATTACTGCCGAGCTGTGCTCTGCTGTGAACGCGCGCGCGCGTTCACAACAAATCTCGTCTCTCGCGAGATGACGCGCGGATGCGTCCAGGAGGAACAAACCACTCACTGTTGAGGCAGCAGGGTACTTTGAGGTCACTGTTAAGGCAGTGGGGTACTGTGGAGGTCACTGTTAAGGGGACGGGCCCCTGAGGAGGTCACTGTCAAGGGAGTGGGGTGCTGTGAAACTCACTGTTAAAGGGGCGGGCTGCCATGAAGGTCAAAGTTAAGGGGATGGGCTGCTGTAGAGGTCCCATTTTAAAGTGGCAGGGCACTGTGGGAGGGGTTAGTGTTAAGGGGTGGGGGACTGTGAAGTTCACTGTTAAAGGGGGATACTGTCGATATCTTTAACCACTTCAGCCCCCCTAGCTTAAACACCCTTAATGACCAGGCCACTTTTTACAATTCTGCACTACACTACTTTACCCGTTTATTGCTCCGTCATGCAACTTACCACCCAAATGAATTTTACCTCCTTTTCTTCTCACTAATAGAGCTTTCATTTGGTGGTATTTCATTGTTGCTGACAGTTTTACTTTTTTTGATATTCATAAAAAATTACCGAAATTTTTGCAAAAAAATGACATTTTTCGCTTTCTGTTGTAATTTTTTTTTAAAAAACTACATTTCTATATAGATTTTTCTCTAAATTTATTGTTCTATGTGTCTTTGATTAAAAAAAATGCAATAAGTGTATATTTATTGGTTTGGGTAAAAGTTATAGCGTTTACAAACTATGGTGCAAAAAAGTGAATTTCGGCATTTTGAAGCAGCTCTGACTTTCTGAGCACCTGTCATGTTTCTTCAGGTGCTAGAATGTCAGGATAGAATAAATACCCCCCAAATGACACCATTTTAGAAAAAAGACACCCCAAAGTATTCGCGGAGGGGCATGGTGAGTTCATGTATGATTTCATTTTTTTTCACAAGTTAGCGGAAAATGACACTTTCTGAGGAAAAAATGAATAAAGTTTCCATTTCTGCTAACTTCTGGCAAAAAAAAATCTCTGCCAAAAAATGTGCAAAAAAAAAAGAGGGGAAAGGACATAGGAGTGCTTGCGAAGTAAAGCTGCGATCGCTAATAAAGATCCAAAAAGCTCAAAAGTGATCTTTATAGCGCCGCAGCGATTTTACTGTGTTTTTGCAGTGATCAGAAAAAAAAAAATTCTGACACTGCAGTGGGGCGGACTGAACGCAAGTGTGCGCACAAGATCAGGCCTGATCGGGTGAACACTGCGTTTTTTGTAGAGCCTATGTTGACCGTAATGTACTGATATAGATCTGATTGCGATCAGTCTTGATCACTTACAGATAGCGATGACGCTAATCAGCGACTAATCAGTGACTGCGGTGCGGTGGGCGCTAACTACCTAACAAGTAGCTAACTAACTGGCGGTGATAAGGAACCCTTAGGCCCCATTTACACGTCCATTTTGCGGAACAGAATTGCGGACCCATTCATTTCTATGGGGACAGACTTTGTCCCGCTTGGATCCGGAATTGCGAATCCGCACTTCCGGGTCTGCACTTCCAGGTCCGCACTTCCGTTACGCCAAAATATAGAACATGTCCTATTCTTGTCCGCAATTGCGGACAAGAAAAGGCATTTTCTATATAGTTCTGGCAATGTGCGGATCCGCAAAATAGCGTCTGATATGCGATTCAGATGCCATTTTTTTAACATCTACAGCCTGCCAGCGCATGATCAGCGCTGGCAGGCTGTAGTTAAAGTTCCTGCGCGCGCGTTCACAGGAAATCTCGTTCCTCGCAAGAGGACGCGCCAATGCGTCTAGGTGGAACATCCCGGCCGCCCACAGGACGCATTCCTGCGTTAGGCGGTCAGGAGGTGGATAAATGACACACAGAAACATTAAATAAGGGCTCGTTCACATCACCATTTGTCTTTTCCGTTCTCCGGCTCCGTTCAGGAGCAGAACGGAAAGGACGGATGGTGTACATAACTGACACCTAACTGACACCAACGGAGCCTAAAGACCCCATAGACTTTAATAGGGTCCGTTTGGTGTCCGCTCAGAACATGATTTTTGAGCAGACATGAAAGTACTGCATGCAGTACTGGATGCTTATTGAGAGGCTGATTATCTCTGTACAGGGTTCACCGTGTGATAGAGGGAACGCTTTCACACAGCTCCTGTTTCCGGCCGGCGCAGTGTTTGTGCGGGACGCGTGTGCCCTTGCTTTGTGCTCCCCCAGGTCACGGTCACGCCGTGCAGCAGTGGGGGCTGGAGATGTTTCGGCGGGCTCTGCTGTCACTGCACGGAGCCGGCATCTCCGGCGGGCGACTGACCGGTCACAGGTAGGTAGGCTCCATTTAAGGTTGTGGGGCCTCCGATGGGGTAGAAGGCGGCAGTTTCAGAAGGAGCTCCACCGTTTGTCTAATTGTAGGGACCCGGTGTGAACCCATGATTTTCATCACAAGTGACATGCCATAGAGAGCTGCTGCACGACTTGAGTGGCGTATACAAAGGGTTAATCTTGTTTCCCCCCTCATTGGGCCAGTAGTGGTGACTTCTACTGCTATGATGTAGGGCGCACAGGAACGGTGGAGTAGTTGCCCATGGCAACCAGTTTCTTACTTTCATTTTCTAAAGCAACCCTAAGAAATAAGCAGCAGACGTAGGCGCTGCCGCCGGTCAGTCAGCGGACTAGCGTAGACGCTGCCACCGGCGGTAAGTCAGCGGACTAGCGTAGGCACTGCCGCCGGTCAGTCAGCGGGCTAGCGTAGGCGCTGCCGCCGGTCAGTCAGCGGGCTAGCGTAGGCGCTGCCGCCGGTCAGTCAGCGGGCTAGCGTAGGCGCTGCCGCCGGTCAGTCAGCGGGCTAGCGTAGGCGCTGCCGCCGGTCAGTCAGCGGGCTAGCGTAGACACTTTTTTATTTTATATACATTGCATTTGATTTTTATTTGGTTTTAGGCGCCCCAGTGATTTTTTTTTTCCTCATTATTGTGCTGCTGGTGTTTTTGTGAGTTCATGTAGATCTTGGTGTCTTGTTCCTGTAGATATGCGGATCTGGTCTGTAGACGGCTCTCGGTTGGCAGAGTCCTCTGGGCTGAGAAATCACCCCCTGAAAATAATGGCACAGGAAAGCCATCTGGTGAGGCTGAGGACAAGTCATCGCTGCCACCCAAGGCAGAGCCACCCCAGCCACCAAAGCAGGATACCTTGGCTGGCCTGCTGAGCGGCATGAAAGTAGAAGTGAGCTCAAAGAAGAAGTTCCAGGCGATGAAGAAGAAAAGGGCCAAACAACATAGTCAAGAGAATACCGACAACATAGAAAGCGCCAGCAGAATGTTCCAGATGGTGGCAGAAGAAAGCCCCCCGGACGAGTAAGATGTTTGTCCTAATGATGATAATAAAAATTATTAATTTTTCTGATTGATCCTGAATTCCAACCTGTTTTAAAGTCCAGAGCTGAATTCACAATTCTGCTGCTGGCAACACACAAGTGACTGCTTGCTGAGCTGCTGTAATGTAATTCTCTCTGCTGCATTGCATTCCGAGAGCTTTGGGTTATCTTGAAGGAATATTTCAGGATTTTAATATTGATGGTCTATTCTCAGGATATGACAACAATATATGGTCCATCTCCCAGGACCCCCACCGACTGGCTGTTTATGCATTTTTACTAGTGTGTTTTTTGTTTTAAGTAAAGAGGCAAAGCAAATTCATGTGTGTAGGGGGCCTAAAGAGGTTACAGAGTAGTGCTTGGTGTAAGAACTACACTGCTGATCGCCAGAGCAAGCTGTGTTCATACGTTGAACGAGCAAGGAGTTCATGAATGTATGCAAGTATGTTTGGAGGACACAAATTAATTTTTGTGTTAAAGGGATAATCCCAGGAAAGTGAATTTGGGTTGGGAGTCAAAGCAGCTGAAACCTGCTATCGCTTTCTGCTGCTTTCCCGCCCACCCGATTTCAAACAACTATATCTCCTGAAGTAGGATAATGGTCTTGTTTTAAAACTTAGATTGTCAGCTTTCAAACAATACCAGGTCCATCTATCTAGCTGCTGCCTATCCTGAGATTTGAAGGGTTAAAGCATCCCTCACCCTGCTGCCTGAGCTCTGCTCGGGCTCAACTGTTAGGTGCTTCTTCCAAAGCCCGAGCAGAGGTCGAGCAAAACTGTTGGGCTGCATTCACTTGACCGTGGTGCTGCTGTGCCCGTATCGCGGACCGCAAACCGCTGGTCCGCAAAATATGTGCACCGGCCCTGTGAGCTCCGCATCTCTGTGCAAACCCAATTACATCAGTGGTTCCTATCTTCACCAGTGCAGAGGCACGGAAGCCCATGGAAACGCACTGAAGCCCTTCCGTGGACTTTTGGGTCCGTGCCTCCACGCCGCAAAAGATAGAACATGTCCTATCTTTCGCCACGTCTTGAGGATCACGGCACCATTGAAGTCAATGCGATGCTGAGTTCACACTAAAGTCAATAGGTCCGCGCTGCGATGCCGAGTTCACACAGCCCGTGCCCTTCATCATATAAAGAAAAGTAATACAATTTTGTAATACTTTCTGTATTCATGATCTTCTGGATTTCAAGATCTCTGCTTGCTGTCATTCTATAGCTGCTTTGAATTTTTACGTGCAGAGGATAAACGTCTCTCCTGGTCATGTGATGCGCACACAGGTGACAGCTTGATAACTGTACTGGAACCAGTGCTGCACCTGTGTGCCCATCACATGAACAGGACACTTTTTTCTTATACCTTTATTGAAAGTGTTATATTCCAGTAAGCATTATTCCAGCTGCTTGTTGCCACCAATGTCTGATAGACGGGTGCTCCTTCTCTCAGCGCCCTGTCAGGAAATTGGGGTCCCCTGAAGCTATCAAGTCAGAAGCTGCACCCCTTTTATTCTCAATTGGAGGTACAGAAACCTCCGATGTAAAGGACATGCACGTTCTGTGCTGTGGATACGACATAATTGGGCTGGAATTCCTGATGTGTGTTTATCTGGAAGCTGCTATTTCATTGCCCCCTTTACGATTATGACATTTGTCACTTTTTCAGTCCTTTTCTTTATTTGTAAACACACAGATATGAAGACTTTTGTGATATTTACATTTTTTTCATATTTTTTTTTTTTTTTCCTAGGGAGAAGCCGGTGAGCAAAGAGCTGGCCGATGCGGCATCTGCTGTGGCATCATCGTATCCATCCCAGCAAAAACAAGTGGAGTCTGAACTACTCCGGCAGTTGCGCTTGCACAAACAAATGGCAGAAGAAATCAGAAGGAAAGGCAGTGATAATATCAGGTTAGGAGTATGTACTTTATCATATGTACCGTTCATGTATTGTCACACTCCCTTCATGTGGCACACTGGTGAAGCTGTGCATATGCAGATCTGTTTGGTGGGGTGCTAAGCCTCAATTGCTGATGACAATGCCAAGCACATCCCCATATGTCAGCGTAATGGACCCCTGTAGGTGTGACGTGGTGCCTGGGAGGAATGTACTGTACCCATGCATCTATTCAGCGAAGTGACCAGCCACTGTAACGCATGGCATCACCAAAGTTGCCTTCCCCAGATGTAACAAAATTGAAGTAGTGATCTACTGTAACAAAGCAGAAACGCTTAGACCCATTCCAGCAAAAACATCCACATGTAGGTTTGCACACCTGGATGTAAGGGCTCTTTCACGCGAGCATGTCTCTTGTGGGAATCACGCTCCGTGTGAGAGCGAGATCGTGCGTTTGGACTACAGAAGCATACGGCATTATTATGATTGATAATGCTGTGTGCCTCTGCCTGACCTTTCTGTAATCAGGCACACAGCATTATCAATCATGATAACGCCGTGCGTTTCTGTATTCCAGACCGCACAATCCCTCTCTAACGCGGAGCGCAATTCCCACAAGGGACACGCTCGTGTGAAAGAGCCCTAAGTCTGAAGTGCGTAAGGATTGAATGGACTAGGGGGCTGACAAGCTGAACCGACTCCGTACACAGTGGGTTCCAATGGTGCTGTACAGCTGACACCTGGCTGCTGTGACCAGGATCCGAGCTAACTCGAATGCCGGCCATTTAACCCCTCAGATGCTGTGATCAATTTTAGCTAAATAAAGTAAAAAAAAAATGTATGTCGAGTCCGTGTCGTTAGAAATGTACTGACTCCTACTCTAGCTTAAAAAATATTATCTGTTATTAATATTGAGTAATTAATGAACTTTCATATAAGTTTAGAAATGTTGATCATTAATGCATTTTATGTTCTATCAATCATACGTTCTCGCCTCTTCTGTACTCTCTACTGTCCTTATACTATACAGAGTGATAAGCATGGTGTTCTAGTGGTAATAGATAATACGTTCTCACCTCTCCTGTACTCTCTACTGTCCTTATACTATACAGAGTGATAAGCATGGTGTTCTAATGATGATAGATAATCAGTTCTCACCTCTCCTGTGTTCTCTGCTGTCCTTATACTATACAGAGTGATAAGCAGGGTGTTCTAATGATGATAATCAGTTCTCGCCTCTCCTGTGTTCTCTGCTGTCCTTATACTATACAGAGTGATAAGCATGGTGTTCTAATGATGATAGATTATCAGTTCTCACCTCTTCTGTGTTCTCTGCTGTCCTTATACTATACAGAGTGATAAGCATGGTGTTCTAATGATGATAGATTATCAGTTCTCACCTCTCCTGTGTTCTCTGCTGTCCTTATCATATACAGAGTGATAAGCATGGTGTTCTAATGATGATAGCTTATCAGTTCTCACCTCTCCTGTGTTCTCTGCTGTCCTTATGCTATAAACAGTGATAAGCATGGTGTTCTAATGATGATAGATTATCAGTTCTCACCTCTTCTGTGTTCTCTGCTGTCCTTATACTATACAGAGTGATAAGCATGGTGTTCT